>CAWUFW010001888.1:20000-648599 GCA_963921515.1 Calotriton arnoldi
CCTATTGCATTGCAAATGCTTGTTTTAAATGGTGTAAATCCGTTCAGTAGTTCCTGAGAAATTCAAAAAATAAAAATATCGATATCTGAGCACCGAGGAGGATTCGCGAACCCTCTCGGGCACGAGCTTCACTCTGATTGGCTGTCAACACTCCAAACCAGGAAGTGTTGGCAGCCATCTTGTGACTCGGTAACCGAGTCACAAGAAAAAGGGTGAAAAAAGATGAAAAACAAGAAAAGGGGGCAGGGTAGAAACACCCTGACCCCCCCCCCCCCCCTAGGCCTGCTCAGGGGGTCCCACAAGGACCCCCAGGCCCAAAAAAAGCATATTTTTTTTTTTTAAACAGCCAAATTCGCGCTAGGTGCGCGAATCCGGCCGAAAACATTTTTAAAAAACGAAGCGCGGGCTCCCGCACTTCGTTTTCTATAAGCCCCCTGGTGGGCCAGGTCCCGGGGGCAATGCCTAATTAATTAGCAGGCCTGCAGCCCCGGGGACTGCCACCTCCCCGGGGCTTGAACAATAAATGCGTGGGGGGGTCCCAACCCCCCCCCCCCACGCTGCCCCGGGGACCACCACCTCCCCGGAATTTTATTATAATTGAGGCGGGGGGCCTCGCGGGCCCCCCCAAGCCCCGGGGACCACCACCTCCCCGGGGCTTCCTTGATTAATAGGGGGGGGGGGCGTCACGGGCCCCCCAAGCCCCAGGGACCACCACCTCCCCGGGGCTTCCGTTATTAATGAGGGGGGGGGCCTCGCAGGCCCCCCCCCCCCAAGCCCTGGGGAAAACCACCTTCCAGGGGCTTTGAAAATGTAGGGAGGGGGCCACGCGGCCCCCCTCCTGGAGCCCTTGATGGCCCTGGGGGCCGCCACCCCCCAGGGCCGGCTTCTGCAATGTCCTGGGGGTGCCCACCCCCGGGACATTGCTGTTTGCTATGGCAGGGCGGGAGCACGGCTCCCGCACTGTCATAGCAAACTCTGCTTTGCTTCAACGAAGCAAAGCAGAATTGCTTTTGGGCAAGGGGAGCTGCATGTTAGCAGCTCCCCTTGCCCATAAGCAATGCCGGCTCGCGCAAGAGGCAGGGAGCCAGCTGGGACCGTGGGGGCATTGGGCTCCCCCCACGGTCCCCAACGCTAAGGGCCAGCCCTGGGGTATGGGGTCCCCGGGGCCGAATTTGGCCTGGGTAGGGGGGCCGCGCAGCACCCCTCATATAAAAATAATTTTAAAAATGGCCAAGCCCCGGGGGATGGGGTCCCCGGGGCCAATAGTAGCCGCGTGGACCCCTTCCCTATAAATATATTTTTAAAAAGGAGGCCATGCCCCGGGTGATGGGGTCCCCGGGGCCGAAATCGGCCTCAGGAGGGGGGCCGCGCGGCCCCCTTCCCATTTTTTTTTTTTTTAAAAGGGTCAGGCCCTGGGGGATGGGGTCCCCAGGGCCCCAAAAATACTAAAAAGAAGGGGGGCCACACAGCCCCCCTTCTAAAAATATATATAAACAAAAGCCGGCTTCTCGCCGGAGGCCCCACCCCCTCCCTGCACCACTCTGCAAACGCGCCCCCTGGCGCGTTCTAAGTTGGGGAAGTAAGTCCCCTTGAATACTGAGGGTCCCTGGGGGCCAACAAGCCCACCAGGTACCTCCAGTAAGCGACACAGCTGGATTGCAGAGAGGTGGTCCGAGGCCATGCCCCTTTTTACACCACTCTGCAAACACGCCTCTTGGCACACTGCTGGTGGGGCGATGAGGTCCTCTTGTGTCCTGAGGACCTCAGGACACAAGTGGACTTCATCCCCCGAGCAGCAGTGCGCCAGGAGCGCGTTCGCAGAGTGGTGTAGGGCGTGGCCTCGGACCACTCTCAGCAATCCAGGTGTGTGGCGCTACTGGAAGTACCTGGTAGGCTAGTTGGCCCCCAGGGACTCTCAGAGAATGAAGGGTACTTAATACCCAAACTTAGAACGCACCAGAAGGCGCGTTTGCAGAAGTGGGGAAGAGGGCGTGGCCTTGTCCACCTCTCAGCAATTCCACTGTGTGGGGCTTACTGGAGGTAAGAGGTAGGCTAGTTGGCCCCTAAAGGACCCCCAGCAGCAAAGGGGACTTCAATCCCCATCCAAGAGCGCAACAGGGAGCGCGTTTGCAGAGTGGTGGGCAAAGGGGGCGTGGCCTCTGAAGACATTTTAGCAATCCTGCTGTGTGGGACTTACTGGAGGTAATAGGAGGAGTAGTTGGCCCCCAAGGATGGCTTGGGGGCCAACTACCCCTCGTTACCTCCAGTAAGTTCCACACAGTGGGATTGCTAAGACGTCTTCGGAGGCCATGCCCCCTTTCTCCACCACTCTGCAAACGCGTCTCCTGGCAGACTACGGGATGGGGGAAGAAGTCCAATTTACTCCTGAGGGACTTTGAGGGCCAAGAAGCCCTCCTGGTACCTCCTGTAAGTCCTACGCAGCGGGATTCCTGAGCGCTGGTCGGAGGCTCAGCACCCTTTCTCCACCACTCTGCAAACGCGACTACTAGTTAAAGAAGTGTTTGCAATGTAATAGGTTTCGCATTTGTGAGAATTGGAGCTATTGGCGTTGTAAATGTAAAAGTTTTTTACTAATGTTTTTTGGAGTGGATGTACGTTGTGTGTAGTGGAATTATGTGGTATGTTGTGCAGTGAAATTATGTGGATAGAAAGTATGTGGTATTTAGTGTATAGGAATTATGTAGAGTGGGATTATGTGTTATGGAGAGTAATTATGTGGTATGGTAGTCTGTGTTGTGGAGTGGTAACGTCAGGTTTGGTCTTCCTCGTTTCCATAGAAACTCAACTATGAACTCAGTGAGACAAAAAAAGAAGGAATCACTGAGTAGCACTTGTGGACCTAGTCAGAAGTATGAGCAGGGCCACTGGAATTATGCGACTGTTTGGCTGCACAATTATACATTTTCTGCTTTAGCCACATAATTCATCATGTGCTCCCTAATCTGCACATTTGAACAAAAAAAGCCTTGTTTCTAGCTCAAACGTAACCAAAAATGCAGCGACAAGTGTTACAGCGTGGTGGAAGGCCCTTTGCAAACCTAGAATGGTCACCTGTTACTTATTGTTAAATGTGGGTGTTAAATTGGTACTAATGGTGTGCAAGCCACTCTTGCTTCCTTCTGCGTCTCTCTTGCCTCTTTCTGCATTTCTGTTGCTTCTTTCTGCACATTTTTCTTTTTCTGCACTTCTCTTGCCTCTTTCTGCAAATCTCTTCTACTTTCTGCACCTCTCTTCCCTCTTTCTGCACGTCTGTTGCCTCTTTCTGCACCTCATTTGCTTCTTTCTGTACCCCTCTTGCCTCTTTCTGTACCCCTCTTGCCTCTTTCTGCACCTCACTTGCTTCTTTCTGTACCCCTCTTATGTCTTTCTGCACCCTTTTTGCCTCTTTCTGCACCTCTGTTCCTTCTTTCTGCACTTTTGTTTCTTTCTGCACCCCTCTTGCCTCTCTCTCCACCCCTCTTCCCTCTTTCTGCACTTGTTGCTTCTTTCTGCACTTATCTTGCTTCTTTCTGCACCTCACTTGCCTCTTTCTGCACCTCTATTGCCTCTTTCTGCAGTTCTCTTGCCTCCTTCTGCACTTCACTTGCCTCTTTCTGTAACTCTCTTGCTTCTTTCTGCACCGCTCTTGCTTCTTTCTGCACCTCTCTTGCTTCTTTCTGCACCTCTCTTGCTTCTTTCTGCACCTCTCTTGCCTCTTTCTGCACCTCTTGCCTCTTTCTGCATCTCACGTGATTCTTTCTGCACCCCTTTTGCCTGTTTCTGCTCTCCTTTTGCCTGTTTCTGCACCCCTCTTTCTGCACCCCTCTTGCCTCTTTCTGCACCACTCTTGCCTCTTTCTGTACCTCTGTTCCTTCTTTCTTCACCTGTCTTGTCTTTCTGCACCCTTTGTGCCTCTTTCAGCACCTCTGTTGCTTCTTTCTGCAGTTCTCTTCCTCTTTCTGCACCCCTCCTGCCTCTGTGTACCCCTCTTGCCTCTTTGTGCACCTCTCCTACCCCTTTGTGCACCCCTCTTGCCTCTTTTTCCACCTCTGTTGGTTCTTTCTGCACCTCTTTTGCTTCGTTCTGCACTTCACTTGCCTCTTTCTGTACCCCTCTTGCCTCTTTCTGCACCTCTGTTGGTTCTTTCTGCACTGCTCTGGCTTCTTCCTGCACCTCTGTTCCAAATTTCTGCATCCCTCTTGCCTTTTTCTGTACCCCTCTTCCTGCACCTCTCTTGCCTCAGTCTGCCCACCTGTTCCCTCTTTCTGCACCCCTTTTGCCTGTTTCTGCAACTCTCAACTTTTTCTGCAGTTCTCTTGCCTCCTTCTGCACCTCACTTGCCTCTTTTTGAACCTCTGTTGGTTCTTTTGCACTGCTCTTGCTTCTTTCTGCACCTCTTGCAAATTTCTACACCCCTCTTGCCTCTTTCTGCACCTCTCTTGCCTCTTTCTGCACCTCTTGCCTCTTTCTGCACCTGTTCCCTCTTTCTGTACCTCTTTTGCCTGTTTCTGCAACTCTCTTGCCTCTTTCTGCAACTCTCTTGCCTCTTTCTGCAACTCTCTTGCCTCCTTCTGCACCTTTGTTGCTTCTTTCTGCACTTCTCTTGCCCGTTTCTGCACCCGTTGCTTCATTCTGCACTTCCCATGCTTCTTTCTGCACCCCTGTTGTCTCTTTCTGCACTCGTCTTCCCTCTTTCTGTACCTTTCTTGCCTGTTTCTACATCTCACATGCCTTTCTGCACTTTTCTTGCTTCTTTCTACACCTCTGTTGCTACTTTCAGCAATTCTCTTGCTACTTTCAGCAATTCTCTTGCCTCTTTCTGCACTTCTCTTGCCTCTTTCTGCACTTCTCTTGCCTCTTTCTGCAACCCTCCTGCCTCTTTCTGCAACCCTCCTGCCTCTTTCTGCAACCCTCCTGCCTCTTTCTGTACCTCTCTTGCCTCTTTGTGCAACTCTCCTACCTCTTTCTGCATGCCTCTTTTTGCACCTCTCTTGGTTCTTTCTGCACTGCTCTTGCTTCTTTCTGCAACTCACTTGACTCTTTTTGCACTTCTCTTGGTTCTTTCTAAACCTCTGTTGCTTCTTTCAGCAATTCTCTTGCCTCTTTCTGCACTTCTCTTGCTTGTTTCTGCACCTCTCTTGCATCTTTCTGCACTTCACTTGCTTCTTTCTGCAGCTCTCTTGCCTCTTTCGGCACCTCTGTTGCTTCTTTCTGCACCTCTCCTGCCTCTTTCTGCACCCCTCTTCCCTCTTTGTGCAACTCTCGCCTCTTTCTGCACCTCTCTTCCCTCTTTCTGCACCACTCGTACCTCTGTTGCTTCTTTCTGCACTTCTCTTGCCTCTTTCTGCACCTCTGAGTTAGAGGTAGTTTTAATCCCCCTGCCCTATTATGTACTAGGGCCTCACAGGGGAGGTCATGCCAATCACAGGGGTACCCCCCAACCCATATTGTACCCTAGTGTATGTAGGTGTTTTCACTGTATTCTAAGTGCCTTTAGCATAGCACTGGCTCCGGGCCTGGGTAGTCAGAGCCAGTTAACACCAGTACCAGTCAGCAAAATGTTGGGGCACAGGATGACTTTGCAACAAAGCCTCTTTCTGTACCTCTGTTGGTTCTTTCTGCATATCTCTTGCTTCTTTCTGCACTTTTCTTCGTCTTTCTGGACTTCTATTGCCTCTTTCTGCATATCTCTTGCTTCTTTCTGCGCCTTTCTTCCTCTTTCTGCACATGTCCTACCTCTGTAGGCATAGTTAGAAATTAGCATTAAAAAAACCTTTGAAATTCACTGAAAAAACCATAGGTTTCAGGGACGTTATAGTTAGAAATTAGCATTTAAAAACCTTAGAAATTCACTGAAAAAACCGCAGGTTTCAGGGACGTTCTAGTTAGTTGGACATTTCACTCGTGCAAAAACCGAGAAATTCGGCCGTTATAGTTAGTTGAGCTAACTATAACTTGCGCCCCCGCAATGCACTGCTAATGACGTCACATATTACATCATTCATAACATGGTCAGTGACATCACTGATGACATCGACGTGATAATCTGATGCACCTCCTCACACCCTAATATAACCTTTGATACACCCACTCTAAAATACAGATTACCATTTTCGAAACCATAGACACACCAATACCAGTTACTACATACCCACTCACTGATTCCTAGGTCTACACACACATCCACTCATTTACCCATACAGCCACTCATAGACGCAGTCACTCATCAATACAGCACTATCATATGCACTCATACACCTATACAGACACTCACACACCGCCACTCATCCATAGAGTTACTCACACACCTAGTCAGTCATGCAAAGAATCAATCACACTCCCATTTACTCACCTATACAGTTATACACACACCACCTCACTTATTCATACAGATACTAACACATACTTACTCTCTTATACAATCACTGATACAAGCTCACACTCATCCATACAGCCACTCACAATCACTCTCTCACATATAGTCATTTATATACTCCAACACTCACATATACTGCCTTTAACATATGTAGTTACTCACACATGTACCACTGAGACATCCATTCACTCACCCATACACTCACTCACCCACCCATACAGCCCTTCACAGATGCACTCTTGAACCCATACACCCAGTGAATCACCCACTCACACATCTATGCACAGTCACACACCCCCACTCAGACACCCGTACAGATACTCAGACAACCAATCAATAACCCATATAGACACTCATGTAGCTACTCACCAACCCATGCAGCCGCTTACACACCAACTGACAGACTGATACAGACATTCACACAGTTTAGTCACTAACCCATGCATTCAGTAAGACACGTTTAATCACTCCATCATCCATTCAGACACTCATACACCCACTCATTCTTCAATACACCTTGGTGTATATATATATATATGTATATATATAAAACATATTTAAACTTTACAGAAACACAGTCACTGGATGATGTCATTTGAGATGTCATCAGTGATGTCACTGACCATGTCATAAATGATGTAATATGCAACGTCATCAGCAGTGCATTGCGGGGGCGCGAGTTATAGTTAGCTCAATTAACTATAACGGCCGAATTTCTCTGGTTTTGTACGAGTGAAATGTCCAGCTAATTATAACGTCCTGAAACCTGTGTTTTTTCAGTGAATGAATATATATATATATATATATATATATATATATATATATATATATACACATACATATATACACACAAACAAGGTTACCCCATATGGAAGAGCCACACAAGGTAGGTTGTACTCCAAACATTTATTCACGAACGCTGCACACAGGAACAGGCAAGAGCGTCATCAGGAATGAATTGCCAGACTGCAGGCGTCAAGGGGGAGGTCAGGAGAGGTCGTCCAATGCTGGTTCTCAGGTAAGGATCGCCTGGGAGACTTCACTGGGTCGGTGGCTCACTTGGGCAATGGGCGTCGGGTGCAGAGTGGTGCAAGTGTTGCAGATCAGCCTGGATCCAGAGACTTGGAGTTGGTTTCTTTGCGGGGCAAATACGGTGTCCTCAGCAGACAAGAGTCTTTGTTAAAGACAGCACTGGTCCTCTGGGGTTCTTGAGGTTGCTGGCTGCGGGCCACACCGGTTTCTTAGAGCAGGGTCAATGGAGGTGACAGGCCGGTAGGGCTGGGGCCAGGTCAGTCGTCATAGTCTTCTTCTCAACTGCTGCACGACTCTTAGGTCCTTCTTTGTAGGTCGGCGAATCTGAGGAACAAGGTTCAGGGGAGCTCTTAAATACTGAATTTAAGGGCGTTACTGAGTCAGGGGGCAGTAGACAATGGCTACTGTCCCCTAGGGTGACTACACCCTTTGGGGAGAGGGGCACATCCCTGTTCCTATTGGGCCTAATTCTCCAATTAAAGATGGAGAATTTCTGAGAGACGGGCTCACCTCCACTCCTGGCAACCCTAGGGGTGTGCCAGGTTAAGGTGGACACTCCTACTCGGCCTACTAATTTTCCCACCCGTCCTGCTGCCAAAAGTGGGATCTGAACAGGGAGGGCGGGCATCTCCAAGTTGGAGCTACCCAAATCAGCATATCACAAGGTTAGAGCCTTTGAGGCTTACCGCCAAGTGTTGCTGTTCCTGCCAGGGGGAGGTGTGAAGCACCTCCACCCAGAGCAGGCTTTGTTTCGGACCTCCAAGAACACAAAGGCTCTCACCCCATGAGGTCAGAAGCCTGTCTGGTGGTGGCTGGCTGGCTGGCTGGCAGGGACCAGTCAGCTAATACACTAGAAGTTGTTGTTTTTCAGAGGGCATCTCTAAGATGCCCTCGGAGTGCATTTTATAATAAATCCAACACTGGCATCAGCGTGGGTTTATTATGCTGAGAAGTTTGGTACCAAACTTCTCAGTTTTCAGTAAAGTCATCATGGATCTGTGAAGTTCGTGTTGACCAACTCCCAGCCCATGTACTCTAAATGGCTTCAATGCACTTACAATGTCTGTGAATGGCACAGACACTGTAGGGGCATTTCTCATGCAGCTATGTTATGTTAACTGCCATTTATATAGCGCAAAATCACTAACGGTCTCTAAGCGCTTGTGAGGGAACATAGAGCAAAACCAGGGTTACCCATCCCAGTGCCCACTCGGCCAGGGCTTAGCTTGTCCAAAAGCCTGTATAAACAAGGTGGTCTTTAGTTTCCTCCTAAAGGGAAGTAGGGTGGCTTACCTACGCAGACTCTCCTGCAGTTTGTTCCAAAGCTGGGGAATTACAACCGAAAAAGGTCGCCCCCCCCATGGTGACTTTGTCAAACCATGGGCAGGACAACAGGCTTGCCTCGGACGATCGTAGGCATCATCCTGGCACGTAACTCTTCAAACGGTCCTTGATGTAGTCAGGTGCCGTCCCATGCAGGGCTTTGTGTGCGATACACAGACCCTTAAACCTGGCCCTCTGCTTGATTGGGAGCCAGTGTAGTTGTTGCAGCAATGGTGTGGCATGTGATCTTCTAGGGAGCTTGAAAATCAGTCTCGCTGCATCGTTCATGACCACTTGAAGCTTCTCTGACAATTTGTCAGGTAGCCCAATATATAGTGCATTGCCGTAGTCCAGTCGTGACATGATTTGTGCCGACACTTGGGTGCGCATAGTAGAGATTGACAGGAGTACAGGTTTCCGAAGTTGCCTCATAAGGCCCACACAATTCCCTACCACAGGGGTCACCTGGTTATTCAGCGTTAGCTTAGTATCCAACTTAATGCCTAAGCTCTTCACAACTGGTATCGGAGTGGTGCCTAGTTCTTGTGGCCAAAAGGAATTGGACCAGGGGTTGCACCCTGTGGTGATAGCTAGTACCTCAGGCTTTTCAGGATTTGCCCTCACCTGTGGTATGGTGCACCCTGCCTTAGGGCTGTGAGCCTGCTAGAGGGGTGACTTACCCATGCTACAGGCAGTAGTGGTGGGCATGGCACACAGGGATGTGTGCCTTGTCGACTTTTCGGTTTGCACCAAAACATGCTGCCTGCAATGGCAGTGTGTGGGGGCGTTAAAGGGAGGGGTCTCTGAGGTTGGAATAATACATGCTGCAGCCCTCAGAGGCCCTCTGGTCACAAGGCCCTTGATACCAGGGGTAGCTTTTACAAGGGACTTACATGTGGCCCAGAGGTGTGCTAATTGTGGAAACAAAGGTACAGTTTTGGGAAAACACAGGTGCTGGGGCCTGGTTAGCAGGGTCCCAGCACACACTCAAGTTGGCATCACGTTAGGGGGTAACCATGCAAAAAGGGGCACTTTCGTACAGACACTACATCAATCTCTAACGAATGGGATGACTACCTAATCCAGACACCATCCCCACTAGTGCCACCACCAGTGGATCCCCCACCTGAAGACATTGGTGGCTTCCACAACCTAATGGAAAGGGCAGCTAAAAGGTTCCAGGTTCCATTGACTACTAAACAGATGGATTGCTTCATCTATGACTTTATAACTTTAAAGAGCCCATGAAGAAATCAGTCAGGGCCATTCCTATCGTTTATCTGGGAGGAAGGCATTAAAAACAATGAAAAATCCAGCTACGTCAGCAGTGTTGCCTAGACTGGACAAGAATTATAAAGCACCTGTTGATTCACCAGCATGTTTAATTATCCATCCTAAGCCAGATTACGTAATAACACAAGTGGCCCAGCGTTGCTCAAAGAATCCATCTACTCCCATTTCCACACCACCGGATAGACGGGAATAGACTAGATAATATTGGAAAATGCTTCTCTTTCATGGCAGCCACTACTATCAGAGCAACTAGTTCTTTAGCTCTACTAGGCCGCTACGACAGATGTGGTCAGTCATCACCACATACATTGACCTCTTGCCAGAGGATGCAAAAGGGGAAGTGAAGAAAATTTTACAAGGAGAGAGAATCTCTGCTGAGATTGTTGTGCAACAGACATTGTCAGCTGGCTTTAGACATCTGGCAGGTGCAGCTGTCCTTAGGAGGCAGGGACGGCTGAAGCTAACATCATTCAGGACGGAAATACAAAGCAAGATCCTTGACATGCCATATGACGTTGAGGCACTATTCGGCAAGCATGTAGATGATCCTCTACAAACCATCAAAACTGATACTGCCAAAACCTTAGGAACACTGCAATGAGAAGACAGCCCTTTCGGGGAGCAAGGGGGAGAGGGCTATACCCGTACAGAGTAGCTTATCAACCGTACAGGCAGCAATATTAGCCCTTTCAGAGCCAATATCAGTATCCCCAGCAACAATACAGACAGCCACCAAAAGCGGCGTACAAACAAGCACCCAGACAAACATCCTCCCCAAGGGATAGACACTGCCAGAAAGTAGTGACCATCTAGCGGTGCAGGTTATACCCCGAGCAATTCACTGAGACAAATTGGGGGTTGAATCTCAAATTATTTACCTCAATGGTCCCTTATAACGACAGACAAATGGGTGCTAGATGTGATCACTCATGGACACATATTGGAATTCACCAAATTCGCCCCCAAAAGCGGTGCCTCATCCCCATCTATCGCTAATCCTGCAAGAAATATTAAACCATGCTCAAACACGGGGCAATAGAAGAGGTTCCAGTTACTTAGAGGGGAATCTTTTTCTACTCCGTTACTTTCTGATAAAGAAAAAGTCAAGTGACTGAGACTGACGCCCCATCAAAGCCCTTCGGAAACACAACAAATATTTAAGAAAACAATCCTTTCGCATGGTTACGCTACAAGATATCCTACATCTCCTTAATCATGGGGGGGGGATTAGGGAGGGGGGGGGGGAAATCACAACAGCATGTAGATTTCCAGGATGCATACTTCCATGTCCCAATCACCCAAAGCATAGCAAATTCCTACGATTCAAGGTAGCCGGCACCCACTACCAATTCAAAGTTCTCCCTTTTGGATTGAAATCGGCTCCCCATATCTTTACAAAGTATCTGGCTCTGGTGGCAGCTCACTGGAGTCAAAAAGGGGTGCAGGTATTTCCCATACCTCAAAAATTGGTTGATAATTCAGCCATGTCTCGACAAGCAACAATAGAAACAACCTGTCTAACACTATTCAACGACCCAGGTCTTACGGTCAAGAAGCACAAATCCTCTCTCAAACCTTCATCAATGTTTACTTTTTTGGTAGCGGTTCTGAATACAAATCAGGACAAGGCATTCCCCCCGCAAGAAAGACAGATGCGGATTCAGCATAGATGGATCTCGGACAGCACCAACACCATAGCCCCCCTCAAGAAAAACAACAATACCCGCGCCAAGAAAGCCAGATGGTTTACCACCGAACTTCGAGAGTCCAGAAGCACATGCCGCCGCCTCGGAAAGGCCTGGAGGAACACCAAATCCACAGAAGCCCACAACAACTTCAGAGCCGCCAACAACTCATCAGAGAAACGAGGAAAAAAGCGATTGAAGACAGAATCTCCACCCACGCGCACAACAGCAAGGAACTCTTCAGCATCATCAAGGAGTTCGCCCAACCCACTAGCGAGTCTACCGACATCCCTCCCTCACAAGACCTCTGTGGAGAGGTGTGGTGCAGCGGCCAGGGCAGCTGACTTTGGAGCACAGGGTTCACGGTTCGATCCCCGGCTCCGGCGGCAGCTCAGCACCATGTGACTCTGCGCAATAGCTCACTTAATTTCCACTACGGCCCCCAGCGCCTTGAGACCCGTAAGGGTGAGTAGCTGCGCTATATAAAAACGGACTTACTCTGCGACAAACTCAGCACCTTTTTCCACCACAAAATCAAGAGCATCTACGACAACTTCGACGAAGACAACCAACACACTGAACCCTCACCAACCACCCCCGACAGCCGGAAACCAGCGATTGATGACTGGACAGCCCTCACCACCGAAGACACACTGAAGACAATGAAGTCAATCCACTCAGGGGCCCCCACGGACCCCTGCCCCCACCACATCTTCAACAGAGCCGCCGACACCATCGCACCCATGCTCCGCCACACCATCAACCGCTCCCTGGCGACCGCCTCGTTCCCCGACGACTGGAAACACGCCGAGGTCAACTCCCTCCTAAAGAAACCCTCAGCGGACCCCACCGACCTCAAAAACTACAGACCCATCTCCCTGCTCCCGTTCCCAGCGAAAGTCATCGAGAAAGCCATCAACAGCCAACTCGCCAAATTCATTGAAGAACAAAACATCCTCGACTCCTCCCAATCCGGCTTCAGAAAAAACCACAGTACGGAAACCGCCCTCCTCGCCGCAACAGACGACATCCGCACCCTACTGGACAAAGGAGAAACAGTAGCCCTCATCCTCCTCGACCTATTAGCGGCGTTCGACAGTCTCCCACCGCACCCTAATACGCAGACTCTACGACGCAGGAATCCAGGACAAGGCCCTCGACTGGATCCGCTCCTTCCTCTCCGGCAGGAAGCAGCGGGTCAGACTCCCCCCTTTCCTCTCGGACCCCACACCTACCACCTGCAGAGTCCCACAGGGCTCCTCCCTCAGCCCGACGCTCTTCAACATCTACATGGCTCCGCTCGCCCCCATCGTCAGAACCTACGGACTCAACATCGTGTCATACGCAGACACCCAGCTCATCCTCTCCCTATCCAACGAGCCCAACACCGCAAGACGCAACTTTCGAGAAAGCATGGAAGCCGTCACCAAATGGATGAAAAACAGCTGCCTACAACTAAACACCAACAAAACAGAAGTACTCATCATGGGCCCAAACCCCGATGCCTGGAGCGACACCTGGTGGCCCCCCGCCCTCGGAAACCCGCCAACCCCCACGGACCACGCACGCAACCTGGGAATCATCCTGGACTCCGAGCTCAAAATGGACCGCCAGATCAAGTCTGTCTCGTCTTCCTGCTTCCACACCCTCTGCCTCCTTCGTAAGACCTTCAAATGGATCCCCCTTGAACACCGAAAGACCGTCACTCACGCCCTGGTCACCAGCAGACTCGACTACGGCAACGCACTCTCCGCCGGAATAAACAAAAACCTCACCCGCAAGCTACAGAACATCCAGAACGCCGCCGCAAGACTGGTCCTCAACCTGCCAAAACACTGCCACATCTCCCAGCACCTGCGCACACTCCACTGGCTCCCTGTCGAGGCGAGAATCACCTTAAAGATGCTCACCCACGCACACAAGGCCCTCCACGGCACCGGACCAGCATACCTGAACAGCCGACTCAAATTCCACGCACCCCAAAGGACCCTACGATCAGCCCAGCTCTCCTACGCCGTGGTTCCCCGCACCAGAAAGACCAGATCGGGAGGCCGCTCCTTCTCCTTCCTCGCGGCCAAAGCATGGAACGCCCTTCCGCTCCACCTCAGACAGACAACATCGCTCCCCATCTTCGCAAGAAACCTCAAAACCTGGCTCTTCGACAGACCCCCTCCTTGATGGATGGAACCTGCATTCCCCCCCCCTCCCCACCCCTAGCGCCTTGAGACCCTTACGGGTGAGTAGTCGCGCTTTAACAAACCCCTGATTGATTCAGCAGTTAGTATGAAAGTTAATGAGAAAAAAGTCAGTTTCAGTTCGACTGTACGAATCATTCGTCGGAATGATATGCTCTTGTAGTCCACTAATTCCATATTGCCACCTTCACATGCTACCTTTGCAAGAGGAGTTAGACAGGCAATGGTTACAAATTCAAGGGTCGTTCAGTGACATCATTCAGATTACTCAAACCATGATAATGTCCATGCAATAGTGGACACAGAGCACAAACATATCCAAAGGGTTAACATTCCTAACACAGATAACCAAATTTGTAATAACCACATATGCGCCCCTGGAGGAATGAGGCACGCATCTCCAGGATTTAACAATCAGCAGAAAGTGGAACAACCTCCAGAAGAAAATGAACATAAACTTGCTGGAACATACTAATTTCTTCTCATAATAGCCAAGTCATTAGTGTTAGTTCGCATGGACAACACCACCAGCAAGCATTATATAAACAAACAGGGAGGAACAAGGTCATCAGCCCTATCACAGCAAGCACAGGAAATCTGCAAATGGGCTCTGCAACATCAAATAGCACTCAATGCAGAACATGTGCCGGGAGCAAACAATTTCCTAGCAGACACATTGAGCAGAACGAACACCAGCTGTCATGAATGGGAGCTCAACCAACAGATTCTAGATGACATTCGCGATTGTTGGGGCAAACCAAACTTTGACCTCTTTGCGACAAGGGAAAATAGGAAATGCCAATTCAACGTAAGCTAGCACCCATGGGATGGGTCGTGGGGGAATGCGTTTTGGATCGGATAGTCAGGGATCGTTGCATACGCTTCCCCCCCCCGATCCCGTTGATTCAGAGTTTCCCACGGAAATTGAAGAGGGAACCTTACCGAGTAATTCTGATCGCTCCTAGATGGCCCAGACAATTCTGGTTCACCAAATTCATGCTACTTTCAGAACAGATCCACATTCAGTTGAAGCCCATACCAATGTTGCCAACAATGAACCATGGACAGGTACTTCATCCGAATTCGACATTACACATGTGAATTCAATGAGATTGCAACCTTGAATATTCCCACAGATAGAGATATTCTCGCAAAGCCCAGAGCGGATGCTACCAATAAAATGTACAAACTTAAATGGAAGCATTTGTTTGTGGTGTAAGGAAGCTAATGTTCATCCTATTTTATCACCACTGGAGCAACTTCTCCCGTACCTGCTCAATTAGCTACATCTGGCTTAGCTTTCTCTTCTAGTAAAGTACACCTGGCAGTGATCTCACAATTTAGGTCGGATAAATGACCTTCGCTGTGGTCTAGCAGAGTGATCAAGCAATTTTTTTAAGGGCCTTTTCAGAGGGTTTCCTCCTGTAAAGAAACCTCCTTCTTGGCACCTTAGCATAATGCTGTGGCAACTAATGAAAGCACAGTTTGAGCCCATCCATAAAACAGACCTAAAATTCCTAACTTGGAAAACCACATTCTTACTAGCGCTCACGTCCGCAAGACAGGTCAGTTATATTCAAGCATTCACAATTAAAGAGCCATTCCTGCAGTTCAAACAAGACAGTGTAGTGCGAAGGATCAATCCTAAATTCATACCAAGGGTTCCTTCGGATTTCCATTTGAATTACCCCATAGTACGGAGAACATTTTTTGCTAATTCTCAAATTATGGCAGAAAAATCTTTACATACATTGGACGTTCTGTGCAAGATCTACTTGCACAGAACTCAACAATTTCAGAAAGCAGATCAGTTATTGGTTGCTTATGGAAGCCTTCATATGGGCTTCCCAGTTTCCAAACAAAGCATAGCCAGATGAATTGCAGCGGCTATCCAGTTCCGTCACAGACTAACCGGAAAACCGTTAAAGAGTAAAGTCAAAGCTCATTCTACTAAGGCTGTCTCTACTACCACAGCTTTGGCAGTGTGCCTATTCAACAAATATGTCGAGCGGTGACATGGACCGGCAGGCACACCTTCACACAGCATTGTCTGGATTCCTCTGACAAGTGATGCGGCTGTGGGACGTGTAGTGATGAGCCATCTATTTCAATAAGGTGAGCCTTGTCTAAATGTATTTCCCACCATCCGTTATACTCTGATTATGTTATTCATTATGAGTGTTTTAACTGCTTATTATTCAGATTCAAGCATGTGAATCTATAAAAGATCAATACTGGAGAAGAAAATAAGTTACTTACCTGTAACTATAGTTCTCCAGTATTGGTATCTTTCATAGTCACATGCCACCCACCCTCCACCCCATAGAGGCTCCCCTAATTATATGCGCTTATATCCCACTTGTGCGAGAAAATCTGCGGGAATGAAGCCTCTGTTGTAAGTGTTCTAGAGGGTGCTGTCACCTGATTGGCTGAACTTTGGTTATTGAATGAGGAGGATAAGCTACTGAAGGGACCTTTTTTTCTAACATTAACTGCTATGTATGTCATTGACAACTGCTTTCTTTGGTACCGTGGGACTCCTGCTTCGATGACAGGAATGATTCAAGCATGTGAATCTCTGAAAGATGCATTACATTCTCCATTCAGAGCTGAATTTACTCCATCTCACAGACAAGATTAAGTTGGCCCCTTTACTCCTTTGGGTCAGTGTTTGGTCAAATATTGAGGCCGACTTTAATAGAGAGGTACTCTTGGACTGCCTTAAGCTCGATAGGAGTCTTTCTATCCCTAGGCTGCACTATGTCTGCAGGACTCTGATTTAGGCTTGCCTGATCTATTTCTCGCACCCTATGGCATAGTTGGTTCCGATAAGGCGCTGATTAAGAAGTTCACGGTTTTTTGCCTGAAGCAACGTTTGGATCAGGAGCTCAATAAATGTTCGGTGAAGACATATAGCAAGTCTGGCAATGCCAGAACTAGCGTTTTATCTAGTCCTGGGACTAAATAGTTGGGAAAAATCCCTTTTGTTTCGATTCAGGGCAGGCACTGTGTGGAGGCTGCTGTGCTTCCAGGGGGATGTAAATCATTGGGGATCCTGTATTTCTGTTTGCCCTTGTGATGGGACCTCTGTACAATTATTGATGCATTTTTTATTCTTTTGTAAATGTTAAAGGTATTACTTTATATTGTTCCTTAAACCGATTTTTAAAGGTTTATGTTTTAGGTGTGCCGCAGTCTTATTGTACCTGCAGCAACTTGACAGCCCTGATGTTTGTTTTAGCATTTGCTCCTCTCTCACAAACCAGTGGTAAGATGTAGGAAAGCCATGGATGGACTGTAAACTATTGTCTTGATGAGGAGCATTATTTTATGAAAACAATAAGATTTCTAACAGTTTATGGTCTTCATACTATACGAATTTAAACTTTTGTTTTTATCCGTTTTGATGTATTGGTTTTCTGTTTTATTGTGGTTTCAACCGAATGAAGAAAGATTGATATGAAAGATTCCAATATTGGAGAACTACAGTTACTGATAAGTAACTTATTTTCATATATGCACATACTTTATCTTAACTATACTTAGCATGGGTGGTAAAGGCATTTGCGTGGTAAAAATGTGCGTGGTAAAAATGTGCGTGGTAAAGGCACTGTATGGTAATGCCTCTGTTGTAAAGGCCGTTTTTCCTGCACTTTCTACCCAATATTCTAGGGACTTATAGGCAACTTAATTGTGCCAATTGGGAATACACCAATTCAACCATGTATTAATGGGGGACTATAGGAACTTTACAACTGGTTAGCAGGGGTAAAGTGCAGAGTGCTAACACCAGCAAAAAAATATATAAAGTCCAGTAAAAGGTGAAAAATCCTGGGAGGCCACAGAGAAGGCAGATTTCCCACACAGATGCTTTACAGAGGCTCGGGGGCCGCCTCTTTGCAACGCGATTTCCGAGGATTTCTCGTTAAACACAAGGAATCTTTGATTTGTTTTCAATTCTCCTACACTTGAGATCATTCTACATTCAAATTCTTTTGTACACACTTAAGCCTTGGGCTGCAATTTCTAATCTTACTTCACTTGTTTGTCGCTTTAATCCATGCGGTAAAACGAAAATAGTAAGGCACTTTCAACTTTAGTATTTGGAGAAAATCATGCCTTTCATTCAAGTACAAAAATTATGAATAACTTACAAAAATGAAGCAAATAGATCAGAACATTTCCCAACGTGCTGCCGGCAAATGGATTGAGATAGCCTCACGGACACCTGGCTACCAATGGGCAAGAGACCAACAAGGAGTTGGTGGGGCTCCTTCAGGGTTCTGGGTACCAACTGGGGATTGGAGTTGTAAGAGAATACATGTGCAGCAGCAACTGTCCTAATGTGCCAGCCTCATTAGTGGAGTCAAAGCTGCCCCGGCAGCTCCTGCATCTTTAAATGACTGGGCGTGATTTGCCCAGGGGTCAGGATGGGTGCCCTCTTAGCTTTAAACGTGAGGGAGGGAGGATGAGAGGCATTCAGACCCCACTGTTTGCTTAAGCATGCGGCTTACTGCGCTTCTGCAACTCTGCGGTTTCATCCACTTTCTGCACTTTTCACCCGACCTTCCTTGCGCCTCTCGGAGGTTCTGAATGAGATTTATTGCAACCCCTACGTCACACAGATGTCTTATGGCCTCCATTTTAGTGTTTTTTGTGATTCTTTATTACGGAGGGCACCGAAGGAGAAAGTGCTCGGATCAAAGCAGATGAGAAGCCCCGAGCGACAGGGGCGGGACGTCCCGGTGAACCCAAGCAGTACAGGGGGTTCCGGGGGGGGGGGCACCATTAGTTTACAGGGTGACTGGAAGGGAGCAGCCACAGCACGGATGGCGCCGTTTCAAACCCACGTTAGGAAACACCATTTCATCTTTAGCCTATCAAATAAGGAGGAATCTGAAATCCTGCAGTGAAGTTCTCCGTGAACCAGCCTCTAATGCCACACGGTCCATACATAGCCGTCTTTCTTCTTGCGGTAATCGTGTCCAGCACGGTTGTGCCTTCGAGGCTGCGTAGATCGAGGTCATGTGATAAATATCAGCTGCGGCAGATTTTCCAGTTCCCGAATACTTCACATCCTCTTTTTAGCCGTTTTCATTTTGGCTATTTAACTATTTGAGTCCTGGCTAATGAGGGAATAGGGATTGTGATGCTTGGGGTGCTGCTAGAAGGTTGAATGGTGTTAAGTGAAAGTTTCCCATTGCTATCCTCAAGTGCAGATTTCAAGTTGTTGAACTTCGGCCATTCTGGACAGCTCCTGTTAAAGTGAATGCCGAACCTGGAACAAAAGCGCCCTTAGGGTATGTGGGAGTTGAACATGGCTAGTGAAGGCTCAAAGAAAAGCAGCTAGCTCTGTAAAGACCCGTGTACATGCCAGGCCGCAGCAGGTTTGACGTTGAGTCATGGTACACTTATGTAATAATATTCAATCCAAGTTATTGCCTGTGATTATAATAACCAAAGACAAAATGGCAGGGCAAACCTATTCCAGAAGGAAAGGGCACCACGAAGTAATGTGCGCCTTAAACTAGACGAGGGCGGAAGAGCACATTTATAGACCACACAGAAATACCACTGTTTTGGCGTCCTCGCTATCCCAGTGATGTCCTGCTCCTGGAGGGCCAGGTTCAAGCATTAAGTGTCTGCCTATGTACTCTCATCGATTTGTCCTTTCGCATGGGCAGGTTTGGCATTCTCCCTGGTCTGCAACACTTTCCAATGTAGGTATCAGAGCAATCTTGAATCCTCTCCCGTTGCGTCTATGCAGGTCATGCCTTGGTTATCTAGTTTGGCTACTTCTAACAAAAACCTCTTTCAAGGATTGAGGTGATAAGCAGTTTTACATTGTGCAGCATGTCCACCTCCTGGTGCATGACTGATTGTTGATAGTTTCCAATTTAAACCAGTAAAACCAAACAGGAAGGAAATGGTTCCTTTTCGGTTCAAAGCAAAAAAAAAAAAAAAAGCCTTTTAAATAGGCTTTTTTCGTAAACTTCACTGCCTATAGCTCGAGTTCTGTAAGCCTGCTGTTTGGATTGCCACTTTGCTTCAGGAAGCAGCTGCTTGTTTCTGACAAACAGTGCAGATATCTTATCGCCAAAGGCGGCTGTTTGTACAAATCCACTACAATAAGGTAATTATTACCCACAGCACTATCTATGCGCTAGTACAGCTTGTGCCAGCTTTCTGATTTTTTTCTACTGTACATTGCTCCCGACAAGTAACGAGACATAGAAACTGTGGCAGTCAAACGTGTGTTATCGTAATGAGTAACCTTATGGCTGTTCCATGGCTAAGTTCCATTGTGAAAACATCTAAGTATTTAAACGACCACACAACTTGAATTAGACTGTGGCACGGTCCATGAAGAGATCTTTGAAACTATTCTTGTTTACAGTAATTGAATAGCCCGAAGAACTTCCTACTGACGAGGAATGAAACGAGTGGATAGAAAAAGGTGTATGAACATTTGAAAATAAAGATTTGACAAGTTGATTCAGACAATTACAATGACTGTGGGATTCCCTTCATGGACGATATAGTGTGTGCTTCAAAGTGTATAGTATTTGACTGCTACCAATAGTTATAAGTTTCTTTGTAAGACCATTGTTTATTATGCTCGAGCAGTGAAGGTGCTGCATTATCAAAAGCTCAGATTAGTTCTACTCTATGTTGGGGATGAAGTGGAAGCATTTCTGCAGCATGGACATCTAAAAATTGGCACATTTTACCACAATGATCTAGGCCAAAGGGAAGTGTGTCAAAGTTAACCACCATATTCTTTACTTCCTGTAAAGTGTTCAGCAGTAAACCAAGACTTGCTGGCCATTCAGCAGGGAAGGATTAAGAGTGTACCCAGCAACAGTGAATATTTCAGCATTACGTCCTTTCAGGCAGAGGAAGTAAAATGCTACTTGTCCTCTTGGCATCCTTCATAGCATTTAGTGCTGTAGATTCACATGTTCAGCATATTCCAGCCATCTAGTGTAGAGCTCAGACATTTGAAAGTTCAAAGGAGTCACAATATATGCTGTGACTGCTCTTGGTATGAGTGGGCATCAACTCCACTGAAATACAGCAAGAAAGATCTACAAGGGACAGGCTACAGAGGACAGGCACATGTGAATCTACTGCATTACACACCATGGCCAGATTCTTACAGGGCTAGTAGCATTTTCCGTTCGTAGCATGTGTAGTTGAAATTAGACATGCTTAGTTAGCATAGATTGTAAAGCAGTACCCTCCAGAAGTGGTGCCTAGCGTGTGTACGCAGAGGTCTGAAATAAGGTCCTCAACACCATCTGTCCTACCATGGCCTGTTGGTCTAAGATGTCCACACAATGTATGGTAAATGTGTGTGGTGTTGACAAGGTGGCTGCCTTACAAACCTTAGTCAATGGGATATTTCCTAGAAAGACCATGGTTACTCCTTTATTGCTGGTGGAGCAGAAAGAACCCTTTTTGCTTTAGGATAGGTTTGAATACATTTTACTAGCCATCTAGATCGGTTTGCATTGGGAGCTGGGATGCCCTTGGTCTACTTTGCAAAGCCTTAAAGAGCAGATCGATTTACGGAATGGCTTGATTCTGTGAATTTAGCCCAGTAGAACCATTTTGACATCAAATGGGTGACGTGCTCTTTCTGCCAGAGAGTCAGGTAGCAGGGGAAAAAACACAGCTCTATGGTTTGGTTAAAGTGAACAGGTGATACCATCTTAAGGAGGACCTTGGGGATGGTTCCAAGGAAATATCTGTTGCTGTGAACATGGATTACTGCAGAGTGAGTGTATGTAGTTCGCTAATGTGCCTAAAAAAGGTAATAGCCATCAGGAAGGCCACCTTGTAACAGAAACTGAAAGGGCATGAATGCAGAGGTTCAAATGGTGGCATGAGCCTTGTGAGGACTGCAATGAGCTTCCACACAGGAGCAGGGTACCCTCGGGGGGGGGGGGGGAATAAGTCACAAGAGGCCTTCCATGAAAAGCCTTCTTGACTGGCATTCTAAAGAGGAGTGTTCCTATTCTGCATGTAGGCTGTGACCGTAAATGGATGGAGATCTAGGAGAGGCCCACTTTCTGCAAATGCAATTAAGTGATAATCTGTACATTTAGTCTTTAATGGGTCAAAGTTTTTGGAAATTCAGTGAACAAACCTTCCACATTTTGCTGCATAACATGCCCAAGCTGTTGAACTTCGGTCTTACTTTAGGATGGACATACATTCCTGGGAAAGGTGGAGGTACACAAATTCTAGTACCGCTGGTGCGGAATTGCAAGGTTGAGCAGTCTGGGATCCAGATGCCACCAAGCCTTGCCTCTGCGTGACAAGGTCCAGCCTGAGCCTCATTAGAACCGAGACATCTCCAGGCAGATGGAGTGCCAGGGTTGGCTGGTCCAAGTTGGTGTAAACAGGTTGAGGGTAAGTGAGGTTTGCCTGGGTTTCTACACATGTATGGAAACCATGAGAGGTGAAAAAGCATAGGCAAACATCCCTGACCAGTTCATCCATTGCCTATAGACTGTAGGTATATGGACATCAGATTTGGGCATTTTCTGGGATGGCAAACAGGCTTGTGGGATGCCCCAACATTGGATGTACCGGTGAAGGCCATCTGGATGAAATTCCCACACGGACTGGTTGATGCTTCCTACTGAATAGGTCTGCTAACTGGTGGTCTGCCCCCAAGAGATGTACTGCCATGAGGTGAAGTGCTATGACAGAGCCCTGGAGATTCAGTATGGTCAGATAGCGGAGAGAGATGTGTGCCGCCCTGCTTTTGTAGGTAGTATGTCTGTGTTGGACAACTTTGCCTGAATGATTTGTATGGAAGCTAAGTGAATAGCTAACCGCTCCAAGTAATTTGTGGCAACCCGGTTTTCAGGGCTACATTCAGCATTCCCCAGCACTCTGCACCCTTAGACAGCTGTGGGGATGGTCACTTGCAGTACAGGGTCTGCAAAAGGTTTGCCTTGTAACAAGTGGTTGCTGTTCTACCATTACAGTGAGTGGTGCGCTTTGGCCTGTACTAACCTTGCACGTGGAACAATGGTGATACAGGTGGTCATCAATCCTAGGTGCTTGACAGTCTGCACTGTGAGGTGATTATATAGCGGAATAAGGAAGCAGCTGCTGAAAAGCTGCTACTCAATTAGTTGGGGTAAGCTCTCCCAGTGGCTGCATCCAATGCAGACTCTAGGAAAGGTTAGATATGCAGAGGCTGCAGGTGGGACTTGGTAATGTCCAAGTTAAAGCCCAGTCAGTGGAACAGGGACACAGTGCTAGATGAACACGTTTCTAACCTTCAGTAACACCTCATCTGATAGAGGTAATCTAGCCACAAATTCCTTATAGAATATTCATGTGTCAGACTGGCTCTGGAAAGCTTTGATCAGTATGCCCTGTGTGCTGGTTGGTGGTGTTCGGCTCTGCAACAGATAGGACATGCATGGTGCCTATATAGGTACCACCCTAGGGTGGTGATGTCAGTTTCTTTTTGCGATTTTCCACACAAAAAGCAGGGAGCCATGAAGTTAAATTACTAAGGCCCTCATAAGAGTGACCCTAATGTCCATTTGCGGGGAGGTTCAGTAAGGAATCTGCGGGTAGATAGTCTCTACTAGAGAAGGGGTTACCAAAAGTAACTTCATCTGATAGAGACCTCAAGCCACAGATACTTACCTTAGAATAGATACCCAAGCAATGCCTCCCTGGCTGAGAGTCTGCAATCAAGTTAGTCCAAGAACACCGAGCAGAGATAATAGCAAACAAGAACAGTTTTTAACATAAGCAGGGACCTAGAAGCAATTTGATGTGGACCACAATGGTGCTTTGGTCAGATACACTGACCAGGTTCATCCTGGCAAAGGATTTTACCTTCTTACTTTAGTCCATTAAATCCCAATTCACCACAGGAGTACACTTCTAAACCCTAACCAATTTGGCCATTTTCAAGATGGCCAAGTCTTCTGCCACACGGACCTGGTTTCTGAGGACTGGGGACGTTCATGGTAGTGTACTATGGTGACCCTGGGGGCTTAATACCAAAATCCAGTTTTAGGTAGTCCCTGTATTCACAACATCAGACAGACGTCTGTTAGAACAAGTATTTAGGAAGACAAGGGTGCCCCAATATATGAACCTGGGGTAATATGTAGTTTAAAGGAACAATGGTTCTAGAGTGGCCTAAAGGGTCCAAGGGGAAGTAACCCTGTAAAGGGCACTGAGATAAGTAAAGGAATAGAAACTTAATTCATAAAAGAGAACAGTAGGAAATATAACGAGGGACATATAGGTCAATGTATGACAAATATTTATTACACAATGAAGGTATTCAGGTGCTCACACAGTAAGTGACAATAAGCGTGACGTGAGAAGTGAGGGTGAACTTAAAATAATGACATCGCATTAACAGAAATAGAAGCTCCTTTAAAGATTTTTACAGAGTATAAGGAGTTCATGTTGTAGGGGGTCGACGACGTTTCGAACTCAACTATTCGAGTTCATCTTCAGGACAAAAAGTGTGAGCAACTTGAATTGAGCTGAAGAAGGAAATAATATCCTTGGTAAAGGCGTCTGCGTAGCGCTGTGCTTCTTAAGGTGACCGGGATAGCCTGCGAACTAATGCGCGTTATGGTGGGGCCCGGTAAGGGGGAAAACAAACTTAGTTTGCTGGAAGCAATTGCTTAAACTCCTTCGCCGCTAAATGGCAATGTGCTGTGCCGGGGAATTAAATTGGCCGGTCACAGTTCAGTAAATGGAGGCCTGGGAGATGAAAGGAGCGTGTCCTGCTCAAAGGAAAATCCGCGCTGAGTGCACTCAGTAAAAATCTTTAAAGGAGCTTCTATTTCTGTTGTCAATGCGATGTCATTATTTTAAGTTCACCCTCACTTCTCACGTCACGCTTATTGTCACTTACTGTGTGAGCACCTGAATACCTGTCAATCAGGATGTGACATTTTTTGCAAGACTTGACCAAATTGTGTCAAAAAGGTTCCTCCCAACATATTCTGTCTGGTTCATGCAACTAATCTTTGCCCATTACGGTCAGCCTATTGTGTGCTCCTGGGAACAAGTTAACTACCAAGTCATGCCTATTTAAAACGCCAATTACTGGCTGGCTGATCTGGGAGACCAAAATGCAGACTTCACTTCCAGGGACATCAGGCAGGGCAAAGGTAACTTTCTAAAAAGTTACTTCCCCGTAATATTTAGGAACATTCCGACTTTACCATTGAAATTGATTAATTACTATTAAAAAAAATTATTTTCTAGGTAGTCCCATTTCCAAGGTGCAGTATTTAATATTGCATCCCAGTAGTTTCCTATGAAACAGCCAACCCTTCTACAGTAAAAACAGCTTTGAGGTGAACTAGTCACTAAGGAAATTTAGCATTAAACATTTACAGGTCCTACTTTTAAATGCCATGCACACTGCTTTATGGGTAATAAGGCCTACCGGGGGGGGGCTAAGGGGGTGCTTGGCTTTAAATATTTAAAGCTTTAGGCCTACCAAAAGTAGTTTGTGACAAGGAGAGTTTGCAGTTCAAACCTACAAAGCCCGGCCTCCAGTCATTGGCATTGTACTGGCTGGTACAATGGGTGCTGCAGTCCACTTGACATTTAATCTAAAAGCCCTGGCTGCATGTTGGTACCATATACATAGGACGGGGGGGGGGGGGGTGTCAGGTAATTCAAGGGGCATGGGATAGATGGGGCAGGTAGTAGAAGGGACAGGTGGAGTCTTGCAACCTGTAGCAACACCCTCACCTCGAACCACACATGTATCCTCAGGAGAGAGAGAGAGAGATTCCCCTGGGTGGGCTAGACCGGAAGAAAGCCATTGCTGCTGACCGGACTTCTGGAACAGCCATTTTTTCCCCGTAGTTTTATATAGCGTGAGCTTGACCCGAAGGTATCGAGCGCTTTACATAATCACCAGTTGTGTTACACAAGGACACATTCATTTTTGTTAGGCACAGAGAGCTTAAGTGATTTGCCCAGAATCCCAGGATGTTGAGCGTCAGTCGAGACTCGAACCCGGTACCCCAGATTAGAGATCGACCGACCTAGGCTACAACCTCTCCCACCCTAAAGCACCAGAAGAGCTTGTTGAGCTGTTGTACAAGATGCAAAGTGTGACCATGCCGAAAGGTTACACCATGGGAATAACCCCTCGATGTAGTACTGCTGGTGGAACATGTATGGTTGTGCCAAGGATAGAGCCATAACCAGTCCTTGCTTGAATTATTCCAGTGCAGAACCTGCCTTCTTACTGAAAAAACAAGCACCATAGAACAGCATGTCCTCCATATTCACCTGGAGATCACAAGAGAATCTAGTGGTTCACATCCTAGCATGGATGATGCTGGCATTAGCCAAGCCCATGTACCGTGCCACTCAAGCCATCGTCAATCAGGGGAATTGTAAGCACGCTACTCACCCGTGAGGGTCTCAAGGTAGGGGGAGGGGGGGGGAAGCGGCTCTGTTCAGTCGAAGAGCCAGGTCTTGAGCGTCTTCCTGAAGATGTTCATGGAGGGGGGCATGTCTGATGTTGAGCAGGAGCTCGTTCCAGGTTTTGGCTGTGATGGAGAAGGTTCTTCCAGCTGTTCTGGCTCTGCAGATGCACGGGATTTCAGCGAGGGCGGCGGATCAGAGGTTTCTCTTGGGTACGTGGAAGGAGATTCTCTCGTTGAGGTATCAGGGTCCGGTGTTGTGGATGCATTTGTAGGCATGGGTGAGTATCTTGAAAGTGACTCAACGGGGAGCCAGTGGAGGTTCCGTAGGTGTTGGGTGGTGTGCTCGTGTCGAGGACTAGTCTGGCTGCAGTGTTCTGTATGGTCTGGAGCTTGCGGAGCAGAGACTTGTTGATCCTGGCGTAGAAGGAGTTTCCGTAGTCGTCTGCTGGTTATGAGTGCGTGGGTGACTGCCTTCCTTGATCGGGGGGGGGGGGAAGGGAGAAGAGAAGAGATCCACTTGAAGGTCTTTGAGGATTCGGAGGGTGTTGAAGCAGCTGGAGGCGATAGCGTTGACCCGTCGGGTCATGGAGAGGGAGGAGTCTAGTATGATGCAGAGGTTTCGGGCATAGGTTTGTGGGTGTTGGGGGCTGCCAAGGGCAGAAGGCCACCAGGTGTGGTCCCATGCTGAGGGGGAGGGTCCGAGGACAAGTACTTCTGTCTTCTCCGAGTTGAGCTTCAGGCAGTTTCTGCTCATCTAGTACGAGACGTCCTTCATTCCTTCCTGGAAGATGTCTGGTGGTGATTGGGTCCTTGGTGAGGGAGAGGATGAGCTGGGCGTCGTCTGCGTAGGCTACTATGCTGAGTCCGTGCTGTCTGACGATGGCGGCGAGGGGGCCAAGTAGATGTTGAAGAGCGTGGGGCTGAGCGATGATCCTTGGGGCACTCCGCAGTGGATTTCTGTGGGTTCGGAGAGGAAAGGTGGTAGTCTGATTCTTTGGGTTCTGCCGGTAAGGAACGAGTAGATCCAGTCGAGGGCAGTTCCTTGTATGCCGGTGTCGTGGAGTCTGGTAGTGAGTGTGCGGTGGGAGACTGTCGAACGCTGCAGAGAGGTCGAGTAGGATCAGGGCCGCGGGGTGTCCTTGGTCGAGGAGGGTGCGGATGTATTCTGTGGCGGCGAGTAGGGCGGTTTCGGTGCTGTGGAATCTGATTGGGAGGGGGTCGAGGATGGAGTTTTTCGATGAATTTGGTTAGCTGTGCATGGACTGTCTTTCGACTTTGGCCGTGAAGGGTAGGATAGAGATGGGTCAGTAGTTAGAGGTCGGTGGGGTCCGCTGAGGGCTTCTTGAGCAGGGGGGGTCTAACTTCTGCACGTTGCCAGTAAAGATGCTGGTCTTGAAGGTGGTGTTGGTGTGTCGTAGTTCGGGAGCGATGGCGGCTCTGTGGAAAATGTGAGGTGGGCAGGGGTCTGTGGGGGCCCCTGAGTGGATCCCTTTCATGGTCGAAGTGGTGTCTTGGGTGGTGACTGGGGTCCAGGAGGAGATGGCGTTGCTGGATGGCGTTGCTGGAGCAAGAAGTGGTTTCGGAGTTGGGTGTCTGGTCGTTGAAGTTGTAGAGTGCCTTGATTTTTAGATGGAAGTAGGAGCCGAGCTTGTCGCAGAGGTCATGGGAAGCAGTGATGTTTGGTTTTGCTGGGGGGGCTTGGTGAATTCCAAGATTACATTAAAGAGCTGCCGGTGTTGGTGAGGATCTTGTTTTGGATGAAGGTCCTTTTGGTGGATCTGATGCATGGTATTCCGTCATGGCGTTTTTGTAGGTGGTGTGATCTTCTGGCGTTTTGCTGTTTCTCCAGTTCTTCAAGACGTCTGCAGGTGCTTCTGGATTCTTGGAGGTCGGCGGTGAACCAGGTGGCTTTCCTGGGGCGTGGTCTGTTGGGGTTGCGTAGTGGTGCAAGCTTGTCTGCGCAGCTAGAGATCCATCTGTAAAGTCCTTTGGCAGCAAGGGTGGCGTTGGTCGACGTGGTGGGGCGTCGCAGTTGAGGGTGGAGTTGAGTTGTTACTCAGTGACTTTGCTCCAGTTCCTTCGTGGGGTGGGGGGGCGCGGTGCAGGTTTGGGCGGCATGGGTTTGTCGACGTGGAAGTCGACACAGTGGTGGTCTGTCCAAGGAGGTTGCGTGGCTGAAGTGGATGTTACCTCCTGCGAAGATGGGGTCGAGGGTGTGTCCTGCCTTGTGGGTGGGTGTGGTGACTAGCTGTTTCAGTCCCATGTTGGCGATGGAGTTGGGGGTCGCCTAGGTGGAAGTTCAGGTCTCCGATGGAGTATGTAGTCCATGGAGGCGATGGCGTGGGATGCGATGAGGTCGGCGATGGTAGTGGCGAATGAAGCGTGGGGTCGGGGGGGGGGGGGTCTATAGGCGAGGGTGCCACGGAGTGAGGTTGTGGGGCTGGTCTGGATCTGGAAGTGAAGGTGTTCGGTGGTGAGGAAGGAGCCTTTCGAGGTGGAGAGTCGGAGGGAGCTCTTGTGTACGATGGAGAGTCCTCCTCCTGGGCAGTTGGGGCGGTCCTCCCTCTGGATCTTGTATCCGTCGGGGATGGTGGTGGCAATGTCGGGGGCGGAGGAGGCGTTGGTCCAGGTTTCTGCAAAGGTGACGTCTGGCGAGAGGGTGATAAGGAGGTCCTAGATCTCTACGGCGTGTCTGGGCAGGGAGCGCATGTTGAGGATGCACTTCAGGGCTTCAGTGTTGTTGGTGTTTGGTGTGGGGGCCGTGGGTGGTGCGGTCGGCGGTGAAGGATTGGTGGCAGTGACGGCAGGAGAACTGGCAGTTGGTGGTGTTCGGCATGGATTGCTGGCAGTTCCTTCTGGGGTGGAGTGCGAGGAGGGCAGCGGAGTTGTAGCGGTGGGATGTCACAGATCTAGGGTTCCTGGCGCTGGCTGCGCTTGCCTTTGGCACCCCTTCGGCGCGCCTGCTGTGCGGCCGCCATTAAGTAGGGGGAGGGGAGGGAGGCGCAGCTGGGAGGCAGGAACCGGCAGGGGGCCGTGGGGGCAGCGGCGGGAAAAGGGCACGGAGCGCAACGGGCACAGATGGCAGAAAGCAGCAAAAAGAACACAGGCACAATAGACAAGACAGGCACAACAACAAGACAGCGAAGAGGCTAGAAGGAAGACAGAAAAACAGCACAGACAGCAGCGGCCAGCAGAAGAGCAAGGCTCTCCCACTGGACCACCAGGGATGAGGCGCAGGCAGGAGCTTGCGGGTGGAGGAGGGCCTCGAACACCTACCTGCACAGGGGCAGCGGCAGCAAAACTACCGCGGAGCTGCTGGGAGAGAGCAGGAATTGGTTTTGCTGCATCGGTTTCTCACAACCATGGCAAAATGGTCAGAAGATGATGGGATTCAGCATTAATTGTACAATCTCCTACAAGGCAGGGGATTATAGTGGGTGAGAAGGACAGTTACATTTAGGGAGCAAAGACAAGGTTCCATGAAGAGATTACCTTCTCAATGGCCTCAATTTTCTTTGATTCCCAGTCAGGTGAAAAATGGTGGGTCTTGCTTGGAGGAAGAGAATGCCTGAGGAGGTTGGCTTGCACCATTCCATCAAGGAGGTGGGGGGGGGAGGGGGGTTGCGGGGCGCTCCAGTCAATGCTTGACTGAAGTGGGAGCAAACGTTCAACCGTCATCCAATATGATTGGAGAACTAAGTCATGGTGTCATCTGTGTGCACAGGAGAGCGATTGCAAAGAGGCTAGATCTACTCTGGCACCTGGATGGGGGAGGCAAGGAATAAAAAAAAAGGTAGAAGTATCCAGAGGAATCCAAAAGGTAGAAGTAACCATCTGAAACTCATCTCCTCCCTTCACATTAAGTTCTAGGATTTTCATACATCCACCAATGTAAATTACCCAGGTGTTCATCTCCAGCACGAACAACTTTTCCCTTTCCCCTCTGATAGCCTTGCTCGAGTCATTGCAACAGGATCCCAACAGTGAGATGCTGTTTTGAGCAGGTTGTTTAAACCTTTTTTAGAACCTGCATGGTCGTGCTTGCGAGGGGAACAGTTTACAATAAAGGGCTTCAAGGCCACCTACTACTTACCATTCGCTGGCCCCATTGTCACTGTTGTCCTCCAATTGCCCCATTACGTGTCAGGGGTCACTTACTTTTTTTCTGCGGAGCATGGGCCAAGCACAGATTGATTCAACTTCGTGTCTGTCCGCTGATATTGAGGTATGAGTTTTAGGACAGAGCTTCCAGTGTGGTGCTGCTTTCTACATGAATTGTGTTTTCAAACTTTGTTTGTGCACATTGTTCATCTATGTCCGCATCTTTTGGCAGACAACTAAAAATAAATTTTTGTGGGTTGGATTAATCCATTATGAAGTATAAATGGCACACTAACATTCATACAGCTTGCTGCTGCATGCCTATTCGTTGCCTTTCAGCCATTCGTCCCCTTTATACCTTTGCACTGACTAAGTTTTACTCCCATAATCATACTACTCTACACCACTCCATGATGGCTAAAAGTTAGTGTAGAAGAGTGAAAAGCAGCCACACTGCTGTACGTGGCTAAAATAGCTCCCGCATAGCAGAGCTTGTTCCCCACATGACTGGCATTATATTCTAACAGGACCAAGGAGGATAAGTACCAAAAGAGATTGCACATTGCCAGACTAGAATGAAGCAAAATAATCCCAAAATCCCCATTAAGCTGCACAGACTCAAGCAAGAAGCCCACAAAGCAACTGAGGGTTCACTATTTAGGTTTAATGGCAAATGTAACATTAAGTGCAGCAGACATTGTGTGGTCCAGAAAACATTGGTCACTGAACATGGATCCAAATTCCTTCAGAGCGAGTATAACGTTTATAAATAACAATGTGAACACTAACCAATGGTCACTACCGTCAGTAAACTTAAAGTAACGCCCCATGTTCCCTCTGTTATAGGGTCATCAGAATGAGCACCTATGGAGGCAGGTACAGAAGCACCTTTGCTATGGTCCACGAAAACATGACAGGTTAACTCGTGAAGAGAAGAGCCAGCGCAAGCAACAATGTCACCATTTAAGATACTGGTATGTAAATCAAACGCATTACAATTGCCTTCTTCCCCCTTACCCTGATGAGTTCAGGGAGGAAAGCTAATGTGGCCGTCACAGAACTAAGGCGTTTTATTGATCCCAAAGGACCTTACAGTACTGTTTGTTAATCTAGCCATCCCATTAAAGTGTATGGTGTCCAGAAAGAGTACACCATTCTTGCTAGGTAGGTTTCCCCATTTCTCGTTTTAGCCTCAATGTACATATTGCTGTGGAATGGTCAGTATTTCATCTTGAAGTGCTTGTGTAGGGTTGAAAGCAAGGGCAGCAAAGTGCTACATTACTGCATGTCACATTAGCCAGGAACCACTGAAGTAATACTAAGTTTGTTAGACTTCCACAATTGCCTACAGTGTATATAATCCTTCATCTGAAAGAATGCGAAATGTTTGGACAATACCATTTACAACTGGACTCTACCAGAATTGCCTTCTAGCAGCCGCCACTGCCACACTAGACGCCTCATTCCTTAACACCAAATCCCAAGCCTTCAGTTTGCAAAGGTAGCCTTCACAGCTTCAACTATGCACTTGGCACTGATGCCAAACATGTCCAAGAGTTCATTAGGCTTCCCACTTCGTGGCACGCGGCTCACAGCAAGGTGCTGAACCAGGATTCCAGGTTCTCCAGAAACTGCTGCAGACACAGCCTCCCCAATGCCTCCTAAAACGAAAGATCACATGTTAGAGGCGATCCTGAACGTCGTGCTTCCCAAATCAATGTTTAAGTCAAGCAAGTTGCAAAGGAGTAAAACATTACATTGACTTGTGGGTCCGCACTTCTAAAACCTACTAAGTAAAGGTTCAGAAGTAGGGCCAGTCAGCGAGATTCCCATGCTAAAGTATGTGAAAAGTGAAAGCGAACGTACAGCACCTAAGAAATTAGACTTAAGAGCTGCATGTAATTTCATATAATTAAACAAAATTGGTATGGCAAATGCCTAAACCCTTCTTGGTCAGACTGTCACCGACAAGAGGCCATCCACTACAACTCTACTGTACAGTCACTTCTACTGTTTGACCTGGTTGGCAGTGCTGTAAAGCAAGCATATTTGCAGGCCAAAGCAAGGCACCTACCTTCTCTGTAGTGATCTTCCACAGTGATTATTCGACCTCCAGTGGCTCTGGCACTAGAGATTATGGTGGCTGCATCAAACGGCTTGATGGTGAAAGGGTCTACCACGCGCACATTAGTACCTAGAGAAAAAGATAGTGAAGTGTAGTAACAGTCTAAGCAACTCACAGCACCTTACACATAGTGGGCACGAAGGTCAGCTGCTTCTGCAATCATAAGTATTCTGCACTTGTAGAACCCACCGCCCCCAAAAAATGTAAGTATGTGGATTTAATGGGCAGCTCTAATCCATAGTCTGTGCCTACAAATGGAGAAAGATTTGAAGAGATGTGCATAAAGAGTTATGCTGTGGGTACATAATACATCGAAAGTGAAATCCAGCAGGCTTTTCTAAGAGTGAGCCTGATTATATGGGTGCAGACAGACAGGACTACAAGTTAAATGGACAGTACCAAACGATTTTCTAAACCACAGGTCGGAACCCAAAAGCAGGACAGGAATTCCTACTGAGTGGAAAAGAAATGCTGTGGAATTGCTTTCTCAGCCTATTTGCAATATAAAAGTCTTAAAGCAGTGGTTCCCAAATCTTTGACCTGTGGGACCCCCACTTAATTACTGGAACCCGGGGACCCCCCGCTGAATTATTGAAATCTGGGGATGCCCTAGCCTTGAAAAGAATCCGACAGAACAAAGGATATGGCCACGACCCCTTGACTGAGGTATATTTCAAAAGTGTATGGCCATGCATTGCGAGTGGCCAAACAGCCACTGCAGTCACCGACTTATTTTAATTTCGTAGTTAAATTTAATGGTCCTATTTGTACTGCAGACATTAGGCATCATTCATCTGGGTACACGTCTGGTTTGGCATGGCAACAAATGTATGGCAGCAATCTGTACAAGCATCCGGTGAAATTTAAAGCTTGCCACGTACCATAGGCAGAAGGCATTGTAAGGTAAACAGTTTTTTTTTCTTTGAGGGGAGGTTTGGAGAATGTCCTGTAGCTTAGACAAAGAACTGGTTAGTGCAAATGCATTGAATCACGGGTACAGAGATTGGGCTGGAACATAGTCGATTAATATCACAAATGAAGCCCACCTCTGACAGCATCTACCTTTAGCAGTTGCTGTAGCTCCACCATCACAGGTGGGAAGGGGGGGGAATATCACCCCCCCCAGTCACTCATTTCCGGGTATCTGTCAAACTGTGGAAAGACTAAAAAGTAGCAACCACTTATGCTGCAAATGTGGGTTGGGTTTCTTTTCTCAAAGGTATACAGATATTTTGGTGGTAGGCTTAGGCTACATGTACAGCAGTGTGATGGTAGTGCAGAAGCCTCCCGAGGTCTAGTTAGCTCCCCTTGCCTTGAAGGTGTGGTATTCAACAGTGCTAATCCGCGGCCAGGACCCCGACGCTTGTTCTAGTCCGGGGAGGTGATGCTGTCAATTGCCCTGGATACCACACCCTCCTCCCGAGAGGCGATCATTGTTCTCACATTCACAGGGAGATGGTTGTTTCATCTTAATTTGCTTTTAAGCATCAGTCATTTGACAGACGAGATGCTGAGGAACAAGGCATATGTTGTGGTACTGACCTTTGACATTCAGTATTTTAAGTTATGTGCAGGAGATCAGTTCTTTCACAACGGCTGCCCTCTATAGCAGCGCACCCACTGCACTGTCAACCTGTATGCAGTCCAGCACATAACGCGTTTCTATACCATAGAACTTACCCAGGGCACCACGCCTTTAGGGGTGAAAGGAGGGCAGGAAAGAATATCAAGAAGAATTATAAACACCAACAATATTGTTACCAAAGGCAAGGAACCTTTTCTGATGAAGGCCTCTTTTTGGAGATTCCCAATTTCAAGAATAAAGGTATCAAAGCACTTCCTAGGAGATCAAGTACCTCAAACCAAGGAAAACAGAACACAGCCTTGGTAAAGTACACATCTTCATGCCGGAGCTTAAAAGCAGTAGTATTTAGCAAAATTACATAGTGATGTAGATGTGGACACCAGGCATAGGTCAGCTACTATGTCATATGCATGAGGGGATGGGGAGGTGGCACACTAAGAGGGCACCAATTCTCAAGGAGGGTCTTTCTTGGCAAAGGTGAAGCAGGTAATGAACCAGAGGATCCGCCGTGCCCCTTCTTTGGCTTTTGCGAAGAGCTGAGAACAGTTTGTCAAGTGAAATTGAGGCTTTAGACAAACACCGCACACTTTGGGATCCACTGTACGTAGCCGCTCTGTCCTATAGTGAAATGAGGCTTAACAAAGGGTTGAATGATAATGAACTGGCAAATCCCACCTTGGCTAGGAAAGATGGGCAGGTACAAAGGAGACACTTCGTTAGTAGAAAACAAAATAGAGTACACAGTCTGTCAAGTTGTGCAACTCTACAGTCTGAAATGGCCATCTCCAGAATTACTTTCAGAGAGAAGTTGAACCAGACAACTGTACAGCTCCTCAAATAGGGATGCCATCAAGGTCAACACAAGGTCAACACAAGATTCAAACCCCGCTTAGAAACAATGAATGGTGTGGGAGGAAGAGTGAAGTAAACCTTTCAGAAGACGCACACGTGGCAATCTAAACTGGGATGGCTGGTCGAGAAGACAAGGCAGTCAAACGGACCTTAATTGTAGCCAACTGCTGCTCTGCAATAGGACAACACAAAGCAGGATTAAAAAGCTGGTCTTCCAACTTGTACCATTAAACATTTAACAACCTCGTGTTGATTATTCACTAGCTGGCACTGCTCAATCTCCAATTGTGCTGCTGCTAAACACCAACAGCTCAATGTGTCCGATCTGCCTGCAGGATTTTTGGACCGGAATTGAATTTGGTGGGAACAGTTTCAGCTGGTCTCAGGGCCTGCTGTACATGTCCCTGGGAGCCATTCAGAATAGAAGGGAAGAATTTGTTCTGGGAAGCGGCAAAGACATCCACATATGATACCACAGTCTGGAGAAGGCCACTTCAAGGTGTACTTTCCAATTCTAGACCTCCCACAAGAGCGTTTCCTCATGTTGAGGGAATCTGCTATGAACCACAACTGGTAAAAGTCCATCATTTCTGCGGCACTGCCACAGGCAAGTCTTCCATACATAGGATCCACCACCACCCAGTTGATAATGGTTTGTGGTGGTCTTCCCAAAAGCAACTGAATGGTGCTCCTTGAAATCGAAGGGAGACGTGACTTCATGGCACAGAAGGCCACCCACCGCTCCTGCACATTTATGTGCAGCCACTGCTTGAACCTAAACCAAAGGCCTCGCAGTCATGTTACTGAGCTGGGCACCCCAGTAGGGTAAAGGGGAAGGCAGAGGACTGTAGCCTGCTCAGCGCTGAAAGGATAACACCCCCCACCACAGGGATGGTGGAGCAACCAGTGCAGATACAGTGAAATGATGAAGGATCTGTACCAGAGCCAGATGGCTCTACAGATGCTACAGCCACTGTTGCAAGCAAAATTGAAGCCCTCAAACCATGGGGTGCGGCGTCAACAGGATTCATGCAGCATCAAGCAGGACACAAGAAATGGACAACCAGGAGTTGAATCAGAATCCTTTGAATATCTGCAATTCTCCTCCAAAGAGGAAAAGCCTTCATGAGGAGTGTCCAAGTACTCTCCTTTTGAGTTTACCTTCTGGGTTGGGAGGTGGAACCTTTCACCTTTCCTGTTGAAAGAAAGAAAATTCCACCTTTCTGCAGTCACTCAGATTTCACCTTTTGCTGGCATTAGAACTGCACTTTACCCCCTTACTAACCAGCAGTAAAGTGCCTGTGCTCCCTCGTGTTGAATTGGCATATTCACCTACTGATAAGTACCTAGTATATGCTTCAAAGTGTACCCAGGGACTGGACATTAAATGCCACTAGTAGACTACTGCACCCATTATGCCATCCACTACAGCAGCAACGCAAACATGACTTTAGGCCTACCACTCTAGAAGCATAAAAAGTGCTATTCGACCTGTCAAAATAAACCTTTGACAGGTCAAAGCCCTCTTTAAATATTTGTATGTGCTCTCCTATGTAGGCCTTGTAACCCACAAGGCAGGATGTATGGCATTTAAAACTAGGACGTATAGAAATTGAATATTAATGTATCCTGAAACCCAGAAGCTATTTTCACTGTTTCAGACCTAGCTGTCCTACGTTGAAAACCAAAGTGCAGATTAAAATACCAATACTGTATCTCAGGAATGGGGTCGTGTAGTTCCTATATTACCTATAAAGGACCTGCGGGTTCGGATAATAAAGTGTGGGTTTGGTGGCAGACTGATTCCGAGCACCCCCACCGAGAAATGTTAGCCTGTTTGCATAAGCTAGCTCACAGTGCCACTAGTGTCTCCTCTTATCGGGGAGAGAATAGTTTCTGGCAACCTTAGAACAGGACAACCCTGATCCCTCAGAATCATGGAAACAATGTACTACTTTTCGCTCAGTCACTCGTGCTTACTTATCTTGTCTCAGATGCACAGAATAAACAGCCTGGGCGTTTCAATAAGGGTTTATTGAACAGTTGTTATTCTTGTGTAGAATATATGAGCTGCAACAACCATTAGACAGTAGCAGAAATATATGATCAGTACAATGAATATAAATGGATAGTACAGTTCTACCATCTTGCAATACGCATGAATAAATACATGAATATAAAATGAATTGATAAAAGGGCGTACTCCTACGATGCCCATCTAGATGTACCCAAGTGTACCTAGCATGTGAGTAGGTATGAAGCCAAGAATCCCTCTAGGATTTAGTCGAACCCCATTACCTGAAGTGTGAGAATGTAGGAGCCCTTCTTGGTCACGAGTTGGACACCCCGCGAGGGATGTTCAGACCACTGTCAGCTGGAGCGTCTGCATGCAGGAGCCTCAGCGTCTCTGGTCAGTGTGTCGGCCTGGAAGTGTCGGTTCCCTCTAACTAATACTAGCAAGATGTGCTGTATTTATAGAGAGTATCTAGGCTTGTATTAGCCATTGTTGGATGGGAGAATGACGTATGGGATGAACCGTGTACGTAGCTATGGGGAGGAAGGTGGTATAGCCCCAGCCTGGTTTCTGAGAACCCTTATGAATATTCATTACTGTGAGTCTATTGATGGAGTTATAGGACTATTGTTTAGGAGAAACCCTCCTTCTGCACCCAGGACTAGAACTAGGTAAAGGTTCAATCCTAAAAGGCCCAATACAGTAGTGTAGGGGAGGTAATGTAGGTGAAGGGGTATGATGTTACCCGGGCCTATATTAGGGGACCTATATGGAACATAACAATGGGACCAGCTTGAAAAATTTAACTATTTAAGTCATTAAAAACCCAATTCAGTGGTGGTCTTTTTTTATTACGGAAAAGTTACTTTGAGTTATTTTCTCTACCTGAAGTTACTGGAAGCTAATTTGCATAGACGCTTTAGCTTCTCTCAGTTATTAACACTGAATGGGTGTGAAATACCTCCCAGGAACAAAAAGATAGGCTGACTTGACTGGGCAACAAGGACTCATCTGAACCTCACATAATACACAGTGAGGGCTATGGTCATCTGTTTTGCCACTAAGGTGTCAAATCCTGCTAACAGGTCTGGTGGGTTCACATGTAACCCATGGGACATTTTAAACCTGAGAGACCAGGATATCAAGACAATTCTTGTGGATTCACTGTCTGGTTGTTGAAGCACTCTCCTCCTCCTACCAGAGGTAGGTTCCTAGGTAAAACTTGATACAGTAGCTGCCTCCAATTGGATTTTAGTGTTGAATATGGCAGGGAACTAGCACTACCATAGGACACTCCCCACACGCCCAGCCCAAGTCTAGTTTGGCTCTAGACTTTCAACATCTTGAAAATGCCCAAAGTGGGTAGGGTTGGCCCTGGGAATTTGTACCCAATTAGGTGGAGATTGCCCAGGATTAATTCCCACCCACTAGCTAGTGCCGGACATAAACACAGTAGTTCTGGGACCCACTTCTGAACACGTTTGGACCCGAGCACGATCAGAAGGACAGGAGAAGCTGTAATGACCAGAGGAGCCCTGGACCTGCTCCCTTTAGTACATAGGAAATTTAAATTAAAAAAAATAAATAAAAAAAAACACACCAAAGCGTCATAAGGCTGACCTGTTTAAGTAATCAGGATACAACAAGCCTTTGTCCGGAATTTCTCAGTTGACCAGTGGCAACGGGACCTGGACTGGACCCTGCTGTTGTCCTCTGCCTGACACCCTGTGAGTCTCCAAGTGCCTCCCCATAGGTGGATTGGGACTATAGTCAGAAGATAAAATCATTGCCGTTTGGTGTAGCCAATGCATGCTCCGTCACGGCGAGCCTCAAATTGCACCTAGATCCTGGTCTACAGTGATTGTCATTGGCGCTTTGTAGAGCCATTTCTACTTAAAAGTAGATATCTTCTGTGCCTCATGGTGGATTTTTCACTTTAGTTTTTACTCTTTCCAATTCAGTTGGTTTCGCATAGCCCTTTTACTGTTAAGCTAGTGAATAAATACTTTACACAGCCTCCCCAGTTCAACCCATCAGCTATGCCGTAGCCATCAGGGAGTTGAGCTCTGATTAATTCAGTGACTTTAGGCTTCACCCAGTTATTACTCAAGGTGGTTATTCATTCTATACCCCCCCCCCACAGAGCCCAATGTTTCCCCCGTCTCTGCCCAAGCCATGGAGAAATGGCGTGCTTAAGGTATTACACAGACCACACTGGAGACTCGGCCTTGACTAGCTAGTGGACAAGGCACCACCACAACCGCCAGCACTTTTGTAAAGATTGATAGTGTTGCTGTTAGTATCTAGTAATGCTTGGATCACATGGTGAACCTTGGGTAGTATCTTTTGCTGGGCCCCAAAAAATTTTTTCCAGGGTCAAACTAATAGTCATGGATTCTCAGCCAAACCAGTCTTGGCCAGAGAGCCGGATTCAAAGTCTGGTGGACAGGACAAACCTAAATCCGCTGTATCAAAGCATTATTTCCTATGGCACTTGTAATACGGCAGACAGAATATCAGTGACATTTGTGATGGAGAAATCGGTCCGCCAAACTAAATCAGGCCCAGAGTTTTGAACTGGTCCAAATGCATGAACCAATTCAGAGGGTGGAGATCCAGTATGGTACTAGACATCCCTACTTCTTGGGGACAAGTGGGAAAGAGTAGAATCTTCTGTATCTTGCTTCCAAAAGGTGTCTCTAGGACCCTTTTGATCAGCAGAGCCAGGTCGTGTCACCAGAATCGAGGGTGTGCACTGGAGGGCACATCCTGAATGACAGCATTTCCATGAGACAAAGGGTAGGACATAGTTTTTGCCCATTATCTGGAGGATCCAGAAATCCATTAGGATAGTGTTCCAACTGGTGGAAAGACGACCCCCACCCCCCCCCCCCATAACAATTCCAAAAGAATAGGCTTCTCTAACCAGTACCTTGTGAGCTACTAGAAGCTTTCAGCTACCTGCGAGTAGCTCTTCTGTGGGCAGCACAGCCTACTAAATTAGGTTTTGTTTCGTTGAATTAATATAGGTACACTAAAATTGAAAAGTGTGTATTTGATATGAAAAGGTGTTTTTTCAGAACCCATAATTTCCAAAGTATATTTAAAGCGGATATTTGAATGATAAACTATGCAGCACTGGGAGACGTATTAGTAACATTACCTTAATGCCAGGGGACACTGCAAGTATGGCTGTCATTAATCTTGTAGAGGCATTCTGAATTGACCAAGCTTTTTTCACATTACTGTTGGAAATCTTGCATAGAGGTGATCACGACTGGAAATCCTGCATAGGGTGGAGACTAATGTAATCTTGCCTCAGGTGTACAACATTAGTAGCTTCGGATGATTTTTATTGAACATAAGTAGCTCTCGTTGGTGAAAGGTTGGAGGCCCCTGCAGTGGAGAATAGTAAAAGGGTGTGTGCAAAGAGTCCAGTTGAGGCAGAGCTAGCAAAGGACAGCAAAGATTGTACCTGCCACAAAAGGAGTGGCAAATTTGAGCTGTCTGGATTGGCTGAAAAGGCTGTCTCAAACTCCCTCGATCAGTGGTTCTTAACCTGTGATCGAGGGACCCCTAGTGGGCCAGGACTTAGAAAATAGTACCAATAAAGTGCATATAAATAAGCTAAATTGAAGGTCAAAATGTTCTGTAAAAGTGAAGAAATGTGAAATTAGAGGCTAAAAATTAAGTTGGTATCCTCAGATTGATTTGTGGGACAGTGCAAGTGCATCAAAGACTATAGTATAAACGCCTGTGGCCTTAACTGAGTTTAGAAAGTCTAACCTTCCCATTAAAATTGACTAAATAAAATATTGTGCATCGATTTTGGGGGTCAAGTAATCATAATTACTGTAAGACGGAGACCCTGGCCAGAGCAATGATTAAGTAGGTGTCCACAGAAGCCAAAAGGTGGAGAAACACTGCCCTAGATAACCACTGAAGTTTTGTAATAATGGAATGGTATTCCAACAACGAGTAACCCTTCTCACAGAACCACTCCAGGTGTGTTGCCTTGATTATCTCCCGAAGAGGCATTTAAACACAGCAAAGCTTGGCATTGCAGCATGATAGCCTCCCGATGCCATTAGATAAAACCTCAGTGTCCAGACCGCACTTCGGCATCTGTTCGAGACATCCAGTCACTGACGAAAGTGGTAAAAGACTGAGTCCAGGAAACTGAAAACCTTGAACTTTGCCAGTTCCCACAAGATTTGGACATTCTGCTCTGGAGGCAGTTAGTGTTGCTATACAGAGGGCGAGACTGCCAGACTTTACAGCCCATAGTCCAGATTTTTGGGCTATCGGGGGTGCCGAAGGAAAGTCATTCAAATTTGAGAAAGAAGCTGGACTGCCAGACTTTCCAGTAAAGAGGGATTATAGAAACTGATCCACCCAGGGTAGGAATAGTGTCCTGCTAACCACACTGACTGCTAGGCCTGAAAGGGGAGGGGGGGGGATCTCCTAAACAGCCATGAAAGAACAAAAAAAAAAAAAACTCAATTAGTAACAGGGCTTCTGCTACTGAGAAGCATCGCAAGAGAGATCATAAGGATGTGGCTTAACTGCTAGAGCGGCCTACTTTGAAGCTGGGGAACCAGGTTAGACTCTGGCGGAGGCTCAAACATCCTGAGATTCTGGGCAAATCACTTAATCTCACTATCTCCCTGTGCCTAATATTGAACGAATGCAACTGGCGCTCATGTAGAGCGCCGCTAGTCGGGTCGAGTTTGAGCTATAAAAAAACAAAAAAAAACACACATCACCTCCACGGAGGATAAGATTAGTTGCAAGGCTTCAGCTGCTTTTTGTACTATGCAGGTGTAATGTAGTGACTTACTCTAAAGAAGGTCATGGGGAAGCAGGACTCAAGGTTAGTATTGCGAGGGGGGGGGGGGGAAGGAGAGAACAGATCAGCTGCTGAATCTCTGCATTCCAGTCAACATTTGTTGTCCAATGTGGTACATCAGACAGAAAACAGCCATAAGTAAATTAGCTCTCGTCCTGCTCCAACTGGAACAGTAGAATCTGCACTGCCAGACTAGGCCCCACTGAACAGAACATGCAGTCACAGCCTATCTGGGCCTCACCAGCACAGTGCACCAGCCCATGTCGCACTGAGGAAAATTAAGAAGGAAAGTCTAGCATGAAGATTAAATCTAGTCTTGTTTTCAGGAATTTAAATCACCAGAGATAGACTCTGCCCATTGTTGTGGTTGGACAAAAGCATTTAAGGGGTCGTTAAGATGTGCAATTTAATGGTATGGACTACACCACGCTGGAGTCATTAGTATTCCATCATCTAGAAAACCACAAACTTACATCTGTCCCCCCCACAACCAAGAATGGAGCAAACTGCATTGTTCAGACCCTAGAATCAAACAGAATGTAGTAGCCAAATTAAGAGGAGTGCTCCCAAATTCCTGCCCAATCCAAATATATAACCAGTGGAAATGCACATTAACAATCCACCCGTCACTAACCTTGCTTGGCAAGCTCATCAGCAGCCGCCAGGGCCTCATGCAAAGTGACTCCAGCTCCAACTATGGTAACTCGGTCGGTGTCACTTGAACGGACAACCTGTGGAGAAAGAAGTCCGTTGCACATTAGGGTATTGCTGGCAGAGCACCCTCAGGTTGTCAGTCAACTATTAGTCTGCAGTCCACGAGCTGTACCCGATGGTGTGAGCGGAGGTAACTGGCATAGGCCAGATGCTTCCGTTCCCACAGAGACTTGCACACAAGCGTCCCCTTGCAATCAAGCTAGACCCATGTATCCAAGATACTGAAGCTTGTGCTGCATTAGAACAGAATGCTGTAACCCAAACTATCTGCACCATCTCCGAGGCCTGTGGAGTCCAAGTCAGTTAACCCAGTTAGAATACTCCCTGAACACTAACACCTACACAAAGTCAGTACCATCGACCTAGAGATCTTCCAAGACGTGCAGCCAAGGGTGCCTTTGATGTGGTCGACCCAAGTCACAGGTCTTTAGTGCCGATGCTATACTAATTGCTTCAGCAACAGTCAATACCTCCCGTCAACCTATCAACATTGATCTGTGGAATTAATCCTCTATGGAGAGGCCCACATTTGTTTCCCCATTTACTTTTTTTTATTTCACTTTGCAAGATTAGTTTTATAACAATATTTCTTATTCTCATGTATATCATTTTCACATAAGTTTGATAGTGCTTAAAATTCATACATTATCAAACACTACACGAAAGCCAAATCCACACTATAGTTCGTTATAATCACCCTACTCTCCGATCATTCACTCTTACATCGCTCCCATACATACGCACAAGTCAGGTCACACTCCCAGAATGTAAATCTTTAACAATACATCAAGCCCACCATGGATGCATCTTGATCTGGGTTCCCCCCCCCCAAAATTGGTCAATGCCCGTTTTGGCGGTATTCAGGTACTAGCGGCCAACTTCTTCAGGACCTACAGTTCTTTAGTTTCTTAATCAAGTCAATCCAACAAGTGTGTGGGGTCTAGGCATAGGTCCATTATAGAATGCAGCCGCTGTTCTATATTTCCAATTATTAATTTATCACGTAGCGCCACAGTGGACACGCTGTAAATCCCCACATATGGTCCACCATCCAAAATCATAACTGGGATCCATGCAGTTAGCTGACAGACTGCAGATGCACCCTTCTTGGAGCTTAGTACACAAAAAGCCCTCAAAGACGCCCGATTCACAAGTTATTTCGCTGCGACCAGTGCCTTCCAGATATGCAAGCTGCGGCAGACGTCCTCAAAGTCGAAATGACCCTGTGGCTTACATACGACCACACACACCAAGCATACCCACACAAAAAAAAAAAGTGCATACCCGATTCACTTCCTGCCTGATGTCAACATGCTCATTTAAGATCCCTGTATTGAGGCACAAATGCATATTGTACACCCACCTTTGCTTGTCCAATTTCAAACTTCTCTTCAGGGGAATAGATGACCGCAGTCTCGGGGCGGCTTGTTCGGATGAAGCAGATACCCTTGGATGAAGGTACAAGGTGAAACAAATTGCTTGTGTGAACAGGACATGTTATTTTAGACTAAGACCCCTTCCAAATACAGGACGCAGTTACCTTGGTATTGGCGGCCAGAAGAACGGCATGCTCGGTGGACACAGCATCACTGGGGTAGAAGACCGTGCACGTGGGAACAGCCCGGAACATCGCCAAGTCCTCCAGTGCCATCTGAGAGGGTCCGTCCTCACCTGAGAGAAGCAAAGCAGGTCCCAGTAAGGGAAGAATTCTTCTCCACCTACCCCCAGCTGAGAGGGACCACCCGTGAACAAACATCCCAAGCGCCAACTACTTCTTTCTCCCACTCAAACCTTGACTGCAGTCAAACAGCACTGACTAACAAAGCTTGGCCTCAGAAGATCACCCCTTTCTTCAGGCCATTCTTGTAAAACGGAGTGGGGATATAGTAGTTTGAACAGTCTGCCGTGGCAACTCCATCAAGAGGTTTAAAACTAAATATAGCGGATGGAAGGTGCACCCGTCGCCCCCCTACAGCCCCCTCCCCCACAAAGTAGTGCCATGACTCATCTACAAGAGTTTTGCTTGACTTACCAATAGACACGCCACAGTGCGAGCCACAGAGGTTAACATTGGACTGGGAGATGGCACCCATGCGGATCTGGTCGTATGCGCGAGTGAAGAAGGCTGCGAAAGTGCTGGCAAACGCCACGGTGCGATTACGGGTGGCACAACCCATCGCTACACTCACCTGAGGAGAAGCAAGATATGCTCTACAATGAAGTAAGTGCTGAAGAGAATGAAAGACCAGTGTGCACACTACAACTTTCACAAGGTGTAAATGACGAGAGGTTCAAGTTAACCTACTGGCTAGCATAGCAATCACAAGTCCTTCACAGCTGAACAATCACACTCTTTAAACCTACAGAACCTTCTGATCTAAACATGAGTTAACAGTTCATTTAGGTAACCCTTTCAAAATTAGCACACAAACACATCAATGCAACTCAAAGGTCAGAATTAAAATTCAATCCTTCAAAAGACATTCTGTGCAGCGTAAAGACAAGTTTACAAAATATTACCAAACAGTTGTTTGAGGCGAGAATGTGCCAGACTGAAATGCACACATGTAGACCATCTGATAAAAATTAAACTAGTGTCCATGACTGGATCGTAACTAATCTTCAAAGAGTAAAACGACTCCATCCATTAGGCAGGAATCAGGATTCTTCAATTCCAGTCCAACTAGAGGAGATTCATTGGTCCTAATAAAATAAACCACACTTCAGTGAATTAAAAATGGGCTTTGACGTCACTCACTGGCAGCATAAAAAAAAAAAAAAAAAAAAAAACTATTCAAAAGGCAACAATCGTGTGTTGGAACGGGCTACCACATCAGCCAAGGAGCTTTGAAGTATAGTTGCCAGTTGGTCTCAATTTTTATTTTCCGCTCCAAGAGTTCCTGGACACAGGAGATGCGCACCATTCATCCGTTTGATTGAAAGTGAGGCTTTGTGTCAAGATAACCTGGTGATCGACCAACAGTAGATTCCCTTTGCTCTGTCTTCATGAACAGAGGGGCAGTTTGCACTGGCACAGATGAAAGACTGTCCTGCTGCGACAGAAGATCCTCCTGTTTGGGGGGACAGATGCTCATGCAGACATTTGAGATCACGCTCCCCACCCAATCCAGAGCCACTAAGATGACTTGGGGCCTGGTCGTTCCTGTACTCTATAGAAGTCAAGCTGGCAGAAAGGCATACAGGAGTCCAGAGCTCCACTCTAAGAGGAATGAATCTGCCTTCTTGGGAACTCCAGAGTGGAAAAGTGTTGACACTGGGCGTTCTGTGGCAGCGAAGAGATTGAGACGGGGTATTCCCCATTCCTGAAATTTGCCCTGCACCATCTTCAGTTTTAACTGCCATTCGTCATACACTAAGCATCAGCAGTTGAGTTCATCCACCCTTGTGTTAAGATTCCCCCGGTGGTTCACAACCAGAGAAGTGCCCCGATTCACTTCCAGTTGTGCAGTCTCCTGGCAAAGGACCAAAGGTCCAACCCCGTTCCGCTTGCTGCAGTAACACATGGCAGTAGTGTGGTCTGTGAGAACTTTAACCAGACTCCCTTTGATGGTTGGCAGGAAGGCTTTCAAATACTAAGCTAATCACCCTCTACTCCGACAGCCTGGTCACTGGCTCCACAGAGCTCTAAGATGTCCACCTCTCCCAGATGGCCTCCCCAGCCCAGACATCCATCACAGCCATCTGCTCTGGATGGAGGTGGCGCAAGGAGAAGGATCAGCCGCTAGCCCAATCAGTCAAGGAGCCACTACTAAGTCTTTTCCAGGCCCTTTCAAAACCTGAATGGAATCAAATAGGTACCGTTGTGCTGTGTCCACTGGGACTTACGATCCCAGTGCAGAACCCACATTGGTCATCTGCCATATTAGACAAACAGGAAGCCAACAGAACGAGTTAAGTCACTCATTCTCATTATACTTCAGCCTCTGCCCTGGAATTCAAAGATAGGCCCAGGCCTAGCAAAGATCTTGCTTTGAAAATAGCAAAGAAACTGCCCTACTGGTTTTCCAAAAAAGATGGAAACCAACTCAATTTGGATTATCAGGAATGCTGCAGGTAAAGTAATAGTATGCCTCCTGGCATACTTTCAGTACGTCATCAATTGATGTTAGTTCGTACCTTGAGGACTATACCCTGAAGAGGAAATGGATAACTACTTGAAAACTATTAGCCTACAATATCCGACCAACAAAAATGTATTCTGGACTCACGAATCACTCAGTAAGAGATGGAGGCAGCTTTCAGCTGGTAAGGTAACAGGTCCAGATTTAATTCCTACAGAATTCTAGAAGGTCTTTGGTACAATTCTTACCCCCAATTTTTTCTCACCATTACAAGGCTTTGAATTGAACGCATCTGGCTTCAAAAGGAGCAGCCGGATTATAAAGTTTCTGTGGTCTAGAAATTTCTAGTATGCAAAGTAGCCCTCGAAGTCTAAGCTCAAAAGTTTTTGGGATCTTGTTGATTGGATGGTCTCAACCCTGGATCTTCTTCAGAAGTATCTAAAAAGTGAAGCTTTTTTCTACTGTTAACTTCATTTAATGTGTTACATGCATGTATATGAATCTTATATCCTTTTGATGGACTTAAACCTATGTAATGAAATTTAACACCCCCTGCCCCCAAAAAAATCCAGATGGGGAGGAGTTCTGAAATATAGGAGGACCTCATAGGAAAGAGGAGTCGTTTGACCTTACTGGTGGACCCAAGAACCGCAAAGTTCAGACGTTGGATGCTGCGTGCCTTTAGCTAGTCTGTGGTGACGAGTGACCCGGCTCTGGTCAGAGAACATGTTTGTGCCCAAGAATATCCATTAGGAGCCTCATTAAAGGGCAGAAGTGCTTCAGCCTGCCCAAGGGCCTACTGAACTGGCTCCATAAGGATGATGGTTTTAACTTTCATAGCCAGGAGCTTCAGGTCAAGGACCTCTGTAGCCCTCAGTCTCTTCCCCTCCCTAGTCCTGCAAAAGGGAACAGTACCTGGAGAAGTGCAGAGTATACTGGCATCCTGTAGATTCTCATACTAGTTGTCCTCATCGCACTGTAGTTCAAATTCATTCCTATTTTTGAAGTTCCGGCTTTGGTCTCAGAGGCAAAAATGTAGTATGTCGGAGCGTGACTGCGTGGTAAAGGCAAAGTGTCCAAGGATTGCCAAAAGACTGCCCCGACTGGTTCGGAACATGCAGACAAAGCGCACTATTTGTTGTGGATCCTCCTCCAATGGGGAGGTCAACAGAACCGCACAGTGTGGTGCAGAACCAGAGGCATGATCAAGAGGCTCAGTTGGCACCAAGAACCTGCCGGTGAAAGTCCAACTGGAGGCCCCTGCAGATCCTCGAGGGCCTCTAGCCATACCAAAGGGATCCAGAAGCATGGTGAAAATGCCCAGCATGGCCTCCTCAAAGACCCTGACTTACTTAGACTTCGCCTGCGGACCCAAAACGTCTGGGTGCATCAGACCAGGCAGTCTGCTCCTCAGGAATAAGATCGGTTGGTACATTGATGCCCTAGCATCTTGCTTGGAGATGGAGCATAGCAGGAAGGAGCAGATTCATGCTTGGAGTTCTTATGCTTATTCTTTGACTAACTAAAATACTTTAGCCACAACCAACATGCCGCAGGAATGACCTTCCTCTTGACTTACAGTCACAAGATGGAGTTTTGAGAGCTTCACAATCCCATATAACCTTAGGTTTCATCTAGTTGCAGTTTACACAGATTCGGGAGTAGTTACAACTCCAAGCACCAGAGGCATACCTGGCGGGGATGTGTCAGACTATTATTGGCAACAGTCCCTACAAGGTTTAAACCTTGTTAATTTAGGAGGAACCATTTCCCTCAGACAAAAGGAATAGAGCATGGGATCAGGGTCTGAAGGCACAGAAAAGAAACGTTACTCTGCATTCACATCTTACCCATTAGTGACAGCCTTTTGACAGGTAATTGTTAAGGTAACGTCAGCGGTAGAAAGTTGGGCAATCCTTCATAAGAAATACTGCAACTGTCCTTTGAGACAAGGACAAGATACTACTGCAAGTACTGTTGCGTAAACTAGGGCTCTCGTCTAGTTCATGGTTCGCTTTCCCACCTACAGGTGCCGGAAGTTGGCTCAGTGCACCAACGCTGCAGCGTGAAAGTTCAGGTTGTTGGAGCTCCACACAACCCCACTGGTCAAACTGGTTGATGGGGTGTCCGTGTTACTAACAGTCCTATAAAGGGTCAGGGACGCAGTGGTAATTCAAATCCAATTTCATGATTTAGAGTATCACAAAGAAACAAGTTCTGCACTTTGAAAAATACTTTTAAACAGTGTCTTTTCCGTCTCCTCCTGTTGCTTAGTGCAGGACTAAGATTAATAGAATTAAAAACAGCTCTAAAGCTGTTAGGGAAAATGAGAATATGAACATTTCTAACATGGTTGGAAATTCCAAGGCAACCTAAAGATTATTTCTGTGCTACACTATGAGAGCATGGAGCAGTTAATCTGACTCCAAGTTCGGTGGGAGTCTGCATACTTGTTCACAGCTGAGAAGCAGTGATTGTCAGACTTCGGCCAGGAGGTAGTGTTCCCTTGAACAGAAAGCACATCTGCTGGGCTCAGCTCTCACTATGGGAATGGATGTTGCAGCAGTTTGGCATGATTTCTTGCGATAACCTGGGGCAAAGACCCCTCTGAGTTGACTGTCACTGCATGGGACTTTTAGGATTGACCATTTCCACATACTGGGGACTTTCCACTTCATTCCAGACCTAACAGGTATGACAAGTATGTCAATTCATTTGGACAACATGTTTAACTTGTGTATTCAATGTCTGACCTTGAAAGAGAACAGGGAAATTGTATCAGACATGTTGCCTTTGGTGTTTATCAAGAACAGTTTGGAAGATGACACTTTCAAAAGTTCTGCCCAAAAAAAAAAAAATCCACAAAACGTCAGACTACTTGTCAAAAGGTAAACTGGCCAACTTAACAAGCTGGCTCAAAAGAGTCTGGCCTTAGGGTCTTTAAGTCAGTACCCCCACAACAAGATTTGAATTTAAGGGAGCAGCGGGTTGAAGATTTGAAAGACCAGAATGGTCACTGTATCAGTGACCACATAATGAACTGTACGATATATTAACAGCCCTTGCATTGTGTAACCGATTAGGCAACCATGCTAACTTGCAGTAGCCACAAAGTTCTTGGGGCTTGTTAGTTTGAGAGGTAGAGGCTATGTAATAGGACAAGCAGAGAGGTAGGGGCACAAGCCAATACACCCAATTAAGGTGGCCCTATACACTATGTCTGAAGCTCTGTGTAGCAGGGTTCCAACATGGGCTATGCATATTCAGTCAGAAGGGCAGGCACAAGCGCCTCAAAGGTATTAGGGTGCAGACGTTAGCGAACCTGCAGAACAGGACTGCTACACACAAAGGCATCCCAGTTTCAGGGGTAACCACTCGCACGCCAAAGATAACAGCCTGAGGAAGAGTTTACAGGCTCCCAGACCTTATTAAACAAGCATTGGCATAGCCAATAGGTCTCGCTTTTGGGACCTTATAAGTATTTAGTTATACAGCACAATGGCTAAACACATAAGGTCCCAAAGGCGAGACCTATTGGCTATGCCAATGCTGGTTTACGTTAGTGAGGATGAAATTGTAAGACGGCCTAAGACAGCCTCCCAGAGATTCGCAACCTTTAGGTTATACGCGCAGATCTCAGCAGCAGCTGCACTAACCTACCGAGTTAAGTAGCTTCATGAATTACCTCGCACTGCTCAGTTCTCATACTAAGAAAACGATGACGAGGGACAGCTTATCCAAAGGCAGAAAGAAAACGAACCATTTATGTCTACAGGGTGTCATAGCTGGATGTGTATCAAATAGCACATTAATATTCGCCTCTATACGTAACAATTGTTCGAAGGTTGTGTGGAAAACCGACCTCATACATAAACGACCCTTATACTTTTCCGAAACTAGATTTTGTAAAATGAAATCATTTAAGAAAGTATTGTCAAGCTCTCGTAAATTTTAACTCCAATATTTTGGTATCCCTTTTATTGCTAGTGTGTGCACAGCTTGTGTAAATAAAACATCGAAACACACAAAGACATTATCGTCAGGAACAGTCTGACTTTAGTTTGTAAAACGCCAATTGCTGAATTAAAATGCCCGTTTAGCCGAAGAGGCAGTTGAGGGTTACAAAGGTTTTAACTATTCGGCTTTTAACAAGCGACTATAAAAATATTCATTTAACAAAAACGACATAAAGGTAGTTTTATTTTAAAATTAAGACAGCATTATCTGTGTGTATATCCATACATTTGCGGAGCGGGGGGGGGGGGGGGGAGGAGAAGGAGCCTTTTCAGAGACCATGTGGCAGGAGACCCTGGTAGACGCCATTTTGAACAAACCGAGGCTGGGCAGGAAGGAGGGAGCAGGGGCAGTGAAGTGAAGTGTCGCTGTTTGATAGGACAAACAGACTTCCTGCCAGCCCCCTACTCAACTTTTAAAAAGAACCTGCACAGGAAGAGAAGCTCTCTAGGGTGTGGTCTACTGAGGCAGAAGGTGCTGGAGCCTGGCGCAATGGGCAGTTGGAAGGAGGAACCCCCTGTCTGCCCCCAGGATCCTGAACAGCGCCAGGAGAAGTCCAGGACCAGTGCGCAGAAGCAGGGGCCTCTGCGCAGGGAGAAGAGGCCCAGGAGGAGAGCAGGCGAAAGGCTGGCGCAGGGAGCCAGTGAAGACAGCTCCCTGCTGAATCCCCCCCCCTCTCAGACCCAGAGGGCGAAGGAAAGTGCTCCAGTGGCTGGGGGCGCCACCAGGAGCAAGAGGACTCGAAAATGGAGAAGATCGGACCCCTGGGGGCTGAGATGGCCCCCAGAAGGTAGGCAACCTTTGACCCCCCTAAGAAGACCGACCACGAAGCACGTGGGGCTCCGCCGCCGGTCTCAGAGATGCCCCCAGGGTTGGTCAGGTCCCTGGGGGCTACCCCCAGAAGAAGGGATGCCGGGGGAGCGCCTTTGCGCTCCCCGTGAAAGTGCCCTGCAGGGGGGCACTGAGCCCACCCTGGCCTCCACCGAAGATGGAGGCGGGGGAGCGCAGTCGCACCCCCCCCGCGAAGAGGTTTGTAGGGGCCTGGGACCGCATCCCCGGGCCCCGAAGCCAAGCCGGGGAGCGCCGTCGTGCTCCCAGTGAAGATTTCCCCACGGGGTGCCAGGAGCCCACCCTGGCCCCCGGCTTAGACGGGCGAGACTGGAAGCGCCGGCGCGCTCCCTGCAAAGAAGAGGAGGAGGGGCCCGGGACCCCATCTCCAGGCCCCGAAGCTGGGGGGAGTGCCGTTGCACTTCCCCAGAGGGCCGCCTCGACTGGTGGGAGACTCCCCGTCTGCCCGCTGGAGCAGGCAGACCGAAAAGGACATCCCGGCTCCCGCGGCCGCACCAGAGGGATGAAGGGCCGAGCGGGGAGCCGCCGGGGGTGGGCTCCCCGAGCGGCTACACCCCAGAGGCCAGACGGGGTCCCCGGGTGGAACCGGGGGCCCCGAGAAGAGGAGTCAGCGCCAGGGGCCTGGGTGGGACCGGCCCCCCCCCCCCCACCAGTGGCACGAGCGGCCGGGGGTGGGCTCCCCGAGCCGTAATTAACTCACCTGGGGGTCCGGGTGAAACCGGGCCCCCCACCGAGGCCGGCATAAGCGGCGTGAGGCCGCCGGCGGCTGCATCGCGGCTCTCCCCAGCACAGCGGGAGAGCCGCTAATATATTATGCAAGGAAAGGAGCCTGAAGCGCACCATAATGCCTTGCAAGGCATGGGGAAAATCATCGTTTTTGGTGCCTGGTGGCCCCCAGAGGGGGGTCACCCTCATTTGTGAAAAAGGTGCTGGGGGAGCTGCTGGAGAAGCACAGTCCCCCCCCCCCCCAGCACGAAGAGAAGTCCCTCCCCAAGTCTCATGGGGACTTGAAAAGGATAACCCCTCAAGGGCTCAGCCAGCATTTTAACACCTTCTGGGCTGGAACTTTTGTTCTACAGCTGAGGGTGTATGGAGAAGTGCGTCAAGGAGTGAAGGGCTGAGTTGGGGGACGTCTGGAGAAGGGCATTCCCTGGAGGTGAAGGTGTAATTGCACCCGTAGTGCATTTACTAATGTTATTTCTTTTAGAGGGCCTGAAGGCCACCTGTGTAATGTGAAGTACTCGTGTAAGGTGATGTCATAAGCAAAGTGGGGTTATGTTGCCAGACATTCCTGCTAGGGTGTCTGCCTGTATATGCGTAATCCTGTGATTATCTGTGATGCCTTTGGGGGCTGTAATTGCAACGCATTCTAATGATCCACAAATGTGATGAGTACTGTCATTCTAAAGTGATGCTTAAACATGTATTCTTGCTGCTGCGCTTAAGTGAAGAACAACCCAGACTGTTAGCCCTGAAGATGTAAGGGTGCATACTGTATGGACAATATGAGCTGCTCAGTCACGGTTATGTGTCACCAGGGCAGGTGTACCTATTTTTAATGCTAGTTGAGATAATGGGGGGGGGAGATCGCCACTGGGATGGTGCCAGTGCGCAGGGCCCTCGCTCCAGGTTATGTTCAACACACTGCATTAGGGGGCAAGATGATGTGCATACATGGGAGTGGTGGTACTAGGGGTGGAGATGTTATGCAATGTCACAAAGTAATTCCAACAGCTTATGTATATTTGTAAATTGTGCATAGTATTGAGTTGTGTGTGTGTTTAATAAATGTACTTACTTTTATGAAGCAAAGTACAGACTGGACAATCAATTAGAGTGTTATTACTGCACACCTGCAAATGGCGATTACTAGCCCACACCACCTCCCTTGAGTAAGCCTCAGACTGCTCTGCGACGCTACCCTCTGAGAGTCAGGCGCTACAATTGGGTGTTTGGTTCCCAGTGAAGGACAAATGTAGTCATGTTATTTGTGCAGGCCTCACAGATACTGCCCCGTTTTCCAACACAGGGTCCCTCCCATGCAGATTAGAGTTGAATAAAAGCCCCACCTACACACCTGACAGTTGTCCAAACTGGAAAGATTCTCACAGCGCCACCACTTTGCCGTGGCTGAAAGACACCACCTTTGCCCACATATCTTGGAGCTGCCATCCCAGCATATGAAAAGAACCCAGCCAGCCTCTGCGTACTAATGTAAAGTAGGTGCTTAACAAACCCAACAGGTATTTTAGGCTATGAACAGGATATGGTTTCACATCAGAACTGGACCTCTGCACCCCAGCCGTCCCTAATGGACATTCTGCTACCCACACAGGTAGCAAGTGTCTAATAACTTGGCAGTCACCAGGGATAGGCATTTTTAAAACCCATATTACTTCCACAAAACAGATTACATTTGCTTAGGGCATATGTGATCTCTCCTTGCGGACTAGAGTATTTCATACATGTCACACGATAAATGGGATACCTAGCACTGGTGTAGAGAGTAAAGGCACCATATGTTCAAGAGACGCATCTGCACAGGCTTGTCAGTTAAATAACTTCGACCCCCCTTACCATGTTTTGCTCAGCAATGAAGCATTCAATGTAGCGATCAGGGTGGTCCTTCTTGAATATCTCAGAAAACGTGGAATTCTTCGTATCACCATCCAGTGCAATGACACGATTATTTGCGTGACCCAGTTTAGCCAACGCCAAGCCATAAGCTTTCCGGGTTGCTATCTGTGGACGAAAACAGGATATGGGTGAGTGACGTACACTGAAAGACCACATCTGGCTCTGGGAGGTGAGCTGGCCACACTGCTGTCTGCAACCAAGCAAGCCAGATCTACCAACCTTATCTCCCATCTTGTAGCTCGGGGGAGAGGGCATTAGGATGCCATCGATGACAACTTTGGGAGAGTCCTCTGCGGGAAGCTCTGGGCAGAGCCTGTTGGCATTCTTGATCTCATTCTGAATGGCTTCAACCATCGCCTCCACCTTGTCCTTCGGCATGGGCTTACCATGCCAATTGTCTTCATTTTCAACTCCTGACAGAAGAGGAGAGAAGCACTTCAGTAGTCAGTGTGCTGTGCAAGATTAGATTTCACACAAGTCTGCTACAAACCCTAACTGCCTTCTATAACCCACAATGTTAATGCAGAGGCCGCTATCAAGAGGTGGTTCAAAGCTTTTACATTTGAATACCTTACATACAAAGCGTAAATCGGGTGCTCCATTTCCAAAACCAGCACCTAGTATAGCACCAGGCCAGATTCAGAAATACAATGAATCTAAAAAAGGAAGTCTGTAGAGGTGATGCTGGCACTTTTTTAGAAGTTCTAACACGTGTTTCCATAGTCCCTTAATTTAACAGTCTGGCATGAATCAGGCATAATCTATACACCATGTTAGGCTGTTTCTCCATAAAGAGAAAGAGCCGCCACACACCACACTATTGCTGTGGAAACCGAAGGGACAGGGACAGGGACCCCCCCCCCCCCCTTCATCCACCAACCTGCAATCCCCTTCCCTTTGAAGGTTTTGGCAATGATCGCTGTCGGCTGGTCTTTCAGATGGGATGCCTGCCAGAGCGCGTGGCACAGCTCGGCTACATCATGGCCATCGACGACATAAGTGTTCCACCTACCAAGCAGAAGAATCAGTCAGGTTAGGCTGACAAGGGCAGCTTTTAAAAGGTGCGAGTCTGAGGGCAGCTTGAAGATATGTAATATGATGCAAGGTCAATACCCAAATGCTTCACAGCGCTTCTTATAGACGTCAGTCTGGTGCTGCAGCGGCGCAGCCTCACTCTGGCCCAAGCGGTTGACATCAAAAATGGCGACCAGGTTGTCCAACTTGTAGTGGGAGGCAAAGGCCAAGGCCTCCCACACCGCTCCCTCCGACGACTCCCCGTCACCCAGCAGACAGTACACCCGGTAGCTGGAAGACGAAAGGGGTCCTGGTCACCAGATCACTACAGTCTCAAGCAGTAAGGGTTTAGGCCCTCTATACCTGCACTATCACAAGAGGCAATGATCACCAGGAGATTTTTAATTAGTGGTCTACAACGCAAGCTTTCCATCTAGGCCCGATAAGAAACATGCCGGATATAATGAGTCCGGCTTAATGCAAATATAATTAACCATCCGACATTAACAGGTATTTTCATTTGTAAAATTAAGTGGACCAGAAAACTTACAAATTGCGATCTTCCGTTAATAAAAAATAATTTAAACATCTAAACTATCAGCGGTCCCACAAAACTTACTGGTCAGGCGGCTGAAAAATGCCTTCATGTCACCAAGGTATTTAAAAGTCACAAGCCCGAGCTCGCCTCCGACGTTAATTACCCTATACCTGCCCCACAATCAGCTGACAGGTACATTAAAAATGCAAGTCTTTTGAAAAGCAGTTCGTCTCACCTGGATTTATCAAAGTACTTCCCAGTGTAGGCCATGCCGCAGGCCGCTCCCAGACCTTGTCCCAGGGAACCAGTGGCCACATCCACAAAAGGGAGTTTCTACCACAAGACAAGCGGGAAGGGACGGTTATTAACAAGGACTTCAAGGAAAAAAGTGAATACAGCAAGAACGCAACAGCAGCAAAGGGATTAGAGGCGACCGGAACAAAAATACTTGATAGCAATGCAATGCTTTACTGCATGGTCGTTTCATCAACAGGTCACTAGTTAGAGCCAATATTTTGCAGAAGGCATATAATTTCAGTCCCCAATATAATACAAATAGCATTTCAGCACAGTGCGTACCCAATGGTAAGTATTGTAAACTTTAAGTAAAATGTTTGGCTGTGGAAGCTAGGCACTTCAAATAATTGCAGAAAAGAACCCCCATAAGCTTTCACTGGCTTGCCAACTCCCACACGAATGCAAACCGCAAACTAAAACCTCCACCCTTACTGTGCTATCAAAAACTCATCAGTAATCTCACAGGGGTGGGGTGTCCTTCCAGGTCCGAGTCGATCTTCCTCAAATTAAGCAGTTCCGATTCTTTAATGTAGCCAGCTTCCACCCAGGCAGCATACAGGATGGGAGCAGCATGGCCCTAATTAGGAAAAACCAAAAGCATTTTTAATTAAAAAAAAAAAATATATATATATATATATATATATATATATATATATATATATATATATATATATATATATATATGTCAATTTTCATAGGTACTACTTATGGCAATGGTGTAACGCGGCAAAGTAAATAGAAAGACATCATGCTGGCGCAAAGACCCACCTCTCAAGAAGCTGAAATAAGTTTGCACTCCCACGTGCAAGCATGTACTCTAGTATTAAGGGCCATTCAGCCACCAGAATTGCTAGTCATCCAATCAGGCAGTGGGATCCAGAGAAACGACAGTGATATAGGAGCAGCGGCCAGCATAGTTGGCCATTTGATCAAAGCCCAGTGGTATGCACCGGTCAGTTCTGCAGCAGCATCTTCACCATTAGTCTCGCGTGGCCACCGACCTAGAGACCAAACTTCCCTCGCGACAAAAGATACAGCCAAACCATGAGAGATCAGTGCTTTCACTGGGAAAATCAGTTCAATGCGATTTTAGAAGGAGCATTCATCACCGAGAGTCATTCAACCGCAGGATCCCATTTTATATGCAGATTGATTGCGTTTATTACATTATTGAATTGATGAGATACCATATTTTCTTTACCACTTGGCTGTATACCAGGCCTCTTTATAGCCATAAAGAGGCAAATAAAATACAAGAAAACTACATTCACCAGCGGTGGCATGGATTAGTTCTCTGCATATCTCAAGGATTCAGTAATAGGGTTGCTACAATTTTTTGTTCCTGATGACACCAGTGAAGTTTACAGGGCGGCTATTCATTGTAAACAGTCCTTCGATGTGGGAATAAGAGCAGAATATTCAATAGAGTTTTTGGATATAGACTAGTTCCACAAATCTGTCAGTTTTAAAATATTTTTTTATGGCACTTGCGCACCAGAGATCACCCTTGTCACGATTCACTTCGCTGCACTTCGGAGCACTCACTTGTTGATTTCCGTTTATTCATTTGACGCGCGTGAGTGAAACATCTGTACAAAGGTTACTGAAACTGTCAGTGTACAGAGTTCAGCCCAAGCTCTCCTGGCAAAAACAGAGGAAATCATTTGTGTTCGGTTTAATTCACACAGGAATACCCCACATTTGTTTTTGGAGCAAAGACAACATGATGACAGTCAAACAGATCGCTTAGTCTTGAGGGGGAAATTAGTTCGAAACGCTCCAACCTTTCCATTAAAAATTCTGTTTTTGCCTTTGCACGGTCTTCCATCAGAACATAGTAGCAATCCTCTTTTTTTCAATGGTGACTTGGTTGAACAGAAATCAGTAACCATGGTAGGATTTAGCACACCATAAGAGTGGAATGCAAACACTACCAACAATAACAATATACGACTCCAAATGAGGAGATATTCCTGTGGAGGATCCATTCCTGTCTTGGTGAAAACCTCATAAATTTTACTTGTACAGGATGAAACCCATTGATTTTTCTGGCGATCAGATTACATAAAAGGATTCTTCACTCGAGACCCCTAGAAAGACTTTTTCCAAACAGATTAAGGTTTTTGCATACGTGACATCACAGTGGTACATTCAATGCAATCAGTCAAATCATTGTTATGTCCATTACCTTCCCCCATTTCCTTCAACATTACAAATATTCCCAACCCACCCTCACCCACTGAGTTAGCATCTCACTGCAAAGTTCAGTGTATGCGATGTGTCATTGTGCTCTAGATCGCTGTGCACCATTATGCATAGGGTTATAGGTATGGGAGACAGGTGTGTTCAGAGGGACAGTAAGGGGTGCAGCCAGGGTTCAGCACGCTTCACCCTTGCCCTGGAGATGGAGGTAGTGTAGGTGAGGCCACAGAGGCATCAGAGTCCAGCACAATCAGTTCATCAACCAACACTACCCAGGCCCTGGCTGTGTCGAGTGTGCCTATGCTGCGTCGGGCCTGCCTTAGAAGTATTCTCCCTTCACAGCCCATACATTTTTCCATTTCCCTCCTCCACGGTGCCAATCTAGGCCCTCCTGTTGACTTCCAATTTCTGGTAACTTCGTTTCGTTAGGACATATGCAAGATCTTAGAATTTTCCAGCGACTAGTTTTGGCGGTGTGGAAACCACCCTAGTAGGCAGTGGCCCAGGGTGTGAGAAATCTCCTGGTCAATGACTGCTTAGACTATAGACACTACCTCCTCCAAAAAGGTGCTCAGGGTGGTGCGTTCACAGAACATGCGCAAGATATGACCTTCCCTTTCCCCACATTGGGGGAAAGCTGCCTCCACCGCCTGGAAATATCTTCTAATTCTCACAGGGGTAAAGTATGCTCTGTTCAGGCTATAGTAATTTATTGATTTAAAGCGCACATTTCGCGAGACCTTTGGTGTTTTTCACTATGGGACTCGAGTCCCCAGATCCTCCTTCCAGTGCATTCGCAGACACTCAATTGGTCACTGGAGATAGTTATGTATCGCTTTATAACAAGACAGTTTTAATTGTACCTGCCGATAATGCCACATAGCGACAAAAGCTCAGAGCCCGAAGCTCCGTTGACCCAGTATCCCAGTGCTCCCTGAACGCCAAGGTGAGGGCCCTCTGCAGGAGAAAAGGACCTTGAAGTAAATCAAGTTCTGCACAACTCTTCAAAACGGAAGTTAACTCGGAATCTTGGAAAAGATCTCCCACTGTAGTTGCCCCTGCTGCTGCCCAAGCATCAAGTCCCGTCCAGCATCCGCCGTGTGGCAAATGCTGTAACATAGCGAGGGGTAGATCAGGAGTACGGGATCCTACTGTGCGTTTTTGGTAAGTATCTAGCTCAGCATCGAATTAGGACTCTGAACCCTTCAGTGTCCCCGGCGGTTCGCTATCTTATTTGCAAGGTCAGATGACACTGGTGTGAATAGGTTCGGTCCTTGTCAGAGTTCCTTCTGGAAGCCAGCCATTGAAACAGCCAGTCCTCCAGTCGCTGTGGAGCTTTGGACCGTGGCCAATGCTACCCGTCTGCGGCCCATAGACCCCTAGAAAGACTTATGGGACATTTTACAGAATTAAAGAGGTCTGACATGCCTCCAGATGAAAAGATTGTACATAGTAAACTGAGCCATAACTTACACAAGGAGGTGTGCAGTAAGAAACAGAATCTGCTAAACTCCAGGGGTGTTCAGAGGGCTGTTCTCGAACCGTGATGAAGTTGTGATAAACTAAAAGGAAATATTGAAGTGTACTTGAATGTAGACAGGGTGCAACAGTTGCGTTTTGCAGTGGCTTCGAAGCGTTATCCCGTATTGGGGTATCTTTCATAGATCCACATCCTTGAATCATTCCCCAAAGTGGGAGTCCCACAGTACTAAAATAAAGCAATATGAAAATTTTCCATAGGCTATTATATTAGGCCATGAATTTAATAGCCTACCTACTTTTTTAAAAAAAGGACAAAACTTTAGATACAACCAATCAATAGCTAGCACCCTCTAGAAGCTTTAAGAGGCAGAGTCCCTCAGATTTTAACAGCACTTAGTGTTTGAAGGGAGTCTCCCTGAGCTCTGCTCAGTTTTTCTACTTATAAACAGTTTTTTCATCTGGAGATCTATGTCTGACAAGAAAGACCCATTTCACCCCTGCAGGAAAAAGAGGGTTCATATTGATGACCCACACAGTCTGCATATACTGCCTCCATCCACAGCATGCGGATAAACCGTGCCAAATCTGTCACACTCCCCCCTCCAAGACCTTGAGGGACAGGGAAGGCAGGCTACTTTTGTGGCTTAAGACGACGCAGTGAACATCTTCTGATGGAGAGTGACAACTCTTCCAAATTGCACAAGAGACCAAGGTTGCCTGAGGGCAAGTCTGAGCAGGGCAAAAAAAAAATATCCTATCAGACTGACGACATTTAAGGAGAAACCTGGTCAAATCTTCTCAGAGCCAGCCTTACCACTGCATTCCACGACTTCTAAGGAAAAGCAAGAGACTGCCTCTTCAGGCTGAGGCATAAATCTCCACAGAAATCCCTCTTTGCATCTGTATCACCGTCAACACCACAGACTACAACAACCCCTCTTGGGGAGACAGTCAATAGCACAGTTATACATGGCGGCCATCAGTGCTCCCATTTAATCAACATAGATACTGCCTATGAAGACCTCGATGACCCAGTCTACGATGGATCGATGCCACACTCAGTGACTGTGCTACTGTCGAAGGTTTCTAAAGGGATAGTACCCTCAACACCACCACATGGTTCCAAGATGCGCAAGGCATCGCTACAGCCTGAGCTCACATCACCAAGCAAAGTTTCACTTTTGCTCCCTAGTCACTTGTTGGACACAGAAGACGAAAACTGTCCTTTTTGGACAGCTCAGTCGCTCAGAATTGAACTTAAAATGCCAGGAGGAGGATGAAGACTATTCTGAGGAGGATTACCACCAGCATTAATACCCAGTTCCTCCTAAACAATACCACCAGTACAGGTATTATGTAGACCCTCCTAAATAAGAATGTCCCCAACTGCCACCCTCCTTGATTCAGGACTTAAAAGCTATGTTGACGGATTACAGAAAATGCTTCCCATATTCCCCAAGAACAACATACTGCCGCTCGCCACCTATGGTACCTTCTATGCCAACATTGCCTCCTCCTCCTAGGAGGATGCCTCGTCCCATCACACCAGCACCTCCTAGGGATAATCCATCCTCTTGGTCAGAGGGCACAGAAAAGGGCGAAATTCAGGACAAGCCACCAGCTATAGATTAATGAGACCTATGTTATACCCACGCTGTAGGATCTGCTTTCATGGTTACCCCCAGTTTTTGCTGCTGTCAGAATGTTTGTGACTAGTCTGACTGGGATCCTGCTAATCAGGACCCCAGTCTGTACTTCCTCCCTAAATTTGACATGGTAAGTACTTCTGTACCTCCACAATTGGCTACTGGTGTACCCCTGAAAGTCCCTAGTATATGGTACTGAGGTACCCAGGGCATAGGTACACCAGGGGTCTCCCATGGGCTGCAGCATGCATTATGCCACCCATGAGAGATCTAGACTACAGGCCAGCCATTGCAGCCTGTGTAAGCTGGTGCTAGCACCAGCTACGACAGATAGGTTCTTCTATCTGAGGTCACTACACTTAAAACCTGTCACTCTAAGACAAGCCTTTCAATCATGAAGGCAGGGTGCTGGGTTATAAGTGTGTGGGTGCCCCTGCATGAGCAGGACACCCCTACAAACCCTGGAGAAGATTCTCCAGGCTTTGCAAGTGTGGTCAGCCATTTTGAGATATATAGTGGCCATCTGTCATTAAGCAATGGCTAACTATAGTGGCTGTGCCAAACCTGGGCAAGTTTGGTATCAAACATGTTGGAATCCTACCCCAACACCATTATCGGTGTTGGATGTATGATTCCATTCAGTAAGTGCTCCTCTGGGAATCCCTCATGACTCCTGGTAGCAACCTTTCAGGGTCTGCTAGCAAGCTAGTGCTGCTGCCAACCACAGACAATTCTGCCCTCCTACTTTCCCCCGCTTGAGCTCGGCAGCAGAATAGGTTTCCTGTCACAGGGAGTTGTGACCACCTCCCAGACAGGACTGTGTATTGGGTGGGGTGCTTGCCGGCACCCCCAGACTGCTTTGATGGGCACATTTGGTGCCCACCTTGCAAACTCCAGTTTAAGCCAGTTCAGGTAGCTCTTGGCTCCTGCTCTAGTGCGAAACTGGACAAACGACATGAGTATCCTCCCCACGGTCCAGCCCCTCCTGTGGGAGGGACCCCAGAGTTATTCCAACCCATTTTCTTAGGGTATAAAGGGGCTTACCTGTGGGTGGGTCCTCAGATTCGTCGTGGGACAAGACTCAAGCCTGAAACTAGGTCACTCTTCAACCGTCTGGACACTTAAGACTTCGCCTGGAACCGAGACTGCATCAAGGACTGCTGCTGCTCCTGGTCTCACTGTTCTGCAAGTCTTAGTCGTGGTCTGTTTCTTCCAGAATTTTCAGACCTGTGGGCATCAAGGAAACCTGAAGTAATCTCCCTTAGAGTGAAGGAATCACTCCCCAGAGTCTGTAGGCACCACAACGAAGCAGACCATTCTGCTGCTCCGGACATCCCACGGACTTCAAAAGGCTCAGCAACACAGGTGGTGGTTCTGCAACTCAAGGCCTGACCTGTCTGCAATTTTGAGGCCAGTATCCCATGTGGGACTTGTTTGCTCTGCACTTAGAGAACTTTGGGCTACCAGAGGCTCCAGCATCTCTTCCTGCCAAGACAGTCCTCACCACATCCTCTGCACTGTGGGCCTTCATCTTTGGTGATCTGCTGGAGGTACTCTTGCGACTCCTGTGCCCTTGGCCTCAGGGTCCTCTCAAGAGGTCTTCACCTGCTTCAGGGGGCTCCCCTGCTTGTTTGGGGCCCGATCTGACTCCTGCTGTTGGAGTCCCTTGGACCTTGCTGGGCCCAGTGTTGCTCCATCGCTTTCCATGCCTGTTGCAGCTGCCAAGGTTTGCTGGTGCTCCCGACAGACACCGACCCCCTGGTTCTAGACTCCCAACGTGGGACAGCTCATGCACGTCACCTGGTCTTACTCAGCGTCACCTGGTCCTCACAGCTGCAGCAACATGGTTACCATCATCACTCCTGAAACATCCAACGTGGGCATTGCTTTTCCATGCCTCCTGGTCACCTCCGAGTGGCATAGGCCATCACCTCGACTTGCAGGTTTTTCTCTTCAAGAATTGACTTAGATTCCACTGGCCTCTTGCAGTCTTCACCAGTGGCATCTTTGCTAAAGTCCTCTATTGTGGTCTACGGTGGTTTCAGTCACTTCGCACCTGGTTTAGGTATCTTGGTTCCCAGGGTATCCACAGGTGAGGGGGACTTCCAACCTTCTGTCTCCCACAGGGTTTCTTCAGGGTCCACTGGGAAGGGTCCTTCAAAACTGCAAGCACCACTTTCCCGTTGACTTCTATTGAGTACACAGCTGTGTTTCCACTGCACAGCCTTCGTGGGGTTCCGGTCTACTTAACTCGGGTGGTTCCTTGAGTCCCAAGCTCCTCTGAGTGTCTTGGCCGCAGTCCACTTTTTTTTAGTTTATGGATTGGTCGCCTCCTGGAGACCATTGTGCTTACTTACCATTTGCAATTGAAGTATTGTTGTGTAATTAAGTGGATATCTCCAGGTAGGAGATACTAGTGTGAGTGAATGCTGTGTAATAAATAGACATTTATATATACACTGATTAGATCTGGTAAAAAGCTGCTTAACACTCTTGGATATGCCTGAAGGCTGCTCTCCCCAGCTACCACTTATAGCTTTCAACGGTTGTCTAAGACCACTAAAATCACCATAAGGTCTGTCTGGATTAGTGCAAGGTGCTTCACTTAAGTGTGCACCCTATACTAAGCCAGCCTCCTACAACTTAGTTCTTCTAGCTAGTCTCCACATGAGGCCACTGCAAGAAGAGCTTCAACTTCAGTAGATTCAATCAACAGGATCCTTTGAAACTCACTCCACGCATGAGGGAGGCATTCAAATGGTGGAGCCTAAGGTCACATCTTTCACAAGGCATTTCTACCTTTGGTTCCAGACTATCACCAGATGCCTCTATGGAGGGTTGAGGCCATTTAAAAGACCTCCAAATTCAAGGGAAGTGGTCCTCATCCCAACAACTAATGCACATCAGACTAGAACTCAAGCCATATTCATCTCCTTGCAGGCTTTCCTCCCTCGGATAGCTGGATCCTTGGTGCTGGTCCGTATGGGCACCACCACAAGCATGTTCTACATCAACAAGCAGGGAGGAACCAAATCTAACCATCTTAGGAAGTACAAGAACTTTGGAATTGGTTAGCCGAGCATTGAATATCCCTGAAAGCCGAGCAAGTCCTAGGGCTTCGAAAACACACTAGCAGATGCCCTCAGCAGGACAGTTGTCCGAGTGGGAGAGAAACCAGTGTCAACTGGACGAGACATTACCACGATATGGAAACCTACATTGGACCCATTTGCAACAAATACCAAATAACTAAACGCCAGCAGATTCCCTGTCCCAGGATCACAGGGGAAATGTCCTTTTGATGCGATGGCCTGGGATATAGGCCTTTGCCCCCTCCCCAACACATCGATTTTTAAAGTACTCACCAAAATGAAAACAGAACATGGGCGCCTGCTACTAGTCACCCCCAGATGGCCCAGGCAACACTGGTTTTCAGAGCTTCTCCTCCTGAGGAGAAGTCCATCCATCTTCTACCGACGCCAACTCCAACCATGAACAGGAGCCAGATAGGTCACCCGGAGGCAGCATCTCTTCACTTGCATGCGTAGCTCCTGAACTCAGTGAATTTCAGGATCTGAACATATCACAAGAATATAAAGATTCTCGCCATGTCTCAAGTAGAAAGCACCAACAAGACTTACAGATTAAAATGAAGATTGTCATTGGTGGCATCAAACCCTCGCTACTCCAGAGCAAATCCTACCATACCTACTCTCCGTGTCTAAACCAGGCCTGGTCTACTCATAGGTAAAGGTCCATCTCTCCACCATATCCCGATACAGATGCTCACCTAAGACTTCCTTTGTTCCACCAGAATTGCAAATCAATTCATGAAAGGGCTCTTTTGAACCTTTCCTCCGGTGAGAGCTCCTCCTCTGAAGTGGCATCTCAATGTGGTTCTATCACAACTAATAGGAGCAACCTTTTGAGCCCATCCATTGGGCGGACATCAAATTTCTCATGTGAAATGTTGCTCTTCTCACCAACATCCACAAGGAGTGGTCAGTGAAATGCAGGCTTTTAATACCAAGCAACCTTTTCTATGCTTCACAAATGACTGGTTCCCAGTACGAATCTTAAATTCATCCCCAAGGTTCCATCACAATCCAACCTAAATGAACCGGTTCTTATCAGAACTTTCCCCCAATCCAGCCACTCTAGTAGCATAGACTGCATACTCTAGACATTAAACGGTGTCTGAAATTCTACCTGCAAAGGATTAAGAATATCTGCAAGAGACCAACTTTTTGTAGTTTATGGACAAGGTAGTCAAGGCACTGCAGTAACTAAGATGACCACAGCCAGATGGATTGCAGCTACAATACAATTCTGCCATGATAAAGCAGACAAACCTTTTGTAAGGAAGGTTAGAGCGCCTGCCACAAGATCAGTCTCTACCCCAGCTGCTATGTTGACAGGCATTCCACTGGAGAAATTCTGCAGGGCTGCAATGTGGAAAGCACCCACACATTCATGCAGCATTACTGCCTAGAATTAACGCAGCATAGTGACGCAGCTGTAGGACAGGCAGAGTTACGCCACTAATTCCAATATGGCGAGCCTCTTTCAAGAGGTGTTTGTGTTTAAGATTACCTGCATATCAAATATGAAAATCTTACCGATTTTAAAAAATTAACTTATTCAGTGTTGTCCATAGGAATGTTAATTCTGTGTCACTATACATTTTACATACGTATATTCATGGAGATATGCGTTGATATTGATATTTTCAAGTGATGGCAATGTTAACACGTCCGCTATGGGTACTTACAGTTGTATTAATTCCGCTTGCTAGTCCGATTCAAGCATGTGAATCTATGAAAGATACCCCAGTACTGGATAAGAAATAAGTTACTTACCTGTAACTGCAGTTATCCAGTATTGGTATCCTACATAGATTCACATGCAACCAACCCGTAGAGGCTCCCCCTATACTTTGGTATTACCTATCTGAACTTGTGCTGGAAAATGAGGGACTGCCTCTCTTGGGAAGGTTCTAGAGGGTGCTAGTTATTGATTGGTTGTATCTAAAGTTTGCTCTAAAAAAAAAAAAAGTAGATAGGTCATTACATTCATGGCTTAATACCATGATAGATTTCCATAAGCTTTCATACTGTGGGACTCCCACTTTGACAAGGTGGAATGATCCAAGCATGCAAATCAATTAAAGAGACAAATACTGGATAACTGCAGTTACAGGCAAGTCATTCACTTAGTTTGTGCAATAAGGGATGGTGGAGCAGGACTATCGGCCATCACTGTGCAGAGTGAGACCAAAAGCCACTCAAGAAAAGGCACCAAGCAATAAGTGCTGTAACGGTCTCAGTTCTCATGAAAAGACGTGAATAAAAATGAACACTAACATCTGAGTTATGTCACTCCTTACTGGAAAAAATTAAGCAAGAGTATGCAATGAGGTCCTTGAAGGTCATCTTTTAAAGAATGCAGTACTTTCTAATGAAATAAAGGGTATTATCTGAGTGCCTTACCCGAGCACTAAAGTGCAAAATGACAGAGGAATCCGTTTCTTTGATGCTGAAAAGACCACTAATAAACAAGGTCAAGGGGATGGCGGTGGGAAAAGTGTATGATACATGTAGAGCATAAAATTACCTTGCTGTTAAATGTATAATTCGACACCCAGCTGAAGACAAATTCAACAACCTAAAAGCTTGGAATACATGGCACAATTCGTGTTTAATTGGTTCCTACATTACATGGGCTCAAATTGCTACACCCTAAGCAGGATGGTAAAATTTTCACGTCTTTGTGGTGCAGAAAGCACAGAACTTCATGCTTAGTGTATACACACCCACACAAGACACTACTTTGCTACCTGATGCCACCTGGCCCTCATCTGGCTCGTCTTCCTGGGACAGTGAAGAGAACTGAAGTGATCAGAAACCACATGATGCACAATTCTACACATAGGCAAGCAGTCAATAGCTGCCCAATTCAAAAACACCCTCCAGTGTCATTAACTAATTGGTTGGCATGCCTAGGTTCACTGATAATGGAAATGCTACCACTTGATCGTTTGGGTAGGTGGAGTAAATGGGGAGGCAATTTTGAAACAGACCTCTTCAGGGGCAAAACACTTCACCCGAGACCCAAGAACTTAAGCGCCTTAAAATTACTGTGGGATCCTTAACCAATATTACTTTAACATGTTGTATGATCAAAGGAAAAAAATTTAAAGATACGAGGCTTTAGATAGGCAGAGCTCATTATACATTATGCAGACTGCAGAACTGACTTCTGTGCTGGAGGGTCCGAAAGGGCCCTGATGCAGCCTATTTACATTGAAACCATTTACGCTGTAGCCAGTGCCTTTCAAAAGAGCAGTACATGGAAATGATGATTGTTGCATATAATATTAAGGCAAACAAGGTTTTAGAAACTTAAGTAAATGTAACACTTCTCAGAGCTAAAAGTATTAGAATACTTGGGGCTAGATGAACGTACAACTGGTCGCAATTTGCAACAAGTATTTTTGCGACCAGTATACCAAGTTTTGCAAATAACTGATTTGTAGTGGCGCGCAATTTGACCTACCTCAATCTGTGACCCACTAGGATGCGCTGCTATTACAGGGCTGGTGGCCTGTTGGGATCAGCGGACTACTGTGTCTGAACGCTTTATATATTAAAAAAAAAAATTATAATTATTCAAAACATTAGAACGGACCACTACAATTTGGCTGGGGCACCCCAAGTACGCCCCTTCCAAATACTGAGTTTGCTATTAGGTTGCAAACCCAAATTGTGATTCGGTAATGTGTTAACGAACCACAGGTTTTGTTTAAAGCCTTAGAAAAAGCCTTTTTGCATTTGAAAGTTTGCAACTGCAAAATGGCTTCGTACATCTAGCCCTTTATATCCTAGAAGGTGGGAGAAGACTACCCGAGTTGTTTCATCACAACATGGATGTCTAAAACCCTGTGCATCCCCAGCAAGATACTGGCAGGAAGAACGTGCCAGTTTTCAGCTAAGAACACAAACCATTGCACCCAGAGGGACTTTGTCTCCCAAGGTCATACTGCTCTCAAAGATCACATTCCTTGAGACTGCAGATGAAGGGACAAGATACAACTTCAGACCACCTGATACAATACTCTGAACTCCACATGCAACAATAAGAGGGTTTTAGGCCAATAAGAGACTGTGGTAGAAGAGGTCCTAACAAAACTACTTAACCCAGTAAAATGATCACTAGTGGAAACAGAAAGAATCTTTTGGGGCCCCAAAGATGCTAAGAAATTATGGCCACCCATGAAAAGAGGGTGTCCCCAACTACCCACAAAAAGACAAAACCACAGACATCTGACCAATAGGTTGGCCATATCAACATCACGTGAAAGAATGCACCAGAGGGGCAATGAGTAGTCGCAACCAAAGCTCCAGTATCTTGTGCCACTAGACAGCAATGCCTGGGGTCACAGGTTTTGATTCCTGAAAACCAGACTGCAGTCTCACCTTAAACCGAGTGTACCCAGTAGTTTCCCTAAATACTGGAGCGCACACTAGTTTTCCAACCTATTCACCTACCCATCTGACCACAAATCTGGGATCCAGCAAGACGCAAGTTAGTTATGCCTACCACTGCGGTGGGGCAAGGGGCCCAGACTAATAGATCACAGGCATATACTCTGGGCACAGAATACAATGTGGGTTAGCATGTGTGAGCCACGGGTATGGGGGGCGCAGGAGAATAACTGGATATCTATAATGTAAATATTAAGTGTCTGAACACGTGCAGAGGTTCACGCTCCTAGGTGTAACATTTAAATTCAGATTCTGCTCAGATACCTGCGGGCATCATACATCTGCGTGTAGTCTGTTTCTGCTGTGCACTCACAAAAACATGGAAATGCTGCAAGGTAAACCTGCGACACCATAAAGAGCACTAAGACGATGGGGAGGACCGGCCATAATCAGGGCCACTGGAATTATCATGCAGGGTTTAGTAAATTATGGGGCAAGAAAAGGCAAATTATGCAGCACATTGTGATAGTATTACTCCATTATTTTGTCATTTTTAAACTTGGCTGCACCTCATTAGTACCAGTTTAACACCCAAATATAGCAATTCGCAACAGAAAGGTGACCAGTACAGCTTTGAAAAGGGCCTTCCACTGTGTGGCAGCTTGTGGAACTGCATTTAGCAGTTTTAGAACTGCTTGAGGTAGAAGCAATTTTTTTAATTCTACAGATTAGGTGTTAGACCTGGCATCGTTGGTGTGTTTTTCCCCTGTCTTGTTTGCTTCTGACCTCCTGTTTTTGACTGCGCTGCATTTCGTTGTTGCTGGTTTTAGAACTCGAGACACTTTACCACAGCTTATCAGTGTTAAAGTACTCCCTGTGTAAATTCTGACTGGTTCTCCATGAATGGCATATTTGGCTTACTGGTAAGACCCTAGTAGAGTGCACCGTGTATTCCCAGGTCGTGTAATTCAACTGCTACTAGTGGGCCTGCAGCACTGATTGTACCACCCACGAGTAGCCATACAAACACGTCTCAGGACTGCCATGGCAGTGTGTGTGCGCAGTTTTAAACTGCCATGTTGACCACTTGCCAGTTCCAAACCTTCCCTTTTACTACATGTAAAACACCCCTGAGGTAGGCCCAAGGTAGACCCAAGGGCAGGGTGCAATGTAAGAGGTAGGACATGTGCTGTACGTTTTACATGTCCTCATAGTAAAATACAACTAATTTCAGTTTTCACTATTGCAAGGACTATCTCTTCTATAGGTTAGAATTGGAGCTGCCTTGTAACCTCATTCAAGTTTAACTTCCAACTGGGAAGAGAGATTGAGACCCTGAACTCACAATTTAAAAATCCACATCTTTTAGTGAAGTTGGTTTTTAATAGTGCCACTTTTAGAAAGTTGGCATTTTCTTGCTTTACCATTCTGTGACTGCCTGCGGAATCCACGTCTGGTTAGACTGACAGCTGGGCAGTTTGTGTATTCACTCTAGACAGTCATAAAGGGAGCCAAGGTGTGTGCCCTGCATATCCTGAACCATCACCAGGCTGATGGGTCTTCCTGAGGTAGAGGGGTGGGAGGAGTGGTCACCGACACCTAAATAGGGCTGTGCCTGTCCTCACACAAAGCTGTCTCCACCCCCCCCGCCGCCTCCCCTCCTGTAGTGTGCCTGGAGCCAGCTCAAGGAAAGGCAGAGTCTTGTGCACTACAAAGACTTTCCTTTCATGTTTGCCTGCTTCAAAGGCAGAAACTGGCATAAGTAATGGAGTTGTGACACCATAACTTCAGAACACTTCTGGACAGAGGACATTCAGCCAAGAACAGCTGGAGAAGCTTCTCAGGAGGGACTACCGCTTTGCTGCTCTGCTGCTTCTGTCTTGGGCAGTGAAAGGACTGGACTTTACTTTCTACATCCTGCTTGCCAAGGTACTCCAAGTGCTTGCCTCCTATTAAGTCTCAGGGCCATCAAAGACTTCATCTTCAGCCCCCGAACTCCTGATGGGAATTCTGACTAACCATGTGGTGCCAATGCCAGTTCTGGGCCATTGGAGATTGCTTGGCTGCTAAATAAAAAGCAAGAAATTCCACTCATCGGCTCTCAGCACCTGTTCTCTCAGCAGCACCACCATGCAGTTGGAAATCCAATGGATCGCTGCAGGGCCGGCAAGATCACGGCAGCCCATGTCAACAACATCAGTGAGACACGCTCCAACGTTGGCCCGCCCTGCTGTACAGCTGGAGTAATGAACGCAACATCTGTTCCACCACATCGACCCAGCATGACTGGACTTGACGCATTTTCCTTGTGCGCCAGGTTTTTCCATCAACATGGCCCAGCAGTAAGGAACCAAGGCTATGTGTCAGGAGGTAGATGCATCCCATCCCCCTGCACTGCAGCAAGGAACCAACGCATCACCTCCCCTGGGATAAAGGACAGATGCATTGATTTGCTTTTTCGGCACCTCATTTCCCCTGCGCCTGTTTTAGTCTTTGATTTTTGGCGCATCCCAGGTACTTTGTGATAGAAAGTGAGAGCACAGTTTCCTAAGGACTGAACTATTATTTTTAAAAGTGATATTGTTGCTTGTGTACGTTGGATTTTGTTGTTTTAGTCTAGTATAATTCGGATAAATATTGTTTTTTTCCCCTAACCTGGTGTGTCTTTGTAGTGTTTTCACTGTGTTAAGTGTGTACAAATGCTTTACACATTACCTCCGAGATAAGCCGGACTGCTCAAGCCAAGCTACCAAGGGGGTGAAGCATAGGTTATTTTAGCTGTGTAATCCCCTTATCCTGACAAACCTCTGCCAACTAGAGACCCCCAATTCTAAGAATGTGGCAGAAGATGGATTATGTGGCAAATCGACAATTATGTGAAAATCGCCACAGCCGCATAATCCTAATGACCCTGGCCACGATTCATGGCCACCACGAGACTAGAGACGGTTACAGAAGACGTGAACTTTTGAGACAGCCATCAGCATGCCCGGCCCCCGCCCTCTCACCTTGGACAGCACAAAGCGGTCGTTGTTGACGTTGGCCGGGTCAGATGCCTTGTACTTCATGGTGTGGAAGAAGAGGACGGACACGACCTCCGCGGCGCTGCAGCATGACGTGGGGTGCCTGCCAGGAATGAGACTAGTTAGAAGAGTCGAGGTGCCACGCAGAGCGCGTGCCAGCCAAGCACCACACTTACAAGCTTTATAAAGCGCCTTGTGAGGCAGTTTGGGTACTTAGGAGCACTGAGCTGTGTGCAGAGTTAAGAGTCCCACGTGCACATACATTCTGCGGGCCAGCCAAGGACCACCCTTACAAGCGCCTTGTAGCCAAGGACCACCCTTACAAGCTTTATAAAGCGCCTTGTAGCTAAGGACCACCCTTACAAGCGCCTCGTAGCCAAGGACCACCCTTACAAGCTTTATAAAGCGCCTTGTAGCTAAGGACCGCCCTTACAAGCGCCTTGTAGACCAGGACCACCCTTACAAGCTTTAAAAAGCGCCTTGTGAGGCAGTTTGGGTACTTCAGAGCACTCAGGGGGTACAGAAGAGTCCCACGTGCACATACCAGAGGTTTTTTTTTTTTTTAAACCAGACCGTCTTCCTCGCCAAGCTGGTTTACGCCAGATATGGCGCGCGCAAGAAACTAAAAGCGCCAAAAATAAGAGCTGTGTCCGGCCAGGTCCGCTGCCTAGACTCAGGTCTGGGGGTCTTTCAACCGAGGGCAGGGGAAGCCCCAACCCGTGATCGCACCCCCTTCAATGCGCCCCTGCGCTCCGCCAAGAGGGCCTGGCACGCGCCCCTCGGGGGAGTGAGCTGGAAGTTAAGCACGTGTCACATGCAGCCTCACATCCCCCTCCACGCTGCCCGGGTCACTACACAGCACCCCCTTAAGGGATGCGGCGGCACAGCGTGCGGGCCTTTCCCGCTACCCCCCACCCCCAGTGTGCGGCGGGTCGCCTCCGCGTAAGATGGGGGAGCGGAAACCCACGTGCAATCACCACCGCGAGCCTGTGCGGGGAAAGCACGTGATCAGCGCACACCCCCACCTTCAACACGCAGGGCCCCCACCTTCAACACGCGGGCCCCTCACTGCACACCTTCAACACGCGGGCACCTCAGCCTCACTGCACACACCCCACCCTAGCTGCACTCCCGCCCCGTCAACACGCGGGCCCCCCACTGCACACCCCCACCCTCGCAGCACAAACCCCCACCTTCAACACACGGGCCCCTCAGCCTCACTGCGCACCCCCTCACCCTAGTTGCATACCCCCACCTTAAACACGCGGGCCCCTCACTGCACAAACCCCCACAGCACACCTCTCCCATCAACACGCGGGGCCCTTGGCCTCACTGCACACCCGCCCCATCAACACGCGGGCCCCTTAGCCTCACTGCACACCCGCCCCATCAACACGCGGGCCCCTTAGCCTCACTGCACACCCGCCCCATCAACACGCGGGCCCCTTGGCCTCACTGCACACCCCCCACAGCACACCTTCCATCAACAAGCGGGCCCCTTGGCCTCACTGCACTCCCCCCCAGCACACCTCCCATCAACACGCGGGCCCCTTGGCCTCACTGCACACCCGCACCATCAACACGCGGGCCCCTCACTGCACACACCCCCACCCTAGCTGCACACCCGCCCCGTCAACACACGGGCCCCTTGGCCTCACTGCACACCCCCCACAGCACACCCGTCCCATCAACACCCGCCCCTTGGCCTCACTGCACACCCGCCCCGACAACACGCGGGCCCCTCACCCAGAGTTGGCGGCGCAGGTGGCCCGGATGGAGTGCACCCGGAGGCGATTGGCCAGGTCCCGTAGGCCCTGCAGGTGCTGCTCCTCCGGCTGCTGGTAGGTGGCCATGCTGTGGAGTTAGAGCGGGAGGATGCTGAAGAGACCGGCGTGCACTGCTGCCTGGAGGAGCGCGGACCTTTAACTCCCACCTCCAGGAAGTGACTTCAGCAGGGGGAGGAGGGATGGACTTCACAGTGAAGGAGAGATAAGCGTGCTCGGGTCAGCCACTGGAGAAGGACTGGGAGGAACAGACAGGGAATGGGATGAGAGAGGGTGTGTCCCCACAGGTGCATGTGATTGGATGGAGGGCTGCTCTCACTCCACAGACACGTGACTGTCTCCGAGGGCGCGTGAGAAAACTACACCATGGGTTCCGTTTCCTCCATATGATGTGCAGTACCAGTGCTTTAAATGGACATATAGAAGTGCAGGCAGGCTAGCAAGTTTCCCTGCTCCACGCGTGACGAGCTGCTACTGGTAAGGTTTTTTTCTCTGAATTATGGGATTTGTAGTCAGTGTGTTATAATTGAATAAACAAAACCACAAGTTCCAGAGTTCATAGAAAGAAAACCTGGGCTGGAGTTGCTCATCAGTTGGACCTGTGAAACATGTACTATTTATTTATTCAGTGTTTTTCTATAGCGCATACTAGTCCCAAGGATATCAGCGCGTTTTACATCATACAATATAAGTAAAAGGAAGTCCGCCTGCAGAAAAAGATTCAAGGTGAAGGACGGTACAGTGTCGGAAGCCGGCTCTGTGTATACATACTACACCAAAGTAAGGTATAGGGTGCACAGAGTCCAGTGGATCCCCAGAGGTATAGCACAGGCTAAATTAGACAATTACTAACGTCTCTCTTTGGGGTAGTGTGGTCAAGCAGTTAGGCTTATCAGGAGGGTGTGTTAAGCATTTATGGAATTCACTCAACCAAGACTGATGGCACACACTCAGAGACAGAATCCAGACCAACTAGGTAAGTATACAAAGGTATACTTATGTTTTATTTCTAGAACAAAGAAGGACTTGGCAGAGGTAAGTGAAATATACTTTCAAATGCACAACTTTACAAGGAAATGCAGTTGTGAATGAAATTACAATCGTTACAGGTTTGTATTTTCTTTTAAAACAGTTTACATAGAAATTACTTCTGATTAGTTTTAGATGGCTTTTCAGGGGTGATAATGCTGAGATATCACACCCTGGGTCTTAAAAAATACAGGTAAGAACAAGAGTTTTTGGTTTAAAGTTTAGTTACTTTTTTTCATACAAAAAGAGTTCAACACAACATTTTTAGCACAAAAATCGGAACATTGGTTCCTCTGGGAGAAAAGGTTATCGGTTTGCAGGTAGGTAAACAACCCGCAGGGATAGCTTTTGGGAGTTAGGTTCATTTAGGCACTCAAAGTGCAGCACTAGGGCGGCCGGGTGCAGAGTGCTGGGGCCCAATGGGGTTGGGGGGGCCTTCGGTCAAGGGCTGCTTACAAGCTCAGGTGTGGCAAAGCTCCTGGATTTAGGATCGGCACTGCAGGGGCCAACAATCAGCACAGGAGCTGCACGACTAGAGGCACAGTGGCGGCTGGATGCAGAGTGCCAAGAAGACGTCGGGTGCCCTGTGGTTTGCAATGGAGATCTCTGGTTCGAAGAAAAGGTTGCAGACTCGGCCAAGGAGATTTCCTGAAGGCGACCACCGGCAGGAGAGGTAAGTTGGGTTCTTGGGGGATGGCTGGACACAGTCAGTTGGGCCACCCAAGGCCGTGGGGATGTGGGTGCATGGGTGTCTTTAGGCGTCAGATCTTCTTACCAGTTCCGGTTTCAGTCGGGGGGGACCCTTCAGGTTGAGGCTGCAGGCGTCGGTCTGAAGTTTGAGGTAGGTCAGGGATCACCAGATCCCAGGTCAGGATTGCTGGGGAGACCTCCTCGTGTTGTTGGGCCACTCAAACTCAGGCCGTGGGCATCGGGTGCAGAGTGACGCAAAACCGCAGACCCGCCTGGATCCGGGTTCTGTGCTGGAGTCTTTGTTGAGACAGAGTCTTTCATATGAATGCAGGGCAGGTCCTTCAGGTTCTGGATGGCTGCTGGACACGCCGGGGTTTCGCTGTGAGCAGGTAGGAGTCAGGGTAGGCAGGTAGGGCTGGGGCCAAAGCAGTTGGTGTCCTCCTCTTCCTCGGTCAGCACGGTTCTTCTGTCCTTCTTTCTTCCTCTAATCTGAGGAGGCAAGGCTCGTGGTAGCCCCTAAATACTAAATTTAGGGGCGTTTACAGGGGTGTTCAGGTCGGGACCAATAGGTCCCTTCCTTGGGGTGAGTACACCCCCTATTGTGCCACCCTCCATGAGGGACTGAGATGTGCGCTTCACCTCACCTCCCCCACATGAGGGGTGGGGTTAACAAAGGTGGGCACACCTCTCTTCCTCACTTGGTTTTCCTGCTGATTCTACGCCCAAAGTGGGGGGCAGAACCAATGGGAGCCAGTTGCAGAGGGCAGCAAAAGGCAAGGCCAGCTTACAAAGGTGGCAGGCCTTTGAAACTTTCCCTTGGTGGACCCAGCCAGGGCCGGACTGGCTGTAGCGGACACCACGCGTTTCCCCGGTGGGCTGCTAGGGTGGGGGCCGGTTTTGGGCCCCTGGGGGCTGTTTTTGTTACCGGGGGTCGGCAATATCGCCCCCCTGTAACAAAATCAGCCGAAACCGGCCCTCGCAAACAGCTCGGCTGCACCTCCCCTACCCCCAGGGGGGGGCGGCCGAGCAGGTTGCCAGGGCCGGTTTCGGTTCCCAGTCCGGCCCTGGACCCAGCCCATTCTCGGGGAGGAGGCATGACACCTCTACCCAGGATGGGCTTTGTCTCTGGACCAAGAGAGCGGAGGCCCTCTACCCAGTGGTCAAGAAACCTGTCTGGTGGTGGCAAATGGTGGGTAGCCACTCAGGAACCACACCAGGGCCTGTAGTTTTTCAGGGGGCATCTCTAAGATGCCCTTTGAGTGATTTTTACATTAAATCCCACACTGGCATCAGTGTGCGTTTAATGTGCTGAGAAGTTTGCTACCAAACTTCCCAGCTTTCAGTAAAGCCATTACGGAGCTGTGGAGCTTGTATCATAACATGGCTTTATTGCATTTACAATGTCTGAGAATGAACTTAGTCACTGTAGGGGTACAGTGCTCATGCAACTGTACCCTCACCTGTGGTCTAGTGTACCCTGCTAGAGGGGTGACTTACCTAGGCCACAGGCAGTGGATTGCATGCATGGCACACATGGATGTGTACCATGTTGAATCTTCACTTTTGTCTGCACCAAAATACACAGCCTTCACTGGCAGTGTATGGGTGTTAAGGTGCAGGGCCCCTAAGGGTGGCACAATAGGTGTTGCAGCCCTTAGAGGCCTTCTCTGGTCACAGTGCCCTTGGTGCCCATGCTACCTGTTACAAGGGGCTTACCTGAGGCCAGAGAGGTGCCAATTATGGGTACAAAGGTACAGCTTTGGCAAAGAACACATGCCCTGGGAATCTGATTGGCAGGTACCCAGGGCACATCAAGTCAAAGTGCATCAAGTGTCGGGCAAAAATTGGGGGGATAACCATGCAAAAAGGGGCACTTTCCTACATACAGCATTTGTGCCAAGTATAAAAGCACATGGATTTGACAAGTAAGCCACTCACATAGCTGGCAAATTCCCTAGGTCCATGCATGAGGAGCTGCTCCAGGCCAAATGTTTCCTGTGAATTCTGGGACTTTTAGACCTGGTATTATAATGGAATAAACAAAATCACAAGTTCCAGTGTTCATAGAAAAACCTGGACTGGTGCAGCTCATCACACATGGGCTTGTGAAACTGGCAGGGGTGAGTGAAATATGTCACATGGGCCTGGCATTTAGCAATATTCTAGATGTTACAAAGAACAATCGTGAGATGGGCCATGTCGTGTCCTGGAGTCCGTAGGCTACAGGGCAGGACGCGCAGCTGGGCCTTGTGCTGTAATACGTCGCGTAAAACAGGACGCACATGCAGCGCAAGACCGTCCGTTTATTTATTGTTGCAGTCACATGACCACAGGCGCAACCAAACCGACACAGTCAGGCATGGCCTTCAGCAGGAACACCTGTACGTGGCCGACCCCATTATATTCCTCCTTTATTATAACAAGAATAAACCATAAAACTAACACGGCTAACCATCTACACAGTGATATTTCACGTTCTCCCACCTCGCCACCAAGATCTGGAACACCCTGCCTCTCCACCTCAGGCAATACCCGTCGCTGACCCAATTCAGGAAGGATCTCAAGACCTGGTCTTCGACTGACCCCTGCGCCCAGACGGATCAGCAGCTCCCCCCCCCAGCACCTTGAGACCCTTACAGGTGAGTAACCGCACTATATAAACCCCTGATTGATTAACAAAATTGTTCAGACCAGGTCCCAACCATGTATACACTTTTTAGGCGGGCAAAGTACTTTGATACACTGTACACAAAACAGGCACAGAAAGTGAATCAAAAAGGATACAGGAGGTTCGCTTCTTTGCTCACACTGGCCGACTGACACTTCTCGATCAGTGCATCACAAAGTCTTGTAAATGTTGAGACGGTGTCGGGTTTTGCTGGAGGTGGTACCTCGGAAAACCCCGCTCGGGTCTCGGCAACTCAGTCCCGATGTGGGCCCTCTCCGTACTGGGGGCCATGGCAGCTGATTGGGCAGGTTCTCCATCCATTCTGGGAGTTGGGGAAACAAAGTCTCTCAGGGAGATGTGGAGTAGTTGGGAGGTCTGCACCCTCATGGTCGTCTGAGCACTCCAGCATGTCCTGATCCCTAGACTCAGGTGAGGCTTCAGGGTTTCCTCTGAACAGTTTAAAGTGGGATGCATTTCGTGTTAACTGTCTCTCTTCCTCGAGAGGTGGTTATCATGGTCCCACTGATTTTTTTTATATCTTCCACGGGTGCAGTTCAAAGGGAAGCCGAAACTTGCTCCCCGGATGCCGGTCCTTTACGAGCTCCCAGTCTCCGACTGCAAGCTTGGAGGTTTGCGCTCTCCTGCGCTGTGACACCTTGCGGTTTTGCTACTCCCTGCGGCTTTGGTCCTGGTTCTGTGTCCTTCGGGCTTACTCACACAGGGGGTGGTGGGGAATGACGTCGATGACCTTCCTTCCAAAACAGAGAGAGCACGGAGTTGGCCCGGTGGTCATGTGGGGCGTTAGCCGGTAGTCTTTCAGAAAAGTGTAGATGGCTTTCTCAATCCACTGCTGCTCGACCTGCGCAGTGCAAATAGTCTTCATGATGATTTGCATGAACTGTTCCACCCCACCGTTGGCTTGAGGCTAACTGGGGGGGTGGTGGGGGGGTTAATCCAGCGGTGTTTGATCCCTCTGGACATGAGGTAGCTCACCAGCTCCTGGCTATTGAAAGATGGGCCATTGTCGGTGCGCAGCTCTTGGATGAAGACGTGGGTTGCCATTAATGTTTCTAGTTTTGGGATGGTTTCCTCAGCTGAGGTGGTCCGGACTATTTCTACCTCTGGGTAGCGAGAGTAGTGGTCCATGACAACGAGGAGATGCTTGCTGTGTGCAGGCTGCCGAAATATACACTGGCGCTTTGCCAGGGACGGTCGGGAGACAGTTTGCTGATGATGGGTGGAGGAGGGTCACCTCCTCGTTGGCTTGGCAGAGGCCACACTGATGGACAGTCCTTTCGACTTTCTCATCGAGGCCGGGGAACCAAACCTTACTTCTTAGCCTGCGCTTGGTCTTGATGACCCCTTGGTGTGATCCGTGGGCAAGGTCTACCATCCATTGGGTCAGTTTGGCTGGCACCACAAGTCGAGGTTCACAGAGCACACATCTATCGGCTGAGACGGTGAGCTCCTCCTTCATGTGGCGTAGTGATGTGAGCATATTCTGGGCTTCCGCTGTCCTTTGTGGCAAAGTCGCTCTAACCCTGTCCCACTCGCCTGACTAGGTGGCTGTTATAGCTTGTTGGAGGCAGTCATCAGCTTGTGTAGCTTCGATAATCTCGGCCAGTGAGATGGGAAGTGGGCGCAACCTCTCTACCACGACTCTCACATACTCCTCTGCTTCTTCAGCCTCTTGCTTTTCTTGGGGGATAGCGGGCCGGTCTCGAGAGATAGTCCACCGGGTTGAGAGACCCGGGTCGGTATTCCATGGAGAAGTGATAATGTTGGAGTTGTAGGATCCACTTCTTGTTCCTCAGTAGAGGGTGGACGCCGAACCTTTGAAGAGTGGCAGAAGAGGCTTGTGGTAGGTGTTGACCATGAATCGGTGATATAGAGGTAGATGTGGAAATGTCTGCAGCCCCAATGGATAGCGATCACCTTTTTTTCAATGTGGGAGTACCTTTGCTCGGTGGGGGTCAAGGCACAGCTGGCGTATGCAATGGGAGCCCCATCTCCGCACAGCTGCGTCTGGGACAGATCTGCCCCCAGGCCTGTAGGGCTTGCATCCACTGACAACTCTGTGTCTTTGCCGGGTCGAAATAAATGAGGGTGGTGTCCGCAGCCAGAGCTTGTTTGGTGTCCTGGAATGACTTTTCTTGCTCTGGGCCCCCTTGCCATGGAGTCGATGCCTTGTTAAGTTTTCACAGCGGCGCGGTAAGCTGGGTCAGGTTCTGCATAAAACTACCACAATACGTGACCATTCCCAAGAAACTTCTTACATCTGTAACGGTGGAGCGGGCTAGTGCATTTAGGATGTCACGGACCTTGGCCGGGTCAGGCGTGATCCCTTTCGCAGAGAACTGGTATCCAAAAAAGCATATCTCTTCCTTTAGAAATTCACATTTCTCTTTGTGGAGAGTGAGGCTACAGCTTTGGAGTCAATGAAAAACAGAGCGCAGTCAATGAAGATGTTCTTCTAAGGTGGGGGCATGGACCAAGATGTCATCGCTGACGTTCAGGACACCGGTCAGGCCTGCCAACACTCCTCTGATGTCTTGGAATAATTCTGCTGCACTGGATATGCCAGAATTGAGACTTTTTTATCGGCTTAGTCCCAGATGAGTGGAGAACGTGGTCACGTGTCATGACTCCGGTGCGAGAAGGATTTGATGGTATGCTGAATTTAGGTCCATCTTGGAGAACAACTTAAAAGCCTGTCAGCTCCCCCACGATGTCATCCACTGGGGGTGTTCTGTGACGTTCTCTCCATCACTGTGAGAAGCTGGGTTTCTGTTGCAGTAACCCCCCCACCCCACTTTTTGCCAGACTACTGATGCACTTTGACTTGATGTGCCCTGAGTCCCTGCCAATCAGGTTCCCAGGGCCTGTGTTCTTTCCCCAAAACTAACCCAAACCCAATTAGCATCTCTGGCCACAGGTCAGCCCCTGGTAAATGGTACTACAGGTACCCAGGGCACTGTGACCAGGGAAGACCTCTAAGGGCTGCAGCACTTATTGTGCCACCCTTAGAGGCCCTGTACCTTTACACACACACACTGCCTTTGCAGGCTGCGTGTCTTGGTGCAGAACAAAGTGAAGAGTCGACATGGCACACATCCCTGTGTGCCATGCCTACAACCCACTGCCCTGGCATAGATCAGTCACCCCTCTAGCTGGATGCACAATACCAGTGGTGAGGGTACAGGTGCATGAGCCCTGTACCCCTACAGTGTCTAAGTCCATTCTTAGTCATTGTAAGTGCAGTGCTGCTATTAAGAGTATATGGTGCTGGGAGTTTGTCATTACGAACTCCACAGCACTATAATGGCTATACTGAAAACTGAGAAGTTTGGTATCAAACTTGTCAGCACATTAAACCCACACTGATGCCAGTGTGGGATTTAATGAAAAATGCACTCAGAAGGCATCTTAGAGATGCCCCGTGAAAAACGACCAGCCTCTGGTGGGTTCCCTGACTGGTACACACCAGCCTGCCACCATGAGACATATTTCTGGACCCCAAGTGTGGGAGCCTTCGCTCCCTGAGCCCAGAAACAAAAGCCTTTCCTGGGCGGAGGTGTTCACACCTCCCCCAGACCAGGAAGAGCCATCTGTGGCAGGGGAGCTTCAAAGGCCTGGCAGCCTTTGTAATGCAACCGCCAGCCTCTCCTGCTATCAGGAGCAGGCCCCCTTCCTGTCTCCCCTCCTTTTTGGCAGGAAGACAGGCGGGAAAAATTAGCCAGCCCAGAAGGTGTGCCCACCTCTGCCAACCCCACCCCTCAGGTGGGGGAGGCGAAGTGAAGCCTACTCTTCAGTGGCCGCCATCGTGCAGATGGCAGGCACTCCCCAATCAGGATTAGGGATTGTGCTCACTCCCCCACGTGGGGTGAGCGCGCTAAGGGTGTAGTCACCCTAAGGTCAGTAGCCCATTGGCTACTGACCTCGAGACCCCTAAAACGCCCCCTAAATACTGTATTTAGGGGGCAGCCCTGAACCAAGAAGGCAGACTAGAAACTACAAGAAGAAGAAAAGAAGAAGGGCCGAACAGCCGTGCCGAAGCTAACAAGAGGAGGACACTCACTGACTTGGCCCCAGCCCTACCGGCCTGTCCCCACCTCGAACCTGCTCCAACGAAATCCTGGTGTGTCTTGCAGCCAGCAACCTCAAGAAACCCGGAGGACCTGCCTGCCTTCAATCCCAAAGACTCTGTCTCCCGTGGATTTGTTCAAACAACAGACTCCAGCTCCGCCAGGATCCGGGAGTTTGCACCACTCTGCACCCGACGCCCACAGCCTGAGTTCGAGTGGCCCAACACCAAGAGGAGCTCTCCCCGGCGATCCTGACCCGAGGTCCGGCGACCCCTGACCTGCCTCAAGCCTCCAGCCGACGCCTGCAGCCTCAAACCGGACGGTCCCCTCAACCGCGACCAGGAGCTGGTAAGAAGATCCGACCCTAAAGGGCACCCCTGCACCCGACGCCCCACGGCCTTTGGTGGCCCAACCGACGGTGCCTAACCAACCCCCAAGATCCCAACTTACCTCTCCAAGTGGTGGTCGCACCCAGAAGACCTTCGTCCCGAGCCTGCAGTGCTTTTGCAAACCGGAGACTCCCCATTGAAAGTACAGGGCACCCGATGCCAAAACAGCACTCTGCACCCGGCCGCCCCAGTGCCGCTGAGAGTGCATCTTTTTTGCTGGCCTAAACCCCTGTTTGCCCTGAGCTTAAGTTCAGGAGCTTTGCTCCCACAACCCAGTGGCCTGCTCGTCAGCAGCCACCAACCGGAGGCCCTCTATCCCCCATTGGATAACATTGGGCCTCAGCACTCTGCACCCGGCCGCCCTAGTGCCGCTGAGGGTGTAACAAGAGTGCATCCTTGACCCTGGGGGACCCCTGAGTCTAACCCCAGAATACCAACTCCCACAACAAAGTACTTACTTTTGAACCGATAACACTATTTTCCTCCATAGGATAACATTGACTGTTTTTCTATGAAAAGTTTCTGAGTGTGGAGTTAAAACATGTAAGAAATCCTTTAAAACTGTAACTAAATAACCAAAACGCTTTTACTTACCTGTTTACAGGAAATTTCCCAGTGCAGTATCCAGGTATACTGCACTGTGTTAGAAAAGTAATCTGAAAAGTAACTTACATGATATTCTACTAAAAACCCTATACAAAGTATATGTACTGTGTTCTGAAAAGCATTGCATTATCAGTAACACTACTGTAATCAAATCAAAGTACATTTACAATTGCAATTCAAACTGTTTACAAACTGCATTACTACTGTAAAGTATTTATTGCTTACCTGTGCCAGGCTTGCTTGGTTCTAGAAAATAAAATAACTAAAAGGATATTTTTATACAAAAACAATTGGTCTGAAGTTCAGTCTTTGAGTGTGTGAATTCATTTGCTGACTGAGTGTGTACAACAAATGCTTAACACTGTCCTCTGATAAAGTACCGGCGGGGAAAACAAGCGAGGAAGTGATGTGTGCCCACCTCTGCCAACTCCACCCCTCAGGTGGGGGAGGCGAGGTGAAGCACAACACTCAGCCCACACCATCTTGAAGATGGTCAGCCAACCAGGGACAGGCTCATGCCCCCCCCCCCTCCTGGAGGGTGGCATAATAGGGGGTGTACCCACCCCAGGGAAGGGACCCATTGGTCCCTGCCTTTTACCTACCTGTAACGCCCCTAAATCTAGTTTTTAGGGGCACCCCTGAACCTTGCTTCCTCAGACAAGGACCGAACAGCCATGCCGAAGCTAACCAGAGGAACGCCCACTGACTTGGCCCCAGCCCTACCGGCCTGTCTCCACCTCGAACCTGCTCCTGCGAAATCCCGGTGTGTCCTGTAGCCAGCAACCTCGAAAACCCCGGAGGACCTGCCTGCCTTCAAGCACAAAGACTTTGTCTCCCGTGAACACCGGATTTGTTCATCTGCAACCTCTGGCTCCGGCCAGACACCGCGGATCCGCCCCACTCTGCACCCACTTTCCACGGCCCGAGCTCGAGTGGGCAAACACCACGAGAAGGTCACCCCGGCGATCCTGACCCGGCGACCCCTGACCTGCCTCAAGCCTGCAGCCGACGCCTGCAGCCTAAATCCAGAAGGCCCTCCTAACCGCGGCCAGGAGCTGGTAAGAAGATCCGACCCCAAAAGGCACGCCTGCACCCGACGCCCCACGGCCTTTTGTGCCCAAACCAACGGTGCCTAACCAACCCCTAACTTCCCAACTTACCTCTCGAAGTGGTGGTTGCACCCAGAAGACCTTCGTCCCCGAGCCTGCAGTGCCTTTACAAACTCGGAGGTTCCCCATTGAAACCAACAGGGCGCCTGATGTCGAAACAGCACTCTGCACCCGGCCGCCCTAGTGCCGCTGAGGATACACCTTTGGTGCCACTTTGTTTCCCCATTTGCCCTGAGCCAAAGTCCAGGAGCTTTGCTCCCACAACCCAGTGGCCTGCTTGCCAGCAGCCACCAACCGGAGGCCCCCTATCCCCCATTGGATAACATTGGGTCTCAACACTCTGCACCCGGCCGCCCTAGTGCCGCTGAGGGTGTAACAAGAGTGCATCCTTGACCCTGGGGGAACCTTTGTTCTAACCCCAGAAGCTCAACTCCAATGACCGATTACTTAACTGGTAACCTTTAACTCCATTTCTATCCATAGGAACCTATTGACTGTTTTTCTCTGAAAAATGTTCTGAGTGTGGAGTTGGTTTGCATGGAAACCTGAAAAATTACAGTTGTGCAAAACTGATTTTACTTGGCTTTTCTCTAGGAAATGTCCCAGTGTGATATCTAGGCATATCACACTGAGTAGAAAAAGTAATCTATAAAGTAATCTCAAAAGTAACGTAAAAGTAATTTACCTGTAATTTTCATTGCACAATCGATACAAAGTATATGTATAGCATTTCACAGTATTGCGTTACCAGTAATTCAAACTGTAACCATTTCAAAGTACATTTACAGCTGCATTTCAAACTGTATATTTACTGCAAAGTATTTATCAACTTACCTGTGCCAGGCTTGCTTGGTTCTAGAAAATAAAATAACTAAAAGAATATTTTTATACAAATCCAATTGGTCTGAAGTTCAGTCTTTGAGTGTGTGAAATCATTTGCTGATTGAGTGGGTACAACAAATGCTTAACACTGTCCTCTGATACTGCCTTACTGCTCGACCACACTACCACAAATAGAGAGTGAGGTGCTATCTAACTTTACCTCCGTCTACCTTTGAGGTACCACTGGACTCTGTGCACACTATACCTCACTTTGGTATAGTATATACAGAGCCAGCTTCCTACAATCACTGTGTTTGAAATTCTCATGTCAACACATATTCGCACCTCCCCTGGCTGCTTGGCTTGCAGGCGACAACAATTGGCGACACCCATGGCTTTGGTCCTTCCACTCTCTCAGTAATATCAGCCTACTCTAGCTGAAGTAGCTCTGCTTTCACTTTGGGGCGTAGATGGAACACCACTCGCCGGTGGTGCAGTGCAGCTTTTTGTACCGTCTGGTCAATGTGGAGGTGAACTGACCGGCCTTTTAGGCATCCGATGCCCTGGAACAGTTGTTTGAATTCACTCAGGAACGAGTCTAGGGCACTGACGTGAGCTCTAAGTGCGAATTGGACTAGCTGTAACCGCTCAGCAGTGTGGCAGCTGAGCAACATGTCTGCCCCTCCTTCCATGACATAGACTTTTGTTCAGGTGGCTTGTGGCTGATGGTGGCGTTGAAGACTCCTGCTAGTTGGAGACACTTAAAGGTGCCGTAGGCATACACTTTTGTGGTGGTCTGGTGCAAAATCGGAGGTGTGTCCATCTCCCTTTGTAGCAACAGGGGTAAGATATTGAGCGAGGCCCCTGTTTCATCGAGCGCCACTAGTGGTTGTCCTTCGACCATGATTTGGCATTGCGGAGCTCAGCGGACCCAGCCAGGACTTGGTTCTACAACATGAATGATGTGGACAGTGCCTTTGGACTCGTCATCATCCTCTGCTCTGAGTTCTGCAGCCACCTGGTTGGTCGTCTTCTTCCTTGGTCCCTTTGCAGCCAACGTTGATCTGTAGACTATGGCAAAATGGTTCATTTTTCCACAGGCCAAACACTTTCGTCCCTTGGCTGGGCACTCTCTTGCGTGTGGTGTGGGCCCCCCACATTACCGGCATGGGCTGGTGGTTGGCTGCATCTTTGGATGGTCTTTCTTTGCTTGAGGTGAGGCAGCGGCACCAACTTGGTTGACGGGGTCGGCCTTGAATGCCCGTTGTAGCGTAGCTTCCATGTGGGCCGCTCGCAATTTTGACAGTTCCTGCAACCTGCCAATGGTGAGGATCTCATTTATTGTCATGCGGGGTATCTGCAGGATGTGTTTACACAGTTCTGCGGACTCACAACCCCAAATAAATTAAGCACGGATTTCATCCTGCTCATCAGGGAGGGTGCATGTTGTTGCCAGCTCGCAGAGCCTTGCGTAGAACTCGTCTACTGATTCTTTGGGTGTCTTGCGCACTTGCCTGAGTAGGAATCGCTCCTAGTCTGGATTGGCTAGAGGAGCAAAATGAGCTGTGAGGGACACTTTTAGCGAGGCACAGGCGTGTGGGGGGCCTGCTTCCTATACCTTCTTGGACAGTTTGTAGACAGCAGCCCCTCTGAGGTGTAAGAGCATGGGTCATTGTCTTCTTCCAGTACCACTGCGGCGAAGTATGTCTATAGACGGTCCACCCACATGGCCCACTTGGCAGCTTGAGAAGATGTTGCCCTGTAATTACAAAAGATTCAATGAGGAGCATAGACGTCGTGTGCGTACGTTTGACGCTTGTTCTGCTTTCAGGGGGTGGTGAGGGCACTGGTGCCAGTATGGTGCCCTCCTTAATCTTCATCTGGTGGGGCACTGCTGGGCACAGGCTGTGTGTGGGTGTGGCCCGGGTGCTTGACTGGTTTACTGGGCGCGCTTACTGCTTTTCTGCGGTGCTGCTTTTCCGCTATAAAAGGGGCCTATGTACGGGGCTGGTTGGCCTTTGGCTTGTGGGTGCCAGGTTCATAGGGGTGGAGGCTTGAGGTTTTCCTTTGTTTCCCAGGCTCCTGGGAATGTCCAAAAATTGTGCTCACTGAGCACGTGTCTTCAAATAAGCATAGGGATGCAGTGTGGGTGGTGGCCCATGAGCTGCAGGGCTGCTAAAACTGCTGACCTTACTGGTATCGGGTGTTGTCACGCCGGTACCGGGAACACTGTTCCTGCTGCCAAGGGTGCTGGCGGAGCCGAGCTTGCCCCGCGAAGTATCGTGGGTGGTGGATTCCGTCCTCCGTTGCCAGTTGTCGTGTCCCCGGGGGCATAGGTTATGGGCCCTGGAAATGCGGCTGGGCCTTGCGCTTTGTTGCGGCCCGTAAAACAGGACACACACCCAAGAGTGGTCTCTAGCACTGTTCTGCAGTAGCACAGTCCCACCTGTTTATTTATTGTCGCAGTCACATGACCGCGGACGCAACCGAATGGGCACGGTCAGGCAGGGGCATCAGCAGGAACACTAGCATCCACGAATGCCTGCACAGATCTCTTCCGGCAACTGGGTCTTACTCTCACCTACAAAAATCCAAACAAAACCCCTCGCAAACGATTGTCTTTCTAGGAGCCAAGTTAGACACTATATGCTCAAAGGCATATCCCACAGAAGAACGACAACAATAGCTTGTCATGCTAACAAGTTCCATACAAAGAAAAAAGTCTCTCGTCCGACAGTACAAGTCACTCTTGGGGATGATGTCATCATGCATACCGCTCATCCCATTCTGTCGCCTCGAAATGTGACCCATTCAGGAGGAACTGGACAAGCAGTGGATGCAGTCCGCCAGCTCCTTCGACGACATCATTGAAGTTACTCCAAGCATGCTAGAAGCCTTAGAGTGGTGGACAGACAAAAGGCATCTGTCAATCGGGCTATCCCTACAACAGATAACATCCCCTCTAGTAATCACTACAGATGCGTCCCTGGAAGGATGTGGAGCTCACCTCCAGGATTTCCAAGTGAGTGGCAGGTGGCACCGAACTCAAGTCCATTCCACATAAATGTAATGGAATTGAAGGCAGTACATCTGGCGCTGCAGACTTTTCTTCCAAGAATACAACATTGAATAGTGCTCGTCCGTATGCACAATACGACGACAATGCACTACATCAACAAGCAGGGCAGCACAAGATCACGCCCGCTTTCCAGAGAAGTGCAAAAGATATGGGAATGGGCTTAAACACACTAAATCTGCCTCCGAGCCAAGCATGTTCCGGGACAACAAAATACTATGGTGGACACACTCAGCAGGCTCACTACATCATGCCACGGGTGGAAGACAAAATCTTCCTTCGCTGGGGCAGACCAGACTTGGATCTGTTTGCAACTTTCCAGAACCACAAATGCCAGTTTTATGCACGTTGGCATCCCCAACCAGGGTCATGGGGGAATGGCTTTTCAATTGCATGCTCCAGCATCTTTGCCTATGCTTTTCTTCCAATTTCTCTTCTCCCAAGAGTCTTCAGGAAGATGAAGGCAGAGCCCTGCAAACTAATTCTCCTTGCTCCAGCCTGGCCACTTCAACACTGGCACACAAAATTACTTCTCCTATCCCAGGATCGACACATTCGGCTTGCAGTTCTTCCCAATCTTTTGACAATGAACCGAGGACAAATTCTACACCCGGATCCCAGGCACCTCCACTTGTTGGCATGGCTCCTGAGTTTCATGAGTTTCGACATTTGAACATACCAAGTGAGTGTAGAGAGTTCCTAGCCAAGGCCCGGGCTGACAGTACAAACAAAACTTACCGCCTCAAGTGGAAAAGATTTTGTATCGGTGCCAACAAGCTGATATACATCAACTCTCCTCCTCATTGGAGCAAGTTCTACCATATCTTTTACATTTAGCGCAGTCAGGTTTAGCGCATAATTCGATAAAGGTTCATTTGGCAGCTATTTCTCGTTTTAGAAGATCTCTTCTCCACTTGTATTGTCTTTTAGAATAATCAAAGAGTTCCTCCAAGGATTGTTCTGTACTTTTCCTCCGGTAAAGCCTCCACCTCAGTCGTGGCAGTTGAACACTGTTCTCTCACAGTTAATGAAATATTCCTTTGAACCAATACACAAAGCGGACATCAAATTCCTGTCATGGAAACTGGCTCCACTCCTCGCTTTTACTTCAGCTAGAAGAGTCTGCGAAATTCAGGCTTTCGTTATACAGGAACCATTTTTGCAGTTCAGGACTGATGGAGTTCGTCTCCGCACAAATCCAAAATTCATACCCAAAGTCCCTTCTGACTTTCATCTTAATGAGCCTGTAGTACTTAAAACTTTCATCCCAAAACTTTCGACAACAGCAGAAAAGGCTCTTCACTCGCTGGATGTCAGGCAAGGCCTAAAATTTTATCTGCAAAAAACGAAAGCTTTTTGCAAGACTCATCAACTTTTTGTCGCTCACAGCGCTCCAAGAAAAGGTTTCCCCTCTCTCCAAGCAGAGTATTTCTAGATGGATTTGAAATGCCATTCAATTTTGCCATCAGAAGGCAGGCAGACCGTTGTCTTCACGAGTCAGTGCTCATTCCACAAGAGCTATATCTACTTCTACAGATCTATTTGCGGGAGTGTCACGTCCTGACATTTGCCGTGCAGCAACGTGGACGAACAGACACATATTTACTCGACATTACTGCTTGGATTCAGCAGTTCTCAACGATACAGCGGTAGGCCAAGCAGTGCTCCTTCATCTTTTTAATTAAGGTGAGCCATCCCTGTCTACCCTCCTACCACTATTGCTGGATGCACATTTCCATGGTTAGCTATGGATACCTATTTTAATGCACAGATGGCTATATTGCCTAAGTATTATTATTGTTCTTAATATTAATATTGTTTCTTAATTATTGATTGCTTGGTTTTATGATTCGTTTATATTGTTTATCTGTGCATAAGTTGCTGTTATTTTTTGAGAATTCTTTGCTAATGTAAATGTGCTACTAAACTGCTCGCTATTCTGATTCAAGCATGTGACTCTATGAAAGTTCCACTACTAGAGTAAGAAATTAGTTAATTACCTGTAACTGTAGATCTCCAGTATTGTAAGCTTCCATAGATTCACAATCGACCCACCCTCCTCCCCTGGGGAAGCTCACATTTCCTATCTATATCAGCACTAGTGCTAAAAAATCTGAGGTACTGGGCTTCTCTCAGGAGTGTTCTAGAGGGTGATTCATGCTGATTGGTTAAGACATAACTTTGGTCTCTTTTTTAATAATGACTATGATAGGTTGCTAAATTAAGAGGACTAGACCTTTTCTAGTCTATTCCTATCATGGTACTACTATTTTAAAGGTACCGGGGACTCCCATCGTGACAACGGGGAAGGATTCAAGCATGTGAATCTATGAAAGCTTCCAATACTGGAGAACTACAGTTACAGGTAAGTAACTAATTTCTTATAATGTTTGCACAGTGAGGCATTAGCGCATTACACATTTCTTTTACTAGACTGGCAGATATAGAATCTAGGAAGTGGTTAGAGGGGTCGATCTTAAAGATTGTATTTCTGAGTTCGGTCTGGAAGATATCCCTACTGTAGGACCAGGTTTTGTGGATTTCCTTGCCCTAGTTGTGTTTGTGGTTAGCACAGGGAGAGATGCTAAAATGTTTTTAATTTTAGAAACGAAGAAGGTTGGAAATTGCTACAGAGAAGTGGATGTATTCTTTGCATTAAAAGTATTTAATCACCGCTGAGAAGTTCTTTTTCACTCCCTTTCAAATGAAAGAAATGCAGATTCTTATTCCTTGCCCATTTAAAGCACTGCTCACGGCTCCCACCGAGTGACACTTACAACAGGAGCTCACACTTACAGCCCCAGTGTGCCTTTGTGTGTGACACACGTGTAACCACAAGCGGGCTCACGCTTACATCTCTGGGTTTGAGATTCACTTCAGACCAGTGACAGGCTTATCCTTACATACCCAGATGTGAGTGACACAACCCAAACCAGTGGCAGACTCAACCTGACAAACTCCAGTCAGAAGGCAGACTTATCCTTACAGTCCCTTGTGTGAGTGACACCAAGCAGACCAATGACAGGTTTATCCTTAACAGGGTGTGTGTGACTCTCCCCAGACAACTGACAGGGTTATCTTTAACAGGGTGTGAGCGACACTTCCAAGATCAGTGACTGGGTTATCTTTAACAGGGTGTGAGTGACACTTCCCAAACTAGTGATAGGCTTATCTTTAACAGGGTGTGAGTGACACTTCCCAGGCCAGTTACAGGGTTATCTTTAACAGTCTGTGAGTGTCTCGATTTGCGACCAAAATAAACATTACTGGACGAAATAAATGAGGAACAATGGTGAATTCCTTATTTTCCCAAACCTCTTCTTTATTCACAGCCTACCTCCAGAAACACTTGAGATGGGGAACAGTATCCGTCCTATGTTGTCCAGAACTATTACGACTATGAGGGTTATGGTCCCTTTAACTCAACGCTGTTTTCCAATCGGGTGACCTCTGATGCAAGCTTCAACTCAACCCCACAACCAATAAGAACGGAAGTAGTCACTCCTGGTAGGAGTCCGGGAACGAAAGGAGAAAAAGAACTCGAAGAATCAGAAAATAGTGTGGAGAAGAGAGATGCCAACGAAGACGAACTCTCTGCATCGACCGAAAGGCTCACATAGGAATTTGTCACGGGTCCTGAGAGACTAAAGCTGGACTCGAGAAACGAGGACAAGAGACCGGCGAGGACCTTGGAGAAGCCAGCAGGCCAACGTCCCCACCAATCGCCCAGCCACATTCCAGGAGGAGTGTGGCTTGCACAGGAGCATGCCCATCTCTGGAGAGGAGGTGGGAGGGGGGTAGGAGAGGCGAAACGTCCCTCCAGGGAAGAAATAATCCATCACATTAAATAACGAGAGCACTTGATATAGGGCGTGTCCGACCAATGCACTGATTCTTGTTCTTATTCTCAATAAATCCCCAATAGTGAACCTTTTTTCCTACACGGGGTGAAGGATCTATCATCTCTTTTGCTTTCCGTATACTCGGAGCGGTGTTCAGCTCACACTCGCCTCCCTTGACATAGAAGTTGATTGTGAAGAAAACACTTACCTGTGCCTTTTTTCTTTCTTCTTCCCTCCTTTTTGGGTCTCGCCTGAGCCAGCGCGCATGCACTGCTCTGCGAGGCTTTTAGTAAGGACTTTAAACTCTGAACACACGCTTGTGCTTTTTTTTTTCATGACCCGCTATTGGCCTTTGCATGCGTCTTTCTAAGAAAGACAGCACGCAATTGGCCAAAGGCAGGTGCATGTCACGCCTTCTCTCTCCCCTGGCCTAGGGAGCTCGGAAGCGAGCAGCAGCACCATCTGTTCCCAATTATCGCGCCCGCGTCTCGCGGTCACGTTAATTGGAAACAGATGGCGGTCGCGCTGGCCCTGGTGCACTTTTGCTACAAACGCGGCGCTTTCACTTTCGCCGCCGACCTGGCACGCGCGGCCGCGGTTACGCGCAGTGTGCCATCTGTTTTTCTGCAGCGGCGGGCACATCGCGCGCGCACCACTCCTGGGCTTGTTATCTGCGTGTGCGCGCCGCTGCTCCTGCGCGCTATCAGCCCCTGCCCATTTGCCTCGGGCCTCTTCCTGTTTGCGCTCCTCTCAGGAGATAGCTTCGTGGCGTGACAGTCAGCAAGAGACGAGCGCGGCAATTACCGAGGGCCGAGGCGGGAGAGGTAAAAAGGTTACACACTCACCGCAGAAGCACAGACTGTGTAAACGCCGCGTGCTACCTGCCGGCGCTTCGGGCCAGACACGACTTCAAAGACGAATACCGGGGCCTGAGACGAACGTTCGAAAGACGAGACTAACATAGAAGGACGAGGGAGGGAGGAATGTAAAGTGAGGTGACAGGTGAAGTTAGGATTTACCGCTTATTCAGATAAAAATGCCAGATATTTTTTGGGGAGAGTTTTTATATAGCGCAAACATAGCGCAAACTTATTTGCTGAGTTCTGAAATCATTAATGGACTTAAGTGTGAGTGTTTGCTTATGTCTGTGTGCTTGCCTGCTTGTGTGTGCCTGTTTTTGAGTAAGAAAGAGGGAGAGTATCAGGACACTCTCAGGAGATATATTAAAGGGAATGTGTGGAATGCTTTTGTGTACATGTCTGCTTGTTTCTTTCTGTGTGTGCGAGCTTGAGAATATATAGTATTATGCCAAACAACAATAAATAACAGTAGGGCATTAGGAAACAGCAAATATTATAAAACAATCATATGTTAACATCTCCTGTTTGGCTTTCATTTTGTGTAATGAGTTAACCTGTTTCGTTTACATAAACGCATTTCATGTGTTTTGATATGTGCTGCAACTGTTACAGAAGCCATTATGTACCATCATATATTGCCTTTAGCCCCGCCCCTAGCTCCGCCCACTTGCCACACCTCTAGCTTATTTTAATGAGTACCTGCACTTATTTTTTCCCATTTAAAGCACTGCCTGCGCCTTTTTTCTTTCTTTTTCCCTCCTTCATGTTTACGGGAGGAGAGGAACCGCTGGCCTCTTTGGTGTTCCCAGATACCAGTTCCCCAAGAAGAAGATAAAGGAGGACTATTCTTGTTATAATTTTTCCTAACCAAATGCCAGAATAAAGCATCTTAAAACTCACCCTTTAAAGTCTTCGACTGCTATATCCTGCAAAACCTTACAGTGAGTGATGCTTCCCAAACTAGTGACAGGCTTATCCTTTACAGGGTGTCAGTGACAGGCTTATCCTTAGTGGGGTGTGAGCGACACTTCCCAAGCCAGTGACAGGCTTATCCTTAACGGGTTGTGAGCAACACTTCCCAGACCAGTGACAGGCTTATACTTAACGGGGTGTGAGCGACACATCCCAGGCAGTGATAGGCTAACCCGAAACAGGGTATGACCGACACTTCCCAGGCCAGTGTCAAGCTTCTCCTTAAGAGGGTGTGAGTGACACTTCCCAGGTCAGTGTCAGGCTTATCCTTAACAGGGTATGAGCGACACTTTCCAGGCCAGTGTCAGGCTTATCCTTAACAGGGTGTGAGCGACACTTCCCAGGCCAGTGTCAGGCTTAACCTTAACAGGGTGTGAGCGACACTTCCCAGGCCAGTGACAGGCTTACCCTTAACAGGGTGTGAGCGACACTTCCCAAGCCAGTGTCAGGCTTATCCTTAACAGGGTGTGGGTGACACTTCCCAGGCCAGCGACAGGCTTACCCTTAACGTAGTATGTGTGACCCATCCCAGGCCAGTGACAGGCTTATCGTTGACGGAGTGTGAGCGACACTTCCCTGGCCAGTGACATGCTTATCCTTAACATGGTGTGAGATACACTTCCCAGGCCAGTGACAGGCTTATCCTTAACAGGGTCTGAACGACACTTCCCATCCAGTGAAAGGCTTATCTCTAACAGGGTATTAGCAACACTTCCTGGGCCAGTGACAGGCTTATCCTTAATAGGGTCTGAGCAACACTTCCCTGGCCAGTGACAGGCTTATTCTTAACGGGGTGTGAGCGACACTTCCCAGGCCAGTGACAGGCTTCTACTTAATAGGGTGTGACAGACACTTCCTGGGCCAGTGACAGGCTTATCCTTAATAGGGTGCGACAGACACTTCCTGGGTCAGTGACAGGCTTATCCTTAACAGGGTGTGACAGACACTTCCCGGACCAGTGAAAGGCTTATCCTTACTGGGGTGTGAGTGGCACTTTCCGGGCTAGTGACAGGCTTATCCTTAACAGGGTATGAGCGACACTTCCCGGGCCAGTGATAGGCTTCTACTTAATAGGGTGTGACAGACACTTACTGGGCCAGTGACGGGCTTATCCTTAATAGGGTGCGACAGACACTTCCTGGGTCAGTGACAGGCTTATCCTTAACAGGGTGTGACAGACACTTCCCGGACCAGTGAAAGGCTTATCCTTACCGTGGTGTGAGTGGCACTTTCCGGGCTAGTGACAGGCTTATACTTAACAGGGTATGAGTGACACTTCCCGGGCCAGTGACCGGCTTATCCTTAACGGGGTGTGAGCGACACTTCCCAGGCCAGTGACAGGCTTCTATTTAATAGGGTGTGACAGACACTTCCTGGGCCAATGACAGGCTTATCCTTAATAGGGTGCGACAGACACTTCCTGGGTCAGTGACAGGCTTATCCTTAACAGGGTGTGACAGACACTTCCCGGACCAGTGAAAGGCTTATCCTTACCGGGGTGTGAGTGGCACTTTCCGGGCTAGTGACAGGCTTATCCTTAACAGGGTATGAGCGACACTTCCCGGGCCAGTGACAGGCTTCTACTTAATAGGGTGTGACAGACACTTTCTGGGCCAGTGACAGGCTTATCCTTAATAGGGTGCGACAGACACTTCCTGGGTCAGTGACAGGCTTATCCTTAACAGGGTGTGAGAGACACTTCCCGGACCAGTGACATGCTTATCCTTACCGGGGTGTGAGTGGCACTTTCCGGGCCAGTGACAGGCTTATCCTTAACAGGGTATGAGCGACACTTCCCGGGCCAGTGACAGGCTTCTACTTAATAGGGTGTGACAGACACTTCCTGGGTCAGTGACAGGCTTATCCTTAACAGGGTGTGAGAGACACTTCCCGGACCAGTGACAGGCTTATCCTTACCTGGGTGTGAGTGGCACTTTCCGGGCCAGTGACAGGCTTATCCTTAACAGGGTATGAGCGACACTTCCCGGGCCAGTGACAGGCTTATGCTCACAGCGTCCAAACTGAGTGATGCAACCCAGGCTAGTTCCAAGCTTAGCGTAACCATGTCATTTGTTGAGACTGTTTATTATAACTACAAGGTAACTGTCTCATTGAGGAGAGTGGTATTTGCTTACTGATTTGTAATCTTTTTAGACCCTTTAAATTTAAATGTATCGCTAAATTGAGGGTCTTTTATCGTGTGGATTGATTGCCTCATGAGGTAGATGCCAGGTGCTATTTGCTGGTGGCATTTATGTCCACAAACTACAATAGGATTGATGTATCTCAATTCTTTTTGCATACATTCTTTTTCTGTGTGTTACATACTTAGATCTTCGTATACTTGCATAAGTACAGTAGCAACAAGGATATGACGGTGTGTCATTGAATACTACACGGCCCGTGCATCTGAAGAGATAGTTATTAACAGCTTTCTAGACTCTCCACCCTGGTTAAAAGCCACAGCACTGACAGACCTGCCAAGTGCAATCAACAATAGCATAACAACAACATCTGCAGCGTGGTACTACTACTCCTCCATACCGTGTGCGCACATCACGCTGAACATCTGCAGCGTGGTACTCCTCCATACCGTGTGCGCACCTCACGCTGAACATCTGCAGCGTGGTACTCCTCCATACCGTGTGCGCACCTCACGCTGAACATCTGCAGCGTGGTACTCCTCCATACCGTGTGCGCACATCACGCTGAACATCTGCAGCGTGGTACTCCTCCATACCGTGTGCGCACCTCACGCTGAACATCTGCAGCGTGGTACTCCTCCATACCGTGTGCGCACATCACGCTGAACATCTGCAGCGTGGTACTCCTCCATATCGTGTGCGCACCTCACGCTGAACATCTGCAGCGTGGTACTCCTCCATACCGTGTGCGCACATCACGCTGAACATCTGCAGCGTGGTACTCCATACCGTGTGCGCACATCACGCTGAACATCTGCAGCGTGGTACTCCTCCATACCGTGTGCGCACATCACGCTGAACATCTGCAGCGTGGTACTCCATACCGTGTGCGCACATCACGCTGAACATCTGCAGCGTGGTACTCCTCCATACCGTGTGCGCACATCACGCTGAACATCTGCAGCATGGTACTCCATACCGTGTGCGCACATCACGCTGAACATCTGCAGCGTGGTACTCCTCCATACCGTGTGCGCACATCACGCTGAACATCTGCAGCGTGGTACTCCTCCATACCGTGTGCGCACCTCACGCTGAACATCTGCAGCGTGGTACTCCATACCGTGTGCGCACATCACGCTGAACATCTGCAGCGTGGTACTCCTCCATACCGTGTGCGCACATCACGCTGAACATCTGCAGCGTGGTACTCCTCCATACCGTGTGCGCACATCACGCTGAACATCTGTAGCGTGGTACTCCATACCGTGTGCGTACATCACGCTGAACATCTGCAGCGTGGTACTCCTCCATACCGTGTGCGCACATCACGCTGAACATCTGCAGCGTGGTACTCCATACCGTGTGAACATCTGCAGCGTGGTACTCCTCCATACCGTGTGCGCACATCACGCTGAACATCTGCAGCGTGGTACTCCATACCGTGTGCGCACATCACCCTGAACATCTGCAGCGTGGTACTCCATACCGTGTGCGCACATCACCCTGAACATCTGCAGCGTGGTACTCCATACCGTGTGCGCACATCACGCTGAACATCACGCTGAACATCTGCAGCGTGGTACTCCATACTGTGTGCGCACATCACGCTGAACATCTGCAGCGTGGTACTCCATACCGTGTGCGCACATCACCCTGAACATCTGCAGCGTGGTACTCCATACCGTGTGCGCACATCACGCTGAACATCTGCAGCGTGGTACTCCATACCGTGTGCGCACATCACCCTGAACATCTGCAGCGTGGTACTCCATACTGTGTGCGCACATCACGCTGAACATCTGCAGCGGGGTCCTCCTCCATACCGTGTGCGCACATCACCCTGAACATCTGCAGCGTGGTACTCCATACCGTGTGCGCACATCACGCTGAACATCACGCAGAACATCTGCAGCGTGGTACTCCATACCGTGTGCGCACATCACGCTGAACATCACGCAGAACATCTGCAGCGTGGTACTCCATACCGTGTGCGCACATCACCCTGAACATCTGCAGCGTGGTACTCCATACCGTGTGCGCACATCACCCTGAACATCTGCAGCGTGGTACTCCATACCGTGTGCGCACATCACGCTGAACATCACGCAGAACATCTGCAGCGTGGTACTCCATACCGTGTGCGCACATCACGCTGAACATCTGCAGCGTGGTACTCCATACCGTGTGCGCACCTCACGCTGAACATCTGCAGCGTGGTACTCCATACCGTGTGCGCACCTCACGCTGAACATCTGCAGCGTGGTACTCCATACCGTGTGCGCACATCACCCTGAACATCTGCAGCGTGGTACTCCATACCGTGTGCGCACATCACGCTGAACATCTGCAGCGTGGTACTCCATACCGTGTGCGCACATCACGCTGAACATCTGCAGCGTGGTACTCCTCCATACCGTGTGCGCACCTCACGCTGAACATCTGCAGCGTGGTAATCCATACTGTGTGCGCACATCACGCTGAACATCTGCAGCGTGGTCCTCCTCCATACCGTGTGCGCACATCACGCTGAACATCTGCAGCGTGGTACTCCTCCATACCGTGTGCGCACATCACGCTGAACATCTGCAGCGTGGTACTCCATACCGTGTGCGCACATCACGCTGAACATCTGCAGCGTGGTCCTCCTCCATACCGTGTGCGCACATCACGCTGAACATCTGCAGCGTGGTACTCCTCCATACCGTGTGCGCACATCACGCTGAACATCTGCAGCGTGGTACTCCATACCGTGTGCGCACATCACGCTGAACATCTGCAGCGTGGTACTCCTCCATACCGTGTGCGACATCACGCTGAACATCTGCAGCGTGGTACTCCATACCGTGTGCGCACATCACGCTGAACATCTGCAGCGTGGTACTCCTCCATACCGTGTGCGCACATCACGCTGAACATCTGCAGCGTGGTACTCCTCCATACCGTGTGCGCACATCACGCTGAACATCTGCAGCGTGGTACTCCATACCGTGTGCGCACCTCACGCTGAACATCTGCAGCGTGGTACTCCATACCGTGTGCGCACATCACGCTGAACATCTGCAGCGTGGTACTCCATACCGTGTGCGCACATCACGCTGAACATCTGCAGCGTGGTACTCCATACCGTGTGCGCACATCACGCTGAACATCTGCAGCGTGGTACTCCATACCGTGTGCGCACATCACGCTGGATAATATGGTTACCAGGAAAACTCTTCTAAACAAGTAACTTCTCTTCTCTTCCGTTCCTTTTCTTAACTGAAATGCTTTGAGATTTACATAAGTTTTCTGCAAGAGACTGGAGAAACATCATCCCCCATTCTCCTTCTAGGCTAATACCTCCACGGAAGACAACGGACAGTTGTACACACTCCCCGCCTGCCGAGGACTCATGCCAACGTCCACACATGCTGCCGCTAGAGGGGCATACCACACCAGGAGGCCTTCCGGAAGTTAATCCCTTTCATTCACCCCGTGCCATGCGCTCGTCTCACGTTTCTCTCGGAGCTGGAAGTGCATCTGCTTCGCCCGCCAGGCATTCTCTGCCCTTTCTCTGTCACTCTATTAACATGCCAGAGGCTGGCAGGACGCCTCGAGCTCAGCTTTAGCAGGGAATGCCACTCGAGCCATCACTCGCGGTGCCTTTTTGGTACCCCTGGCACTGCCTTTACGACCCTCTCCTCCAGTCTCAGATCTTGAACGCAGAGCCTTCTTTACTTGCCCTATCTTCCCTTTCTTGCCCGAGCCCTTCAGTAGCGAATCGAGTCTGAAGGGGACGAGTTTGGTCAGGCTTTTGATGTCATTGGCAGTCAACTGGTGCTCAATGCCACTACGCCACCCTTGGCGTTATGATGGGTTGGCCTCCATGCTAGTTCTATGTACAAACTGATATATCTAGTACCCAAAGACATGCAGACAGCAGAGGGGTTGCCACTGGACTGACTCCCACGACATGCCTTGGACCTGGTGTGTTAAAATCCACTACATTCTGTGGGGAAACTCAGCTGACTATGGAGGTGGCACGTGGGAGTGCGCACTTATTTTATTTAAGGCTCCCAGTTTTCCATTTTTACTGAATTTTACAGATGAATACATACAGAAATGTCTGTATTTATTTTAAGTAAAGGAAAATACGTAAAAATGGGCTTCTTTTGAGTGACTTTCTATAATGTCTTTCATCAATTCCAGGGCAAAAGCTGATCAGATAGATGGCATGAGGAGTTAAAAAAAGGATCAGATATCCTTAAATACCTACTTTTGTCAACTTCCATTTGTATTATAATGCTAATATTTACCTGTGGGTGTATTGTCATGTAATATTTGGCTGCTTCATTTGCTAAAACACGACAGGCGTCAAAGTATGAGTGCACATTTATTAGTTAAATAAATGTGGAAATATACCATTTTACGAACTCATTTATTGACAGAACACAAAATAAATATGAATAAATACTGATAAGATGACAAAAAATAAATATGGATACAGACAGAAATGTTCAAAAAATAAATACCATAAAACCGGGAGCCCTAATTTTATTACAGGATGGAGCTTTACCCAGTGCCAAATTATTGGCCTTCGATCAGTTCAAAGACTTTCCATCTTTAGCTTCCCGTTATGCCAAAAGTAGTTCTCCCCTGCACTTTCAAGTCATAGGGACCGATTCAGAGTTTGGGGATACCACACCACCCAATTACCAGTACACAGGGCCTGCTTTAACCTGGTGAAGCCTGGTGTCACAATGTTTGATGGCACCACCAATGACCCCCTTCTCCACAAATTCTCTCAATACCACCCTCCTAAAGTGCCCCTCAAGTCTCCATAACCACTGTCTTGCATGCATTTCTTTTGTTTTATACCATATAGGAGGCTGGCTTAGTATATGGAGAAACAATAACATTAAGCAATACTCCTGTCCGACCTATATCTATTTATCTGGTGGCCTGCACAGGGCTCAAGTCGGGCTTTCCCTCAATAATCAATCTTGCCATACAAGAAAATGCAAAAATATATTAGTTTTTATTCATCTTTTTCTTTTTTGATTTCTATAATTATAGCATCTCTGTTAATGAAAGTGCATACATGTTCATAATAGACAATTAGTACGGTGTCGTATATAATTGACATGCACAACATATATTATTTACAAATAAAATACATAGAAAGACACGTGTGTTAATCCTAATGATACAAAAATGTACCCCCCAAGCAAATGAACCTCACATCATGCAGTCTACCTCTCATACCACACTCTCACAGACAGTACAATCTCACACAAAGGAATATGGGGGGAACCCTCAATACATGGCTGGCATACACCGATGGGAAAAGATGGCGGACTGAACAAATTGCAATTTTGATCCGCTTTGGTGTCAGTGCTTAATTTGTAAAATATTAAGTGCAGGTGATCAAATTTTCGGGGGAGGCCACACCTACTTTTCCAGCTCCACCCACTTCCTCCAGAGGCTCCACCCACTTCCTTTATTGGTTCCACCCACATCCACAATCCTCAACACATCATAGCCACCTCCTCACATCTTGAGTTCCGCAAGAAGCTGAAGACCTGGCTCTTCACATAAGCACCTCGGGGACCTCCCACCTACACACCTGCCCAAGTGCCTGGATACCCTCTTGGGTGATTAGTGTGCTATACAAATCAATATTACAACATAACATAATATAACATATGGGAAGCCTATGACAACAACTTAAAAGTGAACTCAAATTAGAGAATGTGTGCAAATCTCAAAATGCAGCTTTAGGAAAGGTCAGTAGAGGACTTGAGGCAGTTTTGCAAGCTAAAGAGAACGTGCTTGTACTGTGCTGTTTAAAAGAAAAGAAGGGTTGAAGGAAGGAATACATTAAAGAAGGCAGCAACAAATGCAGGCAGGACGGGGAGTACTGTAGTGAGGAAATATATGAGTAATGGATGAAAGAAGGAGGAAATAAGAAAATAATGTGAAATGAAGGAATAGAGAGAAAGGACGTGAATGATGTGTGATAGATGAATAGAAAGAGGAAAGGAGCAAGATAAGCATAAGGAATGTTGAAAAGAAAGGAAGAAATTAAAGAAGAGGTGAAGTAAGGAGCAGGAAAAAAGAAAGTATTGAAAGAATGGAGGAAGAAGGATTAAATGCACCAAGGGAGGAAGGATGGGGAATGAATGAGGGTGTAAGGAAGGAAGAATGGAATGAGGGTGTCAGGAAACAAGAAGCAAGAGGGGGAAGGAGGCATGGCTGGAGGTGCTGAGGGAGAGGAAAAAGAAAAAGAAAAAGATGGGATGAAGGAAGGAAGGAAAGGAAAGGAGGTCAGGGGAATGGATACGAGTATGAAAGGTACTGGGTCAAGGAGGGACAGAGAGAATAATGACAGTGTAATATTGCAAAGAAATTGAAAAAAAAAGATTGAAATACATTTGTGTCCTTAACGTGTATATTTGTAAAGCACATATTCACCAAAGGAAGCCTTGACAATGAATTTAAAATATTGTGATCCAGCTCAAGGGCACAAATTTTATCGACCTTAGAAAGATGAAAGACTGAGTTGCCGCACCAAGATTTAAATTTATGACCCTGAGAACAAACACTGATTCCTGGAGTGGATATAAAAAAATGTGCAAGAAGGAAAAACATTAAAGGGGGAGTGAGGAAGGAGGAGAGGTCTGAAGGTAAAGATAGATACGGTAGACAAAGAATGTGAAGAGAAGTGAGGAAAGCAGAGATGAGGAGTGCAAGATTGGAGTGGAACAGGATGAGAATGAAAAAAGGAAAGAGGAGAAAGGGAAGAAGAGCAGACAGCGGGGAGTGCGTGAAAAGAGACTGGAAGGGAAAGATGAGAAGGTGAAAAATGAAAAGCAGTTAATGATGGGAGGTGGCGATAAAGAAGAAACGTGGACGTAGGGCAGAAAGTGATAGAGGAATGGAGAGAAGGGAAGGATTAAGGTGTGAAGGGTAGGAAGAAAAGCAAATACTGAGGAAGAACAAGAGAAGAGTACATCTCTGCTTTATTAAATAAACAGTAATTAATTATGTAAAGTTGAGGTGTGACAGGGCTATATCATTCTTGACCTGTCTCATCAATGCATAGCTGCGCTGTCCAAGACACACAATAGCGATTTAGGACTCCATATCACGGAGTGGCAAGCTTGGGTGCACACCATTTGTGCATGCACTGTGAAAGCACGTGCCATTGTTAGTTTTAAGGACTCATTCTTTCAGAGTGTTTGTGAGCATGGTGCTCCCCCCCCCCCCCACCTCCTCGAACTTGCTACACGCGCCGCCAAAAGAGATTGTTGCATCAGGCGCCAGGAGCGCTAAAGTCGGCGCTGCCAACACGTTCACTTAGAAACTCATTAATTCATCCACTCACATTGACTTGAGTATTGAAAAATAAATCACAAATTAACTAACTCCATGTGAAGATAGAAACAATATCATATTTTTAAATGACGGCTTCCTTTTATAATCTGTCCACTTCAGGCTTGTTTGCACAGGTGCCTGTAGTGTATCCTAAACATTCTACATTTTAACAAGTGTGCACTGAATCATTTGCACAACATGAATGACTCTTTAGTCCTCAAGAGGCAACAGTGGTGGAAGAACGAAAAAGTCAGAGATGACTCTTTCAATTTAGCTCCTAAATGATACATCTTTTTTCACAACAGTTAACCCTTTCCGTCTCATAATAATCCAATTACATACAGTGTAGTGGGTCAGGGTGGCATTTTACCATAAGTGGATTTAATTAAGGAGACGGACAATGGTTTCCGCAGCATACTATTGCTAATTTGCTTTTGGACACTTTAATCAACTGGCATGCATGTTTGGATAAATCAGTTTCAGCTGTTGTGTTCATTCATCTAGTAATTGAATTTAGTGGAAATGAAATGAAAGGACACACTTGCAGAGACAATGCAGCAAGTATGTGAAATTCAAACACACAAATACTTTCCTGCTATTAACTAGCCTGCTTCAGCCCACTGCCAACCACATTTTAAATCACGAAGCGCATACACTTGTGATTCTGGATGAGGGTATCGTTTTTAAAATCTTTCTTTGTTTAGGGTTCTCGTTAGCCAGTCTTTTTTAATTTGGTAAAGTCAAAAGCAACTTGTAGATTGGAAACTGCCTTCTTTTCATGTATCTACTATTTCTTTCGCTATTTCTTCTAACAAATGTGGACTTCTTATATCCTACAGCTGAGCTAGTGCGAACTATCTGTCGCAAAGAAAACACTACAAAAATGCACAAAATCCTCATTTTCATGGCAAACACTCACATGACAAAATCAGCATGGGCCCTCCCAGCACCGAAAATGATTTGCTCCACTTACCTGATCTTTGAGGGATGATGGGCTAGTCACATTGTGTTGCGTCACGGTGTGCTGACTGGGTTCAGCATGTCCTGCTATGCCTGCTGCCCAGCTGCTCCCCGTAATGCTGCCACGGCCTGTGCCACGCAATTAGAGTGCCGGCAGTTTCTAAGTGCAGAGCAGCACGTGCACACCGTAGTTAGTGGTGGGCCATGAGTACTTCGAAAGCAGAATTAAAGACAGCTCCAGGTCAGTGCTGATGAAAATGCATGCTACGAGTATGCACTCTTTTTTAATTTCAGAAAGGCAAGGCAGCAAAATAAATCTACGGAGGATTTCATAGCATCCTGCTATCAAACAAACTATGTGACTCAAGCACAGCCTCTGGCAACCATCGGTCGGATTTTACAAGGCAATAAATCAGGCCCTGAGCACGAAAGCCATGAGATTAATAGAATGTGCCTTAATGCCGGATATGTATTTATTTTTGGTGCGGCTCTTGTTGCTTTTATGAAGCAAGTAAATCCAATCTACGAAACTCATACCTGTATTAATCGTGGGCGCTTGTTTAATTTCACTTCTGCTGGACGTTTTACGTTATTCTAAAACATTTGACCTGCAGTACTGCGCACTTCCAGCCTGCCTTGCCCCAGTTCAGCCAAAAGCCCGCCCTCAGCGGTTCCCCAACGGAAATGAAATCATGTTCCTTGAGGAAGGCAGGCGCGATCTGCTGACGTGACATCGCTAACGTGATGATGTCGCTCTTTTAATATGTCTGGACCGGGGTGGGCCTTCCTATGAGGACATACCAGGCAGCAACAGAGGAAGAGCAGGAATTAATTTTTAATAATTACCGGGCCATCTGCTGGAGGAGAAAGATCGCATAGCCCCTGCCCAGTGAAATATGTGCCGGTGCTGAGCACCGGAAAGCACCGGCACAAATTCCTTTGGGGGTTCCCAGCAATCTGGTCTCCGTACGTTTCGGTGGGAAAGATTAGCTTCCACCTTCATCAGGACCACTCTTATTGACTACGTTCAGGTGAGTGGGAGGGGGGTATCTGCTCAGAGCCCCATAATCGTCTGGGTATTGCTTTGATGCACTAAAAGGGCAATATGAATTGCATGTCCTCTTATTTAAGATTGCTGGTCCATGATAGAGCCAAACGTTGCCGCTAACATTAAATAGTAGGCGACTGTTATTACATGTATGCACACCATCTACGTGTTATGTGCTTAGGCTGATCCACTGTGGGACATGTGTGGTCATGGCCTGCTGGGAGCGGGTATCCTGCGCGTGGTTATATTTGCTGACTCAAAATGAAGAAGTATCCTCTCCCGTCTCCATCTGGCTAGAAATGACGTGCTTGTGCACTATCCCATAAGGCTCCTGATATAGAGGCTGGACCGGCGAATTACGGCCATGTGACTTATTTAAGTGATGCAACTTACACAAATCCAGGCAACCCTTATGGTGATTTTAGTGGTCTTTGATAACCACAGAAAGCTCTCAAAGTGGTAGCTGTGGAGAGCAGCCTTCAGGCATATCTTAAAGGAGTGTTAATCAGCTTGTTTTACCAGTTTAATCATGTAGTGTAGGTTATTTGAAAAAGAACCACACAGTGATTATAAAAAAATACTTCTATTTATTACACAATACTCACTAACACATTGGTATAACTCCTACCCGGAGATATTAACACAATATACAACAATACTTCAATTGCAATATGGTAAGTAGCACAAAATACAGTGGTCTCCAGGAGGAGACCAAACCATGTACTAAGAAAAAGGAATGCGAACCGCAAAGGAGGTCGGGACTTGGACCAGAAGACCCAGAGGAGCCGGGGACACAAGGACCCTCCCAAGGTAAGTACCCAGGAACCCCACTGGGGCTGTGTGCAGAGTCGTAACACCACCGCGTGCCCAATTGAAGTCAATGGAGAAGTCGCGGTTGCAGTTTTGCAGAAGAAGGACCCTTCCCAGAGGACCCAGGGGAATTGCCTTGGAGGACGGAAGGTTGGAGAGACACCCCATCCGTGGATGCCCTGGAGACCAGGTTACCTACACCAGGGAAGCCAGGTGCATGGGGTGAAGAGACGTTGGAAACCTCCATTGACGACAATGGGATGCTTGGAGAAAAGTGCCTCTGGAGAAGAAGGTGAAGAAGTCTGATGGAATCCAAGGGTGTATTCTGGAAGTGGAGAAAATGCAAGCAAAGGGGATAGAGTCTATGCCACTCAGGAGTGACCAGGAGGCACGGCAGAGCAATGCCCACCAATGTCGGACGGTTCAGAAGTGTTGACTGTGACCTTGTTGCTGCAGCTGTGAGGACCAGGCGATGCTGAGGAAGACCAGGAGCTGTGCACGAGCTGTCCCACGATGGATGTTGGTGACTAGGTGGTCGGTGTCTGGCGGGAGCACCAACAAGCCTTTGTAGCCACAACTGGCGTGGAGAACGATGCAGGAGCAACGTTGGGACCAGCAAGGTCCCAGGGACTCACCACAACCAGGAGAGTCAGAGCAGGCCCGAGCAAGCAGGGAAGCCCACTGGAGTAGGAGAAGACCCTCAGGAGAACTCAGAGGTCGAAGGCACAGGAGTCGCAAGAAGACCTTGAGCAGCTCACCAAGAAGGAAGGCCCACGGTGCATAGGATACAGAGAGGACGCTGTACTTGGCAGGAAGAGATGCTGGGGATGGAGATTCTTGTAGTGCGAAGATCTCTGAAGTGCAGAGACAACAAGCCTTGGCAACAGCAAGTCGAGGCGGTGCACAGGGGTTCGGTGCCAGCGGTTCCAATGAGGGATACTGGCCCCAAAATTGCAGAGAGGACAGGTCAGGCCTTGAGGGAGTTGCAGAACCACCACTTGTGTTGCTGAGCCTCGGGAAGTCCATAGGACGACAGTAGTAGCAGACCGGTCAGCTTTGTTGTGGTGCCTACAGATGCAGGGGAGTAACTCCTTCACTCCAAGGGAGATTACTTTGGGTGTCCTTGATGCCCACAGGTCTGTTGAAGATCCTGGAAGAAGCACAGACCCAGACGACAAAGAAGACTTGCAGAACAATGAGACCAGGAGTAGCACGAGTCTTCTGTGGTGCAGTCTCGGTTCCAGGCGATGTCCAAGTGTCCAGACGGTCAAAGAGTGATGTGGTTTCAGGCTTGAGTCTTGTCCCACGATCAATCTAAGGAACCACCCACCGGAAAGCCCTTAAGTACCCTGGGGAAAGGGTTGGAATGACTCTGGGTTCCCTCCCAAAGGAGGGGCTGAACAGAGGGGAGGATACTCCCATGTACTTTGCCCAGTTTCGCACCAGAGCAGCAGCCAAGGGCTCCCTGAACTGGCTCAAACTGGAGTATGCAAGGAGGGCACCAAATGTGCCCTTCAAAGCAGTGCAAGCATCCCCATCCCAGACCAATACACTTAGGGGCCGATTCCGATTCGGGCCGGAAAAAGTACCGACTGACTCAGTACGGGAATAAAGTCCGACCGACACGTACCTGCGCTGCCCGACCTGGGTAGTACGATGAAATGCATGTGAAACACGACCGACTCGTACGGAACACAAGCCGAACGACCGAACAGGACGGAAACAAGCTATCCGGCCGGAAAACCACGCGAATCGAACCGACCGACACGCACCAGGAAGGAACCCAAACGAAACGTACACGCGAACTCCGAGCCACGCAGTACGATGCAATGCGTGGAAAACCAGACCGAGTCGCACGGAGACCAAGCCGCACGACCGACACGCATACAAAACCCAGCCGAAGCAACCCAACACACCGCGACCGACGCGTACGCCGCACAATAAACCTAGCTGAAACACAGCGTGAACGACTCGGAGAAGCTGGCACGAGACAACTGCAGCGTCCTACTCAGTCAGAAGAACGTCTCCTACATGCACAAAAAATACAAAGGGAAAAATACAAAAAAAAGGGCCAAACAAGCAATGACAAAGTCAATAAATACAGGGGGAAAAAAACAGGGAACAAGGACACACCCCCAACTCCACCTATATAAAGGCCACAAATCTCTACCATGATCCTTTGCAAATTCAACTGACCTGCCAGCACAGAACACCAACACACAGCAACCACAGACACACTCACAGCTCATCCATCACAGAAGCCACACACCATTAGCACCTCAACAAATAGCACCCTCACATACACCCAGCAAAACCTACACACACACACACACACACACACTCACTTGCACACACACACACATCAATCACCACCACCACCCATCACCATGCCCCCAAAGAAGAATCATAAGTTCCTAGACAGTGAATTGGAAGTCCTGGTAGATGAGATCCTCAGGGTAGAGCCACACTTGTTTGGCACATTGGTCCAACAGATCCCCATGTCGCAGAAAACCAAGATGTGGGAGAGGATCGTCGACAGGGTCAACGCACAATCACCATGTTTGCGCACAAAGGAAGACATCCAGAACAGGTGGTATGATGTGCGCAGGAGGGTCAGGGACCTACTAAAGAAGGATTACATCGTGAGCCAGCGCACCGGCAGTGGCCCTCCTGCCAAACCACTATACCTCAGGCCCTGGGAGGAGAAGGTGCGGGCCATCCTACCACCAGTGAGCGTATATGGACTAACAAACATCCCAGAGCCTGGTGAGTACACAACTAATATACACAATATTGTATGGCAATACACACACATCACTGTCAAGGAGATAGTCAAACCATGCACCCTTAGCAAATCCACAGCAACCAAAAGATAATCATACCAAGATGACTATGTTAGTCAGAGAAACACAATACCTGCCATCTCATAGTGATATGTAACAGTGTCATAACAGGTACAAACCTAACAATAAATAGAGCAAGCCAGTGGCACAAATATAACAAACAAACAGTCACATATGTTGCCACCACCAGAACACCACCTCACAGGGAAGCTCACTGAAAGGAAGGAATTCTGGGTATGCTGGTGAAGTCAGTGTAGGCAATAGCATGATGGGAGTTGTAGTCACAGATATTGGTCACCCTCACAATTGGCCCATCAACACCACTCTGAACCATGCTCACATCACAGGGAGTGGAAAACAACTGACAAGATGGCGGACACTGGGTACTGCTGTGGGGAGCACAAGGCCCTGCTGGGAACTGTGCACCAACCAACAGCAGGACACCACTGACTGACATCCTGAAAGCCAAATTGCACTCCCTGCAATGGAAGCACGTTCCATGGTGGGATATCTGGCTGGGTGGGAAGGATGACTGACAGCTCTGACTATAGTTACAAGCAGCTTCTCCCACACACCCCCTTAACACAAACTCCACACAACTCACCTGGGAGAATGCAATGCCTCACACTTTAATTTAATATCCCACAAAGAACCACCACACTGGGTTATGCTGTGTGAAGCACAGGGACACATTTGGGACTTGTAACCAAACAAACGCCAGGACAACACAGTCAGCCATCCTGGCAGCACAGGCACACTACCCCACAGGGAAGCAGAGTCAAAAGGAAGGAAGTATGGGCAGGCTGGGAAGGGGGGTGTAGGCAATAGCATCATGGGAGTTGTAGTCACAGATATTGCTCACCCTCACAATTGGCCCATCAACACCACTCTGAACAATGCTCACATCACAGGGAGTGGAAAACAACTGACAAGATGGCTGACAATGGTGCTCTGTTGTGGGGAGTACCAGGCCCTGCTGGGACCTGGGCACCAACCAACAGCAGGACACCACTGACTGACATCCTGAGAGTCAACCTGAACCCACTGCAAGGGTGGCATGCTTCATGGTGGGATAACTTGGCTGGGTGGAGAAGGAGGGCCGGATGTCCACCAAATACAACCAATGCTGGCCATGCACACACCTCAACATTCACATTTAAATGCCTCAGGTTTGCAGGACAATGTGCTACACCAATATTAACCTCTTACTGTGACAACTTAGGTCAATGCAATGTACAGGGCCGCATCCAGAGGTACAGTCACAACTGTCAGGTGTGTGAACCATTGATGCCTGTAGAAACATAACATACATTGTGTGTCTCTTCCAAAAACAGGTGATGATGGGCACACCACAGCAGACGATGAGGAGTCCCAGTCCCAGGCTCCGGGGGACACTGAGCTCACTGGTGTGGAACAGCCTCTGCCCTCCTTGGATGGCGAAGACCTACCTGGCACCTCCGGTGTGAGTCATCATGCAGCACCAGCAGGACCAACATCTGCACCCCCTGCACCCACTCCTCCAACAACTGCCAACACACAGACAACCCCCGCCGACACGGACAGACCCAGGACCGCCAATGACAGCAGCACAGGGACCCTGGCCCAATGTCGAGCTACGGACAACGACCCCAGTAACAACCCCCAAGGGGGCCTAGGGACACCTGTGCGTGCCACCGCAGGTCCTGCACGTGTCGCCAGGGGTGGTAGACATAGGTCGCTGTTTGCAGAGGGGTCTGGACTGCATGATGACCCACAACTGGTACGCATTACTGATGCGTACCAGAATAGCACCGGAGAGGTCACCCAGGTAGTGGGGATCCTCAAGGACATCCAACAGCAGCAGGCTACCCATCATGCCCGCTTGGACTCACACATGTCCCGTGTGGAGACACACATGGCCCGTGTGGAGACACACATGTCTGGCATGGAGTCCAAGTGGGACACATTGCAAGAACTGACAGCGGTGCATAGGGACATATTGACATGCCTCCGCCAGATTAGCACCAACATGGCCACACCTCCCTGTGTGCCCACAACATCTGGTGCTGCAACACCTGCAACTGCCACAGGAAGGGAGGAGGACTCTGGCGGAGAGTCCCCTGCACCGCAGCAGCCTGCACGTGAGGGTCCCCCCCCAAAGAAGAGGGGTCATCCGAGGAAGGAAAACTGAGAGGTCGATGGCCATGTACATCCCCCAGGAAGCCAACACCTGTTCTGGAAATTCTCCTTTGTGTGCAAACTGTTCACCCTGTCGAATGCAACACAACTCACCCACATGACATGGGGAGTTCAAGTTGGACCAATGTATCAGATCACTGTTGACTTTACCCTGGACATTTCTGCTACCAAAACTTCCAACTCACCTGGGAACTTTGGACCCCAATCCCAATGTACAGCACCCACCATCCTGTGCACTAACCTCACACATGTATGTAATAAACTCACCAATACACCATACTTGCCTCTGTTGTGATTCCAACGTTGTTATCGTCACGGAGATGATGATCAGCTAAATGACACCGTGCATGCTAACTGCCACAGCAAGTTCAACACCGTCATGTGAGTCATGGCGACGTGACACATATGAGGGAGACACACCACTAGGGCTACACAACACATAGACACCAGGGCCATCGGACTCATCGCCTACACTGATGTTGCCAGGAAATATTGTGGAATGCACAGACACCACACCTATTCAGAGTCTGTGTTAACTAGCCCACAGGTGCAGTAAGCAAATGTCAGTCAGAAGTGTGACCACAGACAACGCAAGTGAAGCACAGGTTTATTACACATTTGCAACATGTTGTTTCCACTACAGATGCAAGGTAATCCCACGTGGCAGTGGCCACACAGTCGACAAGTGTAGAAGAAAGAAAGTCCAGGGGTGTGGGGCACATCACCTGAAGGAAAACGACTGCTTCCACCCTGGAAGTTGAATCATGGTGTCGGGGGATCCGAGTTGACCAAACAACTCTGAGAGCGCCCTGTGAAGGACAGACATGACACACAGTCAAAAGCACTGAAGAACAGGACAGAACTGCAATACTCATGCCCAATACATGTCACAAGATACCTACACAAAACCAAGTTAGCATGTCAACACTGTTGGGGAGTACAGACTACCTGTAAGGACACATCGCTGCACGCATCCAGTCAAGTAGCACATGGCCACACTCAAACAGCAACAGAGCACCACCAACACATATCATGCAAACTCAAATCATTGACATGACATCTCTGGATACTCACATTCAGGTGAAAAAGCTGGTGATGAGCTGTTTGCGGACATCACCATCATCATCATCATCATCATCACTGGCATCGTGGCCCAGGCCAGGATCCTCCACAGGTGGCGGATGTTGGTCATCGTCATCCAGGATGAGAGGCAATTCCTTCCGCACTGCCAGGTTGTGTATCATGCAGCAGACGATGACAATCTTGCACACCTTTGCTGGGGCATATGGGAGGGCCCCTCCTGTCTTGTCCAGGCAGCGGAAGCGGCTCTTCAGGAGACCAAATGTCCGCTCGATCACTCTCCTGGTCCGACCATGTGCCTCATTGTAGCGCATCTGGGCTGGTGTCACAGGCTTTCTGAGGGGTGTCAGCAACCACGGCATGTTGGGGTATCCGGAGTCACCTACAGACAGACAATTGCACATTAGCTGAGTTGGAAAAGAGTGCGGAATACAACATAGCAGAACACACACAATGGTACAAAGTCAGTACACACCGACAAGCCAGGCACGCTGGTTCCGCATCTGTGACATCATCCTTGGGATGCGACTACTCCTCATCACGAAGGCATTGTGTGCCGAACCAGGGAAACGTGCACACACATGTGAGATGCTCATATCTGCAAGACATACCACCAGAGCATTGATCGAGTGATAATGTTTACGGTTCCTGTATGCCTGCTCATGTGCCTGTGGTGGTACCAAAGCCACATGTGTCCCATCAATGGAGCCAATGACATGTGGCATCCTCCCCAGGGCATAGAAGTCACTCTTGACGTCAGTGAGTTGGTGACGTTTAGGGAAATAGATGTACTGGTTCAGACATCTCAACATTGCCTCCAAAATATCACGTAGCACACGGCTGAACATAGTCTGTCACATCCCACCAGCAGTCGCCACAGTGTGTTGAAAGGTACCGGTGGCAAAGAAGTGTAGGGCTGCCATCACCTTCACCTTGGGGGTCAGCGCTGTAGGGTACGGCCGGCCAGGTTGCAAATGTGGGGCCAAGCGCACTGCCAAATCCTCAATCAGCTGCCTGGTGAAGCGGTACCGTCGGATGCAGTCACGTTCCACCATCGTTGCAAGGTCAGGGAATGGTCTATGGACAGCTGGTGCCCTGCAGTGCATAGGTGAGGAAAGAAACATTGTCAGTCACCCCACATATGTGGCATAGACCAGACTCAATATCACATGATACAACATTACGAGACACAAGTACATGATGTGTGTGCCGGTCCGTAAGGACATGTATGGCACCGAAATGTACAACACTTAACATCACAGTTCAACATGTGTCCTCAACAAGTCCCAGGTTGTGCTATGGGATATCATTAGGCTGTGTCACAGTACCCATGTACTGCTGTCACGTTCCAAACACACACCACAGTGACATGTGAGGACAGATGTGCCCCAGGCATCACAGCTCATTGACAGGTAGATTCCCAGGGACCCTGTATTGCCACATGGACACTGGCATGACATGGTGCATCATGAATACACCACAGCAAAACAACCATAACCCCCACAGGTAGTGCTCCCTGTTGCCTCGGCAGGACAGACATGGACGTCTGTGACACACACACGCACAACATCAAAGGCCATGCACAAACAACGTGGATGTGGAGACTGTCTCCCATTGTGCACATGGAATCAGAGACATTGTAAACACAACATGCACACGTAGGGCCCGATTCACAGAACTAACTTACGACAAAATCCTAAACTTACTACCATTTTGGTATTCACAGAATGAACTTACTCATTTTGGTATTCACAGAATGAACTTACTCATTTTGGTATTCACAGAAGACACTTACACATTTTGTGTAACTTACACATTTTGTGTAACTTACTCATTTTGTGTAACTTACTCATTTTGTGTAACTTACACATTTTGTGTAACTTACACATTTTGTGTAACTTACACATTTTGTGTAACTTACACATTTTGGTATTCACAGAAGGCACTTACTCATTGATGAGTAAGTGCCTTCTGTGAATACCCAAATGTGTAAGTTCATTCTGTGAATACCAAATTTGTTGTAAGTTCATTCTGTGAATACCCAAATGTGTAAGTTCATTCTGTGAATACCAAAATTGTTGTAAGTTCATTCTGTGAATACCCAAATGTGTAAGTTCATTCTGTGAATACCCAAATGTGTAAGTTCATTCTGTGAATACCCAAATGTGTAAGTTCATTCTGTGAATACCAAAATTGTTGTAAGTTTAGGATTTTGACGTAAGTTAGTTCTGTGAATCAGGCCCAGACTGTGGAGGGCCATCACTATTGTGGCAATGGGTCACCCTGTGACGTACATACCGTCCCACATGGGACTAAGGGGGTATGTGACATGACATACACATACACAACCGTGAAATGTGACCATGCCACATGCTCTGAAATGAACAGTTGCACATCACAGTGGTCATGTGCACAACACACAAAGGAACCTGTCCCCATGAACACGTGCACAGCCTGGGAGTGGCTGCCCCCAAGTGCCACCCCAAAAACCACATGTTGACCCCCATACACAGAAAAGGTAATGCAGCCTTACATGCCTTAGGATACAGTGGGGACAGGCTGTGGTGTTGTAGGTGTGCCCCTGAGTCCCTGGCAAGTATATGTTACTGGCATACGTTCACCAGTGACAAGCATGGTGACATATGCGAGAGACCTGTACAGGAAGCGTCGTACAGCAATGGACCGATCGGTGTGCACGCACTGGCCATTGAATCTGTTGTGAGCGGGTACGCGTTGTACCCGGAATACGCGTTGTACAGCAATGGACCGATCGGTGTGCACGCACTGGCCATTGCATACGATGTGACCGGGTACGCGTTGTACAGCAATGGACCGATCGGTGCGCACGCATTGGCCATTGCATACGATGTGACCGGGTACGCGTTGTACAGCAATGGACCGATCGGTGCGCACGCATTGGCCATTGCATACGATGTGACCGGGTACGCGTTGTACAGCAATGGACCGATCGGTGCGCACGCATTGGCCATTGCATACGATGTGACCGGGTACGCGTTGTACAGCAATGGACCGATCGGTGCGCACGCATTGGCCATTGCATACGATGTGACCGGGTACGCGTTGTACAGCAATGGACCGATCGGTGCGCACGCATTGGCCATTGCATACGATGTGACCGGGTACGCGTTATACAGCAATGGACCGATCGGTGCGCACGCATTGGCCATTGTATACGATGTGACCAGGTACGCGTTGTTTTTCGAAAAAACGCGTTGTACAGCAATGGACCGATCGGTGCGCACGCATTGGCTATGGCCTGGCATGGCAACGGACGCGTTTTCAAAAGTTTAACGAGTCTGATGCTGTGAATTCAGTTGGCCACCCACAACAATGTTGCAAATTCATGGGTGTCATGAAGTTGAACTTTTGAAGGATGCTGTGGGCGTGTGTAAGTGGTGCAATTCCATGGATTGGCCAGATTCAGAAGATGCAAAAGACTTGGACCTATCACTTTGGACACATGGGACAGTATCTGCCTCAGCAGCACACATATAATGCTGGCTGTTCCCCTGAGAGCTCACTTGCCTGCACTACATGCTCCAGGACGACATCTGCCACCACCACTGCTGCTGTCTCTCCATCCTCTGGATCCTGCAATGGCACGTACTGTGGAGAGAGCCCCAGCCTTCAGCACTGAGGAGAACCAGGCCCTGCTGGACAGCCTCCTTCCACAGTACAGCAAGCTGTATGGGAAACCAGGGGAGCAGGTGAGTGTGCTGTCCACTGCCTTACAAATGTGCATGTTGTCTGACTAGCCAGACTTACAGTCTGCACGCCACTGGCTAGCAGGCTCACTGAGTAGTTGTCACCCCCCATAGTGTGTAGTTACATGCACTGAACAGGTATAGTGCAGTAACAGTGCATTTAAACAAGGTTTGACTTCCCAGGCAATGATACCATGTAGTAACTGCTAGCAAACTGTTCATAGCCATCCTTGCACTGCCCGTGTACATCATGTGCCCCTGTGATTGAGACATGTATATCCAAATGTGTGATGCACGGATTTGTTGCATGTGTAGTAATGGCCTTTACACTTTGTCATCCTCACAGGTTGATGCCCACCAGAAGCAGGAAATATGGCTGGACATCGCCCGGGCAGTAAGGTCTGTGGGGGTCTACAAGCGCCGGATCCGCAACTGCCAGAAGAGGTGGCAGGACCTTCGGGGCTGGACCCGGAGGATCGCAAGGGTCCAGCTGAAGCTGTCGCCTCCTCGCAGGAGGGGCGGACACCGGACCCTGACCCCCACATGCTCAGGATCCTGGCGGTGGTCTTCCCTGATCTGGATGGGCAGCTGAAGGGCAGACAGCAGCAAGGAGGGGGTGAGTCCATGACTGCACTGTGAGCTTTGTCTGACATGCTATGTGCCCTCCTCTGGCCTGTTTAAACTTCAACAGTACATCAGTTATGTGGTCCAGGACCCATGTCCCTCAATTGTGCACTGCCCACTCCTCATCTGATACCCAGGTGTGGCCCTTACAGTCAGGAAATTGTGTCACTTGGGTACTGTGTCCTTGCATTTTGCTTAGCTCAAGGTGGGGGACAGCATTTGTTCACGTAACTCTGTGGTGGGCTTCATGGGTGGGTCCATTGCTTACACAATGCCTGAGTTCTGACATGTAATCTGCGTGTTACTTTGATATGTGGTCCAATTGCTGATCTGATTCACCACATGTGCCTGGGGTATTTGGCACACACCCATGCTGCGGGTGGGAACAATGTTTGGGCCTCAGGAGTATGAATATCAAGTGTGTCACACATGCTTAGCCACCTGCCTACTGTCCAGGGCTCATCCCTCTTTCACGTGGAGCAGGACAGTCATGCCTACTCCAGGCCATGCAATACACTCTGTACTCCCACTCCCGTGTATCAGCTGACATGTTGTGCTCAGTGAAATGTTCCCTCAGGTGTCTGCCTCTGTGTCATTGTGCTGTGGCTTCGTTGTCTGGACTACAGGGGTGTTTATCGGTTAGGGCTCAGCATGCCACCGGAGATGTGACCATAGGAGACGATACTTGTGTGACATATAGGTGTTTGATCACTTGACCGTGCATACTGGGGTGTGCGACTGTGTAGTTCATGCAGCTGTTTCCCATTCACAGCAGATTGCTCAGGTTCCGAGGGTTGGGTTTCATGTCTCCCATATGTCCAATTGGCATGACGTGGACAAATGAGAGTTCAAATGATGTGGTTTGTGGGGGATGGACATGTGCACTTGTCAGCTACAGGACTTGCATTCCCCATGACCTGGAATTGTGACACAGTGCAGACTGTTGTTGTCTGGCTGCCCTGCCCATGTGACTGGAGACAGTGATGTATGACTTTGCAGGCATGCCTGTGCCATGGCATTAAACTTCCTAAGAGTGATCCTGCAGGGGAGTGACATGTGCTACATGCACCCCATTATGGCATTGACTATCAGGACATGGGTGCATCATGGTGTCTGGTGCTGGTATGCATCACATGCATTTCAAATATAGACTCTGGCCATCCCTTTATCCGGACACCTGTACTGACTCAGTGGCAAGAGTTGTGATGTGTGCATGTTCACATACTTCACTGTGTTCTCTGCACTGTCCAACTACTGTGTAGGTGGTGCATGTGTCCACACTGGGGTATTGCCATCCGACAGACACCAGACTGATGGGTGCAAGGCCAGGAGGGATGTGAGTGCCATGGTTGACCATCAGACTGACAATTGGCTTCTCCTACTCTGTTTGGGCACTTTTGGCAATGTTCAACTAAGGATGCCAGGGCTTGCTCTGTAATGTGCTGTACTTACTGTGGTTTTGTGCGGTTAGTGCAGATGACTGATGTCTGTCTGTTTCCCTAATTGTTTGCAGATACATCCACGGCCACAGGAGGGGATAGCTCCACGGACCAGGAGGAGCCGCAGAGCCAGACTGGGTCAGCAGCCGAGGAGTGGTCGGAGGGACCCAGTGGCACGGAGGGCGAGGGGAGCCACACCGAGGAGTCCTCAGCACCATCCACCTCAGCTGAGGACCACAGCAGCTCGGAGGATGACTCCCTTGTGGAGGCGGGTGTCAGCAGCCACCACACCCCAGCTACTATTGCTGTCCCCGCCACCACCACCACCACCACCGCCCTCCCATCGGCTCCCATTCCAGAGGTCTGTGGAGGCTCCCGTGTTCGGGAGCATGTCTCCTTTGTGCCAGGCACCGCAGCCCCTGCCCCTGTGTCCCCTGCTGCCCTGAGTGAGGAGTCTGTGTACCTACTTCGCCAGCTCCATGTAGGGCAGACAGCAATGCTGAGTGTCCTCCATGCCCACACCACTCTGTTGACTCAGCTGGTGTCGTTCATGGAGGGCATCTCATCGGGCATGTCTGCCCTACAGAGGAGCAATAGGTCCATGGACTCCTCCCTGACGGCAGCAGTGTCCCTCCTCCAACAGTCCCTCACCCCTCCTACCTCTGCCCCATCCACACTTCCTGGCACCCTACCTGTCCCAAGCACATGCACACCTGCACATTCACCCAAACACACAGACACGAGCAGCACAGACACACCCACTACAAAAAAAGACGTGCACGCAGGCATCCTCAGGGGACTGATACCACACCCACAGGGGAAGGGGTACATACACACACACAGGCATCCACAGTCACTCCGCAGTCCTCCGATACCTCTCCCTCCAAGGCCCCTTCCCTTGCCTCACCTGCAACCCCACCTACACAGCAGCTCTTCCTCTGTGACCTCGGCCTCTTCCCCTCCAATCCAGCTGATCCAGCATACAGGGGGAAGAGGAAGTCCACCCACACAGAGGGAGTGCCCCTCACCCCCGGACACCCTCCCCCAGGCGCAGACAGACTGAGGCCCCCATCCGCAAGTCCCCCCGGACCCGGAAGAGCAAGACCCCACCACCACCCTGCAGCTCAACCACCAAGTCTCCTTCCTCCATCCCTCAGGCCCCCCACTCCACAGGTTCCCCCACCACACCCTGCCCCAGGTTCCCCCACCCACAGATACACTATCCCCAGAAAGATCCAGTCTTCTCCCCCTACCACTTGCTCTTCCAGCACCACACCCCCCGCTGCGCTTGTTTGTGCCACTGGTGTTGAGAGCGTGTCCTCCCCCTCTGTCCTGCCCACCTTACCTGAACCCCATTCTACTCCCCTGGAGATAGGCACTGCAGTGGAGTCCACTACCACCCTGTCTGACTTGGGCACTGCAGTGGGGAACCTGTCCACTCCATCTGCACGGCCCACTGCAGTCGTGCCGGCACCCACACCATCTGACTCATGCCCCCCAGTTGTGCCGGCACACACCATGGCAGACGCCTCCACTGCAGTTGTCAGTGACTCTCCAGCACCCACCACCCCTTCCCTGCCTCCTTCTGGTGAGCCCTGATCCTGTCCCTGCGGTGCCTGGCCTGCCCCCCCGTATACCTCTCTGAGGGGAATGTCCCTGCTCCATATCAGTGCAGGCATGCAAAGGGTGACATCTGGCACTGTCACCCTGTTTTACTATTGTTATGGACTGGCCATTGGCCTTTGAAATATTTCTGGACTTTCACTTCTATACACAAAAATGCTGAATAAAGCTACTTTCTGTTCTCTAGTGGTTTTGCTTCTGATGTACATGTTGATGATGCTAACCGTGCCCTTGCTGCACTGATGTTGATTTTTGATATCAGGGAAATTAAGTGTTACTGTGCAGGACCGCATGTGGTCCAGGGGGAATGTGTCCTATCCTGGTGTGTATCCATGTCATCCTTTGCAGCAATAAGAGGGTGTCATGTTTTCAATATTTGGCAATGGGATTTCCTACATTTATTTGCAATATCACATCTGTGGCTTACACCCCTGCACATCAGTTGTGTTTGCCATTGTTCAATTTGTCTATTTCCCTGACCGTGTGACCATCTCCACTGGACATGCAAGTTTGGGCATCAATGGGGAAGGACTCATCTGTGTGATCAGTGCAACTTGCTATACATGTGTGTTGGATCTGTGCAGATGGTGTCGGTGACACTGCCATGACCAGGCTGATGTGACGAGAGCCTTCATTTTGTGCTAATTGTTGACTGAGTGACCAAGTGTACTGCTGATATGATAGAGCCCTGCAGAGACAACGTATGGCACAGCTTTCCTTACACAGGAGTGGAGTGCCCTCATGGCAGTGTGTAATTCTGTGACATTGCCTGAGCCCAAGGTGTGTGTTGTGTGAGCATGTCTGTGTGTGTTCACTTCCGTTTTGCAACACAGGCTGGGATCCCTAGTGATGTTCCTGTTTGTGATGCTTGCTGAGTTGACCTATGTTCCACCATAATCTTCGCACTGGGTTCTCTGGGATGTGGGTGCATGGCACATTACTGGTCATCAGGGTGTCATCCATAGGTGTGTTTGCTGTCAGGGCTGAGTTTGTGGGCAAACGCAGATGAGACACAGTCAGGATTCCCCTTGGCACTTGTTGGTTACACAAGTCATGTAATTTCCAGTTTGTGTTAGCTTTCAGTGATTGTGACACGTTGTGTGTGTGACTGCTGCCACTCCTCTGGGTCAGAGCTGCAATGTTGGAAGTTGTCTATGTGTGTTCTTTGTGGGTGACCTTGACTTCTTCATTGGTGTGTGACTGTGTCCGGGATCACATTGATTGTGGTGGATTTCACATCATGCCCATGTACAGCGTACTGTACAGTGTGTCAGACATTCACGAGTCTTGTAGACTGGCCATGTGTGATGGGTTTCTGCACCTTAGTTCCCAACACCACCCCTGGGATTGTCATGGGTGCATGTGCAATGTCACCAGTCCATGTGAGCTTCACTGCTGCACATTGTTGGAGATCAAGGTGTGTGGTGTTGAGTGTGTGCAAATGAGAGTTGTTGCACGGCTAGACCCCTGCCTCCATGTTGGCCTTGGCTGACAGGCCGTGCTGATTGATTTGTGCTTGTGTAGGTGTGATGGTAGTTTGTTGCTCAGGACACATGACTGTGGTTCACAGTGTGAACGACATCTAGCTTTGTCATCACAGTGGGATCATCATGCAGGCCACGGTCACCACGATGTGGGGTCCCTGGGGGTAGTGCTGTGGTGGGTCTGTCTCTTGCTGTGTTATTTGCTGTTCCTACAAGCTTGTGTGACATGTGTAATTTGGGCTCCCTCTCATCTAACAATGCCTGTTTGCCCACATAGGGGAATCCGATCCATGAGTTACTTTTGTGTGGCACTGTATACACATCTGTGTAATTGTGATTCAGGCCTCCTCATGTGTTGTGTGGTTGCCTGGGGACACTGGCACACCCCCCCATCACCTGTTGTGTTTGATCTGCAGTGTGAGGCTGCCTGTTTGTGTTTGTGCATCTGCACCACTGCATTGGCATATCTTTAGTGTGCCATTGGCTGTATGTTGTTTGGTGGCTTTCCCCTGCTGTCCCTGGGACTCCTAGGTCATCAGTGAGCACAATGATCATGGTTTGTATGTCCCATTGCTGCCATGGTATGGTATTTGTTCACCTGACATCTACAGTCTCCAAAGGATATCTACATTTGTGTGTCCATTGGTGCAGATATGTGGGGCTGCATTATGATGGTCACTTCTGTCATTGTGTTATTGAGGGATGTTGACAATGTCAGCCCCCATGGGTGATGTTTGTCTGCACATGGCCAAAGGTATATCTTATTTGCACTGCACTGTTTGCCTCACCCAATGTATGTTGCTATGGGACACAAGCACTACTATGCCACAGATGTGTTTGTTGTTCTGTGACTAGGAATCATCCATGCTGTTTGGCATTTGCAGCTTTTACCATTACTACACTTACCTTTTGGGCACTGTGGTGATGGGTGTTTAGACCCCATTGCCACACAATGTGGCAATTCAGAATGTGCTTCAGCTATGGACCCCACACTTCCCATTTGGTCACTGTGGTGATGGGTGTTTAGACCCCATTGCCACACTGTTCAGAATGTGCTTCAGCTATGGACCCCACACTTCCCTTTTGGTCACTGTGGTGATGGGTGTTTAGACCCCATTGCCACAATGTTCAGAATGTGCTTCAGCTATGGACCCCACACTTCCCTTTTGGTCACTGTGGTGATGGGTGTTTAGACCCCATTGCCACAATGTTCAGAATGTGCTTCAGCTATGGACTCCACACTTCCCTTTTGGTCACTGTGGTGATGGGTGTTTAGACCCCATTGCCACACTGTTCAATTGGGCTTCAGCTATGGACCTCAGACTTACCTTTTGGTCACTGTGGTGATGGGTGTTTAGACCCTATTGCCACAATGTTCAGAATGTGCTTCAGCTATGGACCCCACACTTCCCTTTTGGTCACTGTGATGATGGGGTGTTATACCCCATTGCCACAGTGGTCATGGTCTGCTTGCATTGTGGAGGCCACACAAATTTATGTGTGACACATGTGATTGGGGGTCACATTGTATGCTCAATTACATGTTCAGTGTTGTGGGCATTTGACACAGACTACACACGCTTGTCATGGTGTTGGTGGGATGTATTTTCAGACATTCCTTATGTTGGAGTATGCTGGTTGTGTCATGCATTTCCCATCCTCTGTTTAGGGGTGGTGGTAGTGTTAGGCATCCATCCCCCTATTAGTGGGGATGGTAGTAGTGACAGGCATCCAGCCCCCCCTGAGGAGGGGTGGTGGTAGTGGTAGGCATCCATCCCCCTATGGGTGGGGTTGGTAGTAGTGACAGGCATCCAGCCCCCCCTGAGTAGGGGTGGTGGTGGTGGTAGGCATCCAGGCCCCCCTGAGTAGGGGTGGTGGTGGTGGTAGGCATCCAGGCCCCCCTGAGTAGGGGTGGTGGTAGTGGTAGGCATCCAGCCCCCCATGAGTAGGGGTGGTGTTGGTGGTAGGCATCCATCCCCCTATGGGTGGGGTTGGTAGTAGTGACAGGCATCCAGCCCCCCTGAGTAGGGGTGGTGGTGGTGGTAGGCATCCAGGCTCCCCTGAGTAGCGGTGGTGGTAGTGGTAGGCATCCAGCCCCCCATGAGTAGGGGTGGTGTTGGTGGTAGGCATCCATCCCCCTATGGGTGGGGTTGGTAGTAGTGACAGGCATCCAGCCCCCCCTGAGTAGGGGTGGTGGTGGTGGTAGGCATCCAGGCCCCCCTGAGTAGGGGTGGTGGTAGTGGTAGGCATCCAGCCCCCCATGAGTAGGGGTGGTGTTGGTGGTAGGCATCCATCCCCCTATGGGTGGGGTTGGTAGTAGTGACAGGCATCCAGCCCCCCCTGAGTAGGGGTGGTGGTGGTGGTAGGCATCCAGGCCCCCCTGAGTAGGGGTGGTGGTAGTGGTAGGCATCCAGCCCCCCATGAGTAGGGGTGGTGTTGGTGGTAGGCATCCATCCCCCTATGGGTGGGGTTGGTAGTAGTGACAGGCATCCAGTCCCCCCTGAGTAGGGGTGGTGGTGGTGGTAGGCATTCAGGCCCACCTGAGTAGGGGTGGTGGTAGTGGTAGGCATCCAGCCCCCCATGAGTAGGGGTGGTGTTGGTGGTAGGCATCCATCCCCCTATGGGTGGGGTTGGTAGTGACAGGCATCCAGCCCCCCCTGAGTAGGGGTGGTGGTAGGCATCCAGGCCCCCCTGAGTAGCGGTGGTGGTAGTGGTAGGCATCCAGCCCCCCATGAGTAGGGGTGGTGTTGGTGGTAGGCATCCAACCCCTTTGGGTGGGGTTGGTAGTAGTGACAGGCATCCAGCCCCCCCTGAGTAGGGGTGGTGGTAGGAATCCATCCCCCTATGAGTGGGGATGGTAGTAGTGACAGGCATCCAGCCCCCCCTGAGTAGGGGTGGTGGTAGTGGTAGGCATCCAGCCCCCCATGAGTAGGGGTGGTGTTAGTGGTAGGCATCCAGGCCCCCCTGAGTAGGGGTGGTGGTAGTGGTAGGCATCCAGGCCCCCCTGAGTAGGGGTGGTGGTAGTGGTAGGCATCCAGCCCCCCATGAGTAGGGGTGGTGGTAGTGGTAGGCATCCAGGCCCCCCTGAGTAGGGGTGGTGGTAGTGGTAGGCATCCATCCCCCTATGGGTGTGTATGGCATTGGTGGTAGCCATACCGCCCCTATGGTTCTGCTGTTGCTGGTGTACGTCATTTCTGCATCCCTATGTGTGTGTGGCATATGTTGGGTACGTGTGGTTTGTTTGTGTAGTGGGTGTTTGACTTACCGTCTTCGCCGTACGCGTCCGTACCGGTCCCGGTAATAGATGTAGAGTATTGGTAGGACCTGTGCGATGGGATTCATGGTTTGTTCGTCTCGTTCGGGTTTCTCGTGGCTTCGACTCGTACTCGTCGCTGGCTTGTTCGTCTCGTAGCCGTGGATCGTCTTGTGGCATGAATCGGAGCTTATGTGCAGCTCTCCCGGATGCTCTGACGTGCCAGACGTAGCGGCGGGTTCGGCGCGTACGGAATGCGCATCGTACTAGTCCGGCCGGAAGGTGCTGTGTATTTGGTTCCGTGCGACTCGATTGGACGTTTACGGATCCGGCTCGGGCGGGGAACAGGAGCTGAAATGGGTGAGTACGGCTCGCTCGGAATCTGGGCTGTTATGCGCATCGTACTTGTTCGTTCGGACGGCTGTTCGAATCGGTCGGGAAACACGTGTTCGGCTTGGTTTTTTTCCGGACGAATACTGTTAGGTGCGCTTCCGGCCGAGATCGGAATCGACCCCTAAGTCTTGTCTGGGAGGTGGTCACACCTCCCTGTGACAGGAAACCTATTGTTCCACCTTCCGCAGCTCGAGCTTGGATCAGCAGCAGGAGGCCAGATTTGTGTCTGTGGTCAGCAGCAGCACTAGATTGCTGTCAGACCCTGAAAGGCTTTTACTGGGAGTTCAGGGGGGGTACCCCAAGACAGCCCCCCAGCACATGGGATCATACTTCCAACCCTGGAATCGGTGTTGGGGTATGATTCCAACATGTTTGATACCAAACATGACAGGTTTCGGTGCAGCCACTATATAGTTAGACATCTCGCATTGACTGATGTCCACTATATGTTTTAAAATGGCTGACTGCACTTACAAAGTCTGGAGAATTGACTCCGGGGTTTGTAGGGGTATCCTGCTCATGCAGGGGCACTTTCACACTTATAACCAAGCACTCTGCCCACAAGACTGAAGAGCCTGCTATAGGGGTGACTTATAGGTTTTAAGTGCAGTGACCTCAGATATAGGGAAACTTATATCTGTCGTGAGAGGTGCAAGCACCAACTCACACAGGCTGCAATGCCAGGCCTGTAGTCACAGTTTAATTGGACTCTAATGGGTGGCACAATACATTCTGCAGCCCATGGGAGACCGCTGGTGTACCTATGCCCTGGGTCCCTTAGTACCATATACTAGGGACTTACAAGAATACACCAGTAGCAAATTGGGGATGTACCAAAGTACTTACCATGACCAATTTCGGAGAAAGCACAGTGACTGGGGTCCTGATTAGCAGGATCCCAGTCAGACTACTCAAAAACATACTGACACCAAGCAAAAAGTGGAGGTAACCATAAAAGCAGATCCTTCTTTCCTACACAACCCCCACCTCTCAAATGAAAGGAGATTAAACTAACCTGGCCCAGTTGATTCTTCATTTTCTATGTAGAAATATCTGGAGAGTCCACTTGCGTTGGCATGGTTACTCCCAGGTGTATGTTCCACAGAAAAGTTCATCCTCTATAGGGAAATGGACCACCTCAAAAGTTTGGGATTTTCACCCTTGTGAGAAGGTGGCCTGGTATATGCTGTCCACTAATTAAAGTGGGCACCTTGTACCAGTCCACACGACCCTTATGATGTATGAGGTCAAAGATAACCTTATTGAAAGCTATCCTAGTGGTAGCTATGGAGAGCAGCCTTCAGGCTTAATCTTGAAGGAATGTAAAGCAGCTTGTTTTACCAGAACATCACCTCCTGAATGACTAAATGAAAGGAGAACCACACAGTAGTTATATACAAATATGTATTTATTAATATAACACTCTCTACTAGTCTCTACACGAGACTAGGGCACAAAGCACACAATACTGAATCAATAGAACATTCGTAAGTAGCAAAATACACAGTGGGCTCCAGGGGGAGACCGAACCATATACTAAAAAAATGGTATAACAATCACGACTTAACTAGACACAGTGCCTAGAGCATGTAGAATCGCTGGGACCCCAAGGAACCACCCTGAGGAGTGACACAGGGAGCCCACGGAGGACGGGTGCAGTGTGGGAACACGACCGCGTGTTCCGTGCAACTCTATGGGAAAGTCGCGGTTGGAAAATTACAAGTTAAGGACACTTCTACGAGGTCTTCGAGCAAACCCTTTGGAACATAGGAGGTTCTAAGGCCAACCCACCAGTGAGTACCGAGGTACCCGTGTTACCTAACCCAGAGGAGCCGGGTGCATAGGGGTCAAGTGGCGTCGGAAACCTTCGTCGTTTTCAATGGAGGAGTGCAAATAAGTCCTGCTGCCAGAAGGGCGAAGAGTGTCCGGTGGAATCCAAGCCTGGATTCTGGATGAGAGGAACCTGAAAGCAGAGGGGACAGAGTCTGGGTCACTTCAGGTGACCAGGGCCTCAGTAGTCGAATGCCCACCGATGTTGCGTGCTTCGGGTGTGAAGAGGGGTTGCTTGACTCTGCAGCCACGGGGACCAGGAGACGTCGAGGATGACCAAGTTCTGGAGGTGAGCTGTCCCACGAAGGATGTCGAGTGCTGAGGGGTCGGTGTCCGGCTGGAGCACCAACAAGCCTTGGCAAATGCAACCCAAGCGGTCAGAGGAAACAGGTTACGGTGTGAACCAGCAAGGTCCAGGGGACTCTCCAAGCAATGGAGAGTCAGGGCACATCTGGAGCAACCAGGAAAGCCCAAGAGCAAACAAGGTGACCCTCGCCAGGACCCACAGGCCAACGGACCAGGGATCGCGAGGAGACTTCAAGCAAGTTTGCAAAGTACCAGCCCACAGGACACTCGTGGAGTGGAGGCCCGAAATCTTCAGTGCAAATGCTGCTCGGGGTCAGGACTACACAGAGTCCAATGCACATGCTCGGGAATCGTCACTAAGCATATGCAACTGCAAATGTACACGGTGCACAGGGGTTCTGCTTGCACGGTCCCCACGAGGGATACTGGTCTCAGAATCGCTGAGAGGTGCAGATCGACCTCAGGGACCTTCGGGAACCTACCGCCTGTATTGCTGAAATCTTCGGAGTCCTTAGGAGCTTGGGAGAAGCAAACTGGTCAGATGTGTCTTTGGTGCCTGCTTTTACAGGGGAGTAACTCCTTTACTCCAAGGGAGATTCTTCAGTCGTCCAGCGTCATGCAGGCAGTCGAAGTACTTGGTTTCTTCTTAGCAGAATCTTGTCCAGGTAAAATCTAAAGTCCTGTAGTCAGGTAACCCACCCATGGGAAGGGGTTGGAAAGATTATGTGGACCCTCCTAGGGGAGGGGCAGGACAGAGGGGTGGCTACACCCATGTCCTTTGTCCAGTTTCACACCAGAGCAGGAGCCAATGGCTCCCAGAACTGGTTTGAGCTGGACTATGCACAGGGACACCAAATGTGCCCCAGTGCAGACTTTCTGGCACTCTCAGAGTGCACCCACCCAGCCCCAATACACTAAACCCTGTCTGGGAGGTGGTCACACCTCCCTGTGACAGGATGCCTATTGTCATGCCTTCCTCTGCTCGTGCTTGGCTCAGCAGCAGGCGAGCAGAATCGTGTCTGTGGCTGGCAGCGTCCATTTTGTGCTGCCCAGATCGAGAAAGCTGGTACCGGGTAGACCGGTGACCCACATATGTCCCTTTAGAAGGGTGGAATCATATCTCCCACACCAGTTACTGGTGTGGAGGTATGATTCCAAGGTGTTTGACACCAAACACGACACGTTTCTAAGCAACCATTTTAAAGTTAGCATTTACCGCGAGGTTATAATGGACTTAGACCTATATGTCTGGCTGCATCACAGACAACCCCAGAGAATGGTCTCAGAAGGCTGCAGAGGGGCTCTGCTCATGCAGGGGCACCCTCTCATGTAAAACCCAGCACCCTGCCTTCAGGATTGATAAGGCCTGCCATATGGGTGATTGATAGGTTTTTAAGTGTAGTGATTTAGATGGATATAGTGAACCTATATCTTAAGTAAGTGGTGCAAGCACCAGCTTACACAGTCTGCTGTATGCAGGCTTGTCGTGTCAATTTGTATGGCCTCTCAGGGGTGGCATATACATGCTTCAGCCCATGGTAGGCCTCTGGGGTACCTATGCCCTGGGTACATGGTGTACCATATACTAGGGACTGATAAGGGTACCCCAGTATCCAATCTGGAGTGTACCTAAAGTACATACATAGCAATTTAAGGGAGAGCAGATAGACTGGGGTCCTGGATAGCAGGATCCCAGCCAGACTAGTCCAAAAACAGTGTGACATCAGCAAAAAGTGGGGGTAACCATAAGAAGCAGATACTACTTTCCTACAACCCTTTCATTTGTTTAAGCCATAAGAGGGGCTTATGGTCTGTCTGAACAATGAATGTTAAATGTTTGTAGGGATGTCCTGCTCATTCAGGGGTACCCTCACACTTATAACCAAGCACCCTACCCTCAGGACTGAAGAGCCTGCCATAGGGGTGACTTATAGATTTTAAGTGCAGTGATCTCAGATATAAGCAAGTTTATATCTGTCATGAGAGGTGCACGCACCAACTCACAGAAGCTGCAATGGCAGGCCTGTAGACACAGTTTAAGTGGCTCCCATGGGTGGCACAATACAGTCTGATGCCCATGGGAGACCCCTGGTGTACCTATGCCCTGGGTACCTTAGTACCATATACTAGGGACTTATAAGGTTACACCAGTAGCCAATTGTGGAGGCACAAAAGTACTTACCAGAACCATTTAGGAGAAAGAGCACAGTTACTAGGGTCCTGATTAGCAGGATCCCAGCAGGCTAGGTCAAAAACACACTAACACCAGGGAAAAAGTGGGGGTAACCATGCTAGAAGGATCCTACCTTCCTACAATCATCAAAAGAGGAAGTTATTCTGATGTACCTCTTACAAATGGCTGAGGCAAAGTTGCAGTTCTCCTCCATCAAAGTTCACCTTGCAGCTATAGCAGGTTACAAGATGAGCCCAATGTAAGCATCCTTTTGAGAATTCCTGTCATAAAAGACGTCTTAGAAGGCCTAAAGAGAGTCTTTCCTCTGGTAAGGACAATTTGGTACTTTTGTCCGTATTCACAAGGTTCTGCATCTGTCGTGGAAGATTGCTTTTCTAGCCACTACTACTTCCAGTAATAGGGATAGTGAGATTCAAGCCCTTTTGGCAGTTGAGCCCTATACGGTGTTCCATGCAAATACAGTAGTAATAAAAACACAGCCTTCTTTTCTTCCAAAGGTATTATCAGCATTTCACATGGACCAGACTTACTCTGACAGTTTTCTTTAGCAATCCATCCTCATGAGCAGAACATTCCTTAGATTCTCTGGACGTCAGGAGACATCTATGTAGGCATGACAAAGGCATTAACCAAGCCCAACAAACTATTTATTGACATATTTGTCAGAGACTAGCCATCTAGAAGCAATTAATTTCTTATTGGATTGTGTCATGCATTTGACTCTGTTATCAAATGGCTATTAAACCAATGCCAGGGAAACCCAGAGCCCATTATACTAGAGGAATAGTGGCTACCCCAGCCTGGCTGAGAAATATTCCTCTATCAGATATTTGCACGGTGCATCCATGACAAAATGTTGGCCCTGGCGCACTAGAGAGTGAGCCATGGTATACGGAAAAACCAATGGCAAAATTCTGACATTGGCATATTGCATATAATATTTGGCATAATGAGGCACTCTTGGCACATGGGGCACCCATACAAAATGTGGTCCCTGCACAGTCGAAGGAATCTTTGACATATTGGTGAACCCAAAGCATATTTTGAAAAAGATGGGGTCAACTGCCATGGATCGTCAGGCTTCACTGGCTTGGCACATTATGAAAGAACTTACATATTTAATGACTGCCCTTTCAAAGTCTATGGATTTTTGGTAAATCTATTTGAAAAATTGTGGTTGTGAAATATATGTTTTATCCCATTTTTTCCATTTTTTTCTTGAGGTAGAACCCCCTCCGTTGCCCTCATTCAAACCCTTCTAGAAGAAGTTGGGGTTGCATGCTTCACTTGCTCGCTGCCATTTTGGGCACCTATTAAGCACCACTACTGCCAAAGTTCACCAGCCCCTGCTGCCTCGAGGTAATGATATTCACCAATTGTGTTAAATAACTTCCCCACATCCAGCCCAGTCTTAGTCAGGGTCTATGTGTGTAGCCAGAGGTCGCTGTTGGCCTGCGGAGAGGTCCCAGTTACAAAGAAGACCTGGAGACCCTAATGGAACGCAGTCAGGTGCCTGGTGAGAAATGCTTGGTCCTACTTTGGGACTCTAATTCCTCCTTGTAGAGTGCCGAGAAGTGGATAGGACCTTTGAACAGAGTACGGCCACCGCACAGGACTCCAAGTCAACTAATGTGCTGGGAGGGCTTTTGTGGATTTTAACTGAGTAAAAAAACTAAAGGTGTGTTTCAGTTTTTTAATTGAACCTTTGCTAAGGTCCATTGCAAATATACAACTGGGCAAAGGCTCCAGGATTTTCACTTCTATGTGGAATTTATCATATATGCGATAATATATGTTGCATCTAACCTTAATTAACACTATTGAAGGTGTTATGCATAAGATACCCTATGCATTAAAACAGTTAGCACCTCATTCCAAGTTCCTCTGGAATTTAGTCTGGTAAATTCTCAAGCCAGAAGAATTGCAGATTCCAGGGGCATTGATAATTCTGGGGTGAGCAGAGATACTGGGTATTGTGAATGAGACCGTGAGAATCCCATGAGGAAGGAGAATTACTGGGTGAATTGGTAATTCCACACTCTATCCCTCTGGTTATTCCTCATTCCACCAGATCCTCCCCGCACCCCAAGTATTTTCACCCAGAGATTTTGGCAGCTTTCCGTCAGAAATGCTAGAATCAGCAACCCAGATCGGCGGCTTGTAACTCCTTTCACCAGAACTGCCAGTCCCACTGTAGACCTCGTAATGAGTCCCTCGGAGTTCTTATCCTGCTCAGTGCTATTGTGCATAGAACAGCTTTGCAAGAGGTAAACTTACATCAACAAATTGAATAGATTTCCCAACGTGGTGAGGTGTGGTGCAAAGTATCTTGCCATGTGCAAACAAACATTTGCGAAAGTGAAGGTAAACCGTGAAACTTCACAAAGAGCGAAAATTAGGAACTTCAAAAACTTCACAGGCAAATAAAAAACTTTGTACACCCTTAATGAAAAAAAAAAAAAAATATTCAAGAGGGCTGAGCCTGCCCTGAAAATTCTTTGTAGAAAGCAAGACCACTGACTCATTGTCAGTGAAATTGCTCTCCCACCCTCGCCGCTCCACCATCAAGTGAGGCCCTCCTGAGCCCCTGCACTCTCTGTGTTGGTGTTCGAGGCCCTCCTCCACCCGTAGGCTATACCTGCGCCTCATCCCTGGTGGTCCAGTGGACCTCCCACTCTCTCTCTTGCTTCGATTTTCTGCCTGCTTTTCCTTTTCCTTTCACCTTTGTTTCTTTTTCACCCTTTTTACCGTCACTCTATCTTTTTCCATCCTCCTTTCACTGTTCACTTTTCTACTTTGTGCGCCCCTCACCCGCTTTGTTTCCCGTTGCTGCTGCCCCCACGTCCCCTCCCCCCCAAGCGCGACCAGCCCAGGCCTGTTTCCCCTCCCCGCTTCCGCCTCCCAGCTGTCCAGCCCTCCCCGACCCCTACTTAATGGCGGACTCGCGCAGCGGGCGCGCCGCTGGCACGCCAAAGGCAAGCCCATCTGCGCCCGTCCGCAACCCAACCGCGACCAGCGCCAGGAACCCTGGACATCTGAACCGCCAACGCTACAACCCAGCTGCACTCAACCCAGGTCGCAACAACAACTGCAAGCTAGCTTCACCAGGCGACACCCACGGACCCTTCAGCTGTCACCACTGCCGGCACACCTGCAGCACCGCCAAGACCACGGATCCAGCACAACCCGCCCGTAAAAACGCAACCGCACCGAAGACCCTGCAATGCATCCTCCTCAACGTCCGATCCCTCCACAAACACGCCACCGAAATCTGGGACCTCCTCGACAGCACCACCCCGGAAGTCGCGTTCCTCACCGAAACCTGGACCAACACCACCTCGGGACCAGACATCGCCATCGCCATTCCCCAAGGATACAAGATCTCCCGGAAGGACCGCCCCACCCGCCCTGGAGGGGGAATCGCCATCGTCCACAAATCCACCCTCCGGCTGAGCACACTCCCCGACGAGCCCACAGACCTGATGGAACACCTACACTTCAAGATTCAGGCCAGCCCTACCACCACCCTCCGAGGAACCCTCATCTACCGACCCCCCGGACCCCGCGGACCATTCACCAACTCCATCACGGACATCATCTCCCCGCAAGCCATTGCGTCCACCAACGACACCTTGCTGGGAGATCTCAACTTCCACCTCGACAACCAACTAGACCCCAACACCACATCTCTCCTGGACAACCTCCACAACATAGGACTCCGCCAGATCGTGACCGAACCCACGCACTCAGCAGGACACACCCTCGACCCCCTCTTCACAACAGGAAACTCCATCACTTTCAGCCACACCACCGAACTCCCGTGGACAGACCATCGATGCATCCACTTCACCTTCAGAACACCCACCATCCACAGAACCCAGCACCTGCTCCCACGAAGAAACTGGACCAAAATCACCGATGACCAGCTCACCTCCTCACTCGGCAACACCACCCCAACCATTGCGGTAGATGACGACCCCAACACCGCAGCCCGAACTCTGCACAGATGGATCTCTGACTGCGCCAACAACAGAGCCCCCCTCAAGAAGAACAACAACACACACGCCAAGAAAGCCAGATGGGTTACCACCGAACTTCGAGAGTCCAGACGCACATGCCGCCGCCTCAAAAAGGCCTGGAGGAACTCCAAATCTACAGAAGCCCACAACAACTTCAGAGCCGCCACCAACGCCCATCACCAACTCATCAGAAATACGAGAAAAACAGCGATCAATGACAGAATCTCCACACACGCGCACAACAGCAAAGAACTCTTCAGCATCATCAAGGAGTTCGCCCAACCCACCAGCGAGTCTACAGACATCCCTCCCACACAAGACCTCTGCGACAAACTCAGCACCTTCTTCCACCACTAAATCAAGAACATTTAAGACAACTTTGACGCAGACAGCCAACACACTGAACCCTCACCAACCACCCCGACACTCTGAAGCCAACGATTGACAGCTGGACAGCCCTCACCACCGAAGACACACTGAAGACGATGAAGTCAATCCACTCCGGGGCCCCCACGGACCCCTGCCCCCACCACATCTTCAACAGAGCCGCCGACACCATCGCACCCATACTTCGCCACACCATCAACCGCTCCCTAGCAAACGCCTCCTTCCCTGACGACTGGAAGCACGCCGAGATCAACCCCCTCTTGAAGAAGCCCTCAGCGGACCCCACCGACCTCAAAAACTACAGACCCATCTCCCTGCTCCCGTTCCCAGCGAAAGTCATCGAGAAAGCCATCAACAGCCAACTCGCCACCTTCGTCGAAGAGCACAACATCCTCGACTCATCCCAATCCGGCTTCAGAAGAAACCACAGCACAGAAACCGCCCTCCTCGCCGCAACAGATGACATCCGCTCCCTCCTGGACAGAGAGAGACAGTAGCCCTCATCCTCCTCGACCTGTCAGCGGCCTTCGACACAGTCTCTCACCGCACCCTAACACGCAGACTTCATGACGCAGGGATCCAGGACAAGGCCCTCGACTGGATCCACTCTTTCCTCTCCGGCAGAACGCAGCGGGTCAGACTCCCTCCTTTCCTCTCGGACCCTACACCAACCACCTGCGGAGTCCCCCAGGGATCCTGCCTCAGCCCCACGCTGTTCAACGTCTATATGGCTCCGCTCGCCCCATCGTCAGAACCCACGGACTCAACAATGTTTCATACGCAGACGACACCCAACTCATTCTCTCCCTATCCATCGAACCCAACGCAGCCAAACACAACTTTCAAGAAGGCATGGAAGCAGTCGCCAAATGGATGAAAAGCAGCTGCCTACAAATCAACATTGACAAAACAGAAGTACTCATCATGGGCCCACACCCCGACGCCTGGAACGACACCTGGTGGCCCCCCGCCCTCGGCAGCCCGCCCACCCCCAAGGACCACGCACGCAACCTCGGAATCATCCTGGACTCCGAACTCAAAATGGACCGCCAGATCAACTCCGTCACATCCTCCTGCTTCCACACCTTCCGCCTCCTACGCAAGACCTTCAAATGGATCCCCCTCGAACACAGAAAGACCGTCACTCACGTCCTCGTCACCAGCAGACTTGACTACGGCAACACACTCTACGCCGGAATAAACAAAAACCTCACCCGCAAGCTACAAAACATCCACAACGCCGCCGCAAGACTGGTCCTCAACCTGCCAAGACACTGCCACATCTCCCAGCACCTGCGCACACTCCACTGGCTCCCCATCGAGGATAGAATCACCTTCAAGATTCTCACCCACGCACACAAAGCCCTCCACAACACCGGACCAGCATACCTGAACAGCCGACTCAAATTCCACGCACCCCAAAGGACCCTACGATCAGCCCAGCTTTCCTACGCCGTGGTCCCCCGCACCAGGAAGTCCAGATCGGGAGGCCGCTCCTTCTTCCTCGCGGCCAGAGCCTGGAACGCCCTACCGCTCCACCTCAGACAGACGACATCACTCCCCATCTTCACGAGAAACCTCAAAACATGGCTCTTCGATAGACCTCCTCCTTGATGGACTGGATCCTGCACCTCCCCAGCGCCTTGAGACCCTTACGGGTGAGTAGTCGCGCTCAACAAACCCATGATTGATTGATTGATCTTGGAATTTTGTTTTGCCTCAACAATTTGAATTGGCTGGACCTTATCTTGTTTACAGACTCCTATTAGAGGGTGCCAGAGTTCTCGGCTGAATCTATCCAATAAATGCTCAACCTGGTCAGATACCCCTCTGACTTACTCTGCTCTGAGCATTTCAATTCCCATAAAAAGGCTTGAATGAGGCCCTTCACCTTTCCCCCAGGCCAAGCCAAACATGTATAACCCTCATCAAATATAGCTTGCAGATTCTCCCTATGATATTTTTAAGCACTAAAATGTCTTCTAGGTCCCAAGAAGATGATCATACTTGGATGAACCACCATGTTGGGCATTATTATCATTTTTTTAACTTTATTGTTCTCTGAGCTTTTTGACTTGGATGTTTGGACATGACTTAGCAGTTGCATAGGTATCCAGCTACTTTGCAACTTCCCCAGGACATTTTCACTCCGTTATTTTTCCTAATTATGAAGCTAGAACCTTTCATAGGACGAACACAGAACTTCTGTCAACCGCATACCTTCCCTCTTTAAGTACAAGGAGTGCTTTGGATCTCCTCAACTCTCTGAAGGCTCTTCGAGAACATATTCATTATTTTGCATTAATTTTTATTTCTACTCATTGTTGAATGTTGCGCTTTTCCCGTTTGCTTGGTATTGGCGATATGTTTTCTTCTCCTTTAACCTTTGAATCCCTTATCCTTATTTTTGTGCCTTTTTATTTCAGGTTCTTTATTTCCTTACGCCTTACTTTGTTGCTTTATTGGTTGGTCTGTTAAGGACAGTACTTACAAGCCCCTTTTGTGAGATTTGCCTTGCTGCTCAGGCAAAGCTATGAAAAGTGAGCCAAGGTTACGCTCATTGAAACCTGTTGGGTTCTGGCGGTCCTCTGTTTTAGTGCTAAAAGCTCTACCACAGCTCACATCAATACTATTGCCTCTTCCACATAGACAGGCATATTTTATGTAACTGTCAACTCCCTGATCAATCTGGGTAACCAGATCAGCCACCAGCTACGTCCTGTCTGTGTGCTGGTTTTATATTGCCTGGTGGAGGATCAATCATAGTAGCATACGGTATATCAAGGTCAGGGTTACTGGCACCCCAGTGGTAAATAGGCTTCCCTGTAGATTTGGATAATTACCTGAAGCCACATAAAATGTCCCAGCTTGTCGGGGACATCTTGAGTGCTTTCAGTACGAGGCTGCCATTGTTTAAATGGTGGTCTTCCACAGACAGGTTGGGGTAAAAATGGTAGCAGATGGTAACTGTGAGAGTCTAGCTTAGTATATAGTGCTCACTTATGTAAGTGTAGCACCCTGCACTAAACCAGACAACCCTTATGGCGATTTAAGTGGTCTTAGACAAGCTTAGAAGGCTCTCTAAGTGGTAGCTGTGGAGAGCAGCCTTCAGGCTTAGTCCAGAAGGAGTGTAAAGCAGCTTGTTTTACCAGTAATTAATCATATGGTATAGGTTAAGTGAAAAAGAACCACACAGTGCAATTATATAAAAAATAGGTACTTATTATTCACACTCACTAACACAATGTATTATCTCCTACCTGGAGAGACAACACAATACTTTGTCAATAGAATTCGTAAATAGCACAGAATACTCAGTGGTCACCAGGGGGAGACCAAACCATCTACTAAAATAGTGGAATGCGAACCACGATCTAAGTCGAGAATGGACCTAGAAGACGCAGAAGAGCTGGAGACCCAAGGAATCACCCAAGGTGAGTATCTAGGAACCCCACGGAGGTCGTGTGCAGAGTAGGATTACGACCGTGTGCTCAAGGTTGATCAATAGGTAAGTCGCTGTTGCAATTTTAAAGAGGACGGACCCTTCCCAGCGGACCCCGAAGAAACCCTGTGGAAGATGGAAGGTTGGAGAGTCACTCCACCCGTGAATACCCAAGGAACCAGGATACCTATGCCATGGAAGCCGGGTGCATAGGTGTGAAGTGGCGTCGGAAACCGCTGCAGACCAAAATGGAGGACTTCGGAAAAGATGCCGCTGGCGAAGTAGGTGAAAGTGTCCGGAGGAACCCAAAGGTGGATTCAAGTTGAGAGGTACCTGCAAGCAGAGGGGACAGAGTCTATGCCACTCAGGAGTGACCAGGAGGCATGGAAGACGAATGCCCACCGATGTCGGAGATGCAGGGGAGTTGACGGGGCTCTTGTAGTTGCAGCTGTACAGACCAGGCGACGAAGAGGAGGACCAGGAGCCGTGCACGAGCTGTCCCACGATGGATGTCAAGAGCCAAGGGGTCAGTGTCCGACAGGGGCACCAACAAGCCATGGCAACGGCAACCAACGTAGGTGAAGAAAAAGGTGCGGTGTCGGGACCAGCAAGATCCAAGTGACTCTCCATGAGCAGGTAAGTCATAGTAGGCCCTGAGCAAGCAGGGGAACCCACTGGAGCCAAAGAATACCCTCAAGAGGAACCACGGGACAAAGGCACAAGAGTCGCAAGAAGACCTCAAGCAGCTCACCAAAGGATGCAGGCCCACAGTGCAAAGGATGCGATGCAGGCAAAGATCTTGGCCGAAGGAGATGCTTGAGGTTGCAGCTTCATGGAACCCGAAGATCTCTGGAGGAGAGAGTCAACAAGCCTTGGCAACGGCAAGTCAACGCGGTGCACATGGGTTCTGTTCCAGCGGTTCTGACGAGGGATACTGGCCTCAAACTCTGTGTGAAGATAGTGCAGGCCTTGAGGGAGTTGCAGAACCACCACCTGTGTTGCTGAGCCTTTCAGAGTCCGTGGGAGCCCAGGATCAGCAGACCGGTCAGCTTTATTGCGGTGCCTGCAGGGGAGTGACTCCTTCACTCCAAGGAAGATTCCTTCGGGTATCTTGGATGTCCACAGGCCTTGTGAAGAACCTGTATGGAGCACAGGCACAGACATTGCAGCAGACTTGCAGGACGACAAGACCAGGAGCAGCAGGAGTCTTCCCAGTTGCAGTCTCGGTTCCTAACGCGAGGTCCAGAGTGCCCAGATGGTTGAAGTTGAAGTGGTATGTGATCTGAATCTTGTCCCATAACAAATCTAGGGTCCCACCCACTGGTAAGCCCTTAAGTACCCTAAGGAAAGGTTTGGAATGATTCAGGGGACACTCCCAGAGCAGGGGCTGGACAGTGGGGAGGATACTCCCATGCCATTTGTCCAGTTTTGCGCCAGAGCAGGAGCCAACGACTCCCTGAACTGGTTTGGACTGGAGTTTGCAAGGAGGGCACCAAATGTGCACTTCCAGCAGTCTGATTGGTGCTGGCAAGCGCCCCACCCTGTCCCAATACACTAAGTCATGTCTGGGAGGTGGTCACACCTCCCTTTGACAGGATACCTATTGTCCTGCCTTCCTCTGCTCGAGCTTGAGCTTTGATACCAAACACGACGTTGTTTGTTACAGCCAGTTTAGAGATGGTCATCGAGTAATGACGCATGGACACTCTATGTATCTTAATGGCTGATGCACCTACAACCCGGGAGAATGGACTCCGAAGGTTGTAGGGGTGTCCTACTCATGCAGGGGCACCCTCACATTTAGAACCAAGCACCCTTCCTTCAGGATTGAAAGGCCTGCCTTAGGTGTGACTTACAGGTTTTAAGTGCAGTGACCTCAGATAAAAGGAAACCTATATCTGTTGTAAGTGGTGCTAGCACCAGCTCACACAGGCTGTAATGGGCCTGTAGTCACAATTTGAGTGGTCTCCCATGGGTGGCATAATGCATGCTTCAGCCCATGGGAGACCCCTGGTGTACCTAAGCCCTGGGTACCTTACTACCATATACTAGGGACTTATCAGAGTATACCAGTAGCCATTCTGGAGTGAACCTAAGTACTCACTGTGTCCAATTTAGGGAAGAAGCACAGAGACTTGGGTCCTGATTAGCAGGATCCCAGTCAGACTAGTCAGCAAAACATAATGACACCAGCAAAAAGTGGGGGTGACCATGAAAGCAGATCCTACTTTCCTACAGTAACTGTAAATTTGGATGGTCGGTTGAGCTCCATATCAGGTGCAGTCACGTCCGCTTGATGTTGGTCCTGATGGCATGGTCTCCACCATTGGGAACAATGCTTTTCCCAATTTGAAAAGGGGTAGAGGAATGCAGAAGTGAGTGGACAGCACCACTGTCATTTTTTGACAGATGGACCCTTACTCAGGAATGATGTAAGGATTTTCAGAGCGCCGGTCAAATTGCGATCTTTCCTCTGACCTGCTCCCTACACAAAGAGAAAAGACCCTTCTTTGGCCTTTTGCTGTTTTTTGGAGCCACCACTAGGTAGTGCCCTAAGGCTGCAGTTGTACCTAACCTTATGGAAGCACTTGCCCCACACCTTTAAATCAGGGGCTCTGACTGGACATTGAGGTTATTTTGTGAGATCACTACAGAATTCCAAGTATACAACCACTAAGGCTCGCCCGCCTATCATCTCGATCGCTAGCAAATCAAGTATACAAGGAATAACCTGGCTGCGCTGGTGGAATGAAATAGTACCTGCAGCAGGATGGAGTGTGAATGCCAAGCAGCTGCTGAAACATTGTTAACACAACCCCAAATTGCTACAAGCTTGGGGGAATACCCCTGATATGTACCCCTAATATGTCTGTTGAAAATATGGAGCCAACATATGCATTTTACAGTACAATCTATAACAAGCATTGGCAAAGCCAATAGGTCTCGCCTTTGGGACCTTATAAGTGTTTAGTCAGAGCTATTGGTTTTGCTAATGTGTTTAAGCTATAGTGTGGAGCAGCGTTGCTGCTGTGCAGCATGTTGGAAAGTTATAATTAAAAAAGTGTTAAGCATTTTTTTGTTACCTTATCTATAATTAAGATGAGATTATGTCTAATTGAATGACCTTATTAAAAAATATATATATATAAAAAAATGTTTAGTGTCGGCAACTTTTTCCTGTCTGTTCTAATGTTTGTTATGGGTTTTTTTTGTTTTGAGTGGGGGCAGATATAAATAACGGGAGGGTAGAGATTGGGACACGGTAGGTGAATTATAATTTGAGTAATGGACGGATATTAGGGGAGAATGAACATGCCAGATTTTGAGGGTACTATGGAACTATAGCAAGAGGCAGCCCTTACTAGCGCTACGAGGCCATGAAAGTCACAGAAGTGCGTTACACAAAAAGTGAGTAACATAGCCAGCAGTGCACTTTTACCCCCTTCTTTACTCTTTTATACACCCCGCCCTCCTCTTACTATACAACTTAGAGCACCGTCATCACCATTGAACACGAAAACACGAAAAGGGAAAATAAAGAGTGGGGGAAAGAAGGAAGGACAGAACGCTAAGATAAATAAGAACAGAGCAAGAAAAGAACAGAGGATGAGAAAAAAAAAAAAAACTGACGAGCCAGTAATGGCAGGAACACAGGAAGTAGATTAAAAGAGTTCAAGAGGAAGAATAAATAAATAAGAAAGGGGGGCAGAAGAGAAGAGGAAGGGGGAAAGGGCACTATGATAAAGATAAAGGCGGAAATAAATAAAAAGGTTAAGATGAAAGAAAACAGTGAATACAGAGCAAAGGGAACAGAGAGAAACAGAGCGGAAAGAATGCAAGGAAAAGACTAAGAAGGTAGGATCAGCGAGCACCACATGGGTGAAGGGGTAATGATCCGGGTAAGTATCAGGGGTGTAATCTGCAGGTCACTGGTTCACACTTTTGCACAGCGACGCAGTTGGTTAATATAGTGACATGTGTAGCCTACTGGTCACTGGTTCTAAACCCAGTCACACAACTCAGTGGGTCAGTTCACCTACTGCAGAAATCTGTGTGACTCCTGCAGGACACAGATTAAAATACCAGAAAGCTCAGTGGGTTCATGCAGCTGACGTTAGTGTGGAACATACTGGTCACCAGTTCCGTTGTTTGTGAGGCAACTAGCTCACAGCAGTACACTAGCTGTGTAGGCGCTATAGCAGTAGAGTTCGACGGATCCCATGCACCGCCCCTGCTCGGCAAACACTATCTTCTGTTGATCCTGCCTACAGTAGCTTTCCTTAAATCTGGCACTGCTTGTCTCTGTGGTCCACAGTCTGGGCGCTTAAAAGCTGGCTTCATCGGATAAGAAGCGCTATAAAAAATACGATATACAGCCACGGCCTTGGAACCTGGTGCCATCTGGAGAGCACATGGACTACTGGATCGTCGCGGTCTGTGGAGAGAGGTGTCCTGTGACAGGGAGCTTTCTAAGGGGCGGGGTTCTTGACAAGAACGCACCGCTGGGGCCTTCAGAGGTCAGCATCACACTAGGCACGGAAGGGGGAAAGGGCACCATGAAAGTCCCAGAAATTAAGCAACCTGTGGTGGGAGGAAAACAAGTTAGAAATACAGCAGGAACAATAACGACCTTTTAGGCCCACAGATAATATTCAGGGAGGATGTAAGAGGTTAAGGGCGGTGTCTCGCATTATCACAGTTTGTTTTAAAAGAACTGCTTTTATTTAGCGCTTAATACTGCTATTTTGCGGTTTCTAAGCCCTCTACTGAACACGTTTGTTATTGCCCAGGTTTACGTTCCTCAGCTTTTTTGAGCGCCGAAAGATGAAAGGCTCAGTTGGGCCTGCCGACAGGCAAGTGAGAAAATGAGCGCTTATTTCGCCAAACCATCGGACCGGCTTTAAATGTGTAAATACATGTTTCTACATAAGGCAGCTTGCGTACATGTTTGCCTTAGTACCGTGATGCTAATCCACAGAGCAGAAATGAAAACATATGCTTTTATGTCATTTTTCTTTCCAGGCCCTTTGCAGCTGCGATAAGTTAGAAAATCTCCTAACCAGAAAAGCAACTGCTCGCTCTCTCCTTACCTCTCAAATTTGCTGCAAACGGCATCAGAAAGAATTATAATAAATCAGATGAGAAAGGTGTTTCTCAAGGCATTCCGTCCACTTATGACTTACGCCACTCGAAGGTAAACATAGGGTTATATTGATAATTTATGAAGCCGCAAACGGTTTGAGGAAATGTTTTGGTGAACTTTTACGAGCAATTTAATCGTGAACGTTGCAAGGGTTTTATGGTAGCTTCCAGAATATTGTATTGCACAGAAGGGGCTAATAGGTCACATTTTCCAGATTCCATGATCATCACAGCTTCTTTCACTCAAAGGTTTACTAAAAGTGTCACGCGTGTGGAAATGAAAGGGCAGTCACATCGACACACTAAATGTCACACAAGGAAATGTCACACACAAGCATACTGAAAACTTGTCACACACAAGCATACTGAAAACTTGCAAATAAGACAAGCGTGCGCGCCTCGTGCTGAAAGTTAAAAAAAAAAAAAAAGGCGTGCAGGCTGCAGCAGTAGGGACGTCGGAGAGGGAGAGAGAGGCGGAGGGGTGCACCCGCGAGTGGTGCGCGTGCGCGCCCTTGGAAGAGCAGTCTGCTCATTTTCAAGCACTGCACTCGTGCTTGTGGCGCGCCCCTGCTCGCTCCCGCAAGGTGGATGCCGCCACAAGCACGAGTGCAGTGCTTGAAAATGACCAGAGCGACCGCTAAAGGTCCTCCTATGCAGCGAGGTCCTTTAGGCGAGACCTAAAAATGTGAGAGCTTGATGGTTTGGGGCAGTTGGAGGAAATGAGGAACCGCTTCTATAAGGGTCGATCATTATGAGTGAGCTAATGTACTGAGGCCCTCAGTATCCTTCTGAAAACATTTCCTAGAGACAGTAGCTCTCCTGGCGCAGCTCAGTGGATGATCCGTAGTACAGCTCTTGGTTGATCAGGGGTCGTAGCGGAATGTTTTTTAATTTGGAATGTTCTGAAATGGTGAGAGAAGGTGCCAAGCCAGACCTCGAGAAACTAAAGAGTGGATTTGTGTAGCAGGGTGACAGAACCAAAGGTTGAGCAACTGTTTACTGAAATTTATTGTACCAGGCATATAGTTTATTTGCTGGGCAATGCATGTATTCCTTGTAGGATTACCAACTCGTAGGCCACAGAACAAGATATGTTGGTTAGATTGAGTTGTAACATGTGTAGGCCATTTTGGAGAAAAAAGAAGCTTCTGTGGGTGCAAAGGAGTCAAAGGAGGTGAGCCATGCGCTGATTTATTGGAGCCCGGAGATAGTTGAGCAGCTCCATGCTAAAATGTTTACGCCAGAGCGATCCTTGGTTAGGTAGACATGTGTTTGTGTAGTTTGATAGTCTTTTCCCTCTTATTTTTTTTTTTTTTTTTGCCATACATGGGTTGGCAGATTCTACAAGGATGTATCTTAATTTGTATATTTCTGATGTGAATGTCTAGGCAAAGTTTGTTTTTAACGTTCACTTTTCTTAAAGTTTCCCCAGATTTTTAGTAATGATAAAATAGGAGAGTCTCATTTAATAGGACTTCCAAGATAGCAAGCCTTGCCCCGGTCCATGGAACATCCTTTCTGGTCTTCTCTTGATCAAGTTTTTTCAAGTATGATGTGACAACTGATATCCAAATATATGGGTGATGGGGACAAAAACAGTTTTTAGAGATTCATTCAAGATGATGAGACAACCAAGCTTAAAGTTTTTTTTTTTTTCTGGATTTCATAATATAAGTGATATTTTACTTCTGGAGTCATTTTAGGTACAGTTTGGTATTGATAAACCTAAGCATCTGATGGAAATTTCCAGAGGTTCGATGTTGGTAGTGAAAAATGAAGATTGGTTCCTTCGGGCCACCATAAAGTGTGGGCTTTGGGAGGTAGAGGGAGTTTTCCATCTTGATCAGTTGTACTAAATTCTTAAATGAGAATTGGTGGGCTAGGGATGTTATTTTTGAAGCTCATTGGATTTTTAAAAAAATTAAAAAAATTAAGTGGTGTTGTGTTGTGGCCTAGTATGTCAAAGGCTGCTGAGCGGCCCGGTACGACCAGTAGGCACAGCAACTCATTACAGAAGTAATTGTGGGCAGTGAAATGTAAGCTTCGGGTGGCTTGGAGTTGCTCTCCTGCTTGTTGACACTGCTGGTTCCTTGGTTTTGTCATGTGGAGGCGCCTAGAACTAGCGCCACTCGTCTTTGAATGATGTGGACATTTAGATATTTTCACCTGTAAATGCAGTCAATGGTCCTTTTAAAAGCCTTTATCTGCAGTACTTGACTGCTGTTGTAGCAACAGACCGCTCAGCAGAGGAAGCGAATGAAGCTGCTGACAGACACATTATTGGTGTTGACACCTGTGGTACAAGAGTCCTGTCCTCTCATGCACCTTATTACAGTTCGGTTTTGAGGTCAAAAGTAAAGCTAAAGGCATTACAGAAGGAGCACCTATAACTTTTCAAGATGAAGCATCAAGGCAGAACACAGGATGGAATTGGAACGTTTTCTTTTGCTTGTAGCACATTCGCTGGCTTGTGTTGTACGGACAGTGTATGCACAGAGGCTCAGCCTGCGTTGGAAGCCCTTTTAAAGTTCTCCTTTCTCTTTTGTCAAGTTAGATCTAAACGAACAGATACATTGTATGCAGAGCGATATGCAAGACGTGATGCCATCAAGGGATTCTTGTTGTAGACCTATCCATGGGGGTCAAAGGGCAAATCATTTGTGAGTGTCCCATAGTTCCTGAATGGATTAAATGACTATAGTTGGGGCTCCCGATTTTATGGTACTTAATTTTGATACATCTCTCTGTATTTATTGATATTTTTGGTGCATGCTCAAAAGCCCGATGGGTTTTAAAGCTGCGAGGATCCATGTATGATATATCAGTACGCTTGAATGAAAACCTAAAAGTTGTACTTCAGACATTTGTGCACATATGCAGATTTTAAGCTTCATTCGATAACCGATCTTTTTGATTTACTCCACAACTAGTCAATCTGCGCAGTTATTAGTCTAACAATCATTACTGAAAGCATCAAGAATCACTCAAACATTTTCTGTTTCTACCCATATTTGAAAATGAACGGAGACATGGAGAGATGGTTTTCTATCTGTATTAATCTGTAAAAATCTGTGAAAACTGAAAATAAGCTCCGAGTCCTAACAATAATACACGGACGTTGCAATTCCTATAGAAAACCTTGTCTCTCGTATCTAATATAAAACTCAATGTAATAATAAATGGACATAGCTATTCATTCTATAATATTTCAGCTTCCTGTGCAAAAACCTAACTGCCAACATCCAGTTCAGATCATTAAGTGGATAAGCCATTTTTCAACTCCTTTTTCTGTATTTCTTTCCCTGAAAATTGAGCCGTCTCATGGTAGAGACCATTCTGGCAGCATGTTTTATTTATTGTGCCGCTGAACGTCACTGCCGAGCAACATGAATAGATCTTCATTTTCTAAACCACAAAGCTGCCTTTTACAGTGACTTGCATCAAAATATGTTTACAAGCAATTACATCTGGCACAAAGTGTGTTTATTTTTGCAACACACATTTCACTTTTGTTCATCGTGGCTACAACCGTAAGACCCTTCCTTCGGAGTAGAGGGCAAATGATTAATAGGGGATAGAGGGAGAGTACTGTTGTGACTACATACTATAACAAGCAATGGCCGCGCGGCCGTGAAACTGACACGGCCGCGAAAGTGAAAGTTATCGCGAGGGAAGCCAGATGGCGAGGGAAGCCATATGGCGCCTGATCGCGCGTGCACGCTCGCGTGAACGCAAGCTGGTCGCCAGCAAACTGCTGTTTGCACTTCCAAAACCCGCTTACTAAAACTCTCGCCAGAGCAGCGCATGCGCTGGCTCAGGCGAGACCTAAAAAAGGAGTGGCTGTAAAGCAACAGCATTTACAAACCGCTCTGCAGGAGAACTATGAAATATTCCAGTACCCCAGCGTGTGTCATGCACCATAACAGTCAGTATTACCCCAGTATGGAAATCACAATAGTTGGTATTATTAGTGTTAATTGGCATTTGCATGCCCCGATTCTCACAGCCTAAGTGCTTGGTTTGTCTCATGTTGGATGTTCTAGACTTAGAATTATTTTGAAATTTTCTCTGCGGCTGATCATATGTCAGACCTTCCTGCTGCATTTGATGGCTGATTCCCTTTAAATAATTGCATACACTGGGTCTGCCTCCTTGGTATTTGCCTTCTGTAATGCTTTATTAAACCTTCATGGTTTCCTAATTTGCTGCAGACTCTCTGAAGTCCCTGCTTCTGGTGTCCTGTTTTCTTAAGTTCAAATGTATGTGGAGTGTTTGGGGTGGCCCCACTACCTCGTATTCTATTGAGGTTTAACGCTGTCCCGGATCCTGCGTTAACGCTTTAGACAATATCTTTTCAGATATCAAAGACCGCCTTTACTTTACCACTGGGCAGTGGAAACAGGTTTGAGGCTGTAGAAAATGCACAGATGCCGTAGTGGGGGTCTCTTCTAAGCGCAGCACCGTTTACATCAACTTAGGGTGTATTTCCAAATCTTGTTGCCAAGTGTACGGAAGACGCTGCGGTTCCTGTGAGTTGGAGTGCTGGGTTAATTGAGAGATTGAGCCCTGCAGAAGCGCCCTCCGCCGCTCACCTGCACTGGCGTCCATCATCTGACTTCCTGTTAGAGCTCCAGAATCTGGAATGTGGGGAGCACGAGGGCATGAGGCGCAGCACACGCACATTGCAAGCAAACATTGCGCCTAAGCATTGTAATGAAGGTATAACAACTGAAAGTTGAGTAGTAAAGCCTTTATTCAGGAGCAAGCAGGTACATCTCCTTACGACAGTAGATCCACTCCAACTGGCCTCCCACTACTATTCTAGAATCCCTCTATGTAGTATGCTTCCAATTACCATGTCACTGGAAGCATCATAGCTGGGATGTCACATCTTCTCCCTTTACATTGAACAAAAGGAATACAAGGCAGTACTATTAATTAAATACAATGTGTCAACAAGAAGAAAAAGATGCAAGGTTAAACACAAGGAAATAGTAACACCTAGTATAATAAATGATTGTTACATATACACATAAGATACTAATGTCACCATTCCTCTCTTTTGTACATTTTTTTTTATATTACATGACGTAACTTCTATATTTTACTGGTATGTTCACTGGTCTCCCAGTGCGCGTGACCCTAATGCCACTGCAAGAAGGTTGTTCAGCAGATTATGCTGCATTTACAATACTATTTCCGCTGCAGGTATTAGAATGTTGAAGAAGAGAATGATCCTTCCCTAACTCCGTAACCTCATCCCACATCCAACTCATGGGAGATGATTTTTTCTTTATGTGACAATCTGTGTCTATACAATCTTCCCTACATTTAGCCATTCGGCTGTGGTGCCAAATTTTATTGTCACTCAGCTTTGCAGATTTCGAGTAAGTGTCTAAAACTTGCAAAGGTGCAGAGAATTTGCTCTCCCCTTTTCTTACCTTTGTACCAAGTTTTATTTTGACCCAATCTCCAACCCGCAAATCAGCTTCCTTAGTGCAATGTTTCTTGTCAAAGTTGGCTATATAGGATTCATGTATTTTACGTAAATTTGAGCGCACAACAGCAGGTGACCATTTCCCACACACTTTCTTACAGTTTCATGCCACATTGTCCTTCGTGAATGGCTCTCTACCCCTTAAAATCCTAAAGGGACTGTAGTTGGTACAAGTGGGAGTGATTCTATATGCCCATATTGTACTAAATAATTCTTTCTCCCACTTTTTTCCAGCACTAAGAGATGCTTGTATGCTACTCAAATACGGATTTACTTAAAAAAATTTTTTTTTTACCCATAACCACTCTGTTGAAGCGCTCAACTATGCCGTTCCCAGCTGGGTGTAGACAGGAGTCTTCTTTTCACTAATACCATTCCTTTTTAGAAACTGTAAAAAAATATCTGATGTCAATTGTGGGCCATTATCACTGAGGATGCTTTTAGGTATACCTTCTCGTAAGAATAATTTCTCTAAACATTTTATGACTTCTTTGGAGTCATGTTTCTCAGTAATTTCAATTTCAGGCCACTTCGAGTAGTTATCAATGACGACAAGGATATGCTTCATATTACCATTATCGTCCTCGATAGGACCCAGCCAATCAATACTTAGGTCCTCCCAGGGATGATCCGGAATATGTCTGGTGCCAAGGGAAGGTTTAAATACACGTTGGACTTTGTCAGAGTTTTTGCAAATAGAACACTGCCTGACAAAACTTTCAGTGTCCCTATCAATCCCCGGCCACCAGTAGAACATCTTTATTTTGTTTTTAAGTTTTACAATCCCTAGATGGCCTTCATGGTTGATTGCTAAGATGCTGGAGCGTACTTTCGACAGCACAATAACTCTTTCGCCCCTGCATAAGTAGTTACTATTGTCAATGGATAATTCCTCTTTGATTTCCCACATTGCTCTAATGTCACCCTGTAAATCACTTTTATTGGGCCAACCATTTACAACATATTTAGCAGCATCACTCAAGGTTTTATCCTGCGCATATTCAGTATCCCATTCTTTTTTTGAAATGGCATTTGTAAAATAATCAACAGAATCGTGAACAATAGCTACATTAAAATCATCCCAGTCAGCACATACATTATCTTGTAGCGGTAATGGAGATCTGCTCAGATAATCAGCTACTTGGTTCCTTTTTCCAGGTAAATATTCAACATCGTAAGTGAACTCTAATAGCTTCAAACTCATCCTAGCCAGTCTGGGCGTAGCTTTAAGTATGCCTTCAGGTGTCAATATTTTGAGTAATGGCTTGTGATCAGTTCGTAGAGTAAATCTTGTGCCCCAAACAAACTGTCTGAATTTCTCCATGGGCCAAACAGTAGCCAACATATCCTTCTCTATTACAGAGAATTTCTCCTCAGCAGGAGATAGAGAACGAGATGCAAGAGCAATCGTTACTTCTACGCCTTCCTCATTAACCTGAGACAGGACTACGCCAAGTCCCTTGTCACTAGCATCAGTAGTGATGATGCTGTGGGCAAGGTTGTCGAAAGCTTGTAATAGAAAAGCAGAGACTAAACCGTGTCTTATTTTATCAAAGTCTTTCTGAAGTTCTGTGTCCCAGTGAAATTCTTGTCTTATTTTGAGAAGTTGTCTAAGGTTATAAGTCTTGGTGGCGAAATTTTGTACATACTTTGAATAAAATTCAGCCAGGCCAAGAAAAGATCTTACATCATCCTTTGATTTTGGCACAGGGGCATTGCTGATTGCTGCGATTAATTGTTTTTTAGGTGAAATGCCATCACCACCCACCTCATGTCCTAGGTAGGTAACAGATTTCATCCCAAATTTACATTTTTTTAACTCTGCCGTAAGTCCTCTTTTTGCAAGTGTGCTTAATACCATAGTGAGACGTTCGTCATGTTCCTTTTTGTCATGTCCCATGATCAATATATCGTCTTTGAAATAAATCACCCCCTTATGATTCTTAAACAGCTTATGCATTAACCTTTGGAAAACCGCTGCTGCCGAAGCCAGGCCAAAGGGCATTCTCACAAAGCGGTAGCATCCAAAAGGGGTAATGAATGCTGTCAGGTTTTTGCTGCTGTCATGTAGTTGGATCTGGTGGTAAGCTGAAGTTAAATCTATGGTCGAGAACCATTTGATACCTTTTGATTGGGCCAAAAGTTCGTCTATTCTTGGTAAGGGAAATTTGTCAATTACAATATTCTTATTAAGGTCTCTCAAATCAATGCATAGACGCAAACAACCATCCGGTTTGCGTGCCACGACCAATAGGGCCAACCATTCCGTACATTCTACGGGTTCAATTATGCCTTTCTTCTCTAGAGCATCTAAATCTGACATGACTCCTTCCCTCACGCTAATGGGGATGTTCCTGGGCTTGTGACATACAGGAATTGCATTTTCCTTTAGCACTATTTTATGTGTGAACCCAATTAATTTCCCAACTTCTCCAGAGAATACTGTAGGGAATTGTTTGATAATGTTGTCAATAATATGTGAGTCACCATCCTCTAAGAGCATTACCTGATTTTCAGTTTTAGGGTTGAGGATGATACCCAGTGCTCCCTGGTCTACCCAACCTAAGACAGAAGGTCCCTTTTCAGCTACATATAGCTTACCTATTGCGTGTCTGTCCTTAAATTGGAAGATTTCTTCAATGAATCCTACCATGGGAATTTTTTCTCTTGTAAATGTCACGGGCTGTATGTCAGGTGGTTCTAATTTCTTATTTAATGCTTTTGCAAACAAGTCTTCCCATACATTACGCTGAATAATAGTATAGGGAGAGCCCGAATCGGGTACAATCTGTAGTTGTACACCACCAATTATTATGCCACACACAGGTTTCTTTTTTGACTTAACACTCACATTTAAAACCACATTTTCTGAGTCTAACGCATCATCTATTCACAATATTTCATCATCACTGGATGAATCCGAGTTATTACCACATTCTGTATTTTTATCCTCAACGCATCCAACAACTTTTTTGTTGATTCTACTTAACCTTCTTCTGCAAACCTTGCCAAAATGGCCTATTTTGCCACAATATGTGCATTTTGATTTTAAAGCAGGACACTTTTTGTCATTTGCTATATGGCCATTTGTAGGAGAGTAGGATCTGCCTCTTATGTTGCCCCCACTTTTTTTCTGATGTTTACACTGGTTTCTGGCTATAGTCAGGCTGGGACCCTGCTAATCAGGGCCCCAGCCTCTCTGTTCTCTCTAAACGATTTGGAGTGCACTCTAGGTGCACTAGTGATTGGATACTGTGGTACCTTATGAGTCCCTAGTATATGGTACCCTAGGTACCAAGGGCATAGGTACTCCACAGGCCTACCAGGGGCTGCAGCATGTATTATGCCATCCCTGGGAAGCAGACTAAATCTGACACCACAGCCCTGCTACTGCAGCCTGAGTGAGGAAGTGCTAGCGCCCCTCACTGAGATATAGGTTCCCTATATCTCTCCTGCACACACATATAACCCTATCAGTCACCCCTAAGGCAGGCCCTATCAATCCTGAGGGCAGGGTGCTTGACTTCTATGTGAGGGGGTGCCTCTGCCTGAGCGGGGGTGCCTCTGCCTGAGCAGGGCCCCTCTGTAGCTCTCAGAGTCCATTCTCTGGTGCTGTTTGTGGATGCGGTTAAACCATATACTTTTAAGTGCATTATATCCTCGCGGTAAAATGCTAACTTTGGAATGGCTGCATCGAAACATGTCGTGTTTGATGTCAAACACCTTGGAATACTACCCCCCCCCCCGCCAGTCCTGGCGGCGGGGGTAGCATTCCACCCTTCTAGAGGGATAGACATGTACCTACTGTGGAAAAGCGGTAGAATCCGACAGAGCCCTGGCATCACAAAATGGATGCCACCAGTCACAGACACTGGGCTGCACTCCTGCTGATGACCAACACTCGCAGTGGAGGGAGCCCAACAATAGATATCCTGTCCCAAGGGGTGTGACCACCTCCCAGACAGGGTTTAGTGTATTGGGGCTGGGTGGGTGCACTCTTAGAGTGCTTTGAAGTCCTGCACTGGGGGAGCAGAAGGCTCCTCTGTGCATATGCCAGTTCAAACCGGCTCAGGGGCTACCTGTCCCTGCTCTGGCGCGAAACTGGACAAAGGGAAGTGGGTGTAGCCACCCACTCCCCTGACCCTCCCATAGGTAGGGTCATAGAGCTAGTCCCTCCCTTTCTTTTAGTATAAGAGGGGGAACCTGTGCATTGCACCCTAGATTTCCCTGGACGACGCTCTACAAGAAGAATCCCGGACCTTCGACGTTCCACTACCTTTGGAAGACTGAAGAATCTCCCTTGGAGTCAAGGAGTGACTCCCCTGCTTGGCAGGCACCAAAACTACAAACGACGGTCGCAAACTACGCCGCTCCCGCCGGAGTCCGAAGTCCCTGCAGCCCAAGAAGTAGATTTCCTGACTTCTCAAAGGCCATCGTGAGTCCCCAGCGAAGCTGAGGCCAGTGGACCCCAAGAGTAACGAGGAACCGCGACCCCTGGGTACCGTGCACTATTGTCGAGTGCAACCCCTCACAACGTTCCACGAACTTGTGCTTTGGACCACGTGTGGTTCCAGCCTCCAGCAGGAATCCCTCCTAAGATCAGCGGCCTACCACGTCCCGAGTGACCGTGGGCCCCTGTGAGAGAATCCTCCCGAGGCGTCTTCGCGATCCCTTGCCAGCCGGCTTGTGGGTCCCCAGAAGACTTTCCAAAGAAACAAAAGGGCTCCCCTGGTTGCTCCAGGCCTGCCCTGACTTACCCTCACTGGGTGAGTTCCACAGACCTTGCTGGTCTGCGCCATTGCCTCTTCACTCTTTCCTCGAGACTTGCTTTTACCAAGGCTTGTTGGCTCCGATCGAGTTGCCAACACCGCAGTAAGCCGCAGACATCGTGGGACACGCCGAATCCAGCTCCTGGTCATCGTTGACGCCTCCTGGACCTCGTGGCTGAAGAGTCAAGGCAACCGCGAACGACCTGAACCCTGCGACGACGGTGGGCATTCATCTTCCTCGCCCCGAGTCACTGCCAAGTGACTTTGAACACTGTCCCCTCTGCTTTCAGGTCATCCTTCCACCGAATCCAGGCTTGGATTCCACCGGACACTTCTTCACACCATCACAAGCAGCAAGTCTTCTTTGTTCGCCATTGAAAACGACGCCGCGACCCGACACCAAAGGACACCTGTGCACCCGGCTTCCCTGGGTTAGGTAACTCCAGCACTACGGTGCTCCTGTAGGTGTGGGCCCTCGAACTACTTACCCTGTAAGTGACTTGCTTGTAGGTTCACCAGAAGTATCCTAAAACTCTTACTTTCCCCGTGCGATTCTCCCACTGACTCGTACCTGGTTCGCGTCTGTGTTAGACACACCGCGTCCGACTCCCTTGCAAATCCTATCTGTAGACCGAATCCTTCGACTCGTACTGAGTCCGATCGGTGTGTTCGCCTCGAACACGCAAGGGACCTTGAGCATTGATATCTCAATCGCGTCTGAGTGCATAGACTCGTACAGGGTTCGCATCAGTGCCAGGTCACCGCGTCTGTCCCCTGTGGGTCTCCTACAACTACCTGGGGTGGTTCTTGGGGGTCCCTCGATTCTAGATGCCCTAGACCTAGGTCTAGCAAACTAAGATTGTAATAGTCAATTGTGCTAAACTTATCCTGATAATATTGGACTGTACATATGTTCCTATCCTCTAATCTCATAAAGAGATTGGTAGAGAGTGTTTATTAATAAATACATATATATTTGATATATATACCTGTGTGGTGTCTTTTCATTTGGTGATTCAAGAGATTGTGTGGTAAAACAAGCTGCTTTACATTCCTTCAAGACTTAGCCTGAAGGCTGCTCTCCACAGCTACCACTAGGATAGCTTTCTATAAAGGTTGTCTTAAACCTATCTACCATTAGAGTCGAATTGTTCTGGTGCAAGGTGTCCACTTTAATTAGTGAACAGCATATACCAGGCCAACTTCTCACATTGGTGGGCAGCGTGTGGGATTCCAGCTTGCTATTGTTTTACCAGAAAATCTCTATTTGAATTACTAACTGAAAACCACTATAGGTACTTAAGGTACATATAAAGTCAAGCTTAGTATCAATAAGTTCTACTGAACTTAGAGCTGTGTGCCAAGGGATAGCACACCCTTTCTACAGCTCAAGCTAGTATCAGTAGGCCACAAACTAGTGTAGGTAGTACAACACTGCACAACACTAGAATGTCCTTAAAGGGTGGAACCAGTGGATCCACTCAGCCTCAGTACAAGGACATGGCTTTCTCTGACTTGAGAGCCATGTGTGTTAAAAGACACCTGAGACTAGGACAGAGTCCCTCAACCCTGCACCTGATAGATCTGCTGACATCAGATGATCTTAGATTGGCTCTAGGAGCTAATAGGTCTGAATCAGTGGGTGGGTCAATTACAGTATCTGGGTCAGACGATGAAAATCCGAATGACCAGGACTCTGTGATTGAAGAGCCAGGCCTCAAGGGGCCTGAAAAGGACAGAGGAATTCTCCCTAAGAGAACTGACAGAGTGGATGAGAGGCATAGGTCCCCTTCCAGGGAATCTGAGCACTCTTATCACTCTGGCAGAGAATTTGTCCACCAGAGGAACTCATACTTTCCCATAAGAGAGACCTTCTCTGAAAGAATGTGCAAACTGCTGCAGTATGAGGAAGCAAGAGTTGCCCTCAGAACCAAGCAGTTGGCACTGGATACAGAAGCCCTGGAGATCCAGAGAGCTTCTCGACGAGAGGGGTTAAAACCCCTTGGTGGCAGCAACCGTGTCCCTAGAGGCAGGGAATCTATCCCAGACCATAGGAACCTGAGCAAGGTTGTTCCTCCCTACCAGAGTGGGGATGATATCCACAAGTGGATAACTGCTATGGAGAGGGCCTGTAGAGTACAGCAGGTCCCCCAGAAGTAGTGGGCAGCAATCTTGTGGCTCTCCTTTTCAGATAAAGGTAGAGACAAGCTCCTCACTGTTAGAGAAGAGGATGCTGATGATTATGAAGTCCTGAAGAGTGCACTGATAGATGGGTTTGGCTTAACCACTGAACAGTACAGGTTAAAGTTCAGAGACACCCAGAAAGCACAGACTCAGGACTGGACTGACTTTTTGATTGTGCAACCAAGGCTCTGGAGGGTTGGCTGGTTGGCAGTAGGGTTACTGATTTTAAGGGATTGTATAATCTGATGATGAGAGAACAAATCCTTAATAATTGCCAGAACCAGTTGTTGCATCAGTACCTGGTGGACTCAGATCTGACCTCTCCCCAAGAATTGGGAAAGAAGGCAGACAAGTGGGTCAGAACCAGGGTGAGACAGAAACCCCAGAACCAAGGGGGTGACACCAATAAGCAAGATCCTAAGGGCTCTGAGAAAGGTGGGGATAAGTCAAAAGACCAGAAGTCTTCACAAGGGCCCCAAAAATCTGCATCTGGTGGGGAGTCACAGTCCAACAAGGGAAAAGGCCAAAGAAGCCCTGGTGCAAATTCTGTAAACAGAAAGGGCACTGGACTTCTGACTGTAACAAGTCCAAAGACCAAACCACCACCATTCCTGCCCCTAAGGCAACTGTTCCCCCTAGTTCAGCAACTGGTGGAGGTGGTACACAGACTAAGGGTTTAGTAGGGTTGACCCTGGGTTCTGAAGTGGACTCTGACCTAGTCAGAGTGCCCACTCAGGCAATGCTGATTTGTGAGGGAGACCTTAATATGTCCTTCCTAGTGAGTCCCAGTAATCTGGGCAAATACAAGCAGCAGCCTGTAATAAATGGCAAACAGGCTTTGGCATTTAGGGACACAGGTGCTAGTGTCACCATGGTGGCAGAGGATCTTGTGGACCCTGGACAGATCATCCTGGGCGAAATGTACCAGGTGACCAATGCAAGCAACACCAAGACCAACCATAGTCTGGCAGTTGTGAATTTCTCCTGGGGAGGGGTAACTGGCCTCAAGAAGGTTGTAGTCAGTGCAGACCTCCCTGTCGAATGTCTATTGGGCAATGATCTAGAGACTTCAGCCTGGTCTGAAGTAGAGTTATGGACTCATGCTGAGATGTTGGGCATCCCTGCAGAGGTATTTGCTGTGACAAGGTCACAAGCAAGAATGCATGACACTGAACCAGCTCTGGATCCTGGAACAATGGACCAGATGCTTCCCAAGAGGAGGAGCAGTAGGGTAAAGGCAGTGCCTTCCCCTTTGTCTCAGATCACGGATTCACCCCCAGAGGGAGGTGAAGCAGATCCTGAAGAAGTAACTGCCCTAGAGGGACTTGAGCCTGATCAGGTTGAGTTCTTGGGGGCAGGGGGCCCTTCTAGGGAAGATCTGAGGAAGGAGCAACAGTGCTGCCCCTCTCTTGAACCCCTCAGACAGCAGGCTGCTGCTGAGGGTGCTGGGAGTGCTAGTGGGTCCCATAAAGCTTATTGGGATGAGGGACTCCTATATTCTGAAGGTAGAGACCCAGCCCCTGGAGCCACCAGGAGGTTGGTAATACCTCAGAAGTTTAGGGGTTCCTCTTGACCTTAGCACATGATATCCCTTTAGCAGGACACTTGGGCCAAAACAAGACCTGGGACAGGCTTGTTCCACATTTTCATTGGCCACATATGTCAGAGGACACTAAGGAGTTTTGTCGCTCCTGTGTCACATGCCAAGCCAGTGGTAAGGCAGGTGGCACAACAAAGGCCCCCTGATACCACTACCGGTGGTGGGGGTACCCTTTGAAAGGGTAGGGATTGACATTGTTGGTCCCCTTGACCCTCAAACAGCATCTGGGCACAGGTTTATCCTGGTGGTAGTGGATCATGCCACCAGGTACCCAGAAGCAATTCCCCTGAGGACCACCACAGCCCCTGTGGTGGCAAGAGCCCTCATTGGAGTCTTCTCCAGAGTGGGTTTCCCAAAGGAGGTCATTTCTGACAGAGGTACCAACTTCATGTCAGGGTATCTAAAAGCAATGTGGAAGGAGTGTGGTGTAACTTACAAGTTCACCACCCCTATCACCCACAATGCAATGGTTTAGTTGAACGCTTCAACAAAACCTTGAAAGGAATGATTAAAGGACTCCCAGAGAAGCTTAGGCGGAAATGGGACCTTCTTCTTCCTTGCCTGTTGTTTGCCTACAGAGAGGTTCCACAGAAGGGGTTGGCTACAGCCCATTTGAGCTTCTGTTTGGGCATCCTGTGAGAGGTCCACTGTGTTTGGTAAAAGAGGGCTGGGAGTTACCTCTCAAGCCCCCAAACAAGATGTGATGGACTATGTACTTGGTCTCCGCTCCCGGATGGCTGAGTACATGAAAAAGGCAACCAAAAACCTGGAGGCCAGCCAAGAATTACAAAAAGCTTGGCATGACCAAAGGCTGTACTGACTGTATACCAGCCAGGACAGAAAGTGTGGGTGTTGGAGCCTGTGGCCCCAGCAGCCCTCCAGGACAAGTGGAGTGGCCCCCATACAATAGTTGAACAGAAGGGAGAAGTCACCTATCTGGTGAATCTTGGAACTCCCAGGAGCCCCCTGAGGGTGCTCCATGTCAACAGATTAAAGCCATATGTTGACAGGGCTGACATGGGCTTGCTCATGGCAACTGATGAGGACCAGGAGGAGGAGAGTGACCCTCTCCCCGACCTGCTCTCTCAGAACCCTGATGATGGGTCAGTAGATGGTGTTGCTTTGGCAAGCAGCCTCACTGACCATCAGCAAACTGAGTGCAGACAAGTTCTGCAACAGTTTAGACATATGTTTAGCCTGACCCCTAGTCAGACTTCCTGGTGCACCCACGAGGTGGACACTGGAGACAGTCTGCCTGTCAAGAATAAAATCTACAGGCAACCTGACCATGTCAGGGACTGTATCAGGACTGAAGTCCAGAAAATGTTGGAGCTAGGTGTAATTGAGCCTTCAGATAGCCCTTGGGCTAGTCCAGTAGTCCTGGTACCCAAGCCTCATACCCAGGGTGGTAAGAAAGAAATGAGGTTTTGTGTAGACTACAGAGGCCTCAATGCAGTCACTAGGACTGATGCCTATCCCATACCAAGGGCAGATGAGCTGATTGATACTTTGGCCTCAGCCAAGTATCTAAGCACGTTTGACCTAACAGCTGGCTACTGGCAGATCAGATTAGCTGATGATGCAAAAGCCAAGACAGCATTTTCGACCCCTGGTGGGCACTACCACTTTGTGGTGATGCCCTTTGGATTGAAAAATGCACCTGCCACTTTTCAGAGGTTGGTGAATAAAGTTCTGACAGGGATGGAAACTTATTGCTCAGCTTATCTAGATGATATTGCTGTCTTTAGTTCCTCCTGGCAGGATCACCTGGTCCACCTCAGGAATGTTTTGGAGGCCCTGCAAAGGCAGGCCTCACTATCAAGGCCACTAAGTGCCAGATAGGGCAGAGTCAGGTTGTGTACCTGGGCCACCTTGTAGGTGGAGGCCAGGTTCAGCCTTTACAGAGCAAGATCCAGACCATAATGGAATGGGTTGCTCCAACCACCCAGACACAGGTGAGAGCCTTCTTAGGCCTATCTGGGTACTATAGGAGGTTTGTCAAGGGATATGGATCTATAGTGACCCCCTTGAATGATCTGACCTCAAAGAAAATGCCAAAAAGGTTCAGTGGACAGCTAGCTGTCAAAAGGCATTTGAAGACCTAAAGCAGGCCATGTGCACTGCCTCCATCTTACAGAGTCCAGACTACACCAAAAAGTTCATTGTCCAAACAGATGCTTCTGAGCTGGGTGTGGGAGCTGTACTGTCTCAACTGAATGATGAAGGTCAAGACCAGCCAGTAGCTTTTATTAGCAGAAGGCTGACCCCTAGAGAGAAACGGTCAGCTATAGAGAGGGAGGCCTTTGCTGTGGTATGGGCCCTGAAGAAGCTGAGGCCATACTTGTTTGGTACTCACTTCATAGTTCAAACCGACCATAAGCCCCTCCTATGGCTTAAACAAATGAAAGGAGAAAACCCAAAACTTTTGAGGTGGTCCATTTCCCTACAGGGGATGGACTATATAGTGGAACATAGACCTGGGACCCAACATGCCAATGCAGATGGACTCTCAAGGTATTTCCACTTTGAACACGAAGACTCAACTGGTCAAGGTTAGTTTAGTGTCCCTGCGTTTGGGGGGCTGTGTAGGAGAGTAGGATCTGCCTCTTATGTTGCCCCCACTTTTTTCTGATGTTTACACTGGTTTCTGGCTATAGTCAGGCTGGGACCCGGCTAATCAGGGCCCCAGCCTCTCTGTTCTCTCTAAACGATTTGGAGTGCACTCTAGGTGCACTAGTGATTGGATACTGTGGTACCTTATGAGTCCCTAGTATATGGTACCCTAGGTACCAAGGGCATAGGTACTCCACAGGCCTACCAGGGGCTGCAGCATGTATTATGTCACCCCTGGGAAGCAGACTAAATCTGACACCACAGGCCTGCTACTGCAGCCTGAGTGAGGAAGTGCTAGCGCCCCTCACTGAGATATAGGTTCCCTATATCTCTCCTGCACACACATATAACCCTATCAGTCACCCCTAAGGCAGGCCCTATCAATCCTGAGGGCAGGGTGCTTGGCTTCTATGTGAGGGGGTGCCTCTGCCTGAGCAGGGCCCCTCTGCAGCTCTCAGAGTCCATTCTCTGGTGCTGTTTGTGGATGCGGTTAAACCATATACTTTTAAGTGCATTATATCCTCGCGGTAAAATGCTAACTTTGGAATGGCTGCATCGAAACATGTCGTGTTTGATGTCAAACACCTTGGAATACTACCCCCCCGCCAGTCCTGGCGGCGGGGGTAGCATTCCACCCTTCTAGAGGGATAGACATGTACCTACTGTGGAAAAGCGGTAGAATCCGACAGAGCCCTGGCATCACAAAATGGATGCCACCAGTCACAGACACTGGGCTGCACTCCTGCTGATGACCAACACTCGCAGTGGAGGGAGCCCAACAATAGATATCCTGTCCCAAGGGGGTGTGACCACCTCCCAGACAGGGTTTAGTGTATTGGGGATGGGTGGGTGCACTCTTAGAGTGCTTTGAAGTCCTGCACTGGGGGAGCAGAAGGCTCCTCTGTGCATATGCCAGTTCAAACCGGCTCAGGGGCTACCTGTCCCTGCTCTGGCGCGAAACTGGACAAAGGGAAGTGGGTGTAGCCACCCACTCCCCTGACCCTCCCATAGGTAGGGTCATAGAGCTAGTCCCTCCCTTTCTTTTAGTATAAGAGGGGGAACCTGTGCATTGCACCCTAGATTTCCCTGGACGACGCTCTACAAGAAGAATCCCGGACCTTCGACGTCCCACTACCTTTGGAAGACTGAAGAATCTCCCTTGGAGTCAAGGAGTGACTCCCCTGCTTGGCAGGCACCAAAAACTACAAACGACGGTCGCAAACTACGCCGCTCCCGCCGGAGTCCGAAGTCCCTGCAGCCCAAGAAGTAGATTTCCTGACTTCTCAAAGGCCATCGTGAGTCCCCAGCGAAGCTGAGGCCAGTGGACCCCAAGAGTAACGAGGAACCGCGACCCCTGGGTACCGTGCACTATTGTCGAGTGCAACCCCTCACAACGTTCCACGAACTTGTGCTTTGGACCACGTGTGGTTCCAGCCTCCAGCAGGAATCCCTCCTAAGATCAGCGGCCTACCACGTCCCGAGTGACCGTGGGCCCCTGTGAGAGAATCCTCCCGAGGCGTCTTCGCGATCCCTTGCCAGCCGGCTTGTGGGTCCCCAGAAGACTTTCCAAAGAAACAAAAGGGCTCCCCTGGTTGCTCCAGGCCTGCCCTGACTTACCCTCACTGGGTGAGTTCCACAGACCTTGCTGGTCTGCGCCATTGCCTCTTCACTCTTTCCTCGAGACTTGCTTTTACCAAGGCTTGTTGGCTCCGATCGAGTTGCCAACACTGCAGTAAGCCGCAGACATCGTGGGACATGCCGAATCCAGCTCCTGGTCATCGTTGACGCCTCCTGGACCTCGTGGCTGAAGAGTCAAGGCAACCGCGAACGACCTGAACCCTGCGACGACGGTGGGCATTCATCTTCCTCGCCCCGAGTCACTGCCAAGTGACTTTGAACACTGTCCCCTCTGCTTTCAGGTCATCCTTCCACCGAATCCAGGCTTGGATTCCACCGGACACTTCTTCACACCATCACAAGCAGCAAGTCTTCTTTGTTCGCCATTGAAAACGACGCCGCGACCCGACACCAAAGGACACCTGTGCACCCGGCTTCCCTGGGTTAGGTAACTCCAGCACTACGGTGCTCCTGTAGGTGTGGGCCCTCGAACTACTTACCCTGTAAGTGACTTGCTTGTAGGTTCACCAGAAGTATCCTAAAACTCTTACTTTCCCCGTGCGATTCTCCCACTGACTCGTACCTGGTTCGCGTCTGTGTTAGACACACCGCGTCCGACTCCCTTGCAAATCCTATCTGTAGACCGAATCCTTCGACTCGTACTGAGTCCGATCGGTGTGTTCGCCTCGAACACGCAAGGGACCTTGAGCATTGATATCTCAATCGCGTCTGAGTGCATAGACTCGTACAGGGTTCGCATCAGTGCCAGGTCACCGCGTCTGTCCCCTGTGGGTCTCCTACAACTACCTGGGGTGGTTCTTGGGGGTCCCTCGATTCTAGATGCCCTAGACCTAGGTCTAGCAAACTAAGATTGTAATAGTCAATTGTGCTAAACTTATCCTGATAATATTGGACTGTACATATGTTCCTATCCTCTAATCTCATAAAGAGATTGGTAGAGAGTGTTTATTAATAAATACATATATATTTGATATATATACCTGTGTGGTGTCTTTTCATTTGGTGATTCAAGAGATTGTGTGGTAAAACAAGCTGCTTTACATTCCTTCAAGACTTAGCCTGAAGGCTGCTCTCCACAGCTACCACTAGGATAGCTTTCTATAAAGGTTGTCTTAAACCTATTGTTGGGATCTGTGGAACGCTGGCTCGTGAGGAGCTTGTGTCATCGGGGGGGATTCTACTCTGGAATGTGGAGTTCTTAGGCAGGCAGTTGCTGCCGGGACCTGGAGGACGTCAGACAGAATAAACCGGACACTTACCCCATTTCTGCGTAGTGTCTTCTTTTCAGTGGCGACGAGTTGGTCTGACGCCTCAGGATCCCCACGAAGTACCCCAGCTGTGCCACGCCGTATCCTGTGTTCTGCTGAGAGAGCTTGAATTCCCTGGCGGTCTTCCTGGCTTTCCGGTCTGCCTGTTCCTCCTGCTTCATCCTGCTGTCCTGCTTCAGTGTGCTGTTGCCGAGGTTCGCCGTGGTCTGGCAAGTTTCGTTCCGTTTTGTTTTCCTGCTGGGCAATCGCTTCTTCTTTTGTGCCAGTTGGTGTGTCCCCGTGGTGCGGCGAAGGCTCGCGCACCGTTCCCTACCGTTGCCACACAACAGATTGTCGGCATTTTTCCTCTACGCCTACGACGTCGCTCTACGTCTACGACGCCTGACGTCACCACGCGTCAGCGGCAGCGGCCATTTTAGGATCAGGCTGTTTCGTTTTCACCGCTTCAAGCATCATTTCTACTTTCCTCATCTTCAACTCAACTTTGAGGACTTCTGCTTTTCGACGTTGCACATCGGTGATGTGCTCACCTTTTCTTCGTTTTCTCAAGCTTCCATCGTAAGTTGCAACTCTTAATGTGCTGTGATTATGCCATATTGTGCATCCGGTGATGCGCACACCCCTACTACTCATGAGTGATTACTTCTGTTTGTTACATCCTTGATGTGCATTCGGTGATGCGCACACCTGCTTGTCTTATTTGTGCACACCTCCTGTTAACTGTTTATTATGCTTTATTTTCCGTATACATATAGTCATCCCTGCATCTTGTTGGCACCATTAAAGTACAGTTGTATTGACGTTGGGCAGCAACTCACCCACGTTTTGCCATGGATCGCGTTTCGGCGCCTCCACCCTTTTTGCAATCTGTAGGTACTCCACCTGTTCACTGGGAACAGTGGAAAGAGACGTTCGAGGCTTATTTAGAAGCCATTGATGGTGAAACCTTTACCCCTAAGAAGAAGAAAGCACTTCTAATCTACAATCTTGGCCCTGAAGGCAGAAACATCTTGAAAACTTTACCCTTAGAGGTTGTAAGTACTCTTGTAAGTGGTGGTGACAGTGGAGATTCACTTCTCGTTGATGACTATGCTTCTGTAGTCAAGACTCTTGACAAGAGATTCAGTCCAAAAAGGAATGTAGTTCTTGAACGTCACAAATTCTTGCAACGCGCTCAAACTCCTGGTGAGTCTATTGATGACTTCGTTGCTGCTCTTCGAATTCTAGCTGTCACCTGTAATTACAGGGAGTTTCGTGATGAAATCATCCGTGACCAATTAATTGAAAGGACATCCAACAAGAAGATCCAAGAGAAATTGTTATCCTCTGATGATCCTGACTTAGAAACTGCACTCACTTTGGCCAGGTCTATTGAGCATTCCCAATTTTGTGTAAAAGAAATGAGTAGCACTGTTTCAACCATGAGGTCAAACTGTTAAATGCCAAATCTGTCCCCAAATCATCTAGGTCATCCATTCTAAAGGCTCCCTCTCCTAGCACTTCACGTCCTACACTCTACCCGAAACCCAAATTTGAACCAAATGAAGTTGTGTGCTTTCGTTGCGGAAGCAAGTCACATCTAGGCAATGCCAAATTTTGTTTTGCTCTGAATCAAACCTGCTACAAATGTGGTAAGCAAGGCCATTATTCCAGAATGTGCAAAGCAGTCATGGTTAAGAAGAGTTCATCTCAGGTAGTGAAGGCTATTGCAGAGGACCTCACATATTCTGATGATGAGAATTATGAACTGTTGATGTTGTCTCCTTCATCGTCTCACGCTGAAGGTGTAGTTGAATTATCTTCCTTGGGGGGTCCCACAAGAGGAAATCTCCTTCATGCAACATTAAGGTCAATGGGGTTAGTATTAGTTTCCTTGCTGATTCAGGTTCGCCTTTTACCATCATCAATGTTAAGGATTTTGACAAGGTCGTTGATGTCCATTTGGTACAATCCAACATCAAAATTTTTGCATATGGTGGTAAAAGAGTTGAAGTGCTGGGAAAGTTTTCAGCAAAACTGGCTTTCAATGATGATCAAACTACGGGAATCGTGTTTGTAGTTAAGGAGGGCGCAAATTTGTTGGGATGGGACGAGCAAGGTGCTCTCAACATCATATTGGATCCCAATCATCCTGATATGGTGGTGTCCCGCAATGCCCTCTGGCAATTCTACAGTCTCACTCCCCACGACATATCACCTGTTCATGCCGTTACTCAATCAGCTAATGACAAGTGGGCACACATCTTTCCTGAAGTATTCAGTGGGGAACTTGGGAAGCTTAGGGGCTTTCAGCATCGCATCGTACTTAAGGACAGTGCGATAGCTGTGGCTCACAAGGTTCGCAAGGTACCTTTAAGTCTACGAGATGAACTCAAGCGGGAGTTGAAGCGATTGTGTACTGCAGGGGTGATTGAACCTATCGAAGGTTCTGAATGGTTGGCCCCCATTGTTTTAGCACGAAAATCCGATAAATCTCTCAGGATGTGTGTTGACTTGAGAGATCTCAACGCTAACATTTGGGTTGATCGTCAACCTTTACCCAACATCAATGAAATGTTGGCTACTCTGGAGGGTGCCAAATTTTTCACTTCACTCGATATTTCCTCAGCGTATCACCAAATTGAGCTGAGTAAGGAGTCTAGGCACTTAACATCATTTGTCACTCCAGAGGGTGCTTATCGCTACATTCGCATGCCTTTTGGTCTTGCTTCAGCTTCTGCTGTGTTTCAAAGATTAATGAACAATTTGTTTAAGGACATAGCGGGTGTCGTATTTTTTCAGGACGACATTCTCATTTTTGGGAAGTCGGAGCCTGAACACGATGAGAGAGTCAAGCATGTGCTAAATATCATTAGGTCAAGCGGTTTAACATTGAGGGCTGATAAGTGCAAGTTCCTTCAAGAGGGTGTTGATTATCTTGGTCATCATATCTCACACAAGGGCATTGAACCCAAACTCAAGATCATTGAGGCCATTCAGAATGCACCCACTCCTGTGAACAAGGACCAACTTCGTTCCTTTTTAGGGTTAGTGGAATATTACGCCAAGTTTGTTTGCAATTTCTCTACTAAAACTGCTTCCATGCGGAATTTGTTAAAGAGAAACGTCAAGTATGTGTGGGATGCTGACTGCAACAATAATTTTGAATGTATCAAACAGGAAATTATACATGCTCACCCCCTTAAACACTTCAACATTAATGATTTGTGTATTGTATCCACTGATGCGAGTAATGTTGGTTTGGGGGCAGTACTTCTTCAGAGGAGGAGTGATGGTCGTGAAGAAACCATTGCCTTTGCTTCAAGGACTTTAAGGGGTGCTGAGAGCACCTATTCTACCATAGAAAAGGAAGCTTTAGGTTTGTGGTGGGGTGTTCAACACTTCAAGAATTTTTTGTGGGGCAATGAGTTCATTTTAAGAACCGACCATAAGCCCTTAGTTGATTTGTTTACAACCAAAGGTGGTGGGAGAGCCACGCCACGTATTTCCAAGTGGCAGTATAGATTACAAGAGTTCCGCTATCGGCTTGAGTATGTGGCTGGAGCCAAAAACCATGTTGCCGATTGCCTGTCTAGGTTACCCCTTTCTGGCATGGATGAGGTATTGGAGTGTGATGATTTGGAAATGGTTTGTGCTGTGTGCTCGTTGGAGGGCACCATTGGTAGTGCACTCACCGAACAAGAATGGTTGGAGAGCATGTCTAACGATGCTGTTGTCGTAAAGGTGATTGACCTCTTAGCCGGTGTGTGGCCTAGCGACAAAAATTGCCCTTCCGAGTTGGTGCCTTACAATAGGATCAAGGATGAGCTATCCTTAGTAGATGGAGTATTAAGGAGAGGGGGTTTGTTGGTGGTTCCTTCATCCATTCGTGATAAGATCTTAAATTTAGCTCATGAGGGCCATCCTGGGATTCGAGCTATGAAACGTAGAGTTAGACAAGATTTTTGGTGGCCTGCCCTGGATAAGGATGTGGAGCATTATGTTCGTGACTGTTGTGCATGTGTCACGAGTGACAAATCCCAGGTGACTCATCCTTCCCCGATTACACCTGTGGTGGTGAAAAACACTCCTTGGACTAAATTGGCCTTTGACATCGCGGGTCCCTTTGGACTCATTGGGAGTTCTCCTAAGTATGCCCTTGTTCTAATTGACTACATGTCAAAATGGCCAGAGGTCAGATTCGTTGACAATGCTAATTCTTCATCTGTTATCAACTTTTTGCAAGATGTTTTTCTCAAGGAGGGTTTTCCTGAGGAGTTGGTGTCGGATAATGGTACCCAGTTAGTTTCTTGTGAGATGGAGAAATTCCTCAAGGACATAGGTGTCAGTCACATTCTTACTTCTCTTTATCACCCCCGCAGCAATGGCCTGGTTGAGCGCTTCAACCGCGTAATCAAGGAACATCTGCAATTGGCTTTGGTGAATGGGTTGCATTGGCGGCAAGCGGTCAGCAACATGCTTTGGGCTGTGAGGACCACTCCCCATGTTAGTACCGGCATTGCCCCGTTTACCTTACTTAGGGAAGGGTTGCTGGCTCTAAATTAAACAAGGAATGGATGTCCAGGAGGGTGGTGGACACTAAGAAATTGTCTGTTGTAACTGACGTTAGGGCTGCTGTTCAGGCCAAGTACGACACCAGGCCTGGAGTTCGTTATCCCATTTCTGTTAAGGTGGGGGATTGGGTGAGGGTCAAAAGACCGGGTTTTCTTCGCAAGGGGAGTCTCGGTTCTCTGCTCCCAAAGAGTGTCAGCTGTAAGAAATCACGTGGTGGTGTTGGAGAATGGGAAAGTTTGGAGCAAGTCTGCTATTTCCATTGTGCCTGAGTCAATGCTGGTCTATGTCAACAAGAGACTTGGTGTTGTTCCTTCCCCAACATCAGTGCCGACCAATACCCACGGGATGGAACCTGTGCATTCCGATCATGTTTCTTCCAGAGCTGTTTCCACCAGATTGAAATTTGTTCCTGTAAAATTCCAAGATTACAAAATGTAGTGATGTTGTTCTTCTGCATACCCTGTTTCCTGTTATCTTCATCTTATTGTTTTTCTTTGCCTAACCTTACTTTCTTGTTTTCATTGTGAAGGAAGGGGGGTGTGTTGGGATCTGTGGAACGCTGGCTCGTGAGGAGCTTGTGTCATCGGGGGGGATTCTACTCTGGAATGTGGAGTTCTTAGGCAGGCAGTTGCTGCCGGGACCTGGAGGACGTCAGACAGAATAAACCGGACACTTACCCCATTTCTGCGTAGTGTCTTCTTTTCACCTATCTACCATAAGAGTCGAATTGTTCTGGTGCAAGGTGTCCACTTTAATTAGTGAACAGCATATACCAGGCCAACTTCTCACATTGGTGGGCAGCGTGTGGGATTCCAGCTTGCTATTGTTTTACCAGAAAATCTCTATTTGAATTACTAACTGAAAACCACTATAGGTACTTAAGGTACATATAAAGTCAAGCTTAGTATCAATAAGTTCTACTGAACTTAGAGCTGTGTGCCAAGGGATAGCACACCCTTTCTACAGCTCAAGCTGGTATCAGTAGGCCACAAACTAGTGTAGGTAGTACAACACTGCACAACACTAGAATGTCCTTAAAGGGTGGAACCAGTGGATCCACTCAGCCTCAGTACAAGGACATGGCTTTCTCTGACTTGAGAGCCATGTGTGTTGAAAGACACCTGAGACTAGGACAGAGTCCCTCAACCCTGCACCTGATAGATCTGCTGACAGCAGATGATCTTAGATTGGCTCTAGGAGCTAATAGGTCTGAATCAGTGGGTGGGTCAATTACAGTATCTGGGTCAGACGATGAAAATCCGAATGACCAGGACTCTGTGATTGAAGAGCCAGGCCTCAAGGGGCCTGAAAAGGACAGAGGAATTCTCCCTAAGAGAACTGACAGAGTGGATGAGAGGCATAGGTCCCCTTCCAGGGAATCTGAGCACTCTTATCACTCTGGCAGAGAATTTGTCCACCAGAGGAACTCATACTTTCCCATAAGAGAGACCTCCTCTGAAAGAATGTGCAAACTGCTGCAGTATGAGGAAGCAAGAGTTGCCCTCAGAACCAAGCAGTTGGCACTGGATAGAGAAGCCCTGGAGATCCAGAGAGCTTCTCGACGAGAGGGGTTAGAACCCCTTGGTGGCAGCAACAGTGTCCCTAGAGGCAGGGAATCTATCCCAGACCATAGGAACCTGAGCAAGGTTGTTCCTCCCTACCAGAGTGGGGATGATATCCACAAGTGGATAACTGCTATGGAGAGGGCCTGTAGAGTACAGCAGGTCCCCCAGAAGTAGTGGGCAGCAATCTTGTGGCTCTCCTTTTCAGATAAAGGTAGAGACAAGCTCCTCACTGTTAGAGAAGAGGATGCTGATGATTATGAAGTCCTGAAGAGTGCACTGATAGATGGGTTTGGCTTAACCACTGAACAGTACAGGTTAAAGTTCAGAGACACCCAGAAAGCACAGACTCAGGACTGGACTGACTTTTTGATTGTGCAACCAAGGCTCTGGAGGGTTGGCTGGTTGGCAGTAGGGTTACTGATTTTAAGGGATTGTATAATCTGATGATGAGAGAACAAATCCTTAATAATTGCCAGAACCAGTTGTTGCATCAGTACCTGGTGGACTCAGATCTGACCTCTCCCCAAGAATTGGGAAAGAAGGCAGACAAGTGGGTCAGAACCAGGGTGAGACAGAAACCCCAGAACCAAGGGGGTGACACCAATAAGCAAGATCCTAAGGGCTCTGAGAAAGGTGGGGATAAGTCAAAAGACCAGAAGTCTTCACAAGGGCCCCAAAAATCTGCATCTGGTGGGGAGTCACAGTCCAACAAGGGAAAAGGCCAAAGAAGCCCTGGTGCAAATTCTGTAAACAGAAAGGGCACTGGACTTCTGACTGTAACAAGTCCAAAGACCAAACCACCACCATTCCTGCCCCTAAGGCAACTGTTCCCCCTAGTTCAGCAACTGGTGGAGGTGGTACACAGACTAAGGGTTTAGTAGGGTTGACCCTGGGTTCTGAAGTGGACTCTGACCTAGTCAGAGTGCCCACTCAGGCAATGCTGATTTGTGAGGGAGACCTTAATATGTCCTTCCTAGTGAGTCCCAGTAATCTGGGCAAATACAAGCAGCAGCCTGTAATAAATGGCAAACAGGCTTTGGCATTTAGGGACACAGGTGCTAGTGTCACCATGGTGGCAGAGGATCTTGTGGACCCTGGACAGATCATCCTGGGCGAAATGTACCAGGTGACCAATGCAAGCAACACCAAGACCAACCATAGTCTGGCAGTTGTGAATTTCTCCTGGGGAGGGGTAACTGGCCTCAAGAAGGTTGTAGTCAGTGCAGACCTCCCTGTCGAATGTCTATTGGGCAATGATCTAGAGACTTCAGCCTGGTCTGAAGTAGAGTTATGGACTCATGCTGAGATGTTGGGCATCCCTGCAGAGGTATTTGCTGTGACAAGGTCACAAGCAAGAATGCATGACACTGAACCAGCTCTGGATCCTGGAACAATGGACCAGATGCTTCCCAAGAGGAGGAGCAGTAGGGTAAAGGCAGTGCCTTCCCCTTTGTCTCAGATCACGGATTCACCCCCAGAGGGAGGTGAAGCAGATTCTGAAGAAGGAACTGCCCCAGAGGGACTTGAGCCTGATCAGGTTGAGTTCTTGGGGGCAGGGGGCCCTTCTAGGGAAGATCTGAGGAAGGAGCAACAGTGCTGCCCCTCTCTTGAACCCCTCAGACAGCAGGCTGCTGCTGAGGCTGCTGGGAGTGCTAGTGGGTCCCATAAAGTTTATTGGGATGAGGGACTCCTATATTCTGAAGGTAGAGACCCAGCCCCTGGAGCCACCAGGAGGTTGGTAATACCTCAGAAGTTTAGGGGTTCCTCTTGACCTTAGCACATGATATCCCTTTAGCAGGACACTTGGGCCAAAACAAGACCTGGGACAGGCTTGTTCCACATTTTCATTGGCCACATATGTCAGAGGACACTAAGGAGTTTTGTCGCTCCTGTGTCACATGCCAAGCCAGTGGTAAGGCAGGTGGCACAACAAAGGCCCCCTGATACCACTACCGGTGGTGGGGGTACCCTTTGAAAGGGTAGGGATTGACATTGTTGGTCCCCTTGACCCTCAAACAGCATCTGGGCACAGGTTTATCCTGGTGGTAGTGGATCATGCCACCAGGTACCCAGAAGCAATTCCCTGAGGACCACCACAGCCCCTGTGGTGGCAAGAGCCCTCATTGGAGTCTTCTCCAGAGTGGGTTTCCCAAAGGAGGTCATTTCTGACAGAGGTACCAACTTCATGTCAGGGTATCTAAAAGCAATGTGGAAGGAGTGTGGTGTAACTTACAAGTTCACCACCCCCTATCACCCACAATGCAATGGTTTAGTTGAACGCTTCAACAAAACCTTGAAAGGAATGATTAAAGGACTCCCAGAGAAGCTTAGGCGGAAATGGGACCTTCTTCTTCCTTGCCTGTTGTTTGCCTACAGAGAGGTTCCACAGAAGGGGGTTGGCTACAGCCCATTTGAGCTTCTGTTTGGGCATCCTGTGAGAGGTCCACTGTGTTTGGTAAAAGAGGGCTGGGAGTTACCTCTCAAGCCCCCCAAACAAGATGTGATGGACTATGTACTTGGTCTCCGCTCCCGGATGGCTGAGTACATGAAAAAGGCAACCAAAAACCTGGAGGCCAGCCAAGAATTACAAAAAGCTTGGCATGACCAAAGGCTGTACTGACTGTATACCAGCCAGGACAGAAAGTGTGGGTGTTGGAGCCTGTGGCCCCAGCAGCCCTCCAGGACAAGTGGAGTGGCCCCCATACAATAGTTGAACAGAAGGGAGAAGTCACCTATCTGGTGAATCTTGGAACTCCCAGGAGCCCCCTGAGGGTGCTCCATGTCAACAGATTAAAGCCATATGTTGACAGGGCTGACATGGGCTTGCTCATGGCAACTGATGAGGACCAGGAGGAGGAGAGTGACCCTCTCCCCGACCTGCTCTCTCAGAACCCTGATGATGGGTCAGTAGATGGTGTTGCTTTGGCAAGCAGCCTCACTGACCATCAGCAAACTGAGTGCAGACAAGTTCTGCAACAGTTTAGACATATGTTTAGCCTGACCCCTAGTCAGACTTCCTGGTGCACCCACGAGGTGGACACTGGAGACAGTCTGCCTGTCAAGAATAAAATCTACAGGCAACCTGACCATGTCAGGGACTGTATCAGGACTGAAGTCCAGAAAATGTTGGAGCTAGGTGTAATTGAGCCTTCAGATAGCCCTTGGGCTAGTCCAGTAGTCCTGGTACCCAAGCCTCATACCCAGGGTGGTAAGAAAGAAATGAGGTTTTGTGTAGACTACAGAGGCCTCAATGCAGTCACTAGGACTGATGCCTATCCCATACCAAGGGCAGATGAGCTGATTGATACTTTGGCCTCAGCCAAGTATCTAAGCACGTTTGACCTAACAGCTGGCTACTGGCAGATCAGATTAGCTGATGATGCAAAAGCCAAGACAGCATTTTCGACCCCTGGGGGCACTACCACTTTGTGGTGATGCCCTTTGGATTGAAAAATGCACCTGCCACTTTTCAGAGGTTGGTGAATAAAGTTCTGACAGGGATGGAAACTTATTGCTCAGCTTATCTAGATGATATTGCTGTCTTTAGTTCCTCCTGGCAGGATCACCTGGTCCACCTCAGGAATGTTTTGGAGGCCCTGCAAAAGGCAGGCCTCACTATCAAGGCCACTAAGTGCCAGATAGGGCAGAGTCAGGTTGTGTACCTGGGCCACCTTGTAGGTGGAGGCCAGGTTCAGCCTTTACAGAGCAAGATCCAGACCATAATGGAATGGGTTGCTCCAACCACCCAGACACAGGTGAGAGCCTTCTTAGGCCTATCTGGGTACTATAGGAGGTTTGTCAAGGGATATGGATCTATAGTGACCCCCTTGAATGATCTGACCTCAAAGAAAATGCCAAAAAGGTTCAGTGGACAGCTAGCTGTCAAAAGGCATTTGAAGACCTAAAGCAGGCCATGTGCACTGCCTCCATCTTACAGAGTCCAGACTACACCAAAAGTTCATTGTCCAAACAGATGCTTCTGAGCTGGGTGTGGGAGCTGTACTGTCTCAACTGAATGATGAAGGTCAAGACCAGCCAGTAGCTTTTATTAGCAGAAGGCTGACCCCTAGAGAGAAACGGTCAGCTATAGAGAGGGAGGCCTTTGCTGTGGTATGGGCCCTGAAGAAGCTGAGGCCATACTTGTTTGGTACTCACTTCATAGTTCAAACCGACCATAAGCCCCTCCTATGGCTTAAACAAATGAAAGGAGAAAACCCAAAACTTTTGAGGTGGTCCATTTCCCTACAGGGGATGGACTATATAGTGGAACATAGACCTGGGACCCAACATGCCAATGCAGATGGACTCTCAAGGTATTTCCACTTTGAACACGAAGACTCAACTGGTCAAGGTTAGTTTAGTGTCCCTGCGTTTGGGGGGGGCTGTGTAGGAGAGTAGGATCTGCCTCTTATGTTGCCCCCACTTTTTTCTGATGTTTACACTGGTTTCTGGCTATAGTCAGGCTGGGACCCGGCTAATCAGGGCCCCAGCCTCTCTGTTCTCTCTAAACGATTTGGAGTGCACTCTAGGTGCACTAGTGATTGGATACTGTGGTACCTTATGAGTCCCTAGTATATGGTACCCTAGGTACCAAGGGCATAGGTACTCCACAGGCCTACCAGGGGCTGCAGCATGTATTATGTCACCCCTGGGAAGCAGACTAAATCTGACACCACAGGCCTGCTACTGCAGCCTGAGTGAGGAAGTGCTAGCGCCCCTCACTGAGATATAGGTTCCCTATATCTCTCCTGCACACACATATAACCCTATCAGTCACCCCTAAGGCAGGCCCTATCAATCCTGAGGGCAGGGTGCTTGGCTTCTATGTGAGGGGGTGCCTCTGCCTGAGCAGGGCCCCTCTGCAGCTCTCAGAGTCCATTCTCTGGTGCTGTTTGTGGATGCGGTTAAACCATATACTTTTAAGTGCATTATATCCTCGCGGTAAAATGCTAACTTTGGAATGGCTGCATCGAAACATGTCGTGTTTGATGTCAAACACCTTGGAATACTACCCCCCGCCAGTCCTGGCGGCGGGGGTAGCATTCCACCCTTCTAGAGGGATAGACATGTACCTACTGTGGAAAAGCGGTAGAATCCGACAGAGCCCTGGCATCACAAAATGGATGCCACCAGTCACAGACACTGGGCTGCCCTCCTGCTGATGACCAACACTCGCAGTGGAGGGAGCCCAACAATAGATATCCTGTCCCAAGGGGTGTGACCACCTCCCAGACAGGGTTTAGTGTATTGGGGCTGGGTGGGTGCACTCTTAGAGTGCTTTGAAGTCCTGCACTGGGGAGCAGAAGGCTCCTCTGTGCATATGCCAGTTCAAACCGGCTCAGGGGCTACCTGTCCCTGCTCTGGCGCGAAACTGGACAAAGGGAAGTGGGTGTAGCCACCCACTCCCCTGACCCTCCCATAGGTAGGGTCATAGAGCTAGTCCCTCCCTTTCTTTTAGTATAAGAGGGGGAACCTGTGCATTGCACCCTAGATTTCCCTGGACGACGCTCTACAAGAAGAATCCCGGACCTTCGACGTTCCACTACCTTTGGAAGACTGAAGAATCTCCCTTGGAGTCAAGGAGTGACTCCCCTGCTTGGCAGGCACCAAAACTACAAACGACGGTCGCAAACTACGCCGCTCCCGCCGGAGTCCGAAGTCCCTGCAGCCCAAGAAGTGGATTTCCTGACTTCTCAAAGGCCATCGTGAGTCCCCAGCGAAGCTGAGGCCAGTGGACCCCAAGAGTAACGAGGAACCACGACCCCTGGGTACCGTGCACTATTGTCGAGTGCAACCCCTCACAACGTTCCACGAACTTGTGCTTTGGACCAGGTGTGGTCCCAGCCTCCAGCAGGAATCCCTCCTAAGATCAGCGGCCTACCACGTCCCGAGTGACCGTGGGCCCCTGTGAGAGAATCCTCCCGAGGTGTCTTTGCGATCCCTTGCCAGCAGGCTTGTGGGTCCCCAGAAGACTTTCCAAAGAAACAAAAGGGCTCCCCTGGTTGCTCCAGGCCTGCCCTGACTTACCCTCGCTGGGTGAGTTCCACAGACCTTGCTGGTCTGCGCCATTGCCTCTTCACTCTTTCCCCGAGACTTGCTGTTACCAAGGCTTGTTGGCTCCGATCGAGTTGCCGTCACCGCAGTAAGCCGCAGACATTGTGGGACACGCCGAATCCAGCTCCTGGTCGTTGTCGTCGCCTCCTGGACCTCGTGGCTGAAGAGTCAAGGCAACCGCGAACGACCTGAACCCTGCGACTACGGTGGGCATTCATCTTCCTCGCCCCGAGTCACTGCCAAGTGACTTTGAACACAGTCCCCTCTGCTTTCAGGTCATCCTTCCACCGAATCCAGGCTTGGATTCCACCGGACACTTCTTCACACCATCACAAGCAGCAAGTCTTCTTTGTTCGCCATTGAAAACGACGCCGCGACCCGACACCAAAGGACACCTGTGCACCCGGCTTCCCTGGGTGAGGTAACTCCAGCACTACGGTGCTCCTGTAGGTGTGGGCCCTCGAACTACTTACCCTGTAAGTGACTTGCTTGTAGGTTCACCAGAAGTATCCTAAAACTCTTACTTTCCCCGTGCGATTCTCGCACTGACTCGTACCTGGTTCGCGTCTGTGTTAGACACACCGCGTCCGACTCCCTTGCAAATCCTATCTGTAGACCGAATCCTTCGACTCGTACTGAGTCCGATCGGTGTGTTCGCCTCGAACACGCAAGGGACCTTGAACATTGATATCTCAATCGCGTCTGAGTGCAAAGACTCGTACAGGGTTCGCATCGGTGCCAGGTCACCGCGTCCGTCCCCTGTGGGTCTCCTACAACTACCTGGGGTGGTTCTTGGGGGTCCCTCGATTCTAGATGCCCTAGACCTAGGTCTAGCAAACTAAGATTGTAATAGTCAATTGTGCTAAACTTATCCTGATAATATTTGACTGTACATATGTTCCTATCCTCTAATCTCATAAAGAGATTGCTAGAGAGAGTTTATTAATAAATACATATATATTTGATATATATACCTGTGTGGTGTCTTTTCATTTGGTGATTCAAGAGATTGTGTGGTAAAACAAGCTGCTTTACATTCCTTCAAGACTTAGCCTGAAGGCTGCTCTCCACAGCTACCACTAGGATAGCTTTCTTTAAAGGTTGTCTTAAACCTATCTACCATAAGAGTCGAATTGTTCTGGTGCAAGGTGTCCACTTTAATTAGTGAACAGCATATACCAGGCCAACTTCTCACACCATTATATCCACATCTATAACAAACAGAACTTTTGTACTCAAGCTCACTTTTGTTATTTGATGCATATTTTTTACTCGTATCTGTAAGAGGACGTTTTTCATTACTTTTCACGTCATTTTTGCTATGAGTAACTTTACTGACGACCAGTCCTTCTTCATTGCTTTTCAATGCAACTTTCGCACACCTTTTTGACATTTCTGCCTTTTTAACTATGGCAATAATTTCATTTAATGGCGCATCACCACATACCCATAACTTTTCCTGGATAGAAGAGTTATTTGAATGCATGACGAGTTGATCTCTAACAAAGCTATCATGCAAAGTGCCAAATTCACAGTTTATAGCTAATTTTTTAAGGAGGAAACATAGTCTTCCACAGACTCAGATTTGCTTTGTTTTCTTTGAAAGAATTCATATCTATTGATACCAACACACACAGTAGGGTGATAGTGAGAATCTAAATCTTCTAGGGCTTCTAGAAAAACATTGGTATTTTCAGAAGATCTTACTTTCTTCTCCATCTGAATAAATACTCTAATACCTTCTGGTCCTAAACTATGTAGTAGCATTTTTTTCTTTCTTGATGGTGCAAATTCATCATCGTTCTCCTCTTCTAGTGCAGCTATATAATTTAAAAAATAATCTTTCCAGTCGGGCCATTTTATTATTGGCTCCCCTGGACGAGGTAAAAACGGTACAGGTGGAACTAACCCACAACCTTGTGATGCCATGTTATAGAAGGTAAATATTTTTTTTTAAATTTACTGTCTGAAGTGGTGTGACCTGGAAGTAAAATGTGTAGTAAATATAAACTAAACACTTAATACAGCATGAAGTCAAAGTAAATATTTGGTACAGCTAGAAGTTAAAGTAATTATGCAATAGGTGTGCACATCACCGTGCGCAACAATAGTTATATTAGAAGTGGAGAGTAGTAAATAAGATATGCGGTGTGCATATCACCGAAGGAATCTGTAAAAATAAATAAATACTGTGTTATTTGGAGATATCAGAAGCTTTCTCTAAGTTGCCGGTGAAGTTCTGAAAAATAACAGTTTTGTTTGAAGAAAACCTGAGTTCTTGGATGTTCGCGATGAAAGTCTGACGACCGGCCGGGTTGCTAGGTGGCAAACAACAACAAAAACTAAAGATGGCCGCTACGCAAGGTCACGCTGCGTGACCTTACGTGATGACGTGGTCTCACCTTCCTTGCATGTTCCGGACAGCGTCTACGGAGCTTCACAGAGCGAGTGACGTTCGATGGAAGAAGACGTCACTGGGAATCTTCGGATGACTCGAAGGATGCAGCAGAGGCTTGGATCTCGTGAAGAATGGAATCCTACTGCCGCTCGAATAATGCGGCCGAAGAGGGGATTCCACCAACGGTACCGGCAACAGATTTGAAGGTAAACACTTCCTAAAAGTGCTCAGACAGCGCACTGTTCGCTCGAAAAAGCTGCCAAGGTACCAGGATTGTCCCACAGTAAATAGCCGTAAAAGCAGCAGGGTTGTCCCAAAGATTACTCACGTGTCACAATGAGTAAGAGTCGGTTGCTTCAATCCGGCATTAAAGTTATCAATCCAGGGTTAACTGGTGGAGTTCAATCCTTGTAAAAGGCGTATAAGTCCTCGGTTTCTTCGTTAATTAGAATCCCTTTTCTTTAAGTCGATCAATTTCAGTAAATCCTTTTTAGGTCTCGGCCTGACGTAAGCAGCCCATGCGCTGCTCTCGTCATACGAGGCTTCTTGGAATCGATACGATTTCAGAAGCCGTGTCCCAGCTCCGCCTTCAGTTTTGATTCCTGCGCGTCGTTTTGCGTCACAAATTATGCCAAAGGCAGTGCAATGATTGCACCGAAGGCATGTCAATCGCTGCTTGTTGCCACCCTGTCTCCTTTTATCCACGCCCAGCGGGGTGGATCTCTTACTGGCGGCGGGAGACAGTGTCTCCTAATTAGCCGCTACGCACTTTTTTGTTATCATTCGCCTTTGGCAAAGGCAGCCGCGTGTTTATTTTTGCATCGCGCTTTCACTTAAAGTGAAGCGCGATGCAATTATAAACAAGCGGCTGCCTTTGCCAAAGCCGAGAGCTTGTTTCTCAAGTGTATAATTCTGCGTTTTCTTCATTGTGCTTGTCTCTTGTTTGATTTCTCAAGTGTATAATTCTGCGTTTTCTTCATTGTGCTTGTCTCTTGTTTGAGTATGTTGTTGCTCTCCTGCCAGATATCGGTGGAAGATGTCTCGGTATCCCTCGCCTCGTGGTTGGACCACAGAGCCCCAGCCTGGGCCCTGGCCGGGTTGCTGACACTGGGAGACGGGTGTAAATGAACAGTAGAGGGCAGTGTGACACAGGGCACGACAGTGTAACATATTATCGGTGCACTCTCATCATACCGGAATCTCAGCACGGGCCGGTTGTGTTATTGACATCAAGGTTAATTTCAGTAGTTTCGCTTTACTTGCCATTGTCCACAAGAATTCACCTGGTTTATGGGAAATCCGAAGATGCGCCTCTACGTCAGCCTCCTTACAGAACTTAATTTGTAAAAAGAAAAAAAAAACTCGCCGCCAGTGCTACCGATTATCAGGGCTGACTAGTCTTGGGGCCACCTCGTGGCTCTTTGTCTCTCTCTCCCATCACCTTGGACTTCCTGGTTGTTTGTCAGTATTGTAGGTTATTTGTCGTTCCTGCTTTCTTCATCTGTCACAGTTTTCTCTGTGTCTTTTCTCCCTATTCTGTCTCTGTCTCGCTTCTCTTGGGTCAGTCTCTGACGAGGGATAATAATAATGACAGGATGTGGCCTAACGGCTAGATCGGTCAACGTGGAAGCTGGGAACCGGATCTCGGCAGCGACACTGAACTTCCTGTGTTTCTGGACAAATCACTTAATCTCCCCGCGCCCAACAAAAAAGAATGTGTCCTTGTGTGACGCAACTGGTGCTAGAGTAAAGCGCTCTGATACCTTCGGGTCGAGTTCGCGCTATATAAAACTCCCCAAAAAAAGAAAATGCCTCGTAAAAAGTCAACGCCAGTTCCCACCAAAGGCAACCCCTAGCGCAATTTAAGAACTGATGCCAACTTACAACATTGTCAACACTTGCAGCTGGCTCCAGTGATAGGTCGCTATTGCAGCCAGTTGAAGGTGTTCACAAGGAGCTCGTTTGTCTGCAGATAAAAGGGCCTGGAATAATAAATGTTTGTGATGGATTTTAAAGTCTATTAAAGCAATGAGTTTTATCGTGTTGAACTTGCTAGCGGCAAGAATGACGCTCTGAGGCGCTGTGGGACAGGGAGTTCGAGATTCGCCCAGGTTCACACAGCGGTTGACATTTTGTACTGTTGCTAGTACTCAGTTATTCCACAATTAGCGCTCTAACCAACAGAATCCAACTACTGTGGCCTCTGGCAAAAGCCAGCACTTTATTTCACAAATACGTGAAAAACTGGTGTAATATTTCCTGGTGAGTAGTTTTTTAGGTCTCAGCCTGGCGTGAGCAGCGCATGCGCTGCTCTCGCCATGATTAGGTCTCGGCCTGGCGTGAGCAGCGCATGCGCTGCTCTCGCCATGGCGAGTGCCTTTTGGAATCGATACGGATTCCAGGCGTGCACGCGGTGGGACAGATGGGACAGAAGATGTGCACGCGGGGATTGGATGCTTTACTGGCGGCGTGATACTCTGGGGACTTTTTTTGTTGCCGCCAGTAAAGCCAGTCCCCGCGTGCACATCTTCTGTCCCACCGCGTGCACGCCTGGAATCGGTATTGATTCCAAAAGGCCGTCATCTGTGTGCCTTGCAAGTGTAGTTCATCAGCTTAGGGTGCATGCGTGATTAATGCCCCTGGTATCGTAACAGGGGGCACTCACAAGCAGGTAACTGCACTTTAATCTGAGGATCGCTAGTAAGGGGTTTCTTCATCACTGCACCTTTCTTAGGGAATTAGTGATTGGCAGCGTTCAGTCTAGAGTTCTACCGCACACTTTTTTAATTTGATATCTTCCACGTTTTCCGCCATTCTCGTCGGATGCGTTGTTTATCGCCGTCAGTTTGGCTCATTGGTGGTTGTGTGTTCTCCCTTTAACTCTGCAAAGTCACAATGCATGGGCAAGAGTGCACCCACCGCATTTTGATTTAATTTGTTCTGTGACTTTCCCGGAGTCTGTGCCAGAGAATACAAAGTTTCTCACCAGCTGATTATCAGTCAGTGGCTATGCGTGTCATTCTTGGAATGTGTACCATATCAGCCAGACTGCAAACATTTGGCGTTTGTATAACTTTGTGTGTGCTTCCATGGGTGGCTCTCTGCTCTTCTATTAAAAGATGATTAGTTCAGTTTCCACTAATGGTTGTGTGTTTTAACGGTGGCTAAGGTGCACAAGTTTTTCGACTTCTGGGCCAGGATTCATAGTAAAGAATAATGTCTACTTTAGATTGATTTGTATAAATGTCGCATTCTACATGAATATGTACATTTACCAAGCTAGATAATCCAAAAATTGTGAGAAAAGCCGATGGGTCTGCGAGTTTTTGTCAAAGTTGACAATAATATCCCAATCTACAACAAATGTATCTTTAAACACAGATTAGACCACATGCTAACCATTTCTACTCCTGGTCTAAAGAAAGCACTGCTATACAAACAAGCATTTAAAATGCAATAGGTCTCGCCTTTTATTAAGTTAAAGCCATTTGCTTCGCTATACAATACCATTAGCAAAGCAAATGGCTTTAACTTAATCAAAGGCGAGACCTATTGCATTTTCAATGCTTGTTCTTTAAGTCGTTTAAAATCAGCAAAATTCCATAGGTTCAATGAAAGCTTTACTCTGCTTGCTCCGTATGCTCACCATCAATCGTCGCCAATTGTAATGACGGTATAACACCTGAAAGTTGAGTAGTAAAGCCTTTATTCAGGAGCAAGCAGGTACATCCCCTTACGACAGTAGAGCCACTCCAACTGGCCTCCCACTACTATTCTAGAATCCCTCTATGTAGTATGCTTCCAATTACCATGTCACTGGAAGCATCATAGCTGGGATGTCACAAGCATATCTTAAAATGGTAACAATCTGTAAAAGTAATCGAAGGTTCCTCCCAAAGGTCTCGTTACTTTCACGATCGCTGGCAGATTTCTCCCAGAGTACCACTCGAGAGAAGATGTCACACACTCTCCCAATACCGCTTCTCTCTGCAGAAGATGCCACGAGAGGGCCATCCTTTCTCAGTCACGCGCACAGAAGCAGATTTTTTCGCAGGAAGCACACACTACACACATACACAAATCTGGGCGTGATGGCTCAGTGAGCTGAACACTCACCTCTGGCACGAAGTGTTCTGGAGTTCCTGAGTCCAAATCCCAGCAAGGCAGAGGCATCCTTCCAAGGTGGGGAAATGCAGTCATTTCCGGGGCCATGGCTTGGAATGTGAGGTATTTACCGCCCCCAGTAAATACGGCACCCCGAGGTTTCAGCATTGATGGGGTGAGGTGAATACCTCCACCCGTTCTGGCCCTCTCGCAATCAGGCCCTTGGGACTGTACCCCTTGGGGAGCAGGGTGGGCCATTCACCGCACAGACGGCGCCACTCTTGACACCGGCCTTACACCTCTCATCACGGCCAGTGTGCACTGAACGACGGCTGCCCAGGTGCACGTATTCACCATTCTCTTTGGAATCGGTGTGACGCGCACCTGCATCGGTATGACGCGGCTGCATCGGTATGACGTGGTATGACGCGGCTGCATCGGTATGACACGGCTGCATCGGTATGACGTGGCTGCATCGGTATGACGTGGCTGCATCAGTATGACGTGGCTGCACACTGTCATTCGTTGGCTCCAGCAGCTAAGGCCCTATTACCGGCAGACAAGGGCAGCGATAGGAGACCGCGTTGGCGCACTGCTGTGATGTAATTCCGTGACATCATAATGCTGTGACCATAGGTGAAGCGGTGGATGGTCGCACTGTGACGTCACCTCCTGTGTCAGTTGGGCAGCTCCTTCCAGCTCAGCTGCCCTCTCCCTGCAACCCAGGGGCCAATGACGGGCTGTGCTGCTCCCGGGGCGCAGCCCCTGCTCTTCTGACCCCCAGACGACCGGCTGAGGGGGCCCACTCAGGTGTGAGAGCCCCGTGGCCCTGGGCAGACGGCCGATGAGTGATCCACCCTCCAACGGCCACCAGGAGGGGGCTGTTCCACCAGCGGCCTCTGCACCTGGCAGTGTCGGGGCCCACCAAGATGCCCCCAGAGGCAGCCACCCACCCAGCCATGGCACTGACTTACCCCCGCCACACCCCTCACCAAGCAGCTCCTCTGGTGAACACCCACAAGCCCAGAGTGACCTCGATGGGAGCCCGGCCCGGGATGGGGAGGCCCTGCCCGCCACCTCAGATGCAGCGGCTTCCGCCAAGAGCGAGCTTCCATCCAGCGCCATCTCTCAAGAGAAGAGCATCTTCAAAAGACAGAAGGAGCATTTAAGGCAGTCCTTTGCTTCTTTCTCCAAAATGGGCGGGTTATTTAAGGGAAGTGGACAGAGCCAAAAGGAGGCCCAGAAAGGGGGTAGTGAGAAGGAAGAGGACAGTGGTGCAGAGGAACACTCAGGAGCCATCTCTCGCAAGGCACGGGTCGCCTGGGCTCAGGTAAGTGGTAACCCTCGTGTAGGGATATCCATAGTGCAAATATCAGCAACATACCCCTCCTGCAAACACAGCAAGATCATAATAAAGAACACACAAGACACATTGTTTGTTGGAGAAAATATTGCTGCAGGTTTATTTGCATAATAAAATATATGCCAACATGGTGGGTTAACTTACGGGCAATCCAAGGGCAGGCAGCAGTGACACCCCTAAGCTGCCCTGCCCACCTGATGAGCCAAATTGCACCGTGGCCCTAACCAATCGGTGCTCACCATTTAGGGGGATTACCCCTTACATCACGTGGACCGCCAGTCCTCCCATTTACTCACACCCCTTTGCGGGGGCGGAGCGTATCCAGGCAAGCCCCCGGTTGCTCAGGTTTACAACCGCCCGCAGGACTAACGGGGCGCTGTCGTTCCTCCAGGGTCCTGCCGTAAGGACTTCCTGGGGCTATTTGGCATTTGCACCCTTGTTGTGTTCCTGAAGAGGGTACCCCATGTACCATTTAGCCTCTGGATCGCCCTGTAACTCCGCCTGCAACACAAAATAATACGTTAACAGCCTACCAACCCTAGCCACCTTACCACGGCACGCCGGGTAAGCGGTAGGGAGGGAAACGGCGTGCAACCTCGGCGAAAAAGGATCGCCAGGTGGGCGGGACAGCTAGATATACCTGGCTCCCCGCCCCCTGGAGCACCGGAAATGACGCGAAACGCGCCAGGCTCAAGAGGGTCTAAACACTAGCCCGGCTGGCTATGGGCCTTCATGTGGCACTAAGGTGGCCGCCCTTCTAGGGGGGGCCCCCTGCGTGGGCCTCGGGCAGCCTCATAGTGCCAATGAGCTTCCATCCAGCGCCATCTCTCAAGAGAAGAGCATCTTCAAAAGACAGAAGGAGCATTTAAGGCAGTCCTTTGCTTCTTTCCCCAAAATGAGCGGGTTATTTAAGGGGAGTGGACAGAGCCAGAAGGAGGCCCAGAAAGGGGGGAGTGAGAAGGAAGAGGACAGTGGTGCAGAGGAAAACTCAGGAGCAATCTCTCGCAAGGCACGGGTCGCCTGGGCTCAGGTAAGAAGTAACCCTTGTGTAGGGATATCCATTTTATCTCAATGGCTTCCCCCTAATGGTCAATGGCAGGAGTGACAGCCTTCTGATTTAAAACAATGAATATCAAAATGGCCAGCAGTGCCAGGCTACCTCCGGAGATGAGGTAGTAGGGCTAAGCATATGACCACCATATGACGGCAACCAAAGGACGCCCCACTAGGGCATGCACCCACATTGCACATGCGCATCATTCTCTAATAGCATTGAAGAAATGCAAGACAGGGTTCAGGCACACACTTAGTATCTGCAACTTTCCCCCCTGAGATTTCAAAAGAATTTATAGTGGACAGACTGAGAGGAACCTAGGTGAGGAGAAGGAAAGCTCTGGCTGAGGGCTCCTTCAGGACAGCCTTATCAGATGCTCGCATTCATGCATCATAGGGCAGTGGGATATGATAGAAACCACAAGAAAAGCCCTACACGAGGCGTCACTTAGACTAGTGCCTTGCAGGAATTTAGCGTACAAATGACCCCATTAGATGCTTTTGTGTGTTTGCTGATATTAGGTTATAAAACTTCGACGTACCCAAGCCTGTCCATCTGTATCTGAGCAAGGTCCCCTCCCCCTTAGATTATAAACAGTCATACATAGTGTTGTCAGATGCTGCGGTAGTCTTTAGCGAGATGAGTGACACCTACCAGAGAAGGTGCTTTTCTGCTCACGGGGAGACCTCTCAGATGAGGGAGTGTGATGGGTTTCAGAGCTTAGCATAATGATTAACACTCAGGCCCATAACCTGTTCCTTACTTGACACCGTCCTTCCCAGAGTTCTGGTCTGCAGATATACCTGACAGAATGCTGCTGGGTACTGGTAAAATTCGCCATCTCTATGCATTGTTCTCAGGTTCGCTTTCACAGGTAAAGGTTTGTATGCACCCAAGGAACATGGGATCTTGGGCTCAGGAGTCTCTTCCTCTGCTGTGCTTCTGTGTACCACTTCCACTTGAACCTTTTATGACCAGGAAAACCAGAGCACTCAATTGCGTAATAATAAAAAACGTATAAGGTCCAAGCAGTAAGGACTTGTGTTGAGAAGAGAATTTTCTTTATTGTAGAGATGCGTAGATGAAATGATCTACAGTACATTCACGTTACGCACAACTCATGTTCTTCAGTTCTTAATATTGGATAACATCCGACACGTGTTTCATCACGCAGCAACTTTTTCAAGGCTGTGTGAACATTTGTAAACAGAATATGTATAAGAAACAAAGCGATGTAACGAGAGAAAGAGACAGGCCCCTAGCGAGTTGCCCATATTTCACCTGAAAAATGAGTAAAAACAGTACTGGATCCAAAGTAAAGGGTTCTCCAGTAAAAGACTAGACTTATACCTATAGGATGTGCATGTTTATAAGACGATGCGCCCTACAGAGAGGAGCAACATGAAAATGGAATCAAGCCATATACCAGAAAAACTGTGCAGAGATAACTGACCCACTGTGCACGAATGAGTGTCAAAGCCAGGAAAACACATATGAGCCATACCTTTATTATTGTGAAGAAAAAAATGTAACATTGAAAACATGCAGTGTCCCATAATGTACACTCAATATAGTCTTGTGTCCCACCTTGAAGGTATGGAAGAATATGCCAAAAACAAGTCGTAGCTTGTATAGTGTTCTGTTTCAGAAAGCTGCACTTAGGGAATAGTCATGTGTTGCTAATGATACGTGAAGCTAATAATGGGAGAAAGAAAAGAGAAAGACAGGTCTTATTGATACTGAGACTAATGCCCGCAGATTGCCGAGTGACCCGAGGTCATACTATGTCCTATGCACTTGTGGAATATTAAGAGCTGAAACTCACTTGTGGAAGGCAAAGAACACTAAAGCGCGGCGCAACATGCGTGATCTAGTGTGGACAGCGAAACGTCTCATGTACCTCAGAAGCAATTGCAATGTGCTGGGGACAGCTGGTAAACACAAAATAAGGGATTAAGAGTACCAAAAATTATAAAGCGAAGTGTACAATGCATATCAGTGATGGTTAGATCAAATTTAAATTTCATGTGACAATTTGGAAATAAGTTAAACCAAAATAGCGATATAGTTTCAGTTTGAAAGCATAACTAAGATGTGCAACTCAATCGCTATAGAGCAGATTTAACAATTAGCCATGTCCTAGATAGCATGTGGAAAGATATCTAATCTTAGAAAGTTGTTCATTAAGTAGAACGAAGCGTAAGTTAGACATATCTAAGAGAGACTAGAGATGTGCTGTGCCTCGCAACCGGCTACGCAAGTACACTAAGTCACTAACATGCTCAAGGAGTCAAGGTGCTCAGTTATGTGTTAATCCAAACAACAGTTATGGATATCTTACCATGTAAGAGAATATGTCGTACCACCGTGGTGTCTACCAACCCTGAGGACCTTGATAAGCCCTATCAATACAATAGGCAAAATGTTAGCGGCCCATATTCAGAATTGTTTGATATGCGCACATGTTTAAATGAAGTGAATCAGCACCGATAACGACCTGGCCTTACTACAAACAATTAGAATATATGTACTTATTGTAACTAATTAGAAATTGAGAATACAAGACCGTGCATCTGTGAATCACCTGATTTATGATAATTAAGAACAATATTATATGTTACATACGTTGTTCCAAAAATAAACGTGCCGCAGCAGAAACAAGTGAAACGGTCCCTCACAGACCGATGTACGTTTAGAGTTTTGAAATGTAACAATATAACCGACAAGTGTAGTGCAGGAGCTCCATACACTACTTAGGAAAAACTGAGGAGGGGCATGCAGCAATAACAGTTAAAAAAACCCCGAGCATTTGCAATGCCATAGGTCTCGCATTTGCGAGAGTTTAAGCTATTGACATTATAAATGACAATGCCTTTTATTTATGTGTTTTTTTTTACAAAATACACATATAAAAGGCATTGTTATTTACAATGCCAATTTTCTATATGTACCTTCTTGTCCAGCGACCAGCAAAATAACAGGGTGGCTCGGACCGCGCTCAAGAAAACATCTGTAACTTATTCCCCACGTCACCGGGTTAATACACCCGGACCAATCGGGCTTTATGCCTGAATCTGCGGTGACTAAACGGTGTGCTGGGCAGACACCACACAATCAGGGAAAATGCAGCCTTAATGTCCCTAGATGCCAAAATGGCATTTGATACCATTGAATGGAACTTCCTGTTCACAGTCCTGAAGAGGATGGGATTCTATCCAAAATTTATAAAGTGGGTACAATTGCTATATACCTGCCCGGTCGCCCAGGTTGTGGTAAACCGGCATACCTCAAGGCAGTTCAAATTGGGAAGGGGAACCCGACAAGGTTGTCTCTTATCGCCCCATATATTTGCTTTGGTACTGGAGCCGCTAGCGGTCTGGGTGAGGGGAGACCCCTGGATCCGTGGACTTAAATGGACAGAGAATCATGAAGACCGCATCTCATTATACGCAGATGATATCCTGATATATATGGCTTCACCCACATCTACCCTTCACCGTATCCTTCACATTTTTCACATATTTGGCGCCCATTCTGGATACACTATTAACTGGTCCAAATCCCAGCTATACATACTGTGGGGACCATGACTACGCAATCCAAGAGGGTACGATATCCCGGTTGTAACGAGGGGCTTTCGCTACCTAGATATAAATATATATTTATATATATATTTATATTTCCAAGAGAAAATGGAAGGTGCACTCGTTGCGGAGTCAATCAAGTAAGCAAAAAAGTTTTGTTCCAAAATTACTTCTTTTATTCAGTCAACATTTTTATGTGTACAAAGGGAGAGAACATTTTCTCTCCCTTTGTACACATAAAAATGTTGTCTTTGTTTGTGAAGTTTATATATATATTTGATGTGAAATTGTGTAGTTTTTATTGTTATGTACCATTTGTTTCCAATTTGTGGGTTTTGTTGATTTTTCTTATGGTCGTTTTTGTGTGTAATATTCATGTGAGGTTTTGTCATATGAGTTTGTGGCCGTTTGTAATTATTAATGTTCTTTTGATGTATGTTAATGTGTTATTGATGTTATGTTTTGTCTATAATTGTTACAGCCCTGATGAAGTTCCCTCTGGCAAAATTGGGAACGAAACGCGTTGGCTGTGTGCCAGTTTTAAAGATTGACTGAATAAAAGAAGTAATTTTGGAACAACATTTTTTTGCTTACTTGATTGACTTCGCAATGAGTGCACCTTCCATTTTTTCTTGAAAATTTGGCTACTATTGGCACCTCCGGACGGCGGGTGCAGGAAGTGATTGCACCACTCTAACATATTGTACATGTAGATTGGATGTGCTTGACCTTGGTCTACCGTTTGTTTTTTCTCTGTTAACATATATATATATATATATATATATATATATATATATATATAAAACGACCGACCCAGCCCAATCTTATGAAGCAAACTTGCAGGAACCTCTGAGACGCTTCCGCACTGACGTTAAACATTGGCGCTCACTTCCTTTGACTCTTCTGGGGCGTGCAGCCCTTTTTAAAATGCTAGCGCTGCTGCACTTTCTTTATGTCTTGCAGAACACCCCCGATAAAGTCCCTGACTCCTATTTCACTAGCATCGATAACGCCGTGCGCGATCTCCTACGGGACGGCCGTGCACCACGGATTGCCATGAAAAAACTTTCGGCAGGTTGGTATAAGGGGGGCATCGCTGTCAGGGACTGTCCGGGACTATGTCGGGAAAACAGTCAGGGACTTGGGCAAGGACTGGGAACTGGGTAGAAAACGTACACAGAAAGGGTAGTACAGCGCTGCCCAGGATCACACAGGAAGTCAGAGGAGAAAAAGGGATCCAAAGGGGAAGCCTGTACAAGTGAACAAGATGGGTGAGACTCAGAAAGGACAGGCACTCATGAGGCGGCTCAGCATTCAGAATCACTACACCCAGGATGGATGTGCAATACACTTATTTATAAAACAACATTAACAATAAAGGGAATGTGGGGTAAAGCACTCAGGAGCTCCACACGGTAAGACTGAAGCTCAGTAAGTTCCTCACCCACAATTGCTGTTACAGATACTGACTGCAAATATCCACATATAGGATATGTGTGCAAAGGCAGGGTCTGTGGAGCTTATACCTATGGTGATGTTATAAATGCAACTCAAAGACAATACTCACAGTGAACAAGAAACACCACCTAGGTAGTCAGCTGTGCCCACGGATCCTGGCGATCAAACAGGAACACGCAAGGCAGTAACAGCAAGGGGGTAGAACTAAACACAAGCACAATAGACAAGGAGCTAGCAAGGAGGAGTGCTTAACAGGAAAGGAAGGAAATCACAGGGCACACTTGGCAGAAAGCAGGTAACAAACATACAAGGTAACAGAAGCAAGACAGCAGAATAAAAAGACAGCAAATTAGGAACTGGAACCAAGGAAATGGGAAGAAAGGCAGGGACTGGAAAAGGATATACAGAAGGGGAGGCTACAAGGATATACTAGAATAGTGCTGGTTCAGGAATCAGGAAAACAAAGTATCGCTGAAGGCTGTGCTGGAGTAGGAACTAGAATTGAGCAAAAGCTCAGGAGTCAAAGTAGCACTGCAGGCAGTGCTAGTTCAGAAACAAGGGAAACTGCTGCAGGTCAGGAAAAAGGAATGCTAAGGCTCAGGAGTCAAGGTAGCACTGCAGGCAGTGCTAGTTCAGGAGAAGGGAAACTGCTGCAGGTCAGGAACAAGGAATGCTAAGGCTCAGGAGTCAAGGTAGCACTGCAGGCAGTGCTAGTTCAGAAACAAGGGAAACTGCTGCAGGTCAGGAAAAAGGAATGCTAAGGCTCAGGAGTCAAGGTAGCACTGCAGGCAGTGCTAGTTCAGGAGAAGGGAAACTGCTGCAGGTCAGGAACAAGGAATGCTAAGGCTCAGGTGTCAAGGTAGCACTGCAGGCAGTGCTAGTTCAGGTACAAGGGGAAAAGCAGCAGCTCAGGAACAAGGAATAACTAAAGCTCAGGAAATACTGGAAACAAAGATATCAACAGCTCAGGAAATACTGGAAACAAAGATATCAACAGCATATCAACAGCTCAGGAAACACTGGAAAGAAGGGTATCAAAAGCTCAGGAAACACTGGAAACAAGGCTCAGTCTCACCGGTATACAGCTACAATGACCAACACTGGACTGAAGGGAGCTGGGGCTTAAAAGAGCTCACAGGAATCACATGCATCAGGTGTGAGCAGGCTAGCAGCAGCCAGCCACAGGTGAGCTGAATTCCTCCACCCATCCTTGGCCTGCAGGGGTGGAGACGGAGCAGTGAGCAGGGAAATCTAGGTAATGGAGTTTCCGGCATGAGCAGGCTGGCTTCCACAAAACCCGGCATGGATTGGGAATGGATGTCAATTCCTAAATGGTGTCCAAATGCCTGGAAGTCGGGATATGCATGCAGGGGAGTGTTTGGAAGCATATTAGAACAATGGAAAGCCCCACAATTCGGCCCCCTGGTGGTGGACACGAGAGCACAGGGAGTGAATCGTGACAATCGCACTACCCGACATTAAGACATACTATCAAGCTTCTCAATTGGTGGCGATCAATCGGTGGGCACACGGGAATCAGGACGACCCGAATTTTCGAACTGACAAATGGCTCATGGGGCAAGGCGGATATAACAGGGCATTATACACAAACCTCTGAAAACTAAATCTCACCGGACCCACTGCACGCACTATCGAAACTTGGCATAGGGTCAATAAACAAATAGGTTGGCATAATCGTATTACTCGTGCTACACCATTGTGGGAGCCCGAATTCTTGGGGTGCCTGAGTACCTCCCCAGGGTTTGACAAGTCGGACTTGATCGGCATTTCAACTGTTGGGGATATGTGGAACTCGGGGAGACTAGCCACTTTCACAGATCTCCAGAACAAGTACGAGATCGCACAGACCGAAGCATTCAGATACTTACAGATTAGCCATGCACTCAAAGCAGTGCTGCCAAAGAGTGAACTTCTTCCTGAGGCCTCTCCACTGGAAGATAGGCTACTATTAGATACCATGAATAAAAAAGCCATATCCCTCATGTACAAAAAACTGATTAATAACCGCCCGGACCCTCTCGGGCGTCTGCGACAACATTGGGAGGTGGACCTGGGCGTTCTCGAGGAGGATGATTGGCGTGATGCCTTGGCCTCCCCTAGAGAGGTGGCCATCCCCATGAGACTGCGCCTGGTCCAGCTGAAGATCCTTCATCGAGCCTATTTGGATGCGGGTATTCTAGTCTAAATTGGCAGACGGACAGACCCCCTTTGTCTCCGACAATGTCGCCAGGAGGGGACCTTTTTTCACATTTTATGGTATTGCCCAGTGGCCCGATCATATTGGGATGCCATTACCAAACAAATGGAAAGGGCTGGGGGTAAGACTTTGATGGCCTCCCCAAAACTCTGCTTACTTATTGTGCGGGACGCTACCGACCTTACACAGACCGAGAAAACATGGGCCTCGTTGGGATGGGTCATTGCCAAACGCAACATTGCACAGAAATGGGGAGCGGGAGAGATGCCTACTATTCACGACTGGGCGGCCGACATGGACAGAGCCATGATCGCCAAAAAAGATGTCTTCAAACATAGGGGATGCCCTAGGAAGTGGGACCGCAAGTGGGGTAGATGGAACAAATACAGGGGAGATATATGTTTGTCTCCGATAGTCGACTTGCGATGTAACGAAATGAGACTTGGCAATGCTCTTGCTGCTGATGAGCCACCTCCGAGCGGGGGACCATGACTTTATTGATGTAATTTATAATAATGCTATTAATATATGCCGACCAATTCCTAATGCTCATGAACATGTTCATCTCATGCAGACTGTAACCTCAATGCACTGCTGTAATGTTGTTTATGTTTTCATCAATAAAACAGTTTGTAAAAAAAAAATAAAAAAAAAACATCTGTTAATAGGGAAATAACGTCAGTTACTAAAGCCGGACCTAAAAACATGAATGTGACTTTGTGTAATGTAACTGGTGCTTATGTAGACAGTTGCAGTACCTACGGATTGGTTTCGCGCTATCTACAGGAAAAACTGCAAAGCTAGCAGAAATTTGGATGAATTCCTGGATCCCAAGCTCCCTCGGGTGCCTGGTGGCAGGGACGTGGGACTGCAGCACTCACCCACCCATGTCCAGCGTCGGATTGGGAATGCGGGCACTCGGGCAATGCCCGAGGGGCCGGTATCCGAATTCCAGCTGTGGGTTGCGTTTTTGAGCAGCCTGGGAGGGGCGATTTGGGCGGTTTCTGCGTTGTTCGATGCCACCAGCGGCCCAGTGGGTGCCTGAGTGGCCTTTCTGGAAGCGGTGGGCGTCCATTACCTCCCTCTTATCAACAGCAGAGGTGTCACTCCCTTTCTCTCCCTGTGCCGGCCCATTAATGTGTGCATATTGAGCGGGGGCAGGGGGCCTGAGCAAAAGTGGCCTCACTTGTTTTCAGGTGTTTCACCAGTGTAAACTAATCTGTGCATTTTTTTTTACACCCCACCCCCCCCTTTTTTTTTTAAATAAAATTTCGCTGAAGCAGTGTTTTGCGGAAAGGCAATATGCAAATGTGGGCCACTTTTTTTGGGGCGTGCCCCGGCCGATTTTTAATCCCAATCCAACCCTGCCCATGTGTCAGTCTTGGCTGTTCAGCAGGGGTCCCAGTGCCATAAGACACATGACCTTATGACCTCTGCTATAGAATGAATAGGAATTCTGTGGTAACATAAATGTCTGCAGTGGCATCTTCTTTATCTGCGCATTGCTAAGCACAGGCTTAAGGAAGGCTTTTATGGCTCGCTTTACAAGCAGCTCATAAAAACCCTTTGACACTAGACACCGTTTTTTATCACTGACGGCGCCAATAAACGCTGATGAGACATGTGTGAGCGTCAGCAGCAGGCTTTGTTCACCTGGTTGCCAAGAGACAAAAATAAACGTGGTAAATTCGGCGATGCAGCCACTTCGTCTCCCGGAGGGGCCTCTGCCCCCATAGCTGATGAAAAACTCTGAGGTTTGAGTTGGATGATCTCCTCACTCCGTGCTGGCAAGGCCGTAGGGTTTCAGTTACAAATCTGGCTATCAGGTGAGCAACATGCAATGGGATTGAAGAAGGACTGCAACACCCAGAATGCAATGTTAGAAGATGAATTCACAGCGCAGGACTGGAAGACCACCTTGTAGGCCCCTCTGCCCTTTGTTCAATGTGCCATATTTTCTATATGTACCTTCTTGTGCAGCGACCAGCAAAATAACAGGGTGGCTCGGATCGCGCTCAAGAAAACATCTGTAAATAGGGAAATAACGTCAGTTACTAAAGCCGCCAAGCGATGGATTTAGGGGTGATATGCTACATTCACTCCGCGCCTAGAGTCGTTTCAGTTTGTGGTGACCACTGTACAAAAAAGCACGTCCTGCCTTCAGAAAGAGAAACACGATAAAGAAAATAGTGCTTAAAGACTAAATAACAGGTACCGTGTAACAACCAAAGTAAAAGGGCCAGTTTGGAGGTAACAAATGAAGACGAGGCGGCACTAAGGAGGGACTAACAAGCCTATTTACGAATCAGAAGCCAGCATTTAGGAAGGACAATGACACAAGCCAATGGCAAATATGGACGGGTAGTGGGCGAGGCTTCTATTCCCTACTCCACTACAACAAGTCTTGCAAAGCAGCGCATGCGCGCTGACTCTAGGCTCGACCTAACAATCCCCAGAGGACTGATGTGCATTATGAGAGTATTGTCACAAACCGCAAGTAAACTAAACAGCAGAGAGCTCCGTAAACTGACCTGTATCTGGCGGAGTCACTTTTTCAAACTGTGAGACGGGCGGCAAGCTTGCAGATTGGAACGCTGTATATATTACGTGTTCGGCGAGCCCAAGAAATAAACGAAGGACTGACTTACTGGCTTTCCAGTTCTATTAAGATGGTGGTGGCCATATTGTCAATGTATTTCTAGTATGTCTAAAAGGTATTGAAATGCCGTAAAGTAAATGGAGTACGCAAAGGAAATGTGCATGAAATGGAATTCTTGAACATGCAAAAAGGAGGAAAGGTGTGTGATACGCAAAGATAAAGAACACATTGTTTTATAATGCAAAGTAAACATCAAAACAGTTTCGCGGTTGAGTAACCTAATATGTAAAGCATTTGTGACCACCTATTGATCTTACTAAGAGTATTACTTAATGCAAATTTTAAGCCAGTTGCTTTAAACATCATTATACAATTGATTCTTATCCTCCAGCACATGCTAATATCATCATACAATAAATACAGTATTGTAACAAAGTTCCACAAATTCTTTTGTTCTTGCGTTCTTTTAATCGGTTCTTAGATCTTTAGCCAACACATGTTTCGTCGCCTCAGGGAATCAATCCCGCGACTTTATCAGGGCTGTTTCGTGGCGAAAACCAGAGCATACTCAGTCGTGCCACAGGAAGATATTCGGCGCTGTACCGGGTACGCAGAGAAAAGGAAAAAGTAGTCCAAGCAGGAATACGCTTGAGTCTGGAGAGTGGGGGACTTTTACCCATCGTACATAGATATGCAGGCCGGGATGGAAATATAACCGGCAGAAAGATACACAATACTTAACAAGTCAACAGCCCTGATGAAGTCGCAGGATTGATTCCCTGAGGCAACGAAACATGTGTTGGCTAAAGATCTAAGAACCGATTAAAAGAACGCAAGAACAAAAGAATTTGTGGAACTTTGTTACAATACTGTATTTATTGTATGACGATATTAGCGTGTGCTGGAGGATAAGAATCATTTGTACTGCTGACTTAGGTCACATCTTGGGGAGTGGGGTGATCACCCTACCTCGTAGCACCGCATGATACTACGGGACATATAAACAAATGTGTACAGGTCTTTAGAAGCGCCATATCCCTTCATTTTACTCACCCAAGTAATCAACAATCATTATACAATTCAAAATTATAGAGAAGGTGTTATCCCTAACCTTGCTCAACTGATCTACTCAGTTGGTAAAAAAAGCTATTACATATTGGGAGTTGACAATATTTCACCACTTCGTGGCCTACCGAAAATAGAACGTATTGTACCATAACAAGCGTTCCTTTCAATACTAGGAACCTTGAAAGTCCATGTATCTCTAGACGACACGGCCACTGGCAATTCAAAAACTGAAAGTGGCTGTAATGAGGCAGCCTTTCTTTTGATGGGGAACAATACCAGTGAATTATTTGATGTCATACAAGTCTTTACTTATTTATATTTATTTATTTGGCGTTTTATATAGCGCTGGCTAGACCCGGAGGTATCAGAGCGCTTTACATAGATGAGAGCGAGGAAGTTGCACAAGATACAAATAAGTAATAACAGACATCAAAGTACAATAAATAAGGAGATGCAACGGAGAAATGGTCATACAGCAAAAAAACGATACATAGAGTAGAGGGGGTAGGAGAATTGGGCAGACGGTCGGTTAGAAAAAATACAAATCCTGCATACCGGCACCAACTAGTGTAGAACCCAGGGCCAGTCCATCACCCCCGGGCCGGAACAAAGGCAGGACCAATACAAGAAAGGAGTTAAGTCCGCAGCCGGGTTAGGGTTGCAGCGCAGCAGCGTAGCGGGAACGTCTTCGCTCAAAGCCGAGACTAGTCGACAGCCGAAAGGTCAGCGTATGTGTGTAAGATGGCCGCCTCAACACCCGCCATCATCACCGAACAGGCTGCGGAGGGGAGGCGATGGGGAACGGGAGAGAAACTCGGCAGTCCATCACAATGCACAAAACCAGTTACTGATACCATGTTTCACGGACAGGACAGTTTGCAGAAGGTGATCCCGCCGAGGACCACCCACAGCATGAGGTGGAGGACTCCGTCCGTATGAACCTCAGCCAATTCCGATTGTGAAGTGGAGACCCCTCAGACCCCGAGCATCTCACCAGTGGAAAAAGGCAGTCCCGACTCCAGGATCGCAAGAGGGGCAGCCCCTGGGAGAGAGAGGGCCGCAGACAGAGAATCCGTGCTCTCCTTCCGCTCCGACCGAGAAAAACATCTCGGGGGGTCAGGGCAGGCGCGACAGGAAACGAGCAGGGCCGTCGTCTCAAGGTAATCCGTTTGTGATTGCCAGAGAGAAGTTGATTGTAGCGGGATGCAGAGTAGTAGGGGAGAGACCGGAAGGTAGGTGAAGGCTGAGGGTTGACACCCAGAGGGTGAACCCGAGCCCGTATCCTCTCAGCTGCATTACGCAGCTCAACCGAGCAATCGGCCAAATTCCTCTGATTCCGTAGGCGGTCGATTTTTGTTGCTGTAAAAGTATTACTCTAGGGGGTCGCTGAAAAATGTCCTTCAATCCCCAGGGTATGGATGGTTCGATGGGGGGAACATTTCCAAGGATTTTCGCCAAGACGACGGTCCTCGCCGGGAGCTCCTTACCCATCGGCCATCTTGGAATAGCCTCATGCTTATTTTATAAAGTGACAAATGAGATGTTAGCTGGTGCCTTTATTGAGTTGTGGTTTCCCAGGGTCTAGGTTTACGTCCTTGGGACGAAAGGGTGCGCAGTGGCTTTTGTACTCGGTATTCCAATCCCAGAGTAGATTATAAGAGTACTTTAAGCAGTACCTACATCAGTACGCTGTCTGAGGGCAATGGGCACCACCTGGAATCAATCCCTGTCGTAGGACAAATTGTTGTTTTTGTGACTTCACGTAGAGGGCTACGTGGACCTGGGTGATGACTGCTATTGCACAGGTGTTATTTTGTTATCAGTGTTTTTATAGCACACTAAACACCTATGAGGGTATCCAGGGGCTCTAGCAGGTGTGTGAAGCCAGCCCCGGAGGCTTACGCTAAAATCCAGGTCTTTAGCTTTAGCTTCTTGCGAAAGTCAAGAAGAGTGGAGGAGGCTCTGATGTGTTGTGGGAGGTCGTGCCAGGCTTTAGGGGCCAGGGAAGGTGCAACCCCCTTCTCTGCTTTTGTGTATGTGTGGAATGTGTGCTAGTGATAGACTTGCAGAGCGGAAGTGTCTGGAAAGTTGGTGGAATTGAATGCGGCTGGTCCAGTAGGCAGGGCCAGTGTTGTGAAGAGCTTTGTAGGTGTGGGTGTGGAGTTTAAACTGTGCGCGCTTGGATATCAGGAGCCAGTGAAGTTCCCTAAGGTGTGGTGTGATGTTGGCTTGGCTAACAGGTTGAGGACTAGTCTGGCTGCTGCATTTTGGACGGTCTACAGTCTTGTGAGCTGGTTGGTAATCCCTGCATACAGGGTGTTACCATAGTCTAGTCTGCTGGTGATTAGGGCTTGGGTGATTGTTTTCCTAGTGTTGTCTGGTAGCCACTTGAAGATTTTTTCAGCATCCTTAGTGTGCTGAAACAGGCCAAGACACTACATTGACTTGAGCAATCACGCCCACTTTCTTGTCTATCATGATTACAAGGTTTCTCATTTGCAAGCAAGGCATGGGGGTGGAGCCAAACTCTGTGGGCCACTAGGTGGAGTCCCATGGCAAGGCATTATTCCTGAAGGCTACCACCTCTGTCTTGTCCGAGTTTAATTTGAGGCAATTGAATTTCATGCAGGTGGCCACGTCTGTCATGCATGTGATGAATTTGTTCCTGCTGTTCGCTGTTTTGTCTGAGAGAGACAGTATCAGTTGTGTGTCGTTGGTGTAAGTGAGGATGTTTATGTTGTTGGCTCGAATGATGTCAGCCAGCATGGTCATGTAAATGTTGAAGAGCGTTGGGCAGAGCAAGGATCCCTGCTGGACTCCGCAAATAAGATCTTGTGCTTCATAGGCATAGAGGGCATGTTGATGGTTTGGGTGCTTCCGGTGAGGAAGGAGCAGATCTATTCAAGGGCAAGTCCCTGAATTCCTGCTTCATGGAGTCCTTGGATTAAGATGGGGTGGGAGACTGTGTTGAAGGCTGCTGATAGGTCTAGAAGGATGAGAGCTGCGGTTTCCTCCATGATCATACGGATGTCATCCATTGCTGCTATAAGGGTGGTTTCCGAACTGTGGTTGATCTGAATACTGATTGTGTGGTGTAGAGAAGCTGTTGTTTGGCGAGGTGGTTGTTGATGGATTTTTCCAGGATTTTGGCTGAGTATATAAGGAGGGATATGACTGATATCTCTCCTTCTATACCCAGCCAAAAGTCCGATACTCAGCCGGCTGGTCTGACCAAACTCGCCAATTACTGACGTGGTGACTGAGGGTGTTGACGAATGAGTGTTTCAATGGCTCTGGGAAGGTGGCTGTACTGATGGAGGTGTTGAGGTTAGAGGTGAGGGCCTCGCTGATAGGGATTGCTCCTTTGTCAAAGGCGTGGTGGGGGCAGAGGTCCACTGGGCCCCGGAGTGAATGGTCTTCACGATTGTTGTGGTTTCCTATGTGCTAATGGTGTCCCATGTGGTGATTGTGTTGACTTCCTTTGTCACCAGGAGGCTTCTGGAGAGGGTCAGGGTGTCTGATTGTGGGGGGAATATGTTGTATATGGTTGCAATTTTGTTGCAAAAGAAGTTTGAGAGGTCGTTGCCCAGATCTTGTGATGGCTTGATGTTTCCTGTGACAGCTGTGGGTGTGGAGAAGCCTTTGATGATTCTGAAGATTTCATTGCTGCTGTTGGACCTGGTGTTTATTCTTTCGAATTGGGCCTTTCCATTGGTTTGTCAGATGAACTGGTGGTACCTCCTCTGGGTAGGTTTGAAGGTGTCTTTATCCCCTTCCCCTTTTCTGGTTCTCCATTTCTGTTCCAGTTATTCGCAGTGTCACTTGGTCATTTTGAGGTCTTCTGTGTACCAGCTGGCTGGTGTTCTGGTTTTTGCTGTGTTGCTTCATTTCATAGGAGCTAGAGTGTCAGCGCAGTTGATGATTCACTTGAAGTTCTCAGTGTTGTGTGCCAGGATGCCTGTGAGTTCCAGTTTGTTCTCGTGTAGGGCGGACGTCCAGTTCACCTCTGTTAGGTTGTTTCAGCGTCAGCATGCTGGTCGCACTGTAGGGGCTCTTCTGGGTTTATTGATGGCGATTGTAAAACTGACTATGGTGTGGTCTGTCCAGAGGACAGGTCTTGGGGTGTTGATCATAATGTTGTCGAAAGATGTGAAGATGGAATCTAGGATGTGTCCAGCAGCGTGTGTTGCTCCGTGACGCATTGGGTTAGTCCCATGTTTCTGAGGTTGGCAAGAAGGGCAGCTGAGTTGGGGTCGGTCTGTTCTTCAAGATGGAAATTGTGGTCTCCTAGGTGGATGAACGAGCCGGCATCGATGACTACGGGGCCAATGAAGTGATGTTGTTTGCGAAGTTGGCTCGGTGGCCTGGGGGACAGTATACTATGGTTCCACCCAGGGTGAAATTTGCTGTGATATGTAATTTGATGTTCAGATGCTCCATGTAATTTGTTCCGGCTTCGGCGGAAACGGTATGGATGAAGGCGTCTTTGTAGAGGATGGCGATTCCTCCTCCACGCCTGTTTTGGCGGTCTTGCCTGTAGATCTAGTTTCCAGCAGGGATGGCATGGCCATGTCTGCCATTGAAGCTGTGGTCAGCCATGTTTCTGCGAGGAAGAGGAGGTCTTGGGAAGCGTCTTCTAACAAGTCCCAGACCTCTGTGGCATGCTTGTTGAGTGAGCAGGTGTTGAGGAGCATGCATGCTATTGGTGTGTGGGGGTGCAGATGTGTTTGTTGGTAGGTGTTTGAGTGTGTGGGTGTAGTGGATATGTTCTTGGTTGGTGTTGCGGGCGTGGTGGTGCAGGTGAAGTGACAGAGGGAGCAGGTGAAGGCTCCTTTCATGTTGTCTGATGTGGCGTTCCTGCAGAGTGTGGTGGGGCGTCTGGGGTTCAAGGAGCAAAGGATAGCAGCAGGGTAGTGGTGGGTCAGGGGGAGGGCCAGGGTTTCTGGCACTGGGCGCCATCCAGGCGTGTACGGGAGCCGATGGGCTTGCTTTTGGTGCACTACTGGTGTGCCTACTACGCGCCTCTGCACTGAGGCTGCCATTAAGTAGGTCCTAGGAGGGGGAGGAGTTCAGAGGGCGGTGTGTGAGGCTGAGGAGGAGCGTGATGGCGTGAAGAAGACGAGAGGCACGAAGGAGCAGGTAAGGAGTGGGGGAGGAGGGATTTGGGCGCAGAGAGGGTCAGAAAGGGATACAGAGAAGCTGGGGATATGGCAAAGGTCAGAAAAGGAGAGCACAAAATGGCACAAAGAGGCAAAAAGTTAGAGAAATGGCACACAAAATTCACAGAAATGGCACAAAGAGGCACAATGAGCGAGAGAAACGTCACAGAAAAGTCACACAGAGAGTGAGAAAAAGTGAAATGGCACAAAGAGACAAATAGAGCAAGCGAAACGGTACAGAAATGGCACAAAGAGGCACGAGTGAGAGAAACGGCAGAGAAAAGTTACACAGAGGAGTGAGAGAAAAGGCAGAGAGACAAGAGGAGCGAGAGAAATGGCACAGAAAAGTTGCAGTAAGAGTGAGAGTTAAAGGCAGAAAAGGAAAAGGCACAATGAGAGAGAAGGCACACACTAGCATATAATAATAAAATACATTATACTACAAGCAAGGCACATGAGAGGGGCCTAAGGGGCAGTGGAAAGGGAGAAGAATGCGGATTGGTGGGGGCACTGAGAAAAAACATAATATTTTGCAAAAATAGCCAACATTTTTAAGGAATTTTCGGACAGATGGAGAGAGCGTATGTGTGCGTATTTATCTGTGTGCATGTACATGTAAAGATTCCTGGTGAAATCCAACAGACACCTCAACAGACCCGACTGAAAGCATCTGTACCTATTTATCAGGAGCTACATTTGTTAGGGAGGGTGTACCCCCCTCCCAAAGCTAGGCCCCTGGAGAAAGGGAATCTGAGTAAGCACTTTACCAGTAAATACAATGTTAGTGCATTAAATCTAGGCTCTGGGCCTCCACTGCGAGATAATGAGGAGAGAGACATATTTGTATTCAAGCGCCTTCGCCTGTAGAATAGGACTTCAAGGATGTTTGATTGTAGAAGATCACATGTACGCTAGAGGTGTTCGGCGAGAATAGGCTATTGTAGGAAGATAATGTACCCTCAGCAGAACTGTGGGCGACTTGAAAGTCACTAGCTTTAATACCGGGGCAGCCTGACTCAGCCTCTCATCCTTCAAAAGAGGTGAAAAGCTGTACTAATCTTAATGACTGATATTAAAAGGAGGGCAGATGAAGTACCATGCTCAGTGCGCAGCCTGTGCGCGGCTGAAGGGGGGAATCTTGCGGCACCCCCGCCCCCAGGCCAAGGTTTCACTACTTTGACCTGACCTCTGTGTGCATTGTGTGCCACCATCAGTTGGTAACAGCACTAGGCACGTATAGAAAGCCCCTGGAGGTCTCAGTGTTAGCATCTTCTATGAATAACAGCAGAGAGGGCGGACAATGGCACATTCATGGCCACCCTTTCGCTTCTCGCTGTCAGCCGAACCATCTCCAAGCCGCGCCCTCAGTGCCAGGACTGTGCTGCCCGAAGATGGTGCCGCGACATCACGGGGGCCCATCGGGCCGAGAGAGGGCATGGAGGGGGCGCGGGGAGGGCCTCTCCTCTCTCCTTTCTTATTCTCTCAGTGGGATGTGCTGGACCCGCCCGCGAGGAAGCAGACGCCGTGGGACCTGCTCACGATGCCCCCTCCAGTGTCTGCCAAGGAGAGTGGACAGCGTCTCTCTCACGATGGAGGGCCCTTACCGCCAGCCCAAGCCTGTGAGTGTCCATTCCAGCTCTAAGAACTATTGACTGGACTCTGCCCTTCACCACCATCTCTGTCCTATTCCTCCAGCCTGCGCTCTCTTGACCCTTCTGATGCCTCCTCTGCCACAGGATCCGCCTTGCGCCGTGTATTCCCACCTGTGTATGTAGTCTCACCTTTAGCTCTTCTCGTGCCACCGCTGCCTCTAGTCTCACCCTTCACGCGTGCCGCCACCACTGCCTCTAGTCTCACCCTGCCCGACACATGCCACCGCTGCCTCTAGTCTCACCCTGCCCCACACATGCCACCACTGCCTCTAGTCTCACCCTTCACGCGTGCCGCCACCACTGCCTCTTGTCTCACCCTGCCCCACACATGCCACCACTGCCTCTAGTCTCACCCTGCCCGACACGAGCCACCGCTGCCTCTAGTCTCACCCTGCCCCACACATGCCACCACTGCCTCTAGTCTCACCCTTCACGCGTGCCGCCACCACTGCCTCTTGTCTCACCCTGCCCCACACATGCCACCACTGCCTCTAGTCTCACCCTGCCCCACACGTGCCACCTCTGCCTCTAGCCTCACCCTGCCCCACACATGCCACCACTGCCTCTAGTCTCACCCTTCACGCGTGCCGCCACCACTGCCTCTTGTCTCACCCTGCCCCACACATGCCACCACTGCCTCTAGTCTCACCCTGCCCCACACGTGCCACCCTGCCTCTAGCCTCACCCTGCCCCACACGTGCTACCTCTGCCTCTAGCCTCACCCTGCCCCACACATGCCACCACTGCCTCTAGCCTCACCCTGCCCACACATGCCACCGCTGCCTCTAGTCTCACCCTGCCCCACACATGCCACCACTGCCTCTAGTCTCACCCCTGCCCCACACGTGCCACCTCTGCCTCTAGCCTCACCCTGCCCCACACGTGCCACCTCTGCCTCTAGCCTCACCCTGCCCCACACATGCCACCACTGCCTCTAGCCTCACCCTGCCCCACACATGCCACTGCTGCCTCTAGTCTCACCCTGCCCCACACATGCCACCACTGCCTCTAGTCTCACCCTGCCCCACACGTGCCACCTCTGCCTCTAGCCTCACCCTGCCCCACACGTGCCACCTCTGCCTCTAGTTTCACCCTGCCCCACACATGCCGCCACTGCCTCTACCCTCACCCAGCCCCACACGTGCCACCTCTGCCTCTAGTCTCAGCCTGCCCCACACGTGCCACTGCTGCCTCTACTCTCACCCTGCCCCACACATGCCACCACTGCCTCTAGTCTCACCCTGCCCTACACGTGCCACCACTGCCTCTAGTCTCACCCTGCCCCACATGCCACAACTGCCTCTAGTCTCACCCTACCCAAGTGCCCCCTCTGCCTCTGGTCCCACTCTGCCCCACACGCGCCACCTCTGCCTCTAGTCTCACCCTGCTCCACACGTGCCACCGCTGCCTCTAGTCTCACCCTGCCCCACACATGCCACCACTGCCTCTACCCTCACCCTGACCCACACGTGCCACCGCTGCCGCTTCTCTCACCCAGCCCAAGTGCCATCTCTGCCTCTAGCCTCACCCTGCTCCACATGTGCCACCGCTGCCTCTAGTCTCACCCTGCCCCACACATGCCGCCACTGCCTCTACCCTCACCCTGCTCCACATGTGCCACCTCTGCCTCTAGTCTCAGCCTGCCCCACACATGCCACTGCTGCCTCTAGTCTCACCCTGCCCCACACATGCCACCACTGCCTCTAGTCTCACCCTGCCCACACGTGCAACCGATGCCTCTAGTCTCACCCTGCCCCACACATGCTACCACTGCCTCTACCCTCACCCTGCCCCACACGTGCCACCGCTGCCGCTACTCTCACCCTTCACGCGTGCCGCCACCACTGCCTCTTGTCTCACCCTGCCCCACACATGCCACCACTGCCTCTAGCCTCACCCTGCCCCACACGTGCCACCTCTGCCTCTAGCCTCACCCTGCCCCACACATGCCACCACTGCCTCTAGTCTCACCCTTCACGCGTGCCGCCACCACTGCCTCTTGTCTCACCCTGCCCCACACATGCCACCACTGCCTCTAGTCTCACCCTGCCCCACACGTGCCACCTCTGCCTCTAGCCTCACCCTGCCCCACACGTGCCACCTCTGCCTCTAGCCTCACCCTGCCCCACACATGCCACCACTGCCTCTAGCCTCACCCTGCCCCACACATGCCACCGCTGCCTCTAGTCTCACCCTGCCCCACACATGCCACCACTGCCTCTAGTCTCACCCTGCCCCACACGTGCCACCTCTGCCTCTAGCCTCACCCTGCCCCACACGTGCCACCTCTGCCTCTAGCCTCACCCTGCCCCACACATGCCACCACTGCCTCTAGCCTCACCCTGCCCCAAACATGCAACTGCTGCCTCTAGTCTCACCCTGCCCCACACATGCCACCACTGCCTCTAGTCTCACCCTGCCCCACACGTGCCACCTCTGCCTCTAGCCTCACCCTGCCCCACACGTGCCACCTCTGCCTCTAGTTTCACCCTGCCCCACACATGCCGCCACTGCCTCTACCCTCACCCAGCCCCACATGTGCCACCTCTGCCTCTAGTCTCAGCCTGCCCCACACGTGCCACTGCTGCCTCTAGTCTCACCCTGCCCCACACATGCCACCACTGCCTCTAGTCTCACCCTGCCCTACACGTGCCACCGCTGCCTCTAGTCTCACCCTGCCCCACATGCCACAACTGCCTCTAGTCTCACCCTACCCAAGTGCCCCCTCTGCCTCTGGTCCCACTCTGCCCCACACGCGCCACCTCTGCCTCTAGTCTCACCCTGCTCCACACGTGCCACCGCTGCCTCTAGTCTCACCCTGCCCCACACATGCCACCACTGCCTCTACCCTCACCCTGACCCACACGTGCCACAGCTGCCGCTTCTCTCACCCAGCCCAAGTGCCATCTCTGCCTCTAGCCTCACCCTGCTCCACACGTGCCACCGCTGCCTCTAGTCTCACCCTGCCCCACACATGCCGCCACTGCCTCTACCCTCACCCTGCTCCACATGTGCCACCTCTGCCTCTAGTCTCAGCCTGCCCCACACATGCCACTGCTGCCTCTAGTCTCACCCTGCCCCACACATGCCACCACTGCCTCTAGTCTCACCCTGCCCACACGTGCAACCGATGCCTCTAGTCTCACCCTGCCCCACACATGCTACCACTGCCTCTACCCTCACCCTGCCCCACACGTGCCACCGCTGCCGCTACTCTCACCCAGCCCAAGTGCCATCTCTGCCTCTAGCCTCACCCTGCTCCACACATGCCACCACTGCCTCTAGTCTCACCCTGCCCACACATGCAACCGATGCCTCTAGTCTCACCCTGCCCCACACATGCCACCACTGCCTCTAGTCTCACCCTACCCAAGTGCCCCCTCTGCCTCTGGTCCCACTCTGCCCCACACACGCCACTTCTGCCTCTAGCCTCACCCTGCCCCACACATGTCACCGCTGCCTCTAGTCTCACACTGCCCCACACATGCTACCACTGCCTCTACCCTCACCCTGCCCAACATGTGCCACCTCTGCCTCTAGTCTCACCCTGCCCCACACATGCCACCACTGCCTCTACCCTCACCCTGCCCCACACGTGCCACCTCTGCCTCTAGTCTCAGCCTGCCCCACACGTGCCACTGCTGACTCTAGTCTCACCCTGCCCAACACATGCCACCACTGCCTCTAGTCTCACCCTGCCCCACACGTGCCACCGCTGCCTCTAGTCTCACCCTGCCCCACACATGCCACAACTGCCTCTAGTCTCACCCTACCCAAGTGCCCCCTCTGCCTCTGGTCCCACTCTGCCCCACACACGCCACCTCTGCCTCTAGTCTCACCCTGCTCCACACGTGCCACCGCTGCCTCTAGTCTCACCCTGCCTCACACATGCCGCCACTGCCCCTACCCTCACCCTGCCCCACACATGCCACCACTGCATCTAGTCTCACCCTGCCCCACTCGTGCCACCGCTGCCTCTAGTCTCACCCTGCCCCACACATGCCACCACTGCCTCTAGTCTCACCCTACCCAAGTGCCCCCTCTGCCTCTGGTCCCACTCTGCCCCACACGCGCCACCTCTGCCTCTAGTCTCACCCTGCTCCACACGTGCCACTGCTGCCTCTAGTCTCACCCTGCCCCACACATGCCACCACTGCCTCTACCCTCACCCTGCCCCACATGTGCCACCGCTGCCGCTACTCTCACCCAGCCCAAGTGCCATCTCTGCCTCTAGCCTCACCCAGCTCCAAACGTGCCACCGCTGCCTCAAGTCTCACCCTGCCCCACACGTGCCACCGCTGCCTCTAGTCTCACCCTTCACGCGTGCCACCACTGCCTCTAGTCTCACCCTGCCCCAGTCATGCCACCACTGCCTCTAGCCTCACCCTGCCCCACACGGGCCACCACTGCCTCTAGTCTCACCCAGCCCAAGTGCCATCTCCGCCTCTAGTCTCACCCTGCCCCACACGTGCCACCGCTGCCTCTAGTGTCACCCTGCCCCACACATGCCACCACTGCCTCTACCCTCACCCTGCCCCACACGTGCCACCTCTGCCTCTAGTCTCAGCCTGCCCCACACGTGCCACTGCTGCCTCTAGTCTCACCCGGCTCCACACGTGCCACCGCTGCCTCTAGTCTCACCCTGCTCCACACATGCCACCACTGCCTCTAGCCTCACCCTGCCCCACACGTGCCACTGCTGCCGCTACTCTCACCCAGCCCAAGTGCCATCTCTGCCTCTAGTATCACCCTGCCCCACACGTGCCACCACTGCCTCTAGCCTCACCCTGCCCCACACGTGCCACTGCTGCCTCAAGTCTCACCCTCCCCACACGTGCCACCACTGCCATCTCTGCCTCTGGTCTCACCCTGCCCCACACATGCCACCACTGCCTCTAGCCTCACCCTGCCCCACACATGCCACCGCTGCCTCTAGTCTCACCCAGCCCAAGTGCCATCTCTGCCTCTAGTCTCACCCTGCCCCACACGAGCCACCTCTGCCTCTAGTCTCACCCTGCTCCGCACGTGCCAGCGCTGCCTCTAGTCTCACCCTGCCCCACACGTGCCACCGCTGCCTCTAGTCTCACCCTTCACGCGTGCCACCACTGCCTCTAGTCTCACCCTGCCCCACACGTGCCACCACTGCCTCTAGCCTCACCCTGCCCCACACGAGCCACCGTTGCCTCTAGTCTCACCCAGCCCAAGTGCCATCTCCGCCTCTAGTCTCACCCTGCCCCACACGTGCCACCACTGCCTCTAGGCTCACCCTGCCCAACACGTGCCACTGCTGCCTCTGGTCTCACCCTGCCACACACGTGCCACTGCTGCCTCTAGTATCACCCTGCCCAAGTGCCCCCTCTGCCTCTAGTCCCACCCTGCCCCACACATGCCACCATTGCCTCTAGCCTCACCCTGCCCCACACGTGCCACTGCTGCCTCTAGTTTCACCCTGCCCAAGTGCCCCCTCTGACTCTAGTCCCACCCTGCCCAACACATGCCACCACTGCCTCTAGCCTCACCCTGCCCCACACATGCCACCGCTGCCTCTAGTCTCACCCAGCCCAAGTGCCATCTCTGCCTCTAGTCTCACCCTGCCCCACACGAGCCACCTCTGCCTCTAGTCTCACCCTGCTCCGCACGTGCCACTGCTGCCTCTAGTCTCACCCTGCCCCAAACGTGCCACCACTGCCTCTAGTCTCACCTTGCTCCCCCTGGTGTCATCTCTAGCCTCACCCTGCCCCACATGTGCCACCTCTGCCTCTAGTCTCACCCAGCCCCATGTGCGCTATCTCTGCCTTTAGTCTCCCCCAAGCCCCACACGTGCCACCGCTGCCTCTAGTCTTACACTGCCCCACGTATGCCACCACTACCACTAGTCTCACCCTGCCCCACACATGCCACCACTGCCTCTAGTCTCACCCTGTCCCACATGTGCCACCTATGACTATAGTCTCACCCTGCTCCACGCGTGCCACCTCTGCCTTTAGTCTTACTTTGCCCAACTTCCCCCTATGCATCTAGTCTCACCCTGCCCCACACATGCCTCCTCTGCCTCTTGTCTCACCCTGCCTCACGCGTGCCATCTCTGTCTCAAGACTCATCTTGCCCCACATGTGCCACTGCTGCCTCTAGTCTCACCCTGCCCCATATGTGCTACCTCTGCCTCTAGTCTCAGCCTGCCTAAAGTGTGCCATCTCTGCCTCTAGTCTCACCCTGCCTCATGCGTGCCACATCTGCCTTTAGTCTTACCCTGCCCTAGTGCCACCTCTGCCTCCAGTCGCACCCTGCCCCACACGTGGCTCTTCTGCCTCTAATCTCAGCCTGCCCCATGCGTGCCACCTGTGCCTCTACTCCCACCCCTCACGTGTGCCACAGCTGCCTCCAGTCTCACCCTGCTCCCTCTGGTGTAATCTCTGGCTCTAGTCTCACCCTGCCCCCTCTGGTGTCACCTCTGCCTCTAGTTTCACCCTTCCGCCTCTGGTGCCATCTGTGCCTCTAGTCTCACCCTGCCCTCTCTGGTGTCCTCGCTGCCTCTAGTCTCACCCTACCTCCTCTTGTGTCACCTCTGACTCTAGTCTCACCCTGCCCCCTCTATTGTCATCTCTGCCTCTAGTCTCACCCTGCCGCCTCTGGTGTCATCTCTGCCCCCAGTCCCACCCTGCCCCCTCTGGTGTCATCTCTGCCTCTAGTCTCACCCTGCTCCCTCTGGTGTGATTTCTGCCACTAGTCTCACCCTGCCGCCTCTGGTGTAATCTCTGCCCCCAGTCCCACCCTGCCCCCTCTGGTGTCATCTCTGCCTCTAGTCTCACCCTGCTCCCTCTGGTGTCATCTCTGCCTCTAGTCTCACCCTGCCCCCTCTGGTGTCACCTCTGCCTCTAGTCTCACCCTGCCCCCTCGGGTGTCACCTCTGACTCTAGTCTCACCCTGCCCGCTCTGGTGTCATCTCTTCCTTTAGTCTGACTCTGCCCTCTCTAGTGTCATCTCTGCCTCTATTCTCACCCTGCCCCCTCTGGTGTCATCTCCGCCTCTAGTCTCACCCTGCCCCCTCTGGTGTCACCTCTGCCTCTAGTCTCACCCTGCCCCCTCTGGTGTAATCTCTGGCTCTAGTCTCACCCTGCCCCCTCTGGTGTAATCTCTGGCTCTAGTCTCACCCTGCCCCCTCTGGTGTCATCTCTGGCTCTAGTGTCACCCTGTCCCCTCTGGTGTCACCTCTGCCTCTAGTCTCACCCTGCCCCCTCTTGTGTCACCTCTGCCTCTAGTCTCACCCTGCTCCCTCTAGGTCATCTCCGACTCTAGTCTCAACCTGCCCCCTCTGTTGTCTTCTCTGGCACTAGTGTCACCCTGCCCCCTCTGGTGTCACCTCTGCCTCTAGTCTCACCCTGCTCCCTCTAGGTCATCTCCGCCTCTAGTCTCACCCTGTCCCCTCTGTTGTCATCTCTGCCTCTAGTCTCACCCTGCCCCCTCTGGTGTCACCTCTGCCTGTAATCTCACCCTGCCCCCTCTCGTGTCATCTCTGCCTATAGTCTCACACTGCCCCCTCTGGTGTCATCTCTGCCTCTAGACTCACCCTGCCCCCTCTGGTGTCACCTCTGCCTGTAATCTCACCCTGCCCCCTCTGGTGTCACCTCTGCCTGTAGTCTCACCCTGCCCCCTATCGTGTCATCTCTGCCTATAGTCTCACACTGCCCCCTCTGGTGTTATCTCTGCCTCTAGTCTCACCCTGCCCCCTCTGTGTCATCTCCGTCACTCGTCTCACCCTGCTCCCTCTGGTGTGAGCTCTGCCTCTAGTCTCACCCTGCCCCCTCTGGTGCCATCTCTGCCTCTAGTCTCACCCTGCTCCCTCTGGTGTCATCTCTGCCTCTAGTCTCACCCTGCCCCCTCTGGTGGCATCTCTGCCTCTAGTCTCACCCGCCCCTCGCGTGCCATCTCTGCTTCTAGTCTCACCCTGCCCCCTCTGGTGTCATCTCTGCCTCTAGTCTCACCCTGGCCCCTCTGTGTTATCTCTTGCTCTAGTCTCACCCTGCCCCCTCTGTCATCTCCGTCTCTCGTCTCGCCCTGTTCCCTCAGGTGTAATCTCTGCCTCTAGTCTCCCCCTCCCCCTTCTGGTGTCACCTCTGCCTCTAGTCTCACCCTGCCCCCTCTGTTGTCATCTCTGCCTCTAGTCTCACCCTGCCCCCTCTGGGTCATCTCTGCATCTAGTCTCACCCTGCTCCCTCTGGGTCATCTCTGCCTCTAGTCTCACCCTGCCCCCTCTGGGTCATCTCCGCCTCTAGTCTTATACTGCCCCCTCTGGTGTCATCTCTGCCTCTAGTCTCACCCTGCCCCCTCTGCTGTCATCTCTGCCTCTAGCTATCCTGGCTGATGAGGGGTGAAACCCCGAAACCGGTCCTAGGATGCTTGTTTCCAGTCCAGGGAGGACCTGGCCTGGCAGTTCGGGCTGGACTGTTCCCATTGGGCGCAGGGTCAAGACTGATTTGCATATGGCTTGGTCCAAACTGGAATGGCATGGTGAGCAAAAAACGATGGATTTAGGCCCAGATCTCTGTACTGGGGTGAATGTATGACATTGTTCTGCATTCTGTCCAACAATTGTTCTTTTTGCATTTGTCACGCCGACTGGGACGGATATGCCCAGACGTGGGTCCCGTGCTCTCCATGCCACTGGAGTCAAGCTATACTGGCTGATGAGTGGTGAAACCCCGACACTGGTCACCTGGCTCTTCGGCTAAGCAGCTCGCTGCTCCCCCTCCCCCCAGCGCCTTGAGACCCTCACGGGTGAGTTGCGCACTTACAATTCCCTGATTGATTGAGTCTCACCCTGCCCCCTCTGGTGTCATCTCTAACTCTAGTCTCACCCTGTCCCCTCGGCTGTCATCTCTGCCTCTAGTCTCACCCTGCTCCCTCTGGTGTCATCTCTGCCTCTAGTCTCACCCTGCTCCCTCTGGTGTCATCTCTGCCTCTATTCTCACCCTGCCCCCTCTGGTGTCATCTCTGCCTCTAGTCTCACCCTGCCCCCTCTTGTGTCACCTCTGCCTCTAGTCTTATCCTGCCCCTCTGGTGTCACCTCTGCCTCTAGTCTCACCATGTCTCCTCTGGTGTCATCTCTGCGTCTGGTCTCACCCTGCCCCCTCTGGTGTCATCTCTGCCTCTAGTCTCACCTCTGCCCTCACCCTGTCTCCTCTGGTGTCATCTCTGCCTCTTGTCTCATCCTGTCCCCTCTGGGGGTAATCTCTGGCTCTAGTCTCACCCTGTCCCCTCTGGTGTCACCTCTGCCCCTAGTCTCACCCTACCCCCTTTGGTGTCATCTCCGCCTCTAGTCTCACCCTGCCCCCTCTGTTGTCATCTCTGGCTCTAGTGTCACCCTGTCCCCTCTGGTGTCACCTCTGCCCCTAGTCTCACCCTACCCCCTTTGGTGTCATCTCTGTCTCTAGTCTCACCCTGCCCCCTCTGGTGTCATCTCTTCCTCTAGTCTCACCCTGCCCCCTCTGGTGTCATCTCTGCCTCTAGTCTCACACTGCCCCCTCTGGTGTCATCTCTGCCTCTAGTCTCACCCTGTCCCTTCTGATGTCACCTCTGCCTCTTGTCTCACCCTGCCCCCTCCGGTGTCATCTCTGCCTCTAGTCTCACCCTGACCCCTTCTGGTGTCACCTCTGCCTCTAGTCTCACCCTGCCCCCTCTGTTGTCATCTCTGCCTCTAGTCTCACCCTGCCCCCTCTGTTGTCACCTCTGCCTCTAGTCTCACCCTGCCCCCTTTGGTGTCATCTCTGTCTCTAGTCTCACCCTGCCCCCTCTGGTGTCATCTCTTCCTCTAGTCTCACCCTGCCCCCTCTGGTGTCATCTCTGCCTCTAGTCTCACCCTGCCCCCTCTGGTGTCATCTCTGCCTCTAGCCTCACCCTGCCCCCTCTTGTGTCATCTCTGCCTCTAGTCTCACCCTGCCCCCTCTGGGTCATCTCTGCATCTAGTCTCACCCTGCCCCCTCTGGTGTCATCTCTGCCTCTAGTCTCACCCTGCCCCCTCTTGTGTCACCTCTGCCTCTAGTCTCACCCTGCTCCCTCTAGGTGTCAACTCAGCCTCTAGTCTCACCCTTTTCCTCTGGTGTCATCTCTGCCTCTAGTTTCACCCTGCCCCCTCTGGTGTCATCTCTGCCTCTAGTCTCACCCTGCCCCCTCTGGTGTCACCTCTGCCTCTAGTCTCACCCTGTCTCCTCTGGTGTCATCTCTGGCTCTAGTCTCACCCTGCTCCCTCTAGGTGTCAACTCAGCCTCTAGTCTCACCCTGCCCCCTCTGTTGTCATCTCTGGCTCCAGTGTCACCCTCTCCCCTCTGATGTCCCCTCTGCCTCTAGTCTCACCCTGCCCCCTCTGGTGTCATCTCTGCCTCTAGTCTCACCCTGCCCCCTCTGGTGTCATCTCTGCCTTTTGTCTCACCCTGCCCCCTCTGGTGCCATCTCTGCCTCTAGTCTCACCCTGTCCCCTCTGGTGTCCTCTTCCTCTAATCTCACCCTGCCCCCTCGATTGTCATCTCTGTCTCTAGTTTCACCTTGCCCCCTCTGGTGGCATCTCTGCCTCTAGTCTGACCCTGCCCCCTCTGGTGTCAGCTCTGGCTCTAGTCTCACCCTGCTCCCTCTGGTGTCATCTCTGCCTCTAGTCTCACCCTGCCCCCTCTGGTGTCATCTCTGCCTCTAGTCTCACCCTGCTCCCTCTCGTGTCATCTCTGCCTCTAGTCTCACCCTGCCCCCTCTGGTGTCATCTCTGCCTCTAGCCTCACCTTGCCCCCTCTGTTGTCATCTCTGCCACTAGTCTCACCCTGCTCCCTCTGGTGTCATCTCTGCCTCTCGTCTCACCCTTCTCCCTCTGGTGTCATCTCTGCCTCTAGTCTCACCCTGGCCCTTCTGGTGTCATCTCTGCCTCTAGTCTCACCCTTCCCCCTCTGGTATCATCTCTGCCTCTAGTCTCACGCTGTCCCCTCTGGTGTCACCTCTGCCACTAGTCTCACCCTGCCCCCTCTGTTGTCATCTCTGCCTCTTGTCTCGCCCTCCCCCCCTGGTGCCATCTCTTTCTCTAGTCTCACCCTGCCACCTCTGGTGTAATCTCTGCCTCTAGTCTCACCCTGCCCCCTCTGGTGTCATCTCTGCCTTTTGTCTCACCCTGCCCCCTCTGGTGTCATCTCTGCCTCTAGTCTCACCCTGCCCCCTCTGGTGTCATCTCTGTCTCTAGTCTCACCCTGTCTCCTCTGGCGTCATCTCCGTCTCTAATCTCACCCTGCCCCCCTCTGTGTCATCTCTTGCTCTAGTCTCACCCTGCCCCCTCTGTTGTCATCTCTGTCTCTAATCTCACCCTGCCCCCCTCTGTGTCATCTCTTGCTCTAGTCTCACCCTGCCCCCTCTGTTGTCATCTCTGCCTCTAGTCTCACCCTGCCCCCTCTGTTGTCACCTCTGCCTCTAGTCTCACCCTGCCCCCTCTGACGTCATCTCTGCGTCTAGTCTCCCCCTCCCCCTTCTGGTGTCATCTTTGCCTCTAGTCTCACCCTGCCCCCTCTGTTGTCACCTCTGCCTCTAGTCTCACCCTGCCCCCTCTTGTGTCATCTCTGCCTCTAGTCTCACCCTGCCCCCTCTGGTGTTACCTCTGCCTCTAGTCTCACCCTGTCTCCTCTGGTGTCACCTCTGCCTCTAGTCTCACCCTGCCCCCTTTGGTGTAATCTCTGCCTCTAGTCTCACCCTGTCCCCTCTGGGGTAATCTCTGGCTCTAGTCTCACCTGCTCCCTCTAGGTCATCTCTGCATCTAGTCTCACCCTGCCCACTCTGGTATCATCTCTGCCTCTAGTCTCACCCTGCCCCCTCTGGTGTCACCTCTGCCTGTAGTCTCACCCTGCCCCCTCTGGTGTCACCTCTGCCTCTAGTCTCACCCGTCTCCTCTGGTGTCATCTCTGCCTCTGGTCTCACCCTGCCCCCTCTGTTGTCATCTCTGCCTCTAGTCTCACCCTGCCCCCTCTGTTGTCAACTCTGCCTCTAGTCTCACCCTACCCCCTCTGTTGTCATCTCTGCCTCTAGTCTCACCCTGCCCCCTCTGGTGTCATCTCTTGCTCTAGTCTCACCCGGCCCCTCTGGTGTCACCTCTGCCTCTAGTCTCACCCTGCCCCCTCGGTTGTCATCTCTGCATCTAGTCTTACCCTGTCCCCTCTGGTGTCACCTCTGCCTCTAGTCTCACCCTGCCCCCTCTGGTGTCATCTCTGCCTCTAGTCTCACCCTGCCCCCTCTGGTGTCATCTCTGCCTCTCGTCTCACCTTGCTCCCTCTGGTGTCATCTCTGCCTCTAGTCTCACCCTGTTCCCTCAGGTGTAATCTCTGCCTCTAGTCTCCTCCTTCTGGTATCACCTCTGCCTCTAGTCTCACCCTGCCCCCTCTGGTGTCATCTCTGCCTCTAGTCTCACCCTGCCCCCTCTGGTCTCATCTCCGCCTCTAGTCTCACCCTGCCCCCTCTGGTGTCATCTCCGCCTCTAGTCTTATCCTGCCCCCTCTGGTGTCATCTCTTCCTTTAGTCTGACTCTGCCCTCTCTGGTGTCATCTCTTGCTCTAGTCTCACCCGGCCCCTCTGGTGTCATCTCCATCTCTCGTCTCACTATGCTCCCTCTGGTGTCAGCACTGCCTCTAGTCTCACCTTGCTCCCTCTGGTGTCATCTCTGCCTCTAGTCTCACCCTGTTCCCTCAGGTGTAATCTCTGCCTCTAGTCTCCTCCTTCTGGTATCACCTCTGCCTCTAGTCTCACCCTGCCCCCTCTGGTATCATCTCTGCCTCTAGTCTCACCCTGCCCCCTCTGGTGTCATCTCCGCCTCTAGTCTTATCCTGCCCCCTCTGGTGTCATCTCTTCCTTTAGTCTGACTCTGCCCTCTCTGGTGTCATCTCTTGCTCTAGTCTCACCCGGCCCCTCTGGTGTCATCTCCATCTCTCGTCTCACCTTGCTCCCTCTGGTGTCAGCTCTGCCTCTAGTCTCACCCTTCTCCCTCTGGTGTCATCTCCGCCTCTAGTCTTATCCTGCCCCCTCTGGTGTCATCTCTTCCTTTAGTCTGACTCTGCCCTCTCTGGTGTCATCTCTTGCTCTAGTCTCACCCGGCCCCTCTGGTGTCATCTCCATCTCTCGTCTCACCTTGCTCCCTCTGGTGTCATCTCTTGCTCTAGTCTCACCCGGCCCCTCTGGTGTCACCTCTGCCTCTAGTCTCACCCTGCCCCCTCGGTTGTCATCTCTGCATCTAGTCTTACCCTGTCCCCTCTGGTGTCACCTCTGCCTCTAGTCTCACCCTGCCCCCTCTGGTGTCATCTCTGCCTCTAGTCTCACCCTTCTCCCTCTGTTGTCAACTCTGCCTCTAGTCTCACCCTACCCCCTCTGTTGTCATCTCTGCCTCTAGTCTCACCCTGCCCCCTCTGGTGTCATCTCTTGCTCTAGTCTCACCCGGCCCCTCTGGTGTCACCTCTGCCTCTAGTCTCACCCTGCCCCCTCGGTTGTCATCTCTGCATCTAGTCTCACCCTGCCCCCTCTGGTGTCACCTCTGCCTCTTGTCTCACCCTGCCCCCTCTGGTGTCATCTCTGCCTCTAGTCTCACCCTGCTCCCTCTGGTGTCAGCTCTGCCTCTAGTCTCACCCTTCTCCCTCTGGTGTCATCTCTGCCTCTAGTCTCACCCTGTTCCCTCAGGTGTAATCTCTGCCTCTAGTCTCCTCCTTCTGGTATCACCTTTGCCTCTAGTCTCACCCTGCCCCCTCTGGTGTCATCTCTGCCTCTAGTCTCACCCTGCCCCCTCTGGTCTCATCTCCGCCTCTAGTCTCACCCTGCCCCCTCTGGGTCATCTCTGCATCTAGTCTCACCCTGCCCACTCTGGTGTCATCTCTGCCTCTAGTCTCACCCTGCCCCCTCTGGTGTCACCTCTGCCTGTAGTCTCACCCTGCCCCCTCTGGTGTCACCTCTGCCTCTAGTCTCACCCGTCTCCTCTGGTGTCATCTCTGCCTCTAGTCTCACCCTGCCCCCTCTGGTGTCATCTCTGCCTCTAGTCTCACCCGTCTCCTCTGGTGTCATCTCTGCCTCTAGTCTCACCCTGCCCCCTCTGGTGTCATCTCTGCCTCTAGTCTCACCCTGCCCCCTCTTGTGTCACCTCTGCCTCTAGTCTCACCCTGCCCCCTCTGGTGTCATCTCTGCCTCTAGTCTCACCCTGCCCCCTCTGGTGTCACCTCTGCCTCTAGTCTCACCCTGTCTCCTCTGGTGTCACCTCTGCCTCTAGTCTCACCCTGCCCCCTTTGGTGTAATCTCTGCCTCTAGTCTCACCCTGTCCCCTCTGGGGTAATCTCTGGCTCTAGTCTCACCTGCTCCCTCTAGGTCATCTCCGCCTCTAGTCTCACCCTGCCCCCTCTGTTGTCATCTCTGGCTCCAGTGTCACCCTGTCCCCTCTGGTGTCACCTCTGCCTCTAGTCTCACCCTGCCCCCACTGTTGTCATCTCTGCCTCTAGTCTCACCCTGCCCCCTCTGGTGTCATCTCTGCCTCTAGTCTCACCCTGCCCCCTCTGGTGTCACCTCTGCCTCTAGTCTCACCCTGTCTCCTCTCGTGTCACCTCTGCCTCTAGTCTCACACTGCCCCCTCTGGTGTCATCTCTGCCTCTAGTCTCACCCTGCCCCCTCTGTTGTCATCTCTGCATCTAGTCTCACCCTGCCCCCTCTGGTGTCATCTCTGCCTCTAGTCTCACCCTGCCCCCTCTGGTGTCATCTCTGCCTCTAGTCTCACCCTGCCCCCTCTGGTGTCATCTTTTCCTTTAGTCTGACTCTGCCCTCTCTGGTGTCATCTCTGCCTCTAGTCTCACCCTGCCCCCTCTGGTGTCATCTCTGCCTCTAGTCTCACCCTGCCCCCTCTGTGTCATCTCCTTCTCTCGACTCACCCTGTTCCCTCAGGTGTAATCTCAGCCTCTAGTCTCACCCTCCCCCTTCTGGTGTCACCTCTGCCTCTAGTCTCACCCTGCCCCCTCTGTGTCATCTCCTTCTCTCGACTCACCCTGTTCCCTCAGGTGTAATCTCAGCCTCTAGTCTCACCCTCCCCCTTCTGGTGTCACCTCTGCCTCTAGTCTCACCCTGACCCCTCTGGTGTCATCTCTGCCTCTAGTCTCACCCTGCCCCCTCTGGTGTCATCTCTGCCTCTAGTCTCACCCTGCCCCCTCTGGTGTCATCTCCGTCTCTCGTCTCACCCTGTTCCCTCAGGTGTAATCTCTGCCTCTAGTCTCCCCCTCCCCCTTCTGGTGTCACCTCTGCCTCTAGTCTCACACTGCCCCCTCTGGGTCATCTCTGCACCTAGTCTCACACTGCCCCCTCTGGGTCATCTCTGCATCTAGTCTCACCTTGCCCCCTCTGGATCATATCTGCATCTAGTCTCACCTTGCCCCCTCTGGTGTCATCTCTGCCTCTAGTCTCACCCTGCCCTCTCTGCTGTCATCTCCGCCTCTAGTCTGACTCTGCCCTCTCTGGTGTCATCTCCGTCTCTCGTCTCACCTTGCTCCGTCTGGTGTCAGCTCTGCCTCTAGTCTCACCCTTCTCCCTCTGGTGTCATCTCTGCCTCTAGTCTCACCCTGCCCCCTCTGGTGTCACCTCTGCCTCTAGTCTCACCCGTCTCCTCTGGTGTCATCTCTGCCTCTAGTCTCACCCTGCCCCCTCTGTTGTCATCTCTGCCTCTAGTCTCACCCTGCCCCCTCTGGTGTCACCTCTGCCTCTAGTCTCACCCTGTCTCCTCTGGTGTCATCTCTGGCTCTAGTCTCACCCTGCTCCCTCTAGGTGTCATCTCTGCCTCTAGTCTCACCCTGCCCCCTCTGTTGTCACCTCTGCCTCTAGTCTCACCCTGCCCCCTCTGTTGTCATCTCTGCCTCTAGTTTCACCCTGCCCCCTCTGTTATCACCTCTGCCTCTAGTCTCACCCTGCCCCCTCTGGTGTCACCTCTGCCTCTAGTCTCACCCTGCCCCCTCGGTTGTCATCTCTGCCTCTAGTCTCACCCTGCCCCCTCTGGTGTCATCTCTTGCTCTAGTCTCACCCTGCCCCCTCTGGTGTCACCTCTGCCTCTAGTCTCACCCTGCCCCCTCGGTTGTCATCTCTGCCTCTAGTCTCACCCTACCCCCTTTGGTGTCATCTCTGCCTCTAGTCTCACCCTGCCCCTTTTGGTGTCATCTCTGCCTCTAGTCTCACCCTGCCCCCTCTGGTGTCACCTCTGCCTCTAGTCTCATCCTGCCCCCTCGGTTGTCACCTCTGCCTCTAGTCTCACGCTGCCCCCTCGGTTGTCATCTCTGCCTCTAGTCTCACCCTGCCCCTTTTGGTGTCATCTCTGCCTCTAGTCTCACCCTGCCCCTTTTGGTGTCATCTCTGCCTCTAGTCTCACCCTGTCCCTTTTGGTGTCATCTCTGCCTCTAGTCTCACCCTGTCCCCTCTGGGGTAATCTCTGCCTCTAGTCTCGTCCTTACTTCTATCAATTGTGCCTTTAGTCTATACCTTGCCACCTCTGCACGCAGTATCCACCTTGGCCCGTCTGGTGCCACCTCGGCCTCACGTCTCTACCTTGCACCCTCTAGTGCCACCTCTCCCTTTTGTATCTACTTCCCTCCTTCTGGTGCCACCCTTTCCCCCAAGTCTGTACCGAGCCGCACACATGGCACCTCTGCCTCCAGTCCCTACCTTGGCCTCTCTATTGGAGCCTCTGCCCCTCTTCTCTAGCTTCCCCTTCTAGTGCCATTTCTACCTTTGGTCTTGCCGTAAATCCTCTGATGCCACCTCTGTCTCTTGTGTCGTCCTTAGCCCCTCTATTACCACTTCTTTCTCAATATACTCCTTGCCCCGAATAGTGCCAGCTATGCTTATATTGTCTCCCTGACCCTCGGGTGTAATCTTTGACTCTTGTCTCGTTCTTACCCCTTCTGGTACCACCTCTTCTACTCTCTACTTTGCTCCCTCTCGTGCCACCTCTGCCTTCAGTCTCTACCTTGCTTTCTGTGGTGCCACCTCTGCCTCTGGTCTCCACCCGTCTCCCTCTGGTGAAATCTCTGCTTCGAGTCTCAACCTTTCCTCATTTAGTGCCACCTCTGCCTTTAGTCTCTAAATTGCCTTCCATGGTGCCACCACTGCCTCTGATCTCTATATTGTCCCCCTCATGCCACCCCTGCTTCTAGTCTCTACCTTGCTTTCCATGGCGCCACCCATGCCTCTAGTCTCTACCTTGCTATCCATGGTGCCACCCCTGCCTCTGGTCTCTACTTTGTTTCCCATGGTGCCACCCCTGCCTCTGGTCTCTACCTTGCTTTCCATGGTGCCACCTCTGCCTTTAGTGTCTACCTTGCCTCATTTAGTGCCACCCCACCTCATGTCTCTACCTTGCCTCACTTAATGCCACCTCTGCCTTTGGTCTCTAACTTGCTCTCCATGGTGCCACCTCTGCCTTTAGTCTCTAACTTTTGCTCTCCATGGTGTCACCTCTGCCTATAGTCTCTAACTTGCTCTCCATGGTGCCACCTCTGCCTCTAGTCTCTACCTTGCTTTCCATGGTGCCACCACTGCCTCTGGTCTCTACTTTGCTTTCCATGGTGCCACCTCTGCCTCTAGTCTCTACATTGCCTCAATTAGTGCCACCCCTGCCTCTAGTCTCTACCTTGCTTTCCATGGTGCCACCCCTGCCTCTAGTCTCTACCTTGCTTTCCATAGTGCCACCTCTGCCTCTAGTCTCTACATTGCTTTCCATGGTGCCACCCCTGCTTCTAGTCTCTACCTTGCTTTCCATAGTGCCACCTCTGCCTTCAGTCTCTAACTTGTGTTCCATGGTGCCACCCCTGCCTCCGGTCTTTACTCTGCTTTCCATGGTGGCACCCCAGTCCCTGGTCTCTACTTTGAATCCTCTAGTGCCAGCCCTGCCTCATGTCTCTACCTTACTTTCCATGGTGCCACCCCTGCCTCATGTCTACCTTGCCTCATTTAGTGCCACCTCTGTTTTTAGTCCCTACCTTGCTTTCCATTGTGCCACCTCTGCCTTTAGTCTCTACCTTGCTTTCCATGGTGCCACCTCTGTCTCTAGTCTCTACCTTGCCTCATTTAGTGCGACCCCTGTCTCTACCTTGCCTCAATTAGTGCCACCCCTGCCTCATGTCTCTACTTTGCCTCAATTAGTGCCACCTCTGCCTCTAGTCTCTATATTGTCCCGCTCATGCCACCTCTGCCTCTAGTCTCTACATTGTCCCGCTCATGCCACCTCTGCCTTCAGTCTCTACCTTGCTTTCCATTGTGCCATCTCTGCCTCATGCCTCTACCTTGCCTCATTTAGTGCCACCTCTGCCTTTAGTGTCTACTTTACTTTCCATGGTGTCACCCCTGCCTCTGGTCTCCACTTTGCATCCTCTAGTGCCACCTCTGCCTCTAGTCTCTACATTTTTTCTGCTCATGCTACCTCTGCCTCTAGTCTCTCTATTGTCCCGCTCATGCCACCTCTGCCTTCAGTCTCTACCTTGCTTTCCATTGTGCCATCTCTGCCTCATGCCTCTACCTTGCCTCATTTAGAGCCACCTCTGCCTTTAGTCTCTGCCTTGCTGTCCATGGTGCCACCACTGCCTCTGGTCTCTACCTTGCTTTCCATGGTGCCACCCCTGCCTCTGGTCTCTACTTTGCTTTCCATGGTGCCACCTCTGCCTCTGGTCTCCACTTTGCTTTCCATGTTGCCACCTCTGCCTCTGGTCTCTACTTTACTTTCCATGGTGCCAGCTCTGCCTCTAATCTCTACCTTGCCTTCCATGGTGTCACCTCTGCCTCTAGTCTCTACATTGTCCAGCTCATGCCACCTCTGCCTCTAGTCTCTATATTGTCCCGCTCATGCCACCTCTGCCTCTAGTCTCTACCCTTTTCCCTCTGGTGCCACCTCTGCATCATGTCTCTACCTCGCCCCATTTAGTGCCACCCCTGACTCATGTCTCTACAGTGCCTCATTTAGTGCCACCTCTGCCTTTAGTCTCTCCCTTGCTTTCCATTGTGCCATCTCTGCCTCATGCCTCTACCTTGCCTCATTTAGTGCCACCTCTGTCTTTAGTCTCTACCTTGCCTCATTTAGTGCCACCTCTGCCTCTAGTCTCTACCTTGCCTCATTTAGTGCCACCCTGCCTCATGTCTCTACCTTGCCTCATTTAGTGACACCTCTGCCTTTAGTCTCTACCTTGCCTCATTTAGTGCCACCTCTGCCTTTAAAATCTACCTCGCCCTCTATGATGCTTCCTCTCCCTTTAGTCTCTACCTTGATTCATTCAGTGCCACCCCTGCCTAATGCCTCTACCTTGAATCATTTATTGACACTCATGCCTCTACCTTTCCTCATTAATGCCACCTCTGTCTCTAGTCTCTACCTTGCCTCATTTAGTGCCACCCCTGCCTCTAGGCTCTACCTTGCTTTCCATTGTGCCACCTCTGCCTTGCCTCATTTAATGCCACCTCCGTCTTCAGTCTCTACCTTGGCCTCTATGATGCTCCCTCTCCCTTTACTCTCTACCATGCCCCATTTAGTGCCACCCTGCCTCATGTCTCTACCTTGCCTCATTTAATTCCACCTCTGTCGTTAGTCTCTACCTTGCCCATTTAGTACCACCCCTGACTCATGTCTCTACCTTGCCTCATTTAGTGCCACCCCTGCCTCATGTCTCTACCTTTCTTTCCATGGTGTCACCTCTGCCTTCAGTCTCTACCTTGCTTTCCATGGTGCCACCCCTGCCTCATGTCTCTACTTTGCCTCATTATTGCCACCTCTGACTCATGTCTCTACCTTGCTCTCCATCGTGCCACCTATGCCTTTAGTCTCTACCTTGCCTCATTTAGTGCCACCTCTGCCTTCAGTCTCTACCTTGCTTTCCATGGTAGAGCAGCTCACCGCCTCCCTCAGCCAGAACACACCCACCGACACAACGGACCCAAACGAAGCAGCCAGCAACCTCGCCAAGTGGCTGACCGCCTGCGCCGACGACCTCGCACCACTAAAAACCCTCCCAGCAGACCCGGAAGCAAGAAAACCCCTTGGTTCACCAACGAACTCAAGGAATCCAAGAAGAACTGCCGCACTCTCGAGAAAACCTGGCGACTCGACCAGACCACAGACAACAGGACCGCCCTCAAGCACGCCACCCGCAAACACCACCAGCTGATCCGTGCCACCAAGAAGTCGGCACTCAAAGAACGACTGGACAACAACGCCCATGACAGCAAGGAACTTTTCAGCATCGTCAAAGAGTTCTCCAACCCCAGCGCCGGAAACAACGACATCACCCCTCGCAAGACCTCTGCAACTCACTCTCCGCGTTCTTCCACCGCAAGATCACCGACATACACAACAGCTTCAACGCACAAACAACGCACCCTACCGCCGAACCAATGCCCGCCACCACCACCCTCTGCAACTGGACCCCGATCAACACCGAAGACACCACCCGCACGATGAACTCCATCCACTCCGGATCACCAACCGACCCCTGCCCACACCACGTCTTCAACAAAGCCGACGCCACCATCGCACCCCATCTCCGGGACATCATCAACTCCTCCTTCCGCACCGCCACCTTCCCGGAGAGCTGGAAGCACGCCGAGCTTACCGCCCTCCTGAAGAAACCAACGGCGGACCCCACCGACCTCAAGAACTACCGCCCCATCTCGCTCCTTCCGTTTCCGGCCAAAGTCATCGAGAAGACCGTCAACAGACAGCTTGCCGCCTTCCTCGAGACGAATGGATCCCTCGACCCCTCGCAGTCCGGGTTTCGGGCCAACCACAGCACCGAGACCGCCCTTATCGCAGCCACCGACGACATCAGAACCCTAACCGACAACGGGGAAACAGCTGCCCTCATCCTCCTGGACCTCTCCGCGGCGTTCGACACCGTCTGCCACCGCACCCTAGTGAAGCGCCTCAGCAACATCGGAATCCGAGAGAAAGCACTGGAATGGATCATCTCGTTCCTCGCCGGAAGAACCCAGAGAGTCCGCCTCTCCCCCGTTCAGATCCGAAGCCACCGAAGTCATCTGCGGCGTTCCACAAGGATCCTCACTCAGCCCGACCCTCTTCAACGTCTACATGAGCCCCCTCGCAGCCATCGCACGCCGACACAACCTCAACATCATCTCCTACGCCGACGACACCCAGCTGATCCTCTCCCTCACCAACGACCCCACTACCGCCAGAGCCAACCTGCACGACGGGATGAGAGACGTCGCCGACTGGATGAGGAACAGCCGCCTTAAACTGAACTCAGACAAGACGGAAGTCCTCATCCTGGGCTCATCACCCTCCGCCTGGGACGACTCCTGGTGGCCCCCGGCCCTGGGCACCGCACCCAAGCCAACGGACCACGCACGCAACCTGGGCTTCATCCTGGACTCCTCCCTATCAATGACCAAACAAGTCAACGCCGTCTCATCTTCATGCTTCAACACCCTGCGCATGCTCCGCAAGATCTTCAGATGGATCCCCACTGAAACCAGGAAGACCGTCACCCAGGCACTCGTCACCAGCCGACTGGACTATGGGAACACCCTCTACGCCGGAACCACAGCCAAACTTCAAAAGAGACTCCAGCGCATCCAGAACGCCTCCGCACGACTCATCCTGGACATCCCCCGACACAGCCACATCACCGTACACCTGAAAGACCTGCACTGGCTCCCCGTCAGCAAGAGAATCACGTTCAGACTCCTCACCCACGCACACAAGGCCCTCCACGACCTGGGCCCAAAGTACCTCAACGACCGCATGTCCTTCTACACGCCCACACGCCAGCTACGATCAACCAGCCACGCCCTCGCCACCGTACCACGCATCCGCAGAACCACCGCCGGAGGAAGATCCTTCTCCTACCTGGCGGCCAAGACCTGGAACTCCCTCCCACTCACCTTCGGCGAACCCAGGACCATCTCGCCTTCAGGAAGCAGCTCAAGACCTGGCTGTTCGAGCAGTAACTTACCCCCTCCCCCAGCGCCTTGAGACCCTCCCGGGTGAGTAGCGCGCTCTATAAATGCCGTGATTGATTGATTGATGGTGCCACCTCTGCATCTGGTCTCCAATTTGCTTTCCATTGTGCAACCCCTGCCTCCGGTCTCTACTCTGCTTTCCATGGTGGCACCCCAGCCCCTGGCCTCTACTTGGCATCCTCTAGTGCCACCCCTGCCTCATGTCTCTACCTTACTTTCCATGGTGCCACCCCTGCCTCATGTCTCTACCTTGCCTCATTTATTGCCACCTCTGACTTTAGTCTCTACCTTGCATTCCGTGGTGCCACCCCTGCCTCCGGTCTCTACTCTGCTTTCCATGGTGGCACCCCAGCCCCTGGTCTCTACTTTGCATCCTCTAGTGCCACCCCTGCCTCATGTCTCTACCTTACTTTCCATGGTGCCACCCCTGCCTCATGTCTCTACCTTGCCTCATTTAGTGCTACCTCTGCCTTTAGTCCCTACCTTGCTTTCCATGGTGCCACCTCTGCCTTTAGTCTCTACCTTGCTTTCCATGGTGCCACCTCTGCCTCTAGCCTCTACATTGCCTCAATTAGTGCCACCCCTGCCTCTAGTCTCTACCTTGCTTTCCATGGTGCCACCCCTGCCTCTAGTCTCTACATTGCTTTCCATGGTGCCCCCTCTGCCTCTAGTCTCTACATTGCCTCAATTAGTGCCACCCCTGCCTCTAGTCTCTACCTTGCTTTCCATGGTGCCACCCCTGCCTCTAGTCTCTACCTTGCTTTCCATAGTGCCACCTCTGCCTCTAGTCTCTACATTGCCTCAATTAGTGCCACCCCTGCCTCTAGTCTCTACCTTGCTTTCCATGGTGCCACCTCTGCATCTGGTCTCCAATTTGCTTTCCATTGTGCAACCCCTGCCTCCGGTCTCTACTCTGCTTTCCATGGTGGCACCCCAGCCCCTGGCCTCTACTTGGCATCCTCTAGTGCCACCCCTGCCTCATGTCTCTACCTTACTTTCCATGGTGCCACCCCTGCCTCATGTCTCTACCTTGCCTCATTTATTGCCACCTCTGACTTTAGTCTCTACCTTGCATTCCGTGGTGCCACCCCTGCCTCCGGTCTCTACTCTGCTTTCCATGGTGGCACCCCAGCCCCTGGTCTCTACTTTGCATCCTCTAGTGCCACCCCTGCCTCATGTCTCTACCTTACTTTCCATGGTGCCACCCCTGCCTCATGTCTCTACCTTGCCTCATTTAGTGCTACCTCTGCCTTTAGTCCCTACCTTGCTTTCCATGGTGCCACCTCTGCCTTTAGTCTCTACCTTGCTTTCCATGGTGCCACCTCTGCCTCTAGCCTCTACATTGCCTCAATTAGTGCCACCCCTGCCTCTAGTCTCTACCTTGCTTTCCATGGTGCCACCCCTGCCTCTAGTCTCTACATTGCTTTCCATGGTGCCCCCTCTGCCTCTAGTCTCTACATTGCCTCAATTAGTGCCACCCCTGCCTCTAGTCTCTACCTTGCTTTTCATGGTGCCACCCCTGCCTCTAGTCTCTACCTTGCTTTCCATAGTGCCACCTCTGCCTCTAGTCTCTACATTGCCTCAATTAGTGCCACCCCTGCCTCTAGTCTCTACCTTGCTTTCCATGGTGCCACCCCTGCCTCTAATCTCTACCTTGCTTTCCATAGTGCCACCTCTGCCTTCAGTCTCTAACTTGTGTTCCATGGTGCCACCTCTGCCTCTGGTCTCTACTCTGCTTTCCATGGTGGCACCCCAGCCCCTGGTCTCTACTTTGCATCCTCTAGTCCCACCCCTGGAGAGGTGTGGTGCAGCGGCCAAGGCAGCTGACTTCGGAGCACAGGGCTCACGGTTCGATCCCCGGCTCCGGCGGCAGTTCAGTTCAGCACCATGTGACTCTGGGGAATAGCTCACTTAATTTCCACGACGGCCCCCAGCGCCTTGAGACCCGTAAGGGTGAGTAGTTCGCGCTTTACAAATACGGATTTATATTTATTTATTTATATATATTGTCCCACTCATGCCACCTCTGCCTTTAGTCTCTACTCTGCTTTCCATGGTGGCACCCCAGCCCCTGCTCTCTACTTTGCATCCTCTAGTGCCACCCCTGCCTCATGTCTCTACCTTGCTTTCCATGGTGCCACCCCTGCCTCTAGTCTCTACCTTGCTTTCCATAGTGCCACCTCTGCCTCTAGTCTCTACATTGCCTCAATTAGTGCCACCCCTGCCTCTAGTCTCTACCTTACTTTCCATGGTGCCACCCCTGCCTCATGTCTCTACCTTGCCTCATTTAATGCTACCTCTGCCTTTAGTCCCTACCTTGCTTTCTATTGTGCCACCTCTGCCTTTAGTCTCTACCTTGCCTCATTTAGTGCGACCCCTGTCTCATGTCTCTACCTTGCCTCATTTAGTGCCACCCATGCCTCATGTCTCTACCTTGCCTCATTATTGCCACCTCTGACTTTAGTCTCTACCTTGCTTTCCGTGGTGCCACCCCTGCCTCATGTCTCTACATTGCCCTCTATGATGCTTTGTCTCCCTTTAATCACCTCTCAGGCCATCTCTCCCTCCTCACACTCCGCACTGCCCTCGTAGCATGTGCCCCTGTGCCAACTCTGCCTCCACAGTCTCCCACTGCCACTCAGTGCCACGCCTGAGTCCCCAGTTTCAGATGTCCCCTGGTGGCATCTCTGCCTCCACGGCCTGCTTCCCTGGTGCTGTCTCTGGCACCGCAGCCTCCCCACTGCCCAAGTGACATCGCTTCCTGCCCAGCGCCCCCTAGTGCAAACTCTGCCTCCAGCGTCTCCCTACTGCCCCCTAGAGCCATCACGGCCTCTACCATATCTCTACTGCCTCATAATGCCTTCTCTTCTGCAGTTCCCTCATTGTCAAGAGCCAGATCTGCCTCCCAACCCCTAAAATGTCACCGATGCCGCCTGCCTCCTAAGCATACAAAGGCTTCTGACCTAGCTGGGGCCGGGCACCTCAGGGGTTCGGGGTCTGTTAGAGGCCCCTGGCCTCGGGGGCTGGGGCCAATGTAGTCGCATGAGGCAAGCCGCCAGTATCAGATCAGAGATTGCAGTGTCATCCACGGGAGGCTTTCGATTTGAGTCACTCTTAGGCATGCTGAAGCATGCATCAGTTTATAGAACCTGATGCGCCACAGCATGCTGTGGTGTCCATTTTATTATTTTATTTATGTATGCAGGTTTATAGCGCGGACATTTAGAACTCTTTACAATAAAAGTGGCATATTAGAAACACAAATTGAATCACATCAGCATTTTAGATAGAGCGATGGAAAGTAAACATACGACATTAAATACATAATCATACACAAGCAATACAAGGCTTGTGCAGAAATCACAGTCCACGGCAACCTCAGCAGCAAGTGAAAGTGTTGAGCAGCAGGAGTTAGGGTGAGCTGCATTGAAAAGAGATGAATTGAAGTGTCTTTAAAGAGAAGGGCTCTCAGTTCGAGCTGTAGATCGGGGGGGTAGGGGGGGGGCGGGAGTGCTTCAGCTTGATGGTGGCGTTCCATATTCTGGCAGAACTCCCCGAGTAGGAATCATGGTTGCAGGTCAATGGTTCTAGAAGTTGTGTGTTTTAGCACTGAGTGATGGTTTGCTCTTGCCAGGGTTCTTTAGTTTAGCAGCCAGGTATGGTCAGGTGGAGGTGTTTGGGGTTTTTTGAGTGACGTGGGCAGTTTTGTATATAGCTTGGGCCTCAATGAGAAGCCATCGCAGTCTAAGAAATGTTGTGAGGTATAGTGAATCCTTTGGTTCCAGAAACGAATCACGCGGCACCATGTAGTAGGGCAAGATGAACTTTGGGAAGACTGGCTGAGAAGCAGCTACAGAGGTTGATCCTTGATAGCACCAGTGAATGAGACATGAGATCCTGTTCCGGAACGAAGCAACAAATCCCACAGCGCAGGCACGATTCAAAGTGGGTATTTCTGGTTGTGGTGTTGATATATGAGTGTAGATGGAGTCTTTTATCAAGAATGACTTCGAGGGATTGGGCACTCTTGACCATGGTAGGTTTGCAGTTGAGGATGCTGCATGAGGCCATCCACGATTGAGCAGACAGTGATGAAAAAGCTGAGGAGAAAGTCTGTTTTAGATAGATTAAGTTTCAGATGATTAACAGTCACCCAGTCTTGAGCAGGATTCAGGGTCTGGGCTAGGTGGCAGATGTCATTTGGAGACGAAACCTTTAAATATATTGCGTATCCTCCACATATTGGTGATAAAGGATCCCAGTGGTTGGATGTGGATGTATAAATTGAAGAGGGTAGGGCAAGAATGGATTCCAGAGGAACCCCTTGTGCAAAGGCAACTGGTTTTGAGAGACTGGCCTCTCTTCTTAATCTCTGAGATTCATTTGTTGGGTAGAAAGTGAACCATTTAAGGACTTTTCCATCCATGCCCATCCGATTCTTAAGAGTGTTTATAAGCATCCCATGATTTACTGGATCAAACTCTGAAGGGAGAGTCAGAAGAATAAGGAGGCAGGTGTTGCCTAAATCCATGATGCAGAGTGCATTGTCTATGACTTGAACAGTGCAGTTTCTGTGCTGCAGGCTTTTCTGGAGCCACTCTAATATTCACCTAAGAGGTCGTTCCCTTGAATATGCTGAGCTAGTTGCATTGTTACAAAGCTTTCAATAACTCTTGCAACAAAAGAAGGTACGTTACGGGGCAAACGTTTTTTAAATCATCAGCATCTGCAGAAGATTTCTGAGAAGTGTGGGTGACTTAGCCACACTTGAGGTTGTCAGGAATTGCTTCTTGGCTGATGAAGAATTTCACTAAATGTATCTAATAAGGATGCAGATATTGAACAAGGTAATTGACAATATTCCCAGGTATTTGTGTCATAAAACTGTTAGAGGGTTTGGTCTTCAAGATGATCTTCCATAGCCCATCCTCCATGACTAAGCAAACCTATTTCCATGCATTCTTTGAGTTGCAGGTGGGGTTCAAGTCGAATTGAGAGTCAAGGTTGACCTATAGGGACTGCTAAATGGATTTCACTTTATTGTCAAGAGACTGGGTGAATTCTTCAGATTTTGTGCTTGGGCCATTAAATGTAACAAATGTAGGGGCTTGTTAGCAGATGTGACCAGTTCAACAGTGGCTTAGGACTGTTTTTGGCTGTGTTGATTAAATACCTGAAATGGGTCGCCTTCGCGTTGAAGATATATTTTTTGTAAAGAAATCTTGCTGCCGTAACACGTGACTTTGGAGGTGAAAAGCGATTGTCTCCATGTCTTCTACTGCAGTCTCAGTCCTTTCCTCATATAGATTCTTATTGAACCACAGAGATGATGGCTTTGGTCTTTTCTTTTTGCTTTTGAGTAGAACTTAATCGTCTAGCTGAAACTGAAAGACAACCAAAATACTGGTCAGTAAAGTTGTTAATGTCAGTGTTGATTGGAGGGTGTAGATTCTGTGCTCTTGTTACAAAATTATTGAGCACCCGATTTTTGGTGTTGCGAAACCAAGCTATGCTCCATTCTTGGGTTGGCCGCTGGTTATGGAGAGTGAGAAGAGAATGGAGAAAGGGATAAGTTGGTGATCAGATCAATTTATGGGTATATAGTCTTCTGCGGTGAGAAGGCCTTTTTAAGATATAATCAAGTCCACAGTGGAGGCTTTGGTATGAGTAGGTTTAAAGTTGTGTTAGGGCCGATTACAGAATTGGTGGTCCGACCGCCGGACTGCCATTGTGGTGGTCGGGCGTACGTTGCCAAGCCGGCGGCATCCCGGTTGCGGCATTACGAGTTTACCACTGGGCCGGCGGTGTGCGGGCAGCGTCTTGTGGCGGCGGCATGCTTCATCTCACAAAGTGAGCCGGAAGGCAATGCCGCCGCACTGCTGTGCCTACACTGTCGTGTGCGCAGTGTTGCCATGCACAATGTCGTACATGGCACACAGTGCTCACACAACAGTGTAGGCATAGGGGGGCACAACATGTGCCCCAACCACACTTTCCAATAGGCTAAAACGCCCAGGGGCCCTCTTTGGGGCCCCTTCACTGTCTTTCCGATGACCTTTTCATGGTGGCTGTAATTCCAATGGTGGTGTCTACATTCACACCGCCGCCATACCCCACTGCTTTCCCAACCACCGCCGCAGCGGCATCCACGATCCTGTCGGTGGAGGTGGGCTTGAATGGTCCGACTGCCCTGCTCATAATAGGGCGGTCGGTCCAATGAGTAGGCAGCAGTCAGACCACCACTGCGGGTACGGCGGTCTTCGGACTGCCGTACTTGTAATCGGGCCCTTTGTTTAGGTCATTTCCAGAGATGAATGAAGAAAGGAGATTGACAGCTGCTTCATCACGGTTGTCCCAGTAATGATTAAAATCTCCAAGAACTATAACGTTGTTACAACAAATCAATTGGTTCATCATGAGCTCCTCTGTAAATGTGGCATTGTTACCAGAAAGGTGAAAGATAACATTTAGTCTGATTGAGTGTAAGAAATTGGGTTCTTTGTTGAGGGATGTAAGCACTCATCTCAAGTAATAATCACAATCCTTGTCAGGGTGAACCGCAAAAGTCACTAAATAAGCATGAGCTGGACCTCCTGGCAGCTGTGGCACCGAGCATGACTGTGCGTGTCAACCAATCCAAAAACACACAGGCTGCCTCTTATACTGATTAAAGGACCTCGAGTCTGTGAAGATAGCCTCTGCTTCTTACACCTTCTAGTTCTTGTACTCATTTCATGACACCTGCGGTGAACCATTTCCAAATGGGCATGAATTCCATAAAATGTGAGTTCCCACTCCTATTAACTTTAACTCATGCCTGTCTGTATCCCCTCTGTCCAAAAAAATCATAATTTTCCTAGCTAAACCTCAAAGAACTCTCCCAATTTCAAAGACTCAGCATGAATAAGCATTTCTCAAAACGCGCAGACCTGTACTAGAACACAAACATATTATACCCTTTCAATAACACAGTGCACTAGGACCATTAATTATAGAAGGACACGCACACCTGACTGCATGCTGCCAATTTAGCCCTCAATCATAAAGACACCAACAAGAATGTGTAATTACCCATAACTGAAATATCTTTATTAATAAAATTATCAACTAACTTGCGCTATCCACTTGGCTTCTAAGCCTTCCCCCCACCTTTCCTTTAATTAGCCCTTTTATGACATTTGGGCATTTCGCACTCAGACTTCATAACTTTTTTCCATAAAAGATATTCCAGCCAAACTTGCATCCTTTTTCCCCACATGTTGGGGGATTCTCAAGGTACCCAGAGTTTGTGAATGCCCCTGGAGGGAGCTGAGAAAGTAGCCAAAATCAAAATATTGTTTTGTTTAGAAAAATGGGGAAAATTTGCTGTGGGAAACAGTAGGGACCTGATTTATACATTAGAGAGAGGGTACTCCGTTGCAATGGTGGCGTAGCTCGCTCCTTGCCAATATAGTAGTCCACCGCCAAATTTAATTCCGGGTGGACCTTAAGATTGGCGATGGCGGAGATTACTCTGTCTCCACCATGGCGATACTTCTCCAAAAGCCCTGAGGAGTAAGGGCCACTGGAGAAATGGCTACATGTCCGAGCACCCAATTCAGATGGGCGGATATGTAGTAATTTCTTTACTGTTTCTTGGCACCAGGGAAACCTGGCAGTAAGAAACAGTGAAAACATTATATGCTCCACAGCCATGGGAGAAGCCTCCCATGGCAAAGGTGGCATTACTTTTTTTCTTTTCAAAAAGAAAATCCAGTTTCTGGATTTTCTTTTTGAAATGAAAAAAACAATACTGTTTGCTAAAGGGAAGCTTCCTTTTGACGCAGCCCTGTAGCAAACAGTAAAATGCATTCCACGAACCGCCTTAACTGCGGTTCCTGCCATCATCTTTATACGTGACTGCCTGCTTGGAGGTCATATATAAATTAGGTGAGTAGCCTCTCCACCTTGGCAACGGAGTAATTTACTCCAATCCCATGGCGGATCCATGGGCCGTCCGCCCAGATATTAATCTGGGCTAATGTGTTTTTTTCTAAGAATGTCATCCTCAAAAGGTTTGCTGTGCTAAGATAACCGTCTTTTCAACTTTAAGGAACAGGAAGAGTTGTAAAAAAAAGACGACTTAATAACACATTTTTTGGTAATTTTTCCAGTTTCTGTGGTTTCTACCTACTTGGAGTTTTTAGTGAAAACAGGTTTGAAACCCATAGGTGAACCTGAAAAGCTACACATTTCTTAAAGTAGACAAAATTCTAAATTCAGCAAGAAGTCATTTTTGTAGATTGCATATGATTTTACCATAGAAACTAATCGTTAAAATATAAAAAACGAATGCAAATATGCATAACAAACAGAAATAGATGACAATATATTCATCTGTAATATTTTGCCCTAATGACTGATTTATAAAAGTAATGTTCCATTATGTCTGTTAGTCTCATCTGGTAAAAGGGATATATTGTTTGTTGGTTGTCTAAAAATATGCAATACACAGAGCCAACAACCAAGTTACAGCTTATGATGATTGTTCATTGTGCACTGGTCATGCCTCTATTCATATGATAAAATCTAATGAATGGAAAATAGGTATGAAGGAAACTTACACATTTTTATGTGTGCCCAAAATAGCAAGTTTGAAAATAGTAGTTCTCCTTCAGGAGATATTCACTGATGATCATGTGCACTGAATAGTCCCATCCACATTCAGGGATCCCAGATCACTTTTTCCAATGTTGCATTTTGTGTAATATCTTCCCCTTACATGTACTTCTTGGCCTTTCTGAAGTGACACAAAATATAATCTAGCAGCCTAAAACAGGATAAATAGCCAATTCCATTAATTTACTTTAAAAGATGGGAGAAATTACAACTAGGCTTAAAAAGGTAATTAAATATCCTCCACAAAACCTTTTTGTTTCTTTTTAAAGTGAAAGATAGAGAAGGATTGGATAATGTAAATGTATAGTCTGCTTTAATGTAAGAAAGATAATAGATCACCACGCCTGTAAGGGCACTATGACCTCCACTGTGCCATCATGCCCTACAGGTGGCAGTTGACTCCGTTTTTCCCCCAAATCATGCTGACAGCATCTTCGAACGATGAGGTCTGCCATTCTTAGGCTTTTTTCCTCTTAAAATCACTTCAGAACCTCTTTATGAAACCTTTCTTTTTATTAATATTCAACGATCCCAGGCGCCAATACCCAGCTGTATGCCTACAACCATTGGGCCGGCTGCGCATGACCTTTGACAGAGAGCAATGAGTAGGTCAACACAGCTTCAATGCCTACAACCCGGAGGCTGGCAGCGTTATGCGGATCATAATAAAAATCCAAACATGAAAATATTAACCAAAATCAAAAGAATAACTATCCCTAGAAAGAAAACCCTCCCACCACCCCAAACCCTGCACCGGTCGAGATCTAGCACTAGCATGTGATACATATCTAAGAATTAAATGCATCTTCCAACATCTGGGCCTTTTATGTGGGCCGTAAAGGATCATCCTCGCTACTTGGGAGCAAACGTAATATTTGAAGATATTTAGGGCATGTTACCTCCCGCATGTCTGTCGAAAGAATCTGAACAAAAGGAGCCCATAGATCAGCGTAATCCTCTCCCTTATACTCCGTGATCAAGGAGAGGCGTTCCATAGCAAGAGTCAGCCTTAGTCTGTGCAGCCAAGTCGTGTGATCTGGTACGCTATTAGTGCCCCACTGCGCAAGGATCGCTTGTCGTGCCGCGAGGAGAGCCAATGCCATTTGTCTCCCCTTCAAGGAGCGCAAGGGAAAAGTCAGTGCATTCAGCAGTCCTAGCAACGTGTACGCAGGGAAGCGTGGGATTTCTGTATCAAAAACCTTATCGATGTAATTCAAAAGTGCCTCCCAGAAGCACCCCAGTTTTGGGCAATGCCATGGTAAGTGCACTAGAGAGCCCGCCAGGCCACACTCCCTCCAACACTTCTCAGAATAGTTTTTGTCCCAGCTATGAATGCGGGCCGGCGTGAGATACCAATATGTTATCACCTTGTAGGCCGACTTGTTCCCAGCCGTACTATGCGCAGTGTGATGTGCTCTAAAGTGTATATCTTCCCACTCTTTGTCCGAGAGGGCCCTGCCCAACTCCTCCTCCCATCGCATCTGTCCCTTAGTGTGCCCCCCTTCCTTCCCCGCGGCCAACATAGAGTAAAGATCGGATATTAAGTGCTTATCTTCCTTTTTACAGACGAGCCATTTTTCAAAACTTATGAGTGGCCGCGAGGCCTCTGGGAGATAAGCTGGGGATGTAACACAGTGTCTTAACTGCAAGTAGTAAAAATCATCCGTCTGGGAAAGTTCATAGTCCCTTCTCAATTGCTCAAATGGGATGATCCCTTCCAGGTCGAACAATGAACCCACCCGCTTGCATCCCGCCTCTCTCCATCACTGGGCGACCTCTGACTTACAGCCCGGGGAAAAGTCAGAATTGTCCACCATCAGGGGCATCAGGGAGGGGAATGTCGTCAGGCCCCTCTTTCGAGCTACAGCATCCCAAACATTCATAGTTGCGGCGGTGACTGGGGAGGAGTAAAGACCCCAAGCCCTCTGTTTGCGTGGGAGCCAAGCCTCCCGCCAAATGTTTATGCCAGCTACCGCTTGGTCCATAAAGGTCCAATGCTTTTCAGAAAGCGGGCGGTTCCATTCCACTATGTAGCGGAGGTGTGTTGCTTGCAGGTACCTATGGATTAGCGGTAGACCCACGCCTCCCTCCCGTTTGGGCTGCGCCATTTGGGCTATAGACAGTCTTGCCTTCTTCCCTCCCCAGATAAACTTATTACTAGCTAATTGCAGAGTGCGCAGGGCCTTAGATGGAGGAACCAGAGGAATTGTCTGGAATATATATAGAATACGCGGGAGTACTGTCATTTTTACCACTGCGATACGACCGAACCAGGACAGCTTTAGGCGTGACCACCCGTCCAGCGCCTTCGCTGTTTAATCAACAAGCGCCAAGTAGTTTAGCGCTAGAATCTTAGGCAGTGTCGGGGCTAGTTGAATACCCAGATATGTGATTGACTGCTTTGCCCATTGTAGCAGGAAACTGTTCCGTAATTCCTCTGCACAAGCCTGAGGAGTGGATAAATTTAGAACCTGCGACTTGCTTAGATTCACTTCAAAGCCCAAAACTTTTCCGAAGCCCTCCAATTCGCCAAGAAGCGCAGGTAGAGATGTGGATGGGGTCGAGAGAGATAGAATCACGTCATCCGCGTACAGACTGATTTTATGGATATCACCCCCAACCGGAGGCCCCCGATCTGCGGTGGTCCCTAATCCTTTGTGCCAGAGGCTCCATATACAGAGCAAATAGGAGGGGGGAGCGCGGACAGCCCTGTCTCGTGCCGCGTGCTATTGGGAACGTTTCTGATGACAACCCATTCACTCTCACAAATACTTGTGGTACCTGATATATGCATCCGACCCATTTTATAAAACGCTCTCCGAACTCGAAGCATCAGAGCGTATCAAAAAGATAACTCCACCGTAGTCTTTCGAACACTTTCTCTGCGTCTATTGACAGAAACAGAGCCTCTTTGTGGGATCTATGGACGCTATCCATTAAATGGAGCAGACGCTTAGTATTATCTCCCCCCTAGCGCCTGGGGATAAAACCCACTTGGTCAGGGTCGATGAGTCCCGCCATTAGGGGGTGCAGTCAGGCTGCGAGGATCCCGGCATATATTTTTGCGTCTATATTAAGCAAAGATATAGGGCGGTATGATACGCATTCGCTGGGCTCTTTAAAGGGTTTCAGAATCACAGACATCGACGCTTCTGCCATAGAGTCAGTAATAGCACCACTTTCAAGGAAGGAATTGAAGAGGCGTGTCAGCAGTGCAGTCAATTCTTTGCAGAAGGCTTTATAAAACAGTGCTGAGAACCCATCTGGGCCTGGGCCCTTGTTCGCCTTCAGACGGGCAATAGCAGAGATTACCTCTTCGGGTCGTATTGGGTTATCGAGTTGGTTCGCCAGAACCTCTGGGAGGCGAGTGACCGCGCAGGTATCCAGGTAAGCACGTGCTTCCTGGTGATCTTGGCTATCTTCTGCATATAGGGGCTGATAAAAGGTCTTGAAGGATTCAACAATTTGGGGATCCGAATGCACTTCTTCGACGGCAGGTTGCCTGATCGACGGGACCACGGCTGACAGCGTCTTAGCCCTAAGCCGTTGGGCAAGCATTCTCCAACATTTATCGCTACTTAGTAAAAATGTATGCTTAAGTCTGAGTAGGGCATATTCCGCCCTGTCCAGGCCTAAGTGCTTCAGAAGGAGCCGTTTCTTTTCCAGCTCCCTCCACACCCTAGGGGCGCCTGCGCGTTTGTGGATAGCCTCCAACTCCCTAACTTCTTGCTCTATGCCTTGCCTTTTGTCCCGGCGTTCCCGATTTTCGGCTGCGGATATTGCAATGAACTCCCCTCTCATTACGAGCTTCAGGGCTTCCCAGATCGCTGTCAGAGGGGTGTCGTCCCTATCATTGTGTTGCAGGTATTCTATGAGCTTTGTACGCATATCTAGTAAAATTTTCGGGGATTGCTGTAAGCTGTCCCTAAGGCGCCATCTGGAAAGGTTAGGGCGGTCCCCGTCGAGCTGGACTGTAACCCTAATTATTGCGTGGTCTGAAAGGGATCTTGGCTCTATTGATGCATTCCTTAACCTAGGGGTCAGTGCTGTTGATGCGAGGAAATGATCTATGCGAGCATAAGATTTATGCGTGGCCGAGTAGTATGTGTAGTCTCGCGTCTCTGGATGCAGCTGACGCCAGATGTCTTGCATGCCGTTCTCCTCCAGCCACCGCCTGCCTTCAGAGGTGAATGCCCCTGTTAGACCTGTCAGCCCTAGGGTGGTCTTGCCCTGTTTTTTCCCTTTTTGCGCCTCATTTTTGCCACCATATTTTTACTGGACCTAGGTCTCCGGGCGCCTTGCCACTGCTGGTCAGTGCTGAGGTGCAGGTGCTCTCTCACTAAAGATGGCTGCCACAGGCCCCTGCTACTGCAGAAGGGCCTTCCACACATACACGCTAGTAGCCAGAGTCAGGCTGGGACATAGGGATACAGTATCCATCCCGTCCCCGCCTCTGGGCCCCATAGCTAGGTAGGTGGAAGGTTCCAGAACCTTCCGGGCTGTGGGAGGAGTTACGTTTTGCCGCCTTTAGGAGGGTCACCTGACCTAGGGGTATAAGAGGCTTGGAGGGAAAACCTTTTAGTCAGTTAGGTTGAGGCACCGCTGAACCTGGGAGAACCTGCGCCGGAGTACAGACTTTAGGGCCTAGGGGGAGACCTACACTACTGCTGCTGACAGGGTCAAGGCCCTGCTGCCGTAAGATAGCTGAGGAACGCCCACTACCCACTGATCTTGCCCAGTGTGAGGGGACCCAGGGAACCATCTCCAGCGTGCCGGGAGGAACATCAAGCACTCCCCGAATCACCAACTCACAACCCCCCCCCACTGTTCATAAGAAGAACTTTGCTGAATCCAAGAGTAACAGGATCTCAAGTGAAACCGTCGAATGGGGATCACGAGGCGAAGCGCTGTGTCCTAAGCGCTAGACCTTCACCCCCTATCTATCCACACCGACAGCTGGACTGTCCCCCAAGAACCCTTCCCACACAGCCCTGTGAATAAGGCTGTCAGCGCGCCCCGCGCTGCAACTCCATGTGGGAGAACTTGACCCCCCCCCAGTCACTGACCTGGTGACTGGATCGCCGCCGCGGCCGCCGCCGCGTGAAGAGGGGTGCTGAGGTGAGGAAGACCTCTCCCCGTGCATAAGTGTGGTGAGGTGCGCCGTCCGCGCCCTCACCGAAGCCCACAGAAATCACCGCCGGGCCCGAGACCCCTGCCGCTGAAGGCGCGGCCAAAAAGAACACCGCCGCAGCCCAGGAGGGCCGCGTGAACAGAGCTGAGGCCTACTGCGGCCTTCAGGCCCGTGGACGCCGTTGCCGTGGGGCCGGGGACGCTAACCGCGTCATAGGTCGCGCCCCCGAAAAGGCCGCGACGGGATTGGCCCCGCCGGAACCAGCAGCCGAGAAGAAGGAGGCGGGAGGCGTCGTCCAGCAACAGGAGAAGGCCGCGACGTGATTGGCCCAGCCGGAGCCAATCGGGAAGACGTCAGAGGGGCTCCACTGCCAACGGGAGCCCCCGGAAGAATCGCCGCCGCGCTAGGATTGGGCGCCGTCGAGAGCCCGCCCCCCCCAGCACGTCCGGAGGAGAAAGAACTCCGTGTGTACACGCGGGAAGCCGGAGCCGTCTGGAAGGACTGCCGGCTCCCGCTCCGTGTCCCTAACCCTCACTCCTGACTCCACGGGGGCCGGAGGAGTGGCATACCGGCCCCCCAACGAAAGGATAACGCAGCGAGAGGCTCCAAAGCCTCAGGGGAGACTTGGCAACGCCGGCCGGAGGGGCGTGAGACTCGCGCCGGGCCCTGCCCCGTCCACCAGAGGGCTGGCCCGGGGGAGAGTCCGTCGAGAGGCACAGCGACCGGCTCCAGCACCGCAGGTGAGCCCAGGAGGCCCCTAGGGCTCTAGGTTAAGCCCCTGGGGGCCGGGGGCCACGATTAACGAGGGAAAAGCCCTCATTGATAATTTGTACCAGGCCAGGCACCTGGTGAGAAGGGGCCCTAACCTAATGTAACCCTCACCTCCCCTGGGAGGTATAGGAGTCCCCCCCTCATAGGGAAGCCCCAGCTGTTGGACATGTTGAGGGGTTCCCTCTAGGATTCCCTCCCGCCTATTGTACCACATGCTGTATTGAGTACCTAGGCCTGAGATTTTACTATGCCTAAAAAGTGTTGTGCATGTTCTAGGCCCTAATTTGTTAGTGCACCCGAATCATTATTGGTGCTGTGGTTTTAGAAACTGATTCCTGCGGCCTTTTAGTGGCCAGAACTGTTGAGGGTCTTTTTAACAGAATGCGCACCAGTTAATGAAATGTATGGTATCATCTGCATAATCTAACGCATCTTGATTGATATAAAGGAACTTGATTTGTACTTACGTAAACCTGGTGTGGTGTCCGGTTATTGCTTCGCATTTCTGAGTCAAAGTAAGAGTGTGCTGCACAACTGCCTTACACATTGCCTTCGCGTGCCTTCCCCGCTTTGCGCCATGCTACCGTAACGGACTCGGTAACCCCGTTTCCAACATTGGTGTTCAGCGGTGGGATAAGGACTGGTATTTGTGCAGCACCCTACAGTGACTCAGTGTGCGCCGCAATTAGACACCTAGTGAAATGTAAGTAGGAGGAATTCTATTGTGATTGCCGATTGTATTAGTCCTGCGTTAAGACCTGCTACCTACCATTTAGAACCCCTTCCTTAAATTGTCTGGGACCCCACCTAGGAGGATGGAGTTTGAGTTAGCCGACCTAGAGAGGTACACGGTGGCACAGCTCAAGGAGTTCTGCCTAGAGAGGGGGTGGCCGTCAAGCGAGGTGCCAGGAAGGAGGTGCTTCAGAAAGCGTTGAGGGCATGGGTAATGGCCCACCCGGAGGGAAGAGGGGATGAGGAGCAGAGGGAGGCAGACGACCCAGAAGAACTGAGCCTACTGAACATTGACGTCAGCGAGAATGTGTTGCCAGGAAGACGTTCCAGGGCAGGCAGTAGTGCGTCAGGGGGAGTTTGTCAGCAGAAGAATTCAAGGACAGGAGGGAGCAGAGGCAATTGACATTAGAGTTGGCTAGGATGGAAAGGGAGCGAGAACAGGCAAGGCTAGCCATGGAGGAAAGAAGGCTTGTACATGAGCTTAGCCTGAAAGAACTGGAGCTCCGAGCCTTGCAAATGGAAATGGAAGGCAAAGGAAATGGTGGCAGCGTACCTGCTGGGGTTCCGCAGGAGCCCAAATTCTATCTACCCAGGGAAGTGATGGCCAGCTTTAGTGTGGGTGATGACATCGACAAGTGGTTGACGGCGTACGAGGTAGCTTTGGTGGCCCATAGAGTTCCTGAGAGCTACTGGGGAGGAGGACTTTATAGGTACATACCTCCACTAGTCAGGGACACTCTTTTAACCTTAGAAAAAGGGGATCGTACCAACTACCCTATCATGAGGGAGGCCCTGCTCAGGAAGTTTGGCCTCACCCCAGAGAAGTACCGCCAAAAGTTTCGCAACAGCCACAAGCTCACCACACAAAACTGGGTAGATTTTTATGATTATGCCCGGAAGGCATTGGAGGGTTGGGTGCGTGGCAGCGAGGTTGATGATTACAAAGGGCTGTACGACCTGTTTTTGAGAGAGCACCTCCTCGAGAAATGTTTTCCGGAGCTGCGCCAGTACTTGGTGGACCGCAAGCTGACCAACCCAAGGGAGCTTGCAGAGGAGGCAGACACGTGGGTCAGCACTCGGGTGTCCCACAAGGGAGCCGGGGCGGATCCCCCGAAAGGTGGGCAGGCGTTCCCCCAGAAGAAAGAGGGGGAGATAAAAAGAGGGAGTTCTTTAAAGGTCCCCAAAATAGACCGCCTGGGAGAGGGGTAGGTTCCCCATCCCAATCTGGATACCAGAGACCCACTTACCCTGACAGGAGTCAGCAGCCCAGAACTGTCCGGTGCTACGAGTGCGGGGAGGTTGGACACTACAAGGGGGATCCCCAGTGTCGCAAGAGAACCCCAGCCCCCACAGGAGGTAAGACCCCCGGGGTGGCCAGTGTAGCGCTTGGGGAGGAGTTGTCCCTAGGTAGGGGAGGTGAGTGGACAGGCTTGACCTTAGTTTCCCTGGGGGATAGAGAGATCATCCCAAGGGTTCAGGTACCCGAGAACACTGCCAAGTATCGGCAGAGGGTCCTGGTGAACGGGGAGGAGGTGGAGGCTCTGAGGGACACAGGTGCCAGCATGACGATGGTGAGACGTCAGTTGGTGTCCCCAGAGCAGGTGATTCCTGAGGAGTTCCACCCGGTTGTGATGGCTGATAATAGCCTGGGTCATTACCCCGTGGCCCAAGTTCCCTTTGAGTGGGGAGGAGTGTCAGGTCTGATGAAGGTTGCTGTGAGCCCTGCCATGCCAGTTGACTGTCTGCTGGGCAACGACTTAGAACATACTGCCTGGAGAGAGGTAGAGTTCAATGCCCATGCTAAGATGTTGGGGTTACCAGGATGGACTTGCGTTATCACGCGGTCCATGGCTGCCCGACAAGGAACTCAGCCCGGGTTGGAGCCTGAAAGAATGGCCCAGCCCACTGCTGGACGAGGAGATGTCCGGGAGGAGACACCCGGTGAGATGGATGGGGAGCCCGCGGAGGTGACCCCGGAGTCCGCTGAGGTAGTTGGTTTTCCCGTGGGGGACCTGCCGACCCCTGCAGAGTGGCAGGTGGAAGGAGGGCCTACCCGGGAAGAATTTTGCCGGGCACAGAGGGAGTGCCCTACGCTTGATGGCATACGGCAACAGGCCGAAGCCCAAGCAGCTGGAACAGAGACTGGTAATTACCATGTCTACTGGGAGGATGGTCTCCTCTACAGTGAGCCTAAGGCTCCGGTGCATGGGTCCTCAAGGGCCGTGGTGGTCCCCCAATGCTACCGAGCCTTTCTGCTAGAGTTGGCACATGAGATACCACTAGCAGGACACCTGGGCCAGGACAAGACGTTTGCACGCTTGGTCCCACATTTTTACTGGCCCAGGATGCGCGTCACTTCTGACACGTATTGCAAGACCTGCACCACTTGCCAAGCGAGCGGCAAGACAGGGACTAAGGTGAAGGTCCCTCTAGAACCTCTCCCAGTGGTCGATACCCCTTTTGAGCGAGTGGGGATTGACATTGTCGGGCCGTTGGATCCGCCGACTTCTGCTGGGCATAGGTTCATTTTGGTGCTAGTAGACCACGCCACCCGGTACCCAGAGGCAATCCCTCTGAGGACCATCACAGCACCGGTGGTGGCGCGGGCCCTCATGGGGATTTTTACCCGAGTGGGATTCCCCAAGGTCGTGGTGTCAGATAGGGGCACAAATTTCATGTCGGCCTACATGCAGGCCATGTGGAAGGAGTGTGGAGTGACCTACCGGTTCTCCACTCCTTACCACCCCCAGACGAACGGGCTCGTGGAGCGTTTCAACAAAACCTTGAAGGGGATGATCAGGAGCCTACCCGAGGACTTGAGAAGAAAGTGGGACGTCCTCTTACCCTGTCTGCTCTTCTCCTACCGAGAGGTGCCGCAGAAGGGGGTCGGTTTCAGCCCCTTTGAGCTGCTCTATGGCCACCCCGTTCGGGGGCCCCTCAGTCTTGTCAAAGAGGGGTGGGAGAAGTCTTCCTCGAAGCTTCCCCGTGATGTGGTCAGCTATATGCTGGCGTTCCGCAGCCAAGTGGCCAAGCTGTGGAAGGAGGCCTCAGACAACTTAGAGGCGAGTCAGGCCGTCATGAAGCAATGGTATGACCGGAACGCGCGGACGGTAGAGTTAGACGCTGGACAGAAGGTGTGGGTCATGGAGCCAGGAGAGCTTAGCGCCCTCCAGGACCGGTGGACTGGGCCGTTTGAGATCTTGGAAAGGAAAGGCCAGACCACGTATGTCGTCGACATGAAGACCCCCGTCAACCCCACAGGGTGCTCCACGTCAACCGCCTGAAGCCACACCAGGAGCGTTCCGAGCTCACTCTCTTGATGATAACGGATGGAAGTGAGGAGGAGGAGAGTGAGCCTCTGCCAGACCTTCTGGCGGTCCATGAGAAGGATGGTTCGGTAGAGGGAGTAGTCCTCGCCCCATCCTTGACCCCAGAGCAACAGAGGGACTGCCGCCAGGTCTTGGGGCAGTACGCCTCGTTGTTTTCCCTCACGCCTGGAATCACGCACCTGTGTACCCATGATGTGGACACAGGGGACAGTCCGCCAGTGAAGAACAAGTCTTACCGGCTGTCCGATAAGGTCAAGGCTAGTATCCAGGGTGAGGTTGTCAAGATGCTAGAACTGGGGGTGATTGAGCCTTCCAGTAGCCCTTGGGCTAGTCCGGTAGTGTTGGTGCCGAAAGCGGCCCCCCGGGCACCACACCAGAACTTCGGTTCTGTGTGGATTATCGTGGACTCAACTCAGTCACCAAGACCGACGCTCACCCGATCCCTCGGGCGGATGAGCTCATTGACCGGCTGGGAGCAGCCCGGTATCTGAGTACCATTGATTTAACATCAGGCTATTGGCAGATCGCCATGGCGGAAGGAGCAAAGGAGAAGACTGCGTTCTCCACCCCCGAGGGCCACTTTCAATTCCAGGTGATGCCCTTCGGGTTGAAAAATGCTCCAGCCACTTTCCAGCGGTTGGTGAACCAGGTGCTGTCTGGCCTAGAGGCCTTCTCTGCTGCCTACCTGGATGACATAGCTGTCTTCAGTAGCAGCTGGGAGGACCATCTGCAGCATCTCCAGGAGGTGCTACAGGCTTTGCAACGGGCTGGTCTAACCATCAAGGCCAGCAAGTGCCAGATTGGACAGGGATCTGTCGTGTACCTGGGACATCTGGTGGGCGGAGGTAAGGTGCAACCCCTCCAAGCCAAGATTGAGACCATCATGGCCTGGGAGCCCCCCAAGACCCAAACAGAGGTCCGAGCTTTCCTCGGCCTCACGGGATACTACCGCCGGTTCGTCAAGGGATATGGAACCATCGTGGGCCCATTGACGGAATTGACTTCGAAGAAGCAGCCACGCAGAGTCATCTGGACGGCTGCCTGCCAGGAAGCCTTTGAGACCCTTAAACGTGCCATGTGCACCGCACCGGTGCTCAGGACTCCAGATTTTGGACGGGAGTTTATCGTGCAGACAGACGCTTCTGAGCATGGCATAGGAGCTGTGCTCTCGCAGCTGAATGACGATGGCCAAGACCAGCCAGTGGCCTTTATCTCCCGAAGACTACTCCCCGGGAACAGCGGTGGAGTACCATCGAGCGGGAAGCCTTTGCTGTGGTTTGGGCTGTGAAGAAGTTGAGGCCATACCTTTTTGGTTGTCACTTCTTGATCCAGACCGACCACAGACCCCTTCGCTGGCTCATGCAGATGAGAGGCGAAAACCCCAAATTGTTGAGGTGGTCCATTTCCCTCCAGGGGATGGACTTTCGGGTGGAACATCGACCCGGTGTAGACCACGCCAACGCTGACGGTCTCTCCCGGTTTTTCCGCCTTAGCGAAGAGAACTCCCTAGAGGTTGGGAAGCTCTCCCCTCTTTCGGCTGGGGGGACGCGTGTTAGACCTGTCAGCCCTAGGGTGGTCTTGCCCTGTTTTTTCCCTTTTTGCGCCTCATTTTTGCCACCATATTTTTACTGGACCTAGGTCTCCGGGCGCCTTGCCACTGCTGGTCAGTGCTGAGGTGCAGGTGCTCTCTCACTAAAGATGGCTGCCACAGGCCCCTGCTACTGCAGAAGGGCCTTCCACACATACACGCTAGTAGCCAGAGTCAGGCTGGGACATAGGGATACAGTATCCATCCCGTCCCCGCCTCTGGGCCCCATAGCTAGGTAGGTGGAAGGTTCCAGAACCTTCCGGGCTGTGGGAGGAGTTACGTTTTGCCGCCTTTAGGAGGGTCACCTGACCTAGGGGTATAAGAGGCTTGGAGGGAAAACCTTTTAGTCAGTTAGGTTGAGGCACCGCTGAACCTGGGAGAACCTGCGCCGGAGTACAGACTTTAGGGCCTAGGGGGAGACCTACACTACTGCTGCTGACAGGGTCAAGGCCCTGCTGCCGTAAGATAGCTGAGGAACGCCCACCACCCACTGATCTTGCCCAGTGTGAGGGGACCCAGGGAACCATCTCCAGCGTGCCGGGAGGAACATCAAGCACTCCCCGAATCACCAACTCACAACCCCCCCACTGTTCATAAGAAGAACTTTGCTGAATCCAAGAGTAACAGGATCTCAAGTGAAACCGTCGAATGGGGATCACGAGGCGAAGCGCTGTGTCCTAAGCGCTAGACCTTCACCCCCCTATCTATCCACACCGACAGCTGGACTGTCCCCCAAGAACCCTTCCCACACAGCCCTGTGAATAAGGCTGTCAGCGCGCCCCGCGCTGCAACTCCATGTGGGAGAACTTGACCCCCCCCCCCAGTCACTGACCTGGTGACTGGATCGCCGCCGCGGCCGCCGCCGCGTGAAGAGGGGTGCTGAGGTGAGGAAGACCTCTCCCCCGTGCATAAGTGTGGTGAGGTGCGCCGTCCGCGCCCTCACCGAAGCCCACAGAAATCACCGCCGGGCCCGAGACCCCTGCCGCTGAAGGCGCGGCCAAAAAGAACACCGCCGCAGCCCAGGAGGGCCGCGTGAACAGAGCTGAGGCCTACTGCGGCCTTCAGGCCCGTGGACGCCGTTGCCGTGGGGCCGGGGACGCTGACCGCGTCATAGGTCGCGCCCCGAAAAGGCCGCGACGGGATTGGCCCCGCCGGAACCAGCAGCCGAGAAGAAGGAGGCGGGAGGCGTCGTCCAGCAACAGGAGAAGGCCGCGACGTGATTGGCCCAGCCGGAGCCAATCGGGAAGACGTCAGAGGGGCTCCACTGCCAACGGGAGCCCCCGGAAGAATCGCCGCCGCGCTAGGATTGGGCGCCGCCGAGAGCCCGCCCCCCCCAGCACGTCCGGAGGAGAAAGAACTCCGTGTGTACACGCGGGAAGCCGGAGCCGTCTGGAAGGACTGCCGGCTCCCGCTCCGTGTCCCTAACCCTCACTCCTGACTCCACGGGGGCCGGAGGAGTGGCATACCGGCCCCCAACGAAAGGATAACGCAGCGAGAGGCTCCAAAGCCTCAGGGGAGACTTGGCAGCGCCGGCCGGAGGGGCGTGAGACTCGCGCCGGGCCCTGCCCCGTCCACCAGAGGGCTGGCCCGGGGGAGAGTCCGTCGAGAGGCACAGCGACCGGCTCCAGCACCGCAGGTGAGCCCAGGAGGCCCCTAGGGCTCTAGGTTAAGCCCCTGGGGGCCGGGGGCCACGATTAACGAGGGAAAAGCCCTCATTGATAATTTGTACCAGGCCAGGCACCTGGTGAGAAGGGGCCCTAACCTAATGTAACCCTCACCTCCCCTGGGAGGTATAGGAGTCCCCCCTCATAGGGAAGCCCCAGCTGCTGGACATGTTGAGGGGTTCCCTCTAGGATTCCCTCCCGCCTATTGTACCACATGCTGTATTGAGTACCTAGGCCTGAGATTTTACTATGCCTAAAAAGTGTTGTGCATGTTCTAGGCCCTAATTTGTTAGTGCACCCGAATCATTATTGGTGCTGTGGTTTTAGAAACTGATTCCTGCGGCCTTTTAGTGGCCAGAACTGTTGAGGGTCTTTTTAACAGAATGCGCACCAGTTAATGAAATGTATGGTATCATCTGCATAATCTAACGCATCTTGATTGATATAAAGGAACTTGATTTGTACTTACGTAAACCTGGTGTGGTGTCCGGTTATTGCTTCGCATTTCTGAGTCAAAGTAAGAGTGTGCTGCACAACTGCCTTACACATTGCCTTCGCGTGCCTTCCCCGCTTTGCGCCATGCTACCGTAACGGACTCGGTAACCCCGTTTCCAACAGCCCCGGTTTGTGTGGTCCTCTGGCATGAGCGGTCTAATGAGTTGTTCATTACTAGATTAAAATCTCCCCCACCAGTATTGCTGTGTCGGGGGTTGCCAGAACCTCTGTGAGGGTCCTAACAATGAAGGGTTCTTGTTGCATGTTTGGGGTGGATATGTTAACTGAAGTGAAATGTCTGGATCCCCAACGTATTCTAAGCGCCAGCACACGACCCTTTACTTTGTAGAGAGTTGATATAACTTTCCCTTCGAATTTCTCCCCAAAGAGGATAGCGATACCGTTCTTTTTTGCAGTGCTAGAGGACCAATATTGATGCGGAAAGCGCCACGATCGCATGCGCCCTGTGTCTTTTGATAAGAGATTAGTCTCTTGCAGCATACAAATATCCCCGCCAGAGCTCTCTAATAGAGAAAGTATTGCTCGCGTTTTACTGGGTGGCTAAGACCAGGGACATTAAGGCTTATAATCTTGAGGTCTTTGCCAATGGTGTCATAGGGAGTGTTAGTGCTGCGGTGTAGTGCATGTTCAGGGTGGACTGGCGGGGAAAAGCGTGGCCTAAGGGCGTGTGTCGTTGAGGTCGTACAACTATCTGTTCTATGACCGGTGCAGAGAACAGTAAACAATAACTCCCACCCTCAAAAAACAACAAAATGTCTCCCATCTGAATTCAGATGAGGACAAATTATAACATATAAGACAACAGTTCGTCTAGGTACGAAAGTCCGTAGGGGCGCCAGCCAGAAGATAGGGCGGCAATTCTAGGCCCGAGTCCAGCAGTGGCCAAGTGACAAGTTTTACAGAGGCGACAGAATCAATGGGGGCGGTCCCCAGCTCCACCATGCCTGTGGGCTCTCCATTGTGATGTATAAATGCTCAGCTGGGGGATGTCTGGTCCGGCCCGCTGGTCAGAGAGTAAATAACTGCTTCTCTTTCTTTAGCTATCGTTTCTATGTCAGGTTTATGGGTGGAAGAGGATTTCCCCACTCTTTGCCAGCGAATTGTTTGTGTCTCAGACTCTCCGGTGACTTGCGGTGCGCCTCAGGGGACATAGGCCTTGTGAGCCCTAGGACCTATCTGGCTTCCTGTAGTGAACGTAGCTGCTGCATCTTGCCTTCGTAGAGTAAAATAATCCGGAAGGGATGCCTCCAGGAGTATGATATTCCTTTCTCTTTGAGGTGCATTGTGATAGGGCGAAATTCTCTTCTTTTGTAGAGGGTGGTAGCCGATAAGTCCTAGAAGAAGGTTGGCGAATGTCCCCGAAACTGTACCGGGTGCAAATCCCTTGCTCGTTTAATGATCTGTTCTTTCAGTTGGAAATCGTGCACACACACCAAGATGTCTGCAGGGGGGGCCTTGCCAGTCCGCAGCATACCCACATGGTGCACTCAGCCTAACTGGATATCGGCAGTGTGATCGTCGCCCAGCACGTGTCGGAAAAGGGCCAACACACATGACCTGATATCTTCCCCCTCCGCGGTTGTCGGAACCCCCCTAATGCGCACGTTGTTTCGGCGGGACCAGTTTTCCAAGTCCTCCGCTAGGGCTTGCAGCTCTATATGTTGCTCTTTCAGGCGGATAATTTCCTGCTGCATAATTTCTATCTCTTCATCTCTACCCGCCTCATGCTCTTCCAAGGACGCTACACGTTCACCCACTTCTTCCACGTCGCGCTTCAGTTCTTCTATGTCAGCTGATAGTTGTCCTTTCAGCTCTTGAAGGTCCTCATGCAGGGATGGGAACAACTCAGTCATGAAGGCCTTCGTCCCGGGGCATCGGCTCCTTCCAGACCATCGTGATGCTCTTCTCCGTCTGGGCACAGACCCCCAGTAGCGCCCTGCGTGGGTTGTTTCAGCAACATCACCTTGACTGAACGATCCTTCTTCACGCAAGCAGACGCCATCTTAAATCCTTTTGGGTCGTCTCGTCCCAGTCGTGCTGGAGAATAAATGTCCCTGCTATCTTCATTCGGGGGGCCAAGGGTTGCCACAGTCGAGCCCGTCGGTACAGAAAAGCTCCTCCGCTAGTATTGGGTTGAGGGATCTCCTGTGATAGCACCCAGGGGCACAGTGGGACACGTTCGCCGAGATTCGTTGTTGCAGGCTGGTCGTGGCTCAGAGAGGCCCTGCGTCTGATCCCCTTCCAGGCGCCGCGCCAGGCGGGAACAAAGCGAGCCCACTATTGCTGTCTAACACTTCCAGAGGTAGTCTGCGCAGTGGGAATCCACGGAGCTCCTTGCTCCTTTACTCCCAGGCCCCAAGCTTCTCAGAAAGGACCAGTGGCCACTCCAGTGGCCTAAAGCACAGAATGGCGGGGGGGTCTCCACTCAGGGGCTGCCAGTCTCAATCCCGGGGCAGCAAAGTGGGCCAAGACGCGGCTCCGCACCCACTCAGCTCCTCAGTGACCCCACACGTTTGTCAGCGGGTGTTGGATAGGCACGGCATGGGTCTCGCTGCTGGAGGCTAATATTATCAGACCCATAGTGTGCTCAGGGCTGAGGTGCCTGCGTCTTCCCGGGGCCGCTGAGGCCCAGTCCGCATGGGAGTCCGATGGCCCCCTCCCCCCGGCGCTGCACTCACCGCTCTCGGATCAGGCCCTTCGTAAGTCATGCGCAGGGGAAACCAGGGCCCCAGCTAGATCGTCCCCACACTGCCGCGCCGCCCGCGGTCTCCGCGGTGTTTCTCTCTCAGGCTCCACTGCTGGTCGCTCACCCAGGCCCGCTGTAGGATCCACCCTCTAGGGCTCCACTCTCGGCCCAGACCACGCGACCCTGACCTCCTTACTTTATCGACTTGTACTGCGCTGCACCTGCTAGGCGTCCCGCCATGCCTCCAGCAAGCGTGTCTCGGTGTGAAGGGTTAGGGCGTCTTCCCCCGACTGCAGCGGCTCAGGGGCAGCACCGCACGAATCCGCCGTCCTTCGGGACCAGGCCGCCTTCGCCACTCTTCTCTTGCAGGGCTCACCAGTTCGGACTCCGAGGCTCTCCGCAGCCCCCGAGGTGCCAGCGAGGCTGTAGAGTCACGCCGACACACTCCCCCACGGATTGCAGCGTAGGAGGACCAGCTAAGACGGTGCTATTCGGTGGCAGAGCCGGAGAGACCCTGAAGTATGTCTTAACCGGCCGCCATCTTGGCCACGCTCCCCAGAACCTCTTTAAAAGTGATTCATGCAACGTCCTTTATGGCGGAGAGTATTACTCTGTTATTTCCTGACTGTAAATAATTTTCTTTTTGTGCAAAATGCCATCTCTTTTTACCAACTGCCCAGGTTGTGGGAGAAACATTGTGGCAAAAACAAACCCTCGTTGGATCTGTATCCTATGTTTGCCAGATTCCTATGACTTTAGAATATTTTGTCATTGCAGCTCCCTCTCCAGGTGCACCCTGAGAGAAGATGAGAAGATTTGCCTGCTTGGCCAAGAAGAAAGGCGAAAAAGGCACGAATCCCTGGATGGATAGAAATCTGAGGGGCGAAGAGAGGCTGCTCCTATACCAGTGCCATTATCTCACCCCTGAGCATATCTCCACGGGGAGATACAAAAAGAGAAGGCAAGGTGAAAAAGGAAAATGCTACTTACCATGTAGAGCTGCAGATCCTCACACTGTGCATTAGATCGCCATCTGGTGTTGGGCTCGGATGCTTGCACTTTGTTGTTGTCTTCGAAGAAGTCTTTGTAGTCATGTGATAGGTGACTCCTCCTTTGGACAATACTGCGCATGGGCATCGACTCCATCCTCAGATTGTTTTTCGCCATATTGGGGAGTGATGGAGTTAGTAGAAAAGGAAAGAGATGTCCATGTGTGTGTATCTAATTAAGATAGGACTGGAACACATACAGGTCCCGGGGAGGTGGGTGGGCGTGTGAGGATCTGCAGCTCTACATGCCAAGAACAGATGCATACTGGTAAGTAGCATTTTCCGTTCGAGGCATGTGAGCTGCAGAGCTCACACTGTGCATAGACTGTACAGCAGTATCTCCCCTAGCAGTGGTCACCTGTATGTGTTGCAGTAGTTTGAAAAAAGGGTTTTAAGGACAGCTTGGCCCACTGAAGCTTGTTGCTTGGCTTGCACATCAACACAATAGTGTTTAGTGAAGGTGTGTGTTGTAGACCATGTGGCTGCCTTACATATGTCTTCTAGGGGAATGTTCCCTAAGAATGCCATGGAAGCCCCTAGTTTGCGTGTTGAGTGCGCTCTAGGGGGAACTGATAATGTGCGTTTGGCTTTTTGGTAACAGATTTGGATACATTTAACAATCCACCTTTCAACCCCGGCTTTTGAGATGGGATTACCCTTGTGTGGTGGAGAGAAAGCTACAAACAATTGTTTGGTTTTGCGAAAAGACTTGGTTCTGTCAATGTAATACATAAGGGCTCTCTTGACATCTAGGGTGTGGAGAGCTCTTTCTGCCACGGAATCTGGGTTTTGGAAGAACACGGGTAGTTCTACCGATTGGTTAAGGTGGAAAGGCGAAATGACTTTGGGAAGGAATTTTGGGTTTGTCCTGAGAACTATTTTATTATGATGTATTTGTAAGAAGGGCTCTTGTATAGTTAAAGCCTGTATCTCAATGACTCTCCTGAGAGAAGTGATTGCAATCAGGAATGCAACTTTCCATGTAAGGAATTGAAGTTCACATTTATGTAGGGGTTCAAAAGGTGGTCCCATGAGCCTGGTAAGTACTATATTAAGATTCCACACTGGGGAAGGTGGTAATCTGGGAGGTATGTTCCGCTTAAGGCCTTCCATAAAGGCTTTAATGGCGGGGACTCTAAAGAGTGATAAGTGTTGCCTGTTTTGTAAGTAAGCAGCAAGGGCTGCGAGGTGCAGACGTATGGATGAGTATGCAAGATTACATCTTTGCAAATGTAGCAAGTAGCAAATGATGTTTTGCGTGGAGGCCTGTAATGGTTGGATATGATTGTTAGTGCAGTAAATAGCGAATCTTTTCCATTTTGCTGCATAGCAGGCTCTGGTAGTTGGGCGTCTAGCCTCTTTAATAATGTTCATACAGTCTGGCGGTAGGTTAAGGTAACCGAATTCTAGGACTTCAGGAGCCAAATCGCAAGGTTCAGTTGAGATGGATCTGGGTGCCTTATCTCTCCATGGCTCTGCGTTAGCATTGATGGGGAGAGGTGTAGTCTTTGGTATGGGACTACCGATAGTTCTAGTAGTGTGGTGAACCACGGTTGGCGTGCCCATGTGGGAGCTACTAGTATCATTTTTAGAGACTGTTGTCAGAGCTTGCGTACTACACGTGGGATCAGTGGTAGCGGTGGAAAAGCGTACACAAATCTGCCGGACCAGTTCATCCATATCGCATTGCCCTGGGACTGCGGGTGTGGAAACCTGGCGGCGAAGGTTGGGCATTTTGCGTTTTGGTGTGTGGCGAACAGATCTATGTCTGGCTGGCCCCACATCTGGAAAAAAGGTAGAAGAACTTGTGGATGTAGTTCCCACTCGTGAATCTGTTGTATCTGTCGACTTAACAGATCGGCAATCTGATTGTGAACCCCTGGTAGGTGTTCTGCTAGAAGGTATATGTTTTGTGGAATGGCCCACCTCCAAATGTCCTGTGCCAGTTGGGACAGTTGTGGAGAGTGTGTCCCCCTGTTTTTGTATATAGTACATGGCTGTGATGTTGTCTGTTCGGATCAGGACAGCCTTGTTCTGTACGTGGAGTTGAAAAGATTTGAGAGCTAGGAATATAGCTAGTAACTCTAGGTGGTTGATGTGGAGCAGCTTCTGTTGAGTGGTCCACTTGCCTTGTGTTGTTTGATCTAACAGGTGTGCTCCCCATCCTGTGAGTGATGCGTCCGTGGTTAGTACTATTTGTGGAACCGGCTCTAGGAACGGCCGCCCTTTGGACACATTTTTGGTGTTCCACCACTGCAGAGAGCGATGTGTGCGGCTGTCCACCAACACTAGATCTGTAAGATGTCCGTGAGCCTGGTTCCATTGGCGCGCAAGGCACTCCTGTAGAGGACGCATTTGAAGTTTGGCATAAGGGACGATGAAAATTCAAGATGCCATCATGCCGATTAGCTGCATAAACACTCTGGCTGGGAGAGAGTGTTGTATTTGAAACCTGGGGATAAGGGTTTGTATACTGGCTATCCTGGCTGGGCTGGGGTAAGCTAGAGCAGTGGAAGTGTTTATTGTGGCTCCCAGATATTGAAGTATATGGGAGGGCTGAAGGTGCGACTTGGTGTAGTTTACTGTGAACCCCAAGTTGTGTAATGTTTGTATTGTTTGGTGAGTGTGTTGGACACACTGGTTGAATGATCTGGCTTTGATGAGCCAGTCGTCCAGGTATGGGAAGACATGTATTTGTTGTCTTCGTAGGTGCGCTGCTACTACTGCAAGGCATTTGGTAAACACTCTTGGAGCAGTGGTGACTCCGAATGGAAGTACTTTGAACTGGTAGTGCTGTCCATTGAGTACGAACCTTAGATACTTCCTGTGAGCAGGATGTATGGGAATGTGGAAATAGGCGTCCTTGAGGTCTAATGTGGCAAGGAAGTCTTGTTGTTGTAGTAAGGGAAGCACTTGCTGGAGAGTGATCATGTGAAAATCATCTGAATGTATATACTGATTGAGGGGTCTGAGGTCTAAAATAGGCCTTAGAGTGCCATCCTTTTTGGGGATTAGGAAATACAGGGAGTAAACCCCTGTGCCCCGCTGTAGTAGAGGAACTCGCTCTATGGCGTGCTTTTGAAGCAGGAAAGTACCTCTTGCTGTAAAAGCGTAAGATGGTCTGCGGACATTGGACGCTGCTTGGGTGGTATGTTGGGGGGTAGCTGTTAGTTCCAGGCAGTAGCCATGTTGGATAATTTGTCTTACCCACCTGTTTGTTGTAATGGAGTTCCAGACAGGTAGGAACTGTGATAGCCGTCCCCCGACAGGGGTGGTGTGGTCGGGGGAAGTGGAGGGAAGTCACTGTTTAGGAGTGGTGGAGGTACGGGTGTTGTTATTACCTCGACCTCTGCCCTTAGTGTTGTTGCCTCTGTAACCACCTCTAAAGTATCCTCTATTGGGAGAGGTTTGGGTGGTGCTTTTATATGAAGAGGAATTGTCTGTGGTGTTCCTAGAGCCCCCTCTGTAGAAGGAGCGGTGAAAGGAGCCACGTTGTTGTGGGGACTGCAATGCTCCCATTGACTTGGCAGTGTCCTTTTTCATTTTTTCCAGTGCTGTGTCAACAGCAGGACCAAAGAGTTGGTTTTGGTTAAATGGCTGATTTAAGATGGTAGTTTGGACTTCTGGCTTAAAACCTGAAATACGGAGCCAGGCGTGCCGTCTGATGAGTACGTTAGTGTTGACGGACCTAGCGGCGGTGTCGGCTGCATCCAGGGCGCACTTAATGGAGGCATTTGAAATAAGTTTGCCCTCCTGAATGAGGTCATTGGCCTGTGTCTTGTACTGATCAGGTAGGTGTTGCAATAGGGTCTCTAGCTGATCATAGTGGGCCCTATCGTACCTAGCTAGTAGTGCCTGGGTGTTAGCTATGCGCCAGATGTTGGTGGCCTGCGCAGCTACACGTTTGCCAGATGAATCCAATAATTTTGACTCTTTGTCAGGGGCGGAGCATCCCCTGAAGTTTGGGAATTAGCTCGTTTACGAGCATTAGAAACGACCAGGGAGTCAAGAGGGAGCTGACCTTTGATGTAGGCGGGGTCATCAGGGGCAGGTCTATACTTTTATCTATTCTAGGGTTAAGGATCCTGGCCCTTACAGGGTCGTTGAATATTTCAGGGGCATGTTTAATGACACCTTTGATCATGGGTAAAGTTTGAACAGTTTTTTGAGACTGGTGTCTAGAAGGAAATCTTCCTCTGGTTGGTTGGTGTTTATATGCACCCCGTGAAAGACAGCAGCCCTTTGGATAAGTTGTCCAAAACCAATGTGATCATCTGGTGGAGATGGTTTTGTGGGATAAGGTGGAGGGCTGGGGAGGTCTGTAGGATCTAGGGGGTTGTTGTAGCCCCAGTCGTCCTGTGGTGGGTTATCTGGGTCTAGAAGTAGATTATCAGGGTCATCACCATACCCCATGTCGTCCTGATATTCATGTGGTGGAGAAGTTACAGGCTGAGGCGGTGTAACAGGGATGTGGAGAGGAGGGTGTTAGATAGAGGTATAGGAGAAGAAGGAGGCTTAGGGAAGTAGAAGAGTCCTTCTTGTTTGGAAGGACAGGCTTGTGGCGTGGCACAGAGGATATATGTCCAGTGTTAGGATTAATATGTATTTTCTGTTGATTAGGATCGATGGGATCCGGTCGAAACAGTTCCTCCTCCTGAATATTTGGCTTCGGCGCCGACTTTTCGGTTCCGAGCACGGTGATGGCTTTTTGGATGTTCTTTTGTCTTAGAAGGCGTAGGGGAGTCCTTCGGCTTAGCTATCGGCTCGAACAGCTTCGGTTTAGGGGCTGTGTCGTGGAGCCTGGGTTTCGGCGCCGAGTGATCCGCATGCTTGGAGGCGGATTTTGGGACCGAACCGGATTTCGGCGCCGGGTGTTCTTTCGGTTTCGGCGCCGAAGGTGCCTGTGGAACGGACACGTGTGGTTTGGTCGGTGCCGAGGAGCCGGAAGGCTTTATTTTCTTCTTCGGCGCCGAGCCGGAAGGCGGGGCGTCCGAAGCACGTTTACGGTCGCGACTGGGGCCCGCAGGCGAAGTGTTGACCGGTGCCTTCGTTTTTGCAGGTGGGGTTGGGGCAGGGGCGGTAGTACTCACTCGTTGCCCTGGAGTGATGGAACCGTCTGAGTCCTCTGCCTCCGAGATGATAGTGAGGTCTTCGGAATCTTCCTCCGGAACATCGGGACCCTCATCGAAGATATTGACGGGTTCCGGAGCGGACCGTTGCGCCATGATGTGCCTTAGGGCTCGGCGATCGCGAATGGTCTTTTGGAGCGGAAGGAAGCGCAGGCTGGACAGGTGGCCTCGTTATGGTCAGGTGAGAGGCACAGGTTACAGACCTCATGGTGGTCACTGTGGGGGAACTTTGCTCCACACTGGGGGCATTTCCGGAAGGCGTCCTTTCCATGGGCAGTAGGCCTTACGGCGTCGATGGGCCCAACGGCCCGCGTCGACGGCTGGAAAGGAGATCGAGGAAGGGACGTCGAGATGTTGATATCAAGTCGTGAAAACGCTGAAAATGAAGTTTCGAACCGGAGGGTCGAAGTTGCATCCGAACCCGATGGCGGAAAAAAACAATCTGAGGATGGAGTCGATGCCCATGCGCACTATTGTCCAAAGGAGGAGTCACCTATCACATGACTACAAAGACTTCTTCGAAGACAACAACAAAGTGCAAGCATCCGAGCCCAACACCAGATGGCGATCTAATGCACAGTGTGAGCTCTGCAGCTCACATGCCTCGAACCAATGTTTACACTCGACGTCAAGAACATCAGCTTCAAAAAGAGGTATAGCACCTACTTGCTTGCCATCGAGGGCTGGGTCGACTTAGAGGGTGAATGTTTTGATTTGTTCTGCATTCCGTCCATCAATTGTGTGTCTTTTGGGTCGACTTAGAGGACACATACAATGTCAAGAAGAAGGAGACCATCAATGTCTAGGGATTTATCAAAAGACATTCAGTGTCAAGACATGGTTCGACATCGAGACACTCTTATGCTGTGGAAAAGAAGACGGCATAGTGGCTTTTAGGGATGAAAGTGCACAGGCATCCCCCAAGATCAGACTCTGAGTACCCAATGGCTAACTCACCTTCCAGACCGACTTCTCCAGTCATCATACATCTGCCAGAGACTACTAGTCACTGATGCCTTACCTTAGAATAATCCCCATGCGTCATACTGGATCTGGAAATTTTTCGTGAGCAGTACCCCTGCTTGCCGGTAGGTGGCGTTGTCTGGCTCTCCGTGGCGTTCACACCAGAAGTGATGTGCACTGTGCCAATAGAGGCGCCACCACAGCGTGCTTGCTGGTGTCAGTTCTTTCCTTTTAGCACAAGTCAGTGCAGATCCAGGAAAAGCTACCCCCAGTCTTTTATTACTGACCTTTTTTTGACTTTTGGTCAAGATTTGTTTGAGAACTTGTCTCCTGGTGCGTCAGGATGTCCGTCAGGAAAGTTGGTTTCAAACCGTGTGGTGCCTGTCATTGACAGAGGTATGTGATGGACCCACATTTGGTGTGCTTCTGATGCTTGAAGTGCGATCACGACGCCAAGACCTTCATCGACTGCTGCACCATGCACACCAAGGCTTTGAGGGAGTGGTTCCTTAAGCTCCTCACCACTCGATGCGCGACGCAACGATGCTTCGGGCCCCATGGGCTAAGGAGGGCCCGACTGGTCTTCCGCAGACGGATTCGTCCCCGGCGCCAGTCGGGCCCCTTGGATCCATTGATGGATCTGGAGCTGTGCCAGTTGAGGCACCTCAACCTTTCCCATCATCTCCAGTGCCGATGCTCCAGGCGACGCCATCCCCATTGTCTCCAAATCAGAGCCAGACAGGCGTTGTCCGACACCGGTACCAACAGGAGCAAACCCCTCATGTCGGAGCTAGTGCCTTATTCTTTCGATAGGCCTGCATTTGGGGGCAAATGGGAGAGGTCTGAGGAACCTTATGGCTACCAGTACCCTGTAGAAGACATCGAGGACAACTGATATGATGAATTGGCAGATGCCAGTGGTTTGGACACCTCTTCAGACACTGGCTTGGTCTGTCCCCCTATGGAGACTATGGAGGAGGGCGCCTCATTGCAATGGTGATGAGGAGGGCGGCTGAGGTCTTGGACCTACAGCTGCTCTTGATGACAGCAGAAGTGCTTCAGACTGGAGTGACCCCATCCAAACTTTTATTCCCTTTTAATGAAGCACTTACATATGTTCTTCTTGTGGAATGGTCAAAGCCCTACACGGGCTCCTGTGAATAGGACAATTGCCCGCTCCAGGGGATCCCAATTTCCTCATCCAGCACCCCACCCAGAGCTTGGTAGTCCAGGCCTCCACGTCCCGAGTTAATCCTAGTGTGTTCCCTTCCATTCCACCGCACGGAGAATCCAAGAGGCTGGATATCTTTGGTAAGAGGGTTTTATCTTCCGCTGGCCTAGCATTGCGGTTGGTGAGCACTGCGTGCATTTTGGGCTGATATACCCACACAATCTGGCAAGTGCTGCTGATGGATTTGGGGAGGCCTGAGCCATACTGTCACAGGTGATTGCAGATGGCAGAGATGCAGCAAAGTTCACCTTCTGATGTGGACTGGACACAACCGACTCTCTGGGTAGACCGATTTCATTATCTGTGGAATTGAGAAACCATGCATGGCTGAGAACCACTGGCTTCTCAGGGGATGTCCAGGCTTCTCTCATGGACATTCTGTAGGAGGCTGTCTTAGTATATGGTGCACACTTATTCAAGTGGTGCACCTTGCACTAATCTAGACAACCCTTATGGTGGTTTTAGGAGTCTTTGACAACCATAGAAAGCTCTCAAAATGGTAGCTGTGGAGAGCAGCCTTCAGGCTTATCTTGAAGGAGTGTTAAGCAACTTGTTTTACCAGTTTAATCTGTAGTGTAAGTTGTAGGGTGGTGGAATCTGACTACATGGGTACCCCCACTTTTTTCCTGGTGTTTTGCTAGTTTTTGACTAGTCCGACTGGGATCCTGCTATTCAGGACCCCAGTCTATCTGCTTTCTCCCTAAATTGGTTGTGTTATGTACTTTAGGTACACTCCAGATTGGATTCTGGGGTACCCTAGTATATGGTAGGGTCCACAGGCAAGGAAGGCGCACTCTGATAGAAGTCACTCAGAAAACATATGTAGTCCAAAAAAATCTTCTTTTTATTAAAGTTGTTTAATTCTTAAAACTGGCACACAGCCTGACAAAAAAGCACACAGCAGCTGACCAGGGTCGAGCACTTAAATTCCACCAGTTTCATATATCCCACACGAGTGCAGCTACTGCCGACATCCGCTGCTGAGGGATGTTAATCAATAGAGAGAGTCCACAGGCAAGGAAGGCGCACTCTGATAGAAGTCACTCAGGAAACATATGTAGTCCAAAAAAATCTTCTTTTTATTAAAGTTGTTTGATTCTTAAAACCGGCACACAGCCTGACAAAAAAGCACACAGCAGCTGACCAGGGTCGAGCACTTAAATTCCACCAGTTTCATATATCCCACACGAGTGCAGCTACTCCCGACATCCGCTGCTGAGGGATGTTAATCAATAGAGAGAGTCCACAGGCAAGGAAGGCGCACTCTGATAGAAGTCACTCAGGAAACATATGTAGTCCAAAAAATCTTCTTTTTATTAAAGTTGTTTGATTCTTAAAACCGGCACACAGTCCCTAGTATATGGTACACCATGTACCCAGGGCATAGGTACCCCAGAGGCCTCCCAGGGGCTGAAGCATGTATTGTGCCACCCCTGAGAGGCCATTCAAAGTGACACCACAGGTCTGCTACTGCAGCCTGTGTAAGGAGGTGCATGCACCCCTTACTTAGATATAGGTTACCTATATCTATTCTAAATCACTGCCCAGATAAACCTATCAGTCACCCCTATGGGAGGTCTTATCAATCCTGAAGGCAGGGTTCTGGGTTTTGTGTGAGAGGGTGCCCCTGCATGAGCAGAGCCCCTCTGCAGCCTTCGGAACCTATTCTCCGGGGTTGTCTGTGATGCAGCCAACCATATATACTTAAGTGCATTATAACCTCGCGGTAAATGCTAACTTTAAAACGGCTGCTTAGAAACATGTCGTGTTTGGTGTCAAACACCTTGGAATCATACCTCCACACCAGTGGTGTGGGAGGTATGATTCCTCCCTTGTAGAACCACTACTATGAGTCACCAGTCTACCCGGTACTAGCTTTCTCGACCTGGGCAGCACAAAATGGATGCTGCCAGCCACAGACACGAGTCTGCCCTCCTGCTGCTGAGCCAAGCTCGAGCAGAGGATGGCCTGACAATAGGTTTCCTGTCACAGGGAGGTGTGACCTCCTCCCAGACAGGCTTTAGTGTATTGGGGCTGGGTGGGTGCACTCTTAGAGTGCCAGAAAGTCTGCACTGGGGGCACATTTGGTGTCTCCATGCATAGTCCGGCTCAAACCAGTTGCAGGAGCCATTTGCTCCTGCTCTGGCACAAAACTGGACAATGGACATGGGTGTAACCACCCCTCTGTCCTGACCCTCCCCTAGGAGGGTCCCCAGAGTTAGTCCAACCCCTTCCCTGGGTATAAAGTGGGAAACCTGATTACAGGACTTTGGATTTTACCTGGACTAAACTCTGCTACAGAAACCAAGTACTTCGACGGTCTACACTTCGCTGGACGACAGAAGAATCTCCCTTGGAGTAAAGGAGTTACTCCCCTGCAGCAGCAGGCACCTAAACGCATCTGACCGGTTTGCATCCCCGAGCTCCTGAGGACTACGAAGATTTCTGTAACACAGGAGGTGGGTTCCCGAGTGTCCCTGAGGTCCATCTACTCTCTCAGCAATTCTGAGACCAGTATCCCTCGTGGGGACCGTGCAAACCGAACCCCTGTGCACCGTGTACTTTTGCAGCAGCATATGCTTTTTGGTGACCCCTGAGGCTGTGCTTTGGACTACGTGTAGTCCCGACCCCAAGCAGCCGTTCCACCAAAGATCTCTGGCCTCCACTCCACGAGTGCTCTGTGGGCTGGTGCTTTGTGATTCTGCTCGAGGTCCCTTTGCGATCCCTGGTCCGTTGGCCTGTGGGTCCTGGCGAGGGTCACTTTGATTTTCCTTGGGCTTCCCTGGTTGCTCCAGATATGCCCTGACTCCCCATAGCTTGGAGAGTCTCCTGGACCTTGCTGGTCCACACCGTAACCTGTTTCCTCTGCCCGCGTGGGTTGCCTTTGCCAAGGCTTGTTGGTGTTCAATCCGGACACTGACCCCCCAGCACTCGACATCCTTCGTGGGACAGCTCACCTCCGGACTTTGGTTGTCGTCGACGTCTCCTGGTCCCCGTGGCTGCAGAGTCAAGTATCCTATCTTCACACCTGAAGCACCCGACATCGGTGGGCATTCGTCTATCGAGCCCCTGGTCACCCTGAAGTGACCCAGACTCTGTCCCCTCTGCTTTCAGGTTCTTCTCACCTCAGATCCAGGCTTGGATTCCACCGGACACTTTTCATCTTCCCGGCAGCAGCACTTCTTCGCATCACGCCATTGAAAACGACTAGGGTTTCCGACACCACTTGACCCCTATGCACCCGGCTCCTCTGGGATAGGTAACACGGGTACCTCGGTACTCACAAGGGTGCTGGCCTTAGAACCTTCTATGTTCCAAAGGGTTTGCTTGAAGTCCTCTCCGAAGTGTCCTTAAACTGTAATTTTCCAACCGCGACTTTCCCATAGAGTTGTACGGAGCTCGCGTCTGTGTTCCCACACTGCACCCATCCTCCGTGGGCTTCCTGTGTCACTCCTTTGGGTGGTCCCTTGGGGTCCCAGCGATTCTACGTGCTCTAGGCACTGTGTCTATTGAAGTCGTTGTTGTTATACCATTTTTTTAGTATATGGTTCGGTCTCCCCCTGGAGCCCGCTGTGTATTGTGGTATTTACTGCCGTTCTATTGATTAAGTATTGTGTGCTTTATGTTCTAATCTCACATAGAGATTAGTAGAAAGTGTTTAGTAATAAATACATATTTTTTATATAACACTTGTGTGGTTCTCCTTTCATTTGGTCACTCGGGAGGTTCTGTTCTGGTAAAACAAGCTGCTTTACATTCCTTCAAGATTAAGTCTGAAGGCTGCTCTCCATAGCTACCACTAGGATAGCGTTCATAAAGGTTATCTTTGACCTAATCATCAATAAGGGTCGTTTGGACTGGTGCAAGGTGCCCACTTTAATTAGTGGACAGCATATACCAGGCCAACTTCTCACATAAGTTAGATGAAAAGAAAGCACACAGTGTTTAGCAAAAATAAGTCTATTTATTACAACACAATATCACTACCACATTGGTGTATCTCCTATCAGGAGATATCAACACAATACACAAGAATGTTTCAAAAGCAATCAGGTAAGTAGCACAAAATACAGTGGTCTCCGGGGGGGAGACCAAACCATATACTAAGAAAGTGGAATGCGAACTGCAAGGGAGAATGTGACTTGGACCAGAAGACCCAGAGCACCCGGTGACACAAGGAACCACCCAAGGAAAGTACCCAGGAATCCCACAGAAGCTATGTGCAGAGTGGAAACACCATTGCGTGCCCAATGGAAGTCAATGGAGTAGTCGCAGTTGAAGTTTTGAAAAAGGACCCTTCCCCGAGGACCCCGAAGAAACCCTTTGGAAGATAGAAGGTTGGAGAGCCACCCCACCTGTGGAGGCCTTGGGAACCAGGTTACCTACACCAGGGAAGCCGGGTGCATAGGGGTGAAGTGACGTCGGAACCTGCTGTAGACAACAATGGACAACTTCGAAGAAGATGCCTCTGGAGAAGATTGCGAAGAAACGGTAGAATGCAAGAGTGGATTCTGAATTAAAGAACATGCAAGCAGAGGGGACAGAGTCTATGCCACTTGCAGTTGACCAGGAGGCACAGAGACACAATGCCCATCGATGTCGGAAGGTTCTGAAGATTTGACGGTGACCTTGTCGCTGCAGCTGTGAGGACCAGGCAATGCTGAGGAAGACCAGGAGCCATGCACGAGCTGTCCCACGTCGGATGTCAGTGACTAGGTGGTTGGTGTCTGGCGGGAGCACCAACAAGCCTTGGTAGCTGCAACTGGTGTGTAATACGAAAAAGGAGCAACGTTGGGACCAGCAAAGTCCAAGGGACTCACCAACAGCAGGAGAGTCAGAGCAGGCCCCGAACAAGCAGGGGAGCATGCTGAAGCAAGCAAAGACCCTCAGTCGGACCCACAGGCCAAAGGCACAGGAGTCGCAAGAGAACCTCGAGCTGCTCACCAAAGATGAAGGCCCACGGTGCAGAGGATGCGGTGAGGACATTGATCTTGGAGGGAAGAGATACTGGAGGCTGGAGCTTCTTGTAGCCCAAAGATCTCTGGAGTGCAGAGCCAACAAGCCTTGGCAATGGCAAGGCGATGCGGTGCACAGGGGTTTGGTCCCAGCGGTTCTGACAAGGGATACTAGCCTCAAAATTGCAGAAAGGACAGGTCAGGCCTCGATGGACTTGTAGAACTCACCTGTGTTGCTGAGCCTCGGGAAGTCCGTAGGACGACAGGAGCAGCAGACCGGTCAGCTTCATTGCGGTGCCTGTGGATGCAGGGGAGTGACTCCTTCACTCCAAGGCATATTTCTTCGGGTGTCCTTGATGCCCACAGGACTGTTGAAGAACCTTGAAGAAGCACAGACACAGACGACGAACGAGACTTGAAGAACAACAAAACCAGGAGCAGCAGGAGTCTCCTTGGTGCAGTCTTGGTTCCAATCGAACTCCAACGAATTCCAAGTGTCCAGACAATTGAAGAGCAACGTAGTTTCAGGGTTGAGTCTTGTCCCACGACGAATCTGAGGACCCAACAACAGGGGAGCCCTTAAATACCCTAAGGCAAGGGTTAGGACGATTCGGGGGCTGGACAGAGGGGAGGATACTCCCATGTCCTTTGTCCAGTTTCGCGCCAGAGTGGGAACCCAAGGGCTCCCTAAACTGGTTCAAACTGGAGTATGCAAGGAGGGCCTCAAATGTGCCATTCAAAGCAGTCTGGTGTCACTGGCAAACCCCCCGACCCGCGCCCAATACACTAAGTCCTGTCTGGGAGGAGGTCACACCTCCCTGTGACAGGAAACCTATTGTTCTACCTTCCCCTGCTTGAGTTCAGCTCATCAGCAGGAGGGCAGAATCGTGTCTGTGGTCGGCAGCCGCACTAGCTTGCTTGCAGACCCTGAAAGAATGTTACTGGGAGTACAGAAGGGTCCCCTAAGGAGCCCCCCAGTAAATGGGATCATACTTCCAACACTGGAAAGGTGCATCATGATGCCAATACGGGCCAGCCCCACACCCTTTTATTGACATGTAAAAAAACTTCCTGGTGGTGCTTTTAGCCATGTTGGGGAGCGCAGAATAGGAAACAAATAAGCCTCCCAGGGTAGTGGAAAGACTTTATGGATGCCTAGGATGGAGGGGGTGTGGCCTGATACCACTACAGGCCAGCAACCCACCACATACATTAGAAAAATAAAAGGAATCCCTGGTATGTGGTGGTGCTTTCTGCCTCCCTGGGTGGGAGGATTGTGGCTAAACCCTCCCACGCTGCCTCCCAGAAGAAGAAGAAAAACTGTACGTCCCCTGGTGTTGAGGGGTGTAGCCTGATATGAGCCCATGCCAGAAACATTTAAAATATATGAATGATCCCTGGTATCTTAGTGGTGCTTTCTGCACCCCTACCCCCGGGAGGACAGATTGGGGGCAAACTCTCCCAGTCTGCCCTCCCAGGGGTCAGAAAGATTGTAGGCAACCCTGAAGTGGAGGGGTGCAGACAATGCCAATTAGGGCCGCCCCTACTCCCTTTCTGTAATACAACTCTTCCCTGGTGTGCAGTGGTGCTTTCCTCACCTCTGTGGTGGGCAGGTCGGAGCAGAAATACAGCCTCCCAATAAGAACAGTTGTTGGTGACTTAGCTGAGGAGGAACAATGTGCCATGCCTGTTGGCTTCTCTACACACTAAAATACCAACCATGGTGTCTAGAGGGTGGATCCCTGCTAGGGAGATATATCATTGAAAAGGGGAGATTGTCCCTTTTCCAAAATCGGTGCTCTGGGGAGGGGGGTATATGCCCTGACCACCGATGGCTTCCATTGCTTTCAGTTTCTTTTTGATGACATCAGATAACCATGATCCCCATGCCTGTTAATAATTCAAACAAAGAAAAGAAAAGTCTTGCGGTGAAGGGGAAACTCTTCCCCTTCAGCTCAAGGAGAAAATTAAGAAGGAAATCCTGTAAGGATTCTTTGCGCCGGTGCTAGGACAATCTGGGCATGTCCTTAGTACATCAGAGGTTATGATAAGGACTTTTCATGCTAGACTATGAACGGCATGCAACTAATTGGTGGCTTAATATATGACTAACTGAAAAACATAGAACTAGCGCTATAAACTATATTTGCGCTTCAAGCAGCAGCGTGCTACCCGTCCACAAAGCGCGTAAGTGCGTCATCAGAGCTAGTAAGTACTATGTAGTCAGCAATACAATACTATACATGTGTATCTCCCGTGATGCTACCCCATTGTGCTTCCCCCATAGAATACGCACTATATACTTGTGTACACATCACACTCCTACCGCTGGTGCCTGAGCGGCTGTCTTGCTGACACGCTCACTATTGCTACCATTACCGCTATTACATTACCACCACCCCTATTACCACCAAATTGGTGGCTTGGCTTTAATGAGCTAATGCACGCTTATACAAGTATGAACACATGCTGTTTGTGTGTGATAGCTAATTAAACCAGACCCTTTGACTTTGCCAATGCTTGGTTTTTTTTAGCTTCTGAGATTCAACACAAAACCTCAGACTATCCGTCCGAAATAAAAGTCACTTAAAGGGCAGTTTGTCAGCCAAAGGTGGCATTCCAATAACCTTTGTAAACGAGCCACTGACTAGATGAACAAGCATTGGCATAGCCAATAGGTCTCGCCTTTGGGACATTATAAGTGTTTAGCCATGCAACAGTTGATGTTGCACCAAGGATATTGTGCAGCATAATTAAATACTTATAAGGTCCCAAAGGCGAGACCTATTGGTTATGCCAATACTTGTTGCTGAGTTGAGTTCAGTTTCTACTTTTCACAGGTAAATTTAATTAAAATATTTGGCGACCCGCGCGGAAGTTTTACTGGAGTTAAGTTAGCATATGATCATTTGACTGCAAATGTCACTCACTGACTGTGACCCTATGATGGTGATGGGAAATGGGAGCCTCCGAGCCTAGAGGCCTCCACAGACTGGGGATTCGACTAAGGTTGTAATATACGGTGATCAGGAATGGTGGACATTAAGAAAGAGATGAAATGTTGTTTAATCATCTTTCAGGAGGCTGAGGCTGGCATACGCACAAAAAAAGTGCAAGTAACCCCCGCCGGGGGCAAATACTGAGTGCATGTGTGAACTGTGGGGTCTCCCTTTGCCCCAGAGCTCGTTGTGTGTTTTCCTCAAGGGTGCCCTCACTGGCACTTTAATAAACCCTCTGTGTACCAGGTGTGCCACCCTCTGTGTACCAGGTGTGCCTGCCTGAGAAGCTCTGTGTGTGTGAGTTGAACTTTTCCAGAATTGAGCGAGTCTGTTTGTACTGTGAGTTTCGTGTATGTGCACTCGGAGGGACTCGAGAAAGCTCTCTGTGTGACCTGGGCGTGCTCTCCGTGCCCCATGACATCTTTGCATATACTCTGATTAGCGTTGTGTGATCTGAGCTTAATGCGTTTGCATGTGGGTTTTGAGGGACCATAGGCATTGTGTGTGCTCTTAGTTCTGTGTACCACTGTGTTTGCTCATCTCAATTCCTTGAACATGCCTGTGTGTATTTATGCGTGCAGAAGTCTCTGTATGTACGTACCTAGCTGTGTGTGCCATGCACTCACCGGTGACAACAAATGCCCCCAACCGTGTCACTGTGGCAAGCACGTTTTAATCCACACGACCAAAGCTGACAGTCAAAGCAGCCTGACAGAGCTTTGAGCACTAATGGGCAGTTGAGTGCCACTCGAGTTCTCACTACATTGTAGGTGCTTCGTGAAGAACATACCACGCACAGAAGAGAGATTTTACGTCAATTTATAGTGCGCATGCTCATACTTGAACTCGCAGGCGCCCTCTGCACAACCACAGGGGCGAGTATGTTTACTTATGTGTGTGTGTGTAACTGTACCACTTTATAGCCAGAGTTTGCCAAATAGTAGTGTAGGCTTGATGGCGAGTTGTCTGTCCACACAATCACCCAGAGAACGAGCAGGCACATGGATGACAACATAACTTTCAGCTGGCAATGCCACGGTGGGGAACGGGGCGCGGCTTCGAGGCTCAGTCCATGTACAGCGTTTACCTTGCCGGAGCGAGCAGCGGCGCCATCTGTTTCCAAAGCGCGGGCGCGATAATTGCAAACAGATGGCGCCGCTGCTCGCTCCCGCAAGGTAAACGCCGTACATGCACGAGTGCTCATTGGAAACAGTGCAGTACATGCACGAGTTTCCGAAAAAGTCCGGAGTGATTCCAAGAGGCCACTCCAAAGCAACGCTTGCGCGCTGCGTAGGCGAGACCTAAAAAGCTAGCAGGCTAGATTCCTCCTGCCTGACCTCTTAGTGTGACTACTTTGTACCGGGGATCGAAGTGCTTCCCGGAGAGCTTAACAGCAGGTAACTCCTAAAGGGGAACATGGTCAAGCAATGTGGAGAGCCATGTCTTTTCAATCTTCGTATGACCGCCGTGGTGACGAATAGGCCTGGGAAGGGAGATGTTTATACTTGTTTGGGGTTTTAAAAGGTGCTGCAATGGACTTTGATGGCCAGAGGCTTCAAGGTAAGTGGGGCAGATCTGTGTGGACATACACACCCCACTGCCGCGACCCTTTTCCAGGAAACTGTTACATAAATATATTTTTATTGTATGACGCCATTGCTCCTTTTATTTCAGGGGTGGAGGGGAGCCCCTCAGTGCCCCACGTTCACCCCATACAGTACATATCTGTGTAATGCGTCTGGTCCATTCGTCCTTAAGGTTATTTTGAGATTATGGGTTTTTGATAGCGGGTAGAAATGTTCACATAATGCCGAGGACGCCTGTGGTGACTGTGTCAAACTCTTGGTTCTGTGGAAGTCAGGAGCCCCCTGGAATGTCTTCTTCAGTGGGTGGATAGAATTTGGTCCCCAGGGTCCCATAAGAAGCACAGGGCACACATCTGTGAAACAGCATCTCAGGTTATCCCTAGCCTGACCCATCATTTCTGTACTCACCATGCAGGCAGACTCGGTGAACGGTCCCAGGGTCCCATAAGAAGCCCGGGGAGCACATCTGTGAAGCGGCATCTCAAGTTATCCCTAGCCTGACCCCTCATTTCTGTTCTCACCATGCAGGCAGACTTGGTGAATGGTCCCAGGGTCCCATAAGAAGCAGAGAATGCACATCTGTGAAGCAGCATCTTAAGTTATCCCTAGCCTGACCCATCATTTCTGTTCTCGCCATGCAGGCAGACTCGGTGAACGGTCCCAGGGTCCCATAAGAAGCACAGGGAGCACATCTGTGAAGCGGCATCTTAAGTTATCCCTAGCCTGACCCATCATTTCTGTTCTCACCATGCAGGCAGACTCAGTGAATGGTCCCAGGGTCCCATAATAAGCACAGGGAGCACATCTGTGAAGCGGCATCTCAAGTTATCCCTAGCCTGACCCATCATTTCTGTTCTCACCATGCAGGCAGACTCGGTGAATGGTCCCACGGTCCCATAATAAGCACAGAGAGCACATCTGTGAAGCGGCATCTCAAGTTACCCCCTAGCCTGACCCATCATTTCTGTTCTCATCATGCAGGCAGACTCGGTGAACGGTCCCCAGGGTCCCATAAAAAGCACAGAACGCACATCTGTGAAGCAGCATCTCAAGTTATCCCTAGCCTGACCCATCATTTCTGTTCTCGCCATGCAGGCAGACTCGGTGAACGGTCCCAGGGTCCCATAAGAAGCACAGGGAGCACATATGTGAAGCGGCATCTCAAGTTATCCCTAGCCTGACCCATCATTTCTGTTCTCACCATGCAGGCAGACTCGGAGAACGGTCCCAGGGTCCCATAATAAGCACAGGGAGCAAATCTGTGAAGCGGCATCTCAAGTTATCCCTAGCCTGACCCATCATTTCTGTTCTCACCATGCAGGCAGACTCAGTGAACGGTCCCAGGGTCCCATAATAAGCACAGGGAGCACATCTGTGAAGCGGCATTTCAAGTTACCCCCTAGCCTGACCCATCATTTCTGTTCTCACCATGCAGGCAGACTCGGAGAACGGTCCCCAGGGTCCCATATTCAGCACAGGGAGCACATCTGTGAAGCAGCATTTCAAGTTACCCCCTAGCCTGACCCATCATTTCTGTTCTCACCATGCAGGCAGACTCAGTGAATGGTCCCAGGGTCCCATAATAAGCACAGGGAGCACATCTGTGAAGCGGCATCTTAAGTTACCCCCTAGCCTGACCCATCATTTCTGTTCTCGCCATGCAGGCAGGCTCGGTGAATGGTCCCAGGGTCCCATAATAAGCACAGGGAGCACATCTGTGAAGCGGCATCTTAAGTTACCCCCTAGCCTGACCCATCATTTCTGTTCTCGCCATGCAGGCAGACTCGGTGAACGATCTCAGGGTCCCATAATAAGCACAGGGAGCACATCTGTGAAGCAGCATCTCAAATTACCCCCTAGCCTGCCCATCAATTCTGTTCTGACCATGCAGGCAGACTCGGTGAACGGTCCCAGGGCCCCATAATAAGCACAGGGAGCACATCTGTGAAGCAGCATCTCAAGTTGCCCCCTACCCTGACCCATCATTTCTGTTCTCACCTTGCAGGCAGACTCGGTGAACGGTCCCAAGGTCCCATAATAAGCACAGCGAGCACATCTGTGAAGCGGCATCTCAAGTTATCCCTAGCCTGACCCATCATTTCTGTTCTCACCATGCAGGCAGACTCGGTGAATGGTCCCAGGGTCCCATAAGAACCACAGAACGCTCATCTGTGAAGCAGCATCTCAAGTTATCCCTGGCCTGACCCATCATTTCTGTTCTCGCCATGCAGGCAGACTCGGAGAACGGTCCCAGGGTCCCATAAGAAGCACAGGGAGCACATCTGTGAAGCGGCATCTCAAGTTACCCCCTAGCCTGACCCATCATTTCTGTTCTCACCATGCAGGCAGACTCAGTGAATGGTCCTAGGGTCCCATAATAAGCACAGGGCGCACATCTGTGAAGCAGCATCTCAAGTTATCCCTAGCCTGACCCATCATTTCTGTTCTCGCCATGCAGGCAGACTCAGTGAACGGTCCCAGGGTCCCATAAGAAGCACAGGGAGCACATCTGTGAAGCGGCATCTCAAGTTATCCCTATCCTGACCCATCATTTCTGTTCTCACCATGCAGGCAGACTCGGTGAAGGGTCCCCAGGGTCCCATAATAAGCACAGGGAGCACATCTGTGAAGCAGCATCTCAAGTTACCCCCTAGCCTGACCCATCATTTCTGTTCTCATCATGCAGGCAGACTCGGTGAATGGTCCCAGGGTCCCATAAAAAGCACAGGGCGCACATCTGTGAAGCGGCATCTCAAGTTACCCCCTAGCCTGACCCATCATTTCTGTTCTCGCCATGCAGGCAGACTCAGTGAATGGTCCCAGGGTCCCATAAGAAGCACAGGGCGCACATCTGTGAAGCGGCATCTCACGTTATCCCTAGCCTGACCCATCATTTCTGTTCTCATCATGCAGACAGTCTCGGTGAACGGTCCCAGGGTCCCATAATAAGCACAGGGAGCACATCTGTGAAGCGACATCTCAAGTTATCCCTAGCCTGACCCATCATTTCTGTTCTCACCATGCAGGCAGAGTCGGTGAACGGTCCCCAGGGTCCCATAAGAAGCACAGAACGCACATCTGTGAAGCGGCATCTCAAGTTACCCCCTAGGCTAACCCATCATTTCTGTTCTCGCCATGCAGGCAAACTCGGTGAACGGTCCCAGGGTCCCATAATAAGCACAGGGCGCACATCTGTGAAGCAGCATCTCAAGTTACCCCCTAGCCTGCCCATCATTTCTGTTTTCGCCATGCAGGCAGACTCGGTGAAAGGTCCCAGGGTCCCATAAGAAGCACAGGGAGCACATCTGTGAAGCAGCATCTCAAGTTATCCCTAGCCTGACCCATCATTTCTGTTCTCACCATGCAGGCAGACTCGGTGAACGGTGCCCAGGGTCCCATAATAAGCACAAGGAGCACATCTGTGAAGTGGCATCTCAAGTTATCCCCTAGCCTGACCCATCATTTCTGTTCTCACCATTCAGGCAGACTCGGTGAACGGTCCCAGGGTCCCATAATAAGCACAGGGAGCACATCTGTGAAGCGGCATCTCAAGTTATCCCTAGCCTGACCCATCATTTCTGTTCTCACCATGCAGGCAGACTCGGTGAACGGTCCCAGGTCCCCATAATAAGCACAGGGAGCACATCTGTGAAGCGGCATCTCAAGTTATCCCTAGCCTGACCCATCATTTCTGTTCTCACCATGCAGGCAGACTCGGTGAACGGTCCCAGGGTCCCATAATAAGCACATGGAGCACATCTGTGAAGCAGCATTTCAAGTTACCCCCTAGCCTGACCCATCATTTCTGTTCTCACCATGCAGGCAGACTCGGTGAACGGTCCCAGGGTTCCATAATAAGAACAGGGAGCACATCTGTGAAGCGGCATCTCAAGTTACCCCCTAGCCTGACCCATCATTTCTGTTCTCATCATGCAGACAGACTCGGTGAACGGTCCCAGGGTCCCATAATAAGCACAGGGAGCACATCTGTGAAGCGGCATCTCAAGTTATCCCTAGCCTGACCCATCATTTCTGTTCTCACCATGCAGGCAGACTCTGTGAACGGTCCCAGGGTCCCATAATAAGCACGGGGAGCACATCTGTGAAGCGGCATTTCAAGTTACCCCCTAGCCTGACCCATCATTTCTGTTCTCATCATGCAGACAGGCTCGGTGAACGGTCCCAGGGTCCCATAATAAGCACAGGGAGCACATCTGTGAAGCGGCATCTCAAGTTACCTCCTAGCCTGACCCATCATTTCTGTTCTCGCCATGCAGGCAGGCTCAGTGAACTGTCCCAGGGTCCCATAAGAAGCACAGGGCGCACATCTGTGAAGCGGCATCTCAAGTTATCCCTAGCGTGACCCATCATTTCTGTTCTCACCATGCAGGCAGACTCTGTGAACGGTCCCAGGGTCCCATAATAAGCACAGGGAGCACATCTGTGAAGCGGCATTTCAAGTTACTCCCTAGCCTGACCCATCATTTCTGTTCTCATCATGCAGACAGGCTCGGTGAACGGTCCCAGGGTCCCATAATAAGCACAGGGAGCACATCTGTGAAGCGGCATCTCAAGTTACCCCCTAGCCTGACCCATCATTTCTGTTCTCGCCATGCAGGCAGGCTCGGTGAACTGTCCCAGGGTCCCATAAGAAGCACAGGGCGCACATCTGTGAAGCGGCATCTCAAGTTATCCCTATCGTGACCCATCATTTCTGTTCTCACCATGCAGGCAGACTCGGTGAACGGTCCCAGGGTCCCATAATAAGCACAGGGAGCACATCTGTGAAGCGGCATCTCAAGTTATCCCTAGCCTGACCCATCATTTCTGTTCTCACCATGCAGACAGACTCGGTGAACGGTCCCAGGGTCCCATAATAAGCACAGGGAGCACATCTGTGCAGCAGCATCTCAAGTTACCCCCTAGCCTGACCCATCATTTCTGTTCTCACCATGCAGACAGACTCGGTGAACTGTCCCAGGATCCCATAATAAGCACAGGGAGCACATCTGTGAAGCGGCATCTCAAGTTACCCCCTAGCCTGACCCATCATTTCTGTTCTCACCATGCAGGCAGACTCGGTGAACGGTCTCAGGGTCCCATAATAAGCACAGGGAGCACATCTGTGAAGCGGCATTTCAAGTTACCCCCTAGCCTGACCCATCATTTCTGTTCTCACCATGCAGGCAGACTCGGTGAACGGTCCCAGGTCCCCATAATAAGCACAGGGAGCACATCTGTGAAGCGGCATCTCAAGTTATCCCTAGCCTGACCCATCATTTCTGTTCTCACCATGCAGGCAGACTCGGTGAACGGTCCCAGGGTTCCATAATAAGCACATGGAGCACATCTGTGAAGCGGCATTTCAAGTTACCCCCTAGCCTGACCCATCATTTCTGTTCTCACCATGCAGGCAGACTCGGTGAACGGTCCCAGGGTTCCATAATAAGAACAGGGAGCACATCTGTGAAGCGGCATCTCAAGTTACCCCCTAGCCTGACCCATCATTTCTGTTCTCATCATGCAGACAGACTCGGTGAACGGTCCCAGGGTCCCATAAAAACACAGGGAGCACATCTGTGAAGCGGCATCTCAAGTTATCCCTAGCCTGACCCATCATTTCTGTTCTCACCATGCAGGCAGACTCGGTGAACGGTCCCAGGGTCCCATAATAAGCACAGGGAGCACATCTGTGAAGCGGCATTTCAAGTTACCCCCTAGCCTGACCCATCATTTCTGTTCTCATCATGCAGACAGACTCGGTGAACGGTCCCAGGGTCCCATAATAAGCACAGGGAGCACATCTGTGAAGCGGCATCTCAAGTTACCCCCTAGCCTGACCCATCATTTCTGTTCTCGCCATGCAGGCAGGCTCGGTGAACTGTCCCAGGGTCTCATAATAAGCACAGGGAGCACATCTGTGAAGCGGCATCTCAAGTTATCCCTAGCGTGACCCATCATTTCTGTTCTCACCATGCAGGCAGACTCGGTGAACGGTCCCAAGGTCCCATAATAAGCACATGGAGCACATCTGTGAAGCGGCATTTCAAGTTACCCCCTAGCCTGACCCATCATTTCTGTTCTCACCATGCAGGCAGACTCGGTGAACGGTCCCAGGGTCCCATAATAAGCACAGGGAGCACATCTGTGAAGCGGCATCTCAAGTTACCCCCTAGCCTGACCCATCATTTCTGTTCTCATCATGCAGACAGACTCAGTGAATGGTCCCAGGGTCCCATAATAAGCACAGGGAGCACATCTGTGAAGCGGCATCTCAAGTTACCCCCTAGCCTGACCCATCATTTCTGTTCTCATCATGCAGGCAGTCGGTGAACAGTCCCAGGGTCCCATAATAAGCACAGGGAGCACATCTGTGAAGCTGCATCTCAAGTTACCCCCTAGCCTGACCCATCATTTCTGTTCTCACCATGCAGACAGACTCGGTGAACGGTCCCAGGGTCCCTTAATAAGCACAGGGAGCACATCTGTGAAGCGGCATTTCAAGTTACCCGCTAGCCTGACCCATCATTTCTGTTCTCACCATGCAGACAGACTCGGTGAACGGTCCCAGGGTCCCATAATAAGCACAGGGAGCACATCTGTGAAGCAGCATCTCAATTTACCCCCTAGCCTGACCCATCATTTCTGTTCTCATCATGCAGACAGACTCGGTGAACGGTCCCAGGGTCCCATAATAAGCACAGGGAACACATCTGTGAAGCGGCATCTCAAGTTACCCCCTAGCCTGACCCATCATTTCTGTTCTCATCATGCAGGCAGACTCGGTGAACGGTCCCAGGGTCCCATAAGAAGCACAGGGCGCACATCTGTGAAGCGGCATCTCAAGTTACCCCCTAGCCTGACCCATCATTTCTGTTCTCACCATGCAGGCAGACTCGGTGAACGGCCCCAGGGTCCCATAATTAGCACAGGGAGCACATCTGTGAAGCGGCATCTCAAGTTACCCCCTAGCCTGCCCATCATTTCTGTTCTCGCCATGCAGGCAGACTCGGTGAACGGTCCCAGGGTCCCATAAGAAGCACAGGGCGCACATCTGTGAAGCAGCATCTCAAGTTATCCCTAGCCTGACCCATCATTTCTGTTCTCACCATGCAGACAGACTCAGTGAACTGTCCCAGGGTCCCATAATAAGCACAGGGAGCACATCTGTGAAGCGGCATCTCAAGTTACCCCCTAGCCTGACCCATCATTTCTGTTCTCACCATGCAGATAGACTCGGTGAACGGTCTCAGGGTCCCATAATAAGCACAGGGAGCACATCTGTGAAGCAGCATCTCAAGTTACCCCCTAGCCTGACCTATCATTTCTGTTCTCATCATGCAGGCAGTCGGTGAACAGTCCCAGGGTCCCATAATAAGCACAGGGAGCACATCTGTGAAGCGGCATCTCAAGTTACCCCCTAGCCTGACCCATCATTTCTGTTCTCACCATGCAGACAGACTCGGTGAACGGTCCCAGGGTCCCATAATAAGCACAGGGAGCACATCTGTGAAGCGGCATTTCAAGTTACCCCCTAGCCTGACCCATCATTTCTGTTCTCACCATGCAGACAGGCTCGGTGAACGGTCCCAGGGTCCCATAAGAAGCACAGGGCGCACATCTGTGAAGCGGCATCTCAAGTTACCCCCTAGCCTGACCCATCATTTCTGTTCTCGCCATGCAGGCAGACTCAGTGAATGGTCCCAGGGTCCCATAATAAGCACAGGGAGCACATCTGTGAAGCGGCATTTCAAGTTACCCCTAGCCTGACCCATCATTTCTGTTCTCACCATGCAGACAGGCTCGGTGAACGGTCCCAGGGTCCCATAAGAAGCACAGGGCGCACATCTGTGAAGCGGCATCTCAAGTTACCCCCTAGCCTGACCCATAATTTCTGTTCTCACCGAGCAGGCAGACTCGGTGAACGGTCCCAGGGTCCCATAAGAAGCACAGGGAGCACATCTGTGAAGCGGCATCTCAAGTTACCCCCTAGCCTGACCCATCATTTCTGTTCTCACCTTGCAGGCAGACTCGGTGAACGGTCCCAGGGTCCCATAATAAGCACAGGGAGCACATCTGTGAAGCGGCATCTCAAGTTATCCCTAGCCTGACCTATCATTTCTGTTCTCACCTTGCAGGCAGACTCGGAGAACGGTCCCCAGGGTCCCATAATAAGCACAGGGAGCACATCTGTGAAGCGGCATCTCAAGTTACCCCCTAGCCTGACCCATCATTTCTGTTCTCATCATGCAGACAGACTCGGTGAATGGTCCCAGGGTCCCATAATAAGCACAGGGAGCACATCTGTGAAGCGGCATCTCAAGTTACCCCCTAGCCTGACCCATCATTTCTGTTCTCATCATGCAGGAAGTCGGTGAACACTCCCAGGGTCCCGTAATAAGCACAGGGAGCACATCTGTGAAGCTGCATCTCAAGTTACCCCCTAGCCTGACCCATCATTTCTGTTCTCACCATGCAGACAGACTCGGTGAACGGTCCCAGGGTCCCATAATAAGCACAGGGAGCACATCTGTGAAGCGGCATTTCAAGTTACCCGCTAGCCTGACCCATCATTTCTGTTCTCACCATGCAGACAGACTCGGTGAACGGTCCCAGGGTCCCATAATAAGCACAGGGAGCACATCTGTGAAGCAGCATCTCAATTTACCCCCTAGCCTGACCCATCATTTCTGTTCTCATCATGCAGACAGACTCGGTGAACGGTCCCAGGGTCCCATAATAAGCACAGGGAACACATCTGTGAAGCGGCATCTCAAGTTACCCCCTAGCCTGACCCATCATTTCTGTTCTCATCATGCAGGCAGACTCGGTGAACGGTCCCAGGGTCCCATAAGAAGCACAGGGCGCACATCTGTGAAGCGGCATCTCAAGTTACCCCTAGCCTGACCCATCATTTCTGTTCTCACCATGCAGGCAGACTCGGTGAACGGCCCCAGGGTCCCATAATTAGCACAGGGAGCACATCTGTGAAGCGGCATCTCAAGTTACCCCTAGCCTGCCCATCATTTCTGTTCTCGCCATGCAGGCAGACTCGGTGAACGGTCCCAGGGTCCCATAAGAAGCACAGGGCGCACATCTGTGAAGCAGCATCTCAAGTTATCCCTAGCCTGACCCATCATTTCTGTTCTCACCATGCAGACAGACTCGGTGAACTGTCCCAGGGTCCCATAATAAGCACAGGGAGCACATCTGTGAAGCGGCATCTCAAGTTACCCCCTAGCCTGACCCATCATTTCTGTTCTCACCATGCAGATAGACTCGGTGAACGGTCTCAGGGTCCCATAATAAGCACAGGGAGCACATCTGTGAAGCGGCATCTCAAGTTACCCCTAGCCTGACCTATCATTTCTGTTCTCATCATGCAGGCAGTCGGTGAACAGTCCCAGGGTCCCATAATAAGCACAGGGAGCACATCTGTGAAGCGGCATCTCAAGTTACCCCCTAGCCTGACCCATCATTTCTGTTCTCACCATGCAGACAGACTCGGTGAACGGTCCCAGGGTCCCATAATAAGCACAGGGAGCACATCTGTGAAGCGGCATTTCACGTTACCCCCTAGCCTGACCCATCATTTCTGTTCTCACCATGCAGACAGGCTCGGTGAACGGTCCCAGGGTCCCATAAGAAGCACAGGGCGCACATCTGTGAAGCGGCATCTCAAGTTACCCCCTAGCCTGACCCATCATTTCTGTTCTCGCCATGCAGGCAGACTCAGTGAATGGTCCCAGGGTCCCATAATAAGCACAGGGAGCACATCTGCGAAGCGGCATTTCAAGTTACCCCCTAGCCTGACCCATCATTTCTGTTCTCACCATGCAGACAGGCTCGGTGAACGGTCCCAGGGTCCCATAAGAAGCACAGGGCGCACATCTATGAAGCGGCATCTCAAGTTACCCCCTAGCCTGACCCATAATTTCTGTTCTCATCATGCAGGCAGACTCGGTGAACGGTCCCAGGGTCCCATAATAAGCACAGGGAGCACATCTGTGAAGCGGCATCTCAAGTTATCCCTAGCGTGACCTATCATTTCTGTTCTCACCTTGCAGGCAGACTCGGAGAACGGTCCCCAGGGTCCCATAATAAGCACAGGGAGCACATCTGTGAAGCGGCATCTCAAGTTACCCCCTAGCCTGACCCATCATTTCTGTTCTCACCTTGCAGGCAGACTCAGTGAACGGTCCCAGGGTCCCATAAGAAGCACAGGGAGCACATCTGTGAAGCGGCATCTCAAGTTATCCCTAGCCTGACCTATCATTTCTGTTCTCACCTTGCAGGCAGACTCGGAGAACGGTCCCCAGGGTCCCATAATAAGCACAGGGAGCACATCTGTGAAGCGGCATCTCAAGTTACCCCCTAGCCTGACCCATCATTTCTGTTCTCATCATGCAGACAGACTCGGTGAATGGTCCCAGGGTCCCATAATAAGCACAGGGAGCACATCTGTGAAGCGGCATCTCAAGTTACCCCCTAGCCTGACCCATCATTTCTGTTCTCATCATGCAGGCAGTCGGTGAACAGTCCCAGGGTCCCATAATAAGCACAGGGAGCACATCTGTGAAGCTGCATCTCAAGTTACCCCCTAGCCTGACCCATCATTTCTGTTCTCACCATGCAGACAGACTCGGTGAACGGTCCCAGGGTCCCATAATAAGCACAGGGAGCACATCTGTGAAGCGGCATTTCAAGTTACCCGCTAGCCTGACCCATCATTTCTGTTCTCACCATGCAGACAGACTCGGTGAACGGTCCCAGGGTCCCATAATAAGCACAGGAGCACATCTGTGAAGCAGCATCTCAATTTACCCCTAGCCTGACCCATCATTTCTGTTCTCATCATGCAGACAGACTCGGTGAACGGTCCCAGGGTCCCATAATAAGCACAGGGAACACATCTGTGAAGCGGCATCTCAAGTTACCCCCTAGCCTGACCCATCATTTCTGTTCTCATCATGCAACCAGACTCTGTGAACGGTCCCAGGGTCCCATAAGAAGCACAGGGCGCACATCTGTGAAGCGGCATCTCAAGTTACCCCCTAGCCTGACCCATCATTTCTGTTCTCACCATGCAGGCAGACTCGGTGAACGGCCCCAGGGTCCCATAATTAGCACAGGGAGCACATCTGTGAAGCGGCATCTCAAGTTACCCCCTAGCCTGCCCATCATTTCTGTTCTCGCCATGCAGGCAGACTCGGTGAACGGTCCCAGGGTCCCATAAGAAGCACAGGGCGCACATCTGTGAAGCAGCATCTCAAGTTATCCCTAGCCTGACCCATCATTTCTGTTCTCACCATGCAGACAGACTCGGTGAACTGTCCCAGGGTCCCATAATAAGCACAGGGAGCACATCTGTGAAGCGGCATCTCAAGTTACCCCCTAGCCTGACCCATCATTTCTGTTCTCACCATGCAGATAGACTCGGTGAACGGTCTCAGGGTCCCATAATAAGCACAGGGAGCACATCTGTGAAGCGGCATCTCAAGTTACCCCCTAGCCTGACCTATCATTTCTGTTCTCATCATGCAGGCAGTCGGTGAACAGTCCCAGGGTCCCATAATAAGCACAGGGAGCACATCTGTGAAGCGGCATCTCAAGTTACCCCCTAGCCTGACCCATCATTTCTGTTCTGACCATGCAGACAGACTCGGTGAACGGTCCCAGGGTCCCATAATAAGCACAGGGAGCACATCTGTGAAGCGGCATTTCAAGTTACCCCCTAGCCTGACCCATCATTTCTGTTCTCACCATGCAGACAGGCTCGGTGAACGGTCCCAGGGTCCCATAAGAAGCACAGGGCGCACATCTGTGAAGCGGCATCTCAAGTTACCCCCTAGCCTGACCCATCATTTCTGTTCTCGCCATGCAGGCAGACTCAGTGAATGGTCCCAGGGTCCCATAATAAGCACAGGGAGCACATCTGTGAAGCGGCATTTCAAGTTACCCCCTAGCCTGACCCATCATTTCTGTTCTCACCATGCAGACAGGCTCGGTGAACGGTCCCAGGGTCCCATAAGAAGCACAGGGCGCACATCTGTGAAGCGGCATCTCAAGTTACCCCCTAGCCTGACCCATAATTTCTGTTCTCATCATGCAGGCAGACTCGGTGAACGGTCCCAGGGTCCCATAATAAGCACAGGGAGCACATCTGTGAAGCGGCATCTCAAGTTACCCCCTAGCCTGACCCATCATTTCTGTTCTCACCTTGCAGGCAGACTCGGAGAACGGTCCCCAGGGTCCCATAATAAGCACAGGGAGCACATCTGTGAAGCGGCATCTCAAGTTACCCCCTAGCCTGACCTATCATTTCTGTTCTCACCTTGCAGGCAGACTCGGAGAACGGTCCCAGGGTCCCATAATAAGCACAGGGAGCAGATCTGTGAAGCGGCATCTCAAGTTACCCCCTAGCCTGACCCATCATTTCTGTTCTCACCTTGCAGGCAGACTCGGTGAACGGTCCCAGGGTCCCATAATAAGCACAGGGAGCACATCTGTGAAGCGGCATCTCAAGTTATCCCTAGCCTGACCTATCATTTCTGTTCTCACCTTGCAGGCAGACTCGGAGAACGGTCCCCAGGGTCCCATAATAAGCACAGGAAGCACATCTGTGAAGCGGCATCTCAAGTTACCCCCTAGCCTTACCTATCATTTCTGTTCTCACCTTGCAGGCAGACTCGGAGAACGGTCCCAGGGTCCCATAATAAGCACAGGGAGCACATCTGTGAAGCGGCATCTCAAGTTACCCCCTAGCCTGACCCATCATTTCTGTTCTCACCTTGCAGGCAGACTCGGTGAACGGTCCCAGGGTCCCATAATAAGCACAGGGAGCACATCTGTGAAGCGGCATCTCAAGTTATCCCTAGCCTGACCTATCATTTCTGTTCTCACCTTGCAGGCAGACTCGGAGAACGGTCCCCAGGGTCCCATAATAAGCACAGGAAGCACATCTGTGAAGCGGCATCTCAAGTTACCCCCTAGCCTGACCCATCATTTCTGTTCTCATCATGCAGGCAGACTCGGTGAACGGTCCCAGGGTCCCATAATAAGCACATGGAGCACATCTGTGAAGCGGCATATCAAGTTACCCCCTAGCCTGACCCATCATTTCTGTTCTCACCATGCAGATAGACTCGGTGAACGGTCTCAGGGTCCCATAATAAGCACATGGAGCACATCTGTGAAGCGGCATTTCAAGTTACCCCCTAGTCTGACCCATCATTTCTGTTCTCATCATGCAGGCAGACTCGGTGAACGGTCCCAGGGTCCCATAATAAGCACATGGAGCACATCTGTGAAGCGGCATATCAAGTTACCCCCTAGCCTGACCCATCATTTCTGTTCTCACCATGCAGATAGACTCAGTGAACGGTCTCAGGGTCCCATAATAAGCACATGGAGCACATCTGTGAAGCTGCATTTCAAGTTACCCCCTAGTCTGACCCATCATTTCTGTTCTCATCATGCAGGCAGACTCGGTGAACGGTCCCAGGGTCCCATAATAAGCACAGGGAGCACATCTGTGAAGCGGCATTTCAAGTTACCCCCTAGTCTGACCCATCATTTCTGTTCTCACCATGCAGGCAGACTCGGTGAACGGTCCCAGGGTCCCATAATAAGCACAGGGAGCACATCTGTGAAGCGGCATCTCAAGTTACCCCCTAGCCTGACCCATCATTTCTGTTCTCACCTTGCAGGCAGACTCAGTGAAGAGCAGCAGCTGGCCTCGGCATTCCCATGGAGCATCCTCCAGCACTGGGAGCAGCTTGCCTCTGGCCACCCCGGCCCTGCAGTGGGGAACTGCCAGAGCCGTAGAAGCCCAGATCCGGCAGAAGATCCTACAGCTCTCGGAACAACTGCGAGTGGAGCAGAGCAGCCGTGAGGAGAACACGATGGCCTACCTTCAGCTCGCAGCCAAGGCAGAGCTCCACCAGTCATCCCAGGTTCGCGAAGTCTTCGAGAAGCGGAACCAGAGGACCAGCGCGACCATCGCCCAGCTCCAGCGCCGCATCCAAGGCTACCAGCGGAAGCTGCAGGAGATGGAGCAGAATCAGCTTGGCAGGCAGGTGAGTGACCTTCAACTGAGCATCGAGTCCAGAGTGGCCAGCCTCTCGGACTCCACCCTACACCTAACCGAGGCCCTGTCCGCCAGCATGCAGAGCCACCCGAAGGGCCACCTCTCGGCATCGGAAAGTGCCCTGTCCTCTTCTGCCTCGACCTCCTCGGATCCAGCCGTGGACAGCCACACAAAGCCCTGGGAGAACAAGGAGCTTCTGGGCAGCCAGCACATATTATCGGGAGAAACTGTCAGTCCCCTGGAAACGACCAAAAGTGGCAAGGAGGAGCACACCCACCCAGCTAGGACTTTCAAGGAGTTTCTGAAAGTGCTGAAGGCTTCCCAGGCCGACTTGGAATCAGAGTGCAAGACTCTTAGAGACAGATACCTCCTCGACTACCGACTCGTCCTGGAATCGATTCAGAGTGTAAAATACAGGTGCGTGTTTTGTTTTTAATTTACAATATGAATACAGTGAATGTTGATGGAATCGTGTCAATGCAAAAGATTGCCTTGTGCCACTGATTATGCAGCCCTGCAGCCTGGCATATGCAAGCAGGCCAGTCCAGCTCAACTCTGGGCTGATCCAACATCTTTTGAAAAGGTCTGCTCTGAAGAAAAGGTGTGTAATGCCCCTTACGTTCACTGCTACTTTGTTAGACATCCACCACGGATCCTTTTGTGATTTCTGTAACTCAAAATGGGTAAAGGTTGAACCCACCAAGAGTCCGAATACAAGAAAAAACAAATCTCCCCCACTTACTTTCAGGGAGAGATAACCCAGTAAATAATCAATATCGTGAATCAGTCAGACTCCAGAAATATGTTATTACATGGTATACATTTGTTTTCTTTTATACATTGTACAGAAACTTACATTTTTATTTCTCATGGACTCCCTATCCTTCTACAAAGATCTAAAAATCATACTCATACCTCAAAGCATCCAGACACATCAATTCAAAGAAACATACATCCAACCTATTCACTCAAAACAATGCTTAGAATCCCGAATTGGCATTACTCTGATTCTTCAATCAATTATATATATTCCAAGAATCAATTGGCATGGCACACAATAGACGCAGATTATGTCTAAATGAATATCTTTTAACACATATCATCCATGTACATCAATGATATCAATGGATTAACACAAGAATTGCGCTGACGCGCGTCTCAGTAAGACACAAATAGAGATTTGTAACGCCACCTTTATCAGGGCACTGGACATAGTATATGGGTGGTGGTAGGAACCATCCAAGCAAGAGAGACAGACCTTTTGGGAAGCCTGTTTCCAATTAGAATAATGTCTGTAAACACGAAAATATAGTGAGCAATAAATACATCCAATTGCTATAGGTATAGAGGGAATAGCAGTGTATTCCGAGAAGGATAAAAGAATAACAAAGAAAGGCAACAGGAAACCTCACGCGTGGAGGATAGAAAGGAAAATAAGAATCAATTTTATATAGGCCAACCCGTGTACAGTTCACATATCTTTCAAGTGACAAACATGCATGCGCATTATATATATATATATTTATATATATATACATATATACATATATATACATATATATAGATGGATATAGATATATATTTCTATATATATATATATGTATATGTTTTAGTAATGTCAATATGTTGGATGTATGTTTCTTTGAATGACTTTTTCTCGATGCTTTGATGTATGAGTATACATTGTAGATCTTTGTAGCAGGAAAGGGAGCCTATGAGAAGTACAAAATTAAGTTCATGTACAATGTATAATAGAAAACAAATTTATAGCATGTAATAAAACATTCGAGTATGTCTGATTCATGATATTGATTATTTATCTGAAAGTAAGTGGAGGAGCATTGTCTTTTCTTGTATTTCCCCTGATGTTGTCTCCTTCTCCTACTACTTCTAGCCTACATGGGCCCTCTTCTGTCTCACATCGAACCCACCCAGTGTACAAGCTCCCGATAAGAGTTCATTACTCGTAGCTTCTAGGCAGGTGTCCACCTCACCGACTCCACTTCGCCTTTACTCTTGCCTGCAATATTGTTGTCCTAGCTGTACTTGAATACTGTATCTACAGCTTCATTTTTCCAACGTTGCTCACCAGAGCTTAAACAGTGTTTTTTTTATACTTTTATATAGCAAACAGGACTGTGCAATAAATCTTACAAATCCTCCACTTTTCTTGTTTTTCTCTTTCCTGTAGAACTTAACCTCCCACCACTCCTGTTTTCTCTAGTTATAAGTCTTTAGCTTTCTAAATTGCTGTTCATAAAATGACAACGGAAAACTAACATGGAATGACAAAGAATCATAAAAGTTTAAAAAAACAAGACACAGCAAATATCTTGCACGTAGTTTTTTTTTATATTATCACGTTCCTTCTTCTTGTACAAAGGAAATATATGAAATTAAAATCTATTTTGGGGAGCCTCTTTAACAAAACTATATAAAATACGCATTTCTTTTGTAAAGTATTTTTTTTTATAAAGAAAGTTTACTTGGTAGCTTATCAATAGGCTATATTCGCCAATTAGCACAGAATTTGTTTAAAGTGCATTTTAAAACTCCAGAACAAGGGTCATTATAAATAGCCTAGAGACATGAAAACTCTTCCACAAATCTTTGTTAAAAGAAGGGTCAAATGAATCAGGGTCAATGTAGCCTAATAGGCTCCATCCTGAAAGGCTGGGAAAACCAACGCTGCTCCTTTAAGGAACAGCAAACCACCATGATCCCATATTGACCTGTCAGCGGCACCTGAGCCAGTATACTGCTTTCCATACCCTGTCGACAGGATCTAGAGGACCGAGCTGGGACTTTTTTGTTTGCGTTTCCAAACCTTTATCGAAACAGCTTTTCTCAACATCTTTTGGGGCTCAGAGCGCCATTTATCTGTTTTCTGACATTTTTTTCTTTGAATAATGCATTCTCATAATTGTAAAATACTCTTCTTTTGAGCCGGAGAAAGGCTCAAATAGAACTCCAACAGTGTCTGCATTGTATGCCTCCCTAATCCCATCTTCCTACGGAGTATCCCTGTTGTAAAAAAGATGTCCTGGAGAACACTTAAGGAAAGGTCGAAGATTAGGCTTCACAGCCTTCCAGAAGATCAGAGAAGGCGTCAGGTACTATGTCTGGTAGACATTAGGGGCATGGAAAGGGTGCTCCCTCTTCCATAGCTCATACCACCATCTCAAGAGACTCCCTGAGAGTCATTTTTGAGACAGCTCCAGTGTTCTGCTCCACTTCCACTACTTCCTTTACTACCAGGCTTGTACGAACTTGAAGTGGAGTTGTTCCTTTTTTTAGAGAACATTTGACTATTTTCTCACTTTCAATGTACATGTCACCATTACATTACAGTAGGATTTCTTAATGGCGCCATTGGTAAAATAGCTATACAAATTTAACTGCATGCGTCTATGTGGAAAACCCCAACTCGCTCTCTGCACTTTCCTTTGGAAATCGCCATGGATCCTTCCACGAAACACCTGAAACGCCGTCGGAGCCTGGAAGAGAAACAAAGGAAGGAAATTAGAGTAGAGCAGGGGCTGAAGCAGGCCAAAGTGCCACAGATAATGAGCAAAAACTTCTCTTTCCAAATACAGAGGGCTGGTTTAACCACAGTGAAAAAGAAGATGGACCAGGAGGACGGGCGCAGCAGAATCCAGGAAGCTACTCTGAGGGGAAGGACGCGAAGAAGCACGCCAAGATAGTGCTGGAGGAGGAGAGGGATCTGAATATCAGGAGACCGCATATCGCATCGACGGAGTGTCGGGAGAGAGTCCTGGTAAAGCCAACTCCAACGAGGACACCCAGGAGACCTGGAGCAAGGACTGGTGGATGCCGCCAAAGGACGTACAAAAGTTAGCCACAACTCGGGAGAGTTGTGGCAGTACGGTGAGTAACCGGAAAGGGGAGCTCGTAAAAGCATGCGGGGATTGTTGTTTTAATTTAGTTGAAATCATTTGGGTTATGCTCACGGTGTGCTGCACTAGTCCCACGTTTTTCTTTTCCCTTGTGTATGTTGTCAATACCACGCGTCACTAATCTAATGTTTTTCTTTTACCCTCATGTATGCTGCCATTGCCACGAGTCACTAAAGACTTGCGCAGTATCCCAGATGCTTATAACTCTTGTTTCGGACCAAACATCCAGTCCCCATACCTTGCCAAGCTATATGCTACAACATGTACGAAAAAAGGGGTGTATAAAAAAGGGTGCCATCAATAGGTGATCCCGCGACCGCTGGGAAACTCAGTAATCTATTGTTCTTTATCAACCCACGACCTAGGGTGGGAGCCCTTTTTTGCATAGGGAAAAGCTCATGAATTAGGGTATCATGGGTGTTTTGGTGAAGGAAGAGACAAAAGGCTCTGTGGGTTTTAAATACTTACCGCATACTTTCCTGTTTTCCTGAGGGCTCTGGTGGTGGCCACCACCTCCTGGGACCTGTGGAAAAGTAAAAAGAACAACATCACTACCTTCTACCTTGCCTGGAGGACGACAGCCGCCCAACCGCACTAGACACCCTGTGGAATACCCATCCATACTCTGTTTTATATATACCTTGTACCAATAAAAGCAAAAATATGTAAATCAGAAAAGCCTCCTAAGCTGTTTTCTGCCCGTCCCTCCTACAGGTAGTGTCAGAAGTGAGATCAGGGGAAATGGAGGCTGTTGTATCCCAAATGGCTGAAGGACAACAATGTTTGGAGAAAGCCATGAAAAAGTTTCTAACAACAGCCACCGAAGACAAAGAGACTTTCTGGAAGGCAATGACCAGCCAGGCGGAACAGATTGATAAGGTGGCACAGTCACAGGATGCAGCCATTGGCAAACTGGCCAATGTATTGAGTCAGCAATGGGGCCACACTGCTCTACTTTCCGTAGAGTTACAAAAATATGTGGGGAAAGAAGGCCCCAACTTCTTCTTTAATAACTTTGAATGCATGACCCAAGCGGCTGCCTAGCCCGGGGATAGATGGGACACACCTGCCTCTAAAGTAACTATATAACACAAAAATGGTGTGGTAACCTTACATCAGAAGCCTCCGGAGGAAAATGCCAGAAGCCCAGGCATATGGGTCAAATATTTTTCTTATGTACAGAACAGTATTATGTTTGTATGTCTCCTACTGAGAATGGCAATTCCAAGAATTGGACAATGTGGGCTCACTCACATAATGTGACATGCTTCATCATAGGCATCCTCGTCCCACCCTAGTTGGATGATACCACCAGGGCAGATACCACCTCGGGTTGGGCTGTCCTGAGGGAGTTCTTAGATATTCTTCTCTTTTCTGGATAACAAGGGTCCAGTTACTAACTCAAAATACCTCTGGGTATACCACTAAGTATCCTATTAGTGTTGTACCCTGGGTATAAATAAAATAGATTACGGTAAAGTAATAAAGAGGGTCTGCAAACTGCCTATAAGGCAGGAAATCCCAGAGGAACAACCCTCTATGTGGAGATTAAAAAGAGCATCTTAGAGAGGTTAGGGGTGGATGCTGAAACCTAGCCAGCCTGCCTGAGACAACTCAAGGAGGGGATCCATGAAACCCCTAGAGCTATGTATTACAGAGTGAAGTACATGACCGACAGATGGCTCAATCCTGAGAACGCTACCAAGGAAGAGTTCCTTGAAAAGATATACCTGGAGCCATTTTTGGCATCTTTGCATCCTCCAGTACAATAATGGATGAGGCAGCACACCCAAGTATCCCTGGAGAATGCAGTTGAAATTGCCTGCGCCTATAATCGAGCTCAAGAGCTTCAATGGGGGCAAGAAGATGACCGTTGATGGGGCAGAGATCATGGTCCCGAGAGACCTAGCAAGCCCCTCGGATCCCGGAAAACCAGAGGTCATTCCCCTTTTATCAGGGCCTGGTCGGAAACATGTGCTGCCCGGCCCCCAGTGTTTCAACTGCGGGGATATAGGACACATAGCCTGTTATTGTCTCCAAAGGAGGAACCAATGAATGCTGGAATGGATAGAACCCTGTACTATGCAAACTGTGGATCCCTATCATTGCCTGATGAAAGTAAACAGTGACCCTGTACCTGCCTTGTTGGACACAGGTTACCATCAAACTGTTATAAGACCTCAGCTCTTCCCAGGAGACCCACTTGAGCAGACAGGGGTAGTGAACATTCAGTGTGTACACGGTGTAGGAAGCTGTGTTTCTGTTGCAGTAACCCCCCACTTTTTGCCAGCCTACTGATGCACTTTAACTTGATGTGCCCTGGGTCCCTGCCAATCAGGTTCCCAGGGCCTGTGTTCTTTCCCAAAAACTGTACCTAGTGCCCCCAATTGGCACCTCTCTGGCCACATGTCAGTCCCTTGTAAAAGGTACCATGGGTACCAAGGGCACTGTGGCCAGGGAAGGCCTCTAGGGGCTGCAGCACTTATTGTGCCACCCTTAGAGGCCCTGTACCTTTACACACACAAACTGTCAGCCACCCCTCTAGCTGGGTGCACTATACGCGTGGTGAGGTTACAGGTGCATGAGCCCTGTACCCCTACATTGTCTAAGCCAATTCTTAGACATTTTAAGTGTAGTACTGCCACTAAGAGTATATGGTGCTGGGAGTTTGTCATTACGAACTCCACAGCACCATAATGGCTTTACTGAAAACTGGGAAGTTTGGTATCAAACTTCTCAGCACATTAAACCCACTCTGATGCCAGTGTGGGATTTAATGAATGCACGCAGAGGGCATCTTAGAGATGCCCCCTGAAAAACGACCAGCCTCTGGTGGGTTTCCTGACTGGTACACACCAGCCTGCCACCACAAGACATGTTTCTGGAACCCTGGGGTGGAGTCTTCGCTCCCTGAGCCCAGAAACAAAACCTTTCCTGGGTGGAGGTGTTTACACCTCCCCCAGGCCAGGAAGAGCCATCTGTGGCAGGGGAGCTTCAAAGTCCTTGCAGCCTTTGTAATGCGACCCCCAGCCTCTCCTGCTATCAGGAGCAGGCCCCCTTCCTGTCTCCCCTCCTTTTCGGAGGGAAGACAGGCAGGAAAAATTAGCCAGCCCAGAAGGTGTGTCCACCTCTGCCAACCCCACCCCTCAGGTGGGGGAGGCGAGGTGAAGCCCACTCTTCAGTGCCCGCCATCTTGCAGATGGCAGGCACTCCCCAATAAGGATTAGGGATTGTGCTCACTCCCCAACGTGGGGTGAGCACACCAAGGGTGTAGTCACCCTAAGGCCAGTAGCCCATTGGCTACTGACCTCGAGACCCCTAAAATGCCCCTTAAATACAGTATTTAGGGGGCAGCCCTGAACCAAGAAGGCTGAGTCTCGCAACCTACGAAGAAGAAGGATGAAAGAAGACGCCCAGCAGAGGAGACTGCAGAGATCTACTGTCTTGGCCCCAGCCCTACCAGCCCGTCTACAGTATCCAGAGATCCTGCGCCAAAAGTCGCCTTGTCCTGCAGCCAGCGACCTCCAGAACCCTGGGAGCACTGACTGCCTTCAACAAAGACCGGCTCTCCTGTGAACAGCAGCTCTTTTCAAAAGAAACTCTCAAGACAGACTTTGAGCCTGCTGAGGACAAAGAAACCCAACGCCTGGAACCACCACTGCACCCGTCACCTACGGCCCGAGTTCGAGTGGCCCACCGGTCCCAGTGAAGTCCCCCAGCACTCCAGAGTCCGAGTCCACCGTGGGTTGACCCCTCCAGGACTCCCAGACGTCGCCTGCTGCCTCTGCACGGAGACCCCCCCCAACTGGGAGTGGCCCAGTAAGGTGAAATCCGGCCTCAAAAGACACCCCTGCATCCAGCCGCCCTGCGCCCTGGAGAAAAGAACCTGAGGTGCACCCACGTCCCCGAGCCCTCCCACTTACCTGCCCAGCTGTTGGTTCCTCCCGGAAGTCTTCCTGAACCGAGTCTGCAGCTAAAAACAAAAACCGAAAATCCCCATTGAAAACAACAGGACACCCAGCCGCCCCTGCTGTGCTGCGGGCGCACTTTGTGTGCTAAACCAGATCCCCCTTTTCCCTGAGCCTAACACCAGGAGCTTTGCTCCCACAACCCAGTGGCCTGCTCGTAAGCAGCCACCAACCGGAGGTCCCCTATCCCCCATTGGATAACATTGGTTCTCAGCACTCTGCACCTGGCCGCCCTAGTGCCGCTGAGGGTGTTTTGAGAGTGCATCCTCGACCCTGGGGGAACCCTTGTTCAAATCCAGAAACTCAATTCCAAAGACCGAGTACTTACCTAGTAACCGATAACTTCATTGCTCTCCATAGGAATACATTGACTGTTTTTCTCTGAAAAATCTTCTAAGTGTGGAGTTGATTTGTGTGGAAACCTGAAAAACTACAACTGTGCAAAACTGATTTTACTTACCTTTTCACTAGGAAATAACCCAGTGTGATAGCTAGGTATATCACACCGAGTAGAAAAAGTAACTTAAAAAGTAATCTAAAAAGTAACTGAAAAATAATCTGTACAGTAATTTTGATATTTTCACTTACCTGTATTTCAATCCAACTGCCTTTGAACCTGCATTCAATTGTAAACACTGCATAAGATTATGCAAAGCATTTATTTCACTTACCTGTGCCAGGCTTGGGTTGGTTCTAGAAATAAAATAACTTAATAATATTTTTATACAAACAAAGTTGGTCTGAGTTCAGTCTTTGAGTGTGTGACATCATTTGCTGATTGAGTGTGTACAACAAATGCTTAACACTACCCTCTGATACAGCCTTAATGCTCGCCCACACTACCACAAATAGAGAGTAAGGTGCTATCTACTTTTACCTCTGCCTACCTCTGGGGTTCCACTGGACTCTGTGCACACTATACCTCATCTTGGTATACTATTTGCAAAGCCAGCTTCCTACACACGGTGAGAAAAAATTTGTATCACATAGTTATAGTGAACCTACAACATGAAGGAGACCCCGTAGTTCCCCTACAGGTAGGGTTAAAACCACTTTTATCTGAACACCATTATTATAGGTAGCCATTACCCTGAATTAGAGACCCTGGTCAAAGAGACAGGGAGTGAGGGGGACTCTTGGTAGGAAAGTGATCCTTTTCCACAGACCAAGGATAACGAGTGGCCCCTTCCCAAGATCCGGAAAAGTAGAAGGCAAAAGAGAACAGAGAGGCAGGAGATACAGAGGGTGTTTCCTGCCTATACAGATGACTACATCTAGGGGTCAGACAGGACCAGACCTACAGTGTATTGATCCCAATCTCAAGGCAGAACTAAAACAGGATTTGAAGGAACGATTGAGTTCTTACCAAGGGGTGTTCTCCACCATTCCACAGAAAACCCATATAATCCATCACTTGATAACCAAAGAAACTGGGGAAAGAGTATGCCTTAAACCTTATAGAATCCCTGAAGCTCGCAGCCAGATTATGGAGGAGGAGGTCTAGAATATTTTGAAAATGGGAGTAATAGAACCTTCTGTGAGTGAATGGAACTCACCCATTGCCTTGTTGCCAAAACCGGATGACTCCATCCAGTTTTGCATTGACTTCTGAGAAGTGAACAAGATCTCCAAGTTCAATACCTACCCCCTACTTCGTATCGATGAGAGGATCGAGAGAATGGGAAACGCTCAATACATTAGCACCCTGGACCTGTGTAAAGGGTATTGGCAGGTCCCTCTTAACCCTAGTGATAAGGAACAAACAGCCTTTTCCACCCCAGGAGGGTTATACTAGTTTAATGTTTTACCCTTTTGGTTACACGGGGCCTTTCAGAGAAGGATGAACAACATTTTAAGACCCCCACGTTCTTACACAGCTGCACATATAGATTATATAATCATACATAGCCCCCCTTGGGAAGCCCACCTCAGAAATCTACAGAACATCCTACAAGCATTGGGTCTGTAGGACTGAAGGTAAACCTCCCCAAAAAAGCCTTCTAGCAGCTAAATGTGTGAAGTATCTGGCATACTTGCTAGGAGAGTGCCTTATACACCCCCAGTCAGAAAAGATCTCGGCTATCATGCAGGTGCCTTTCCCAAAGACGAGGAAAGACCGCAAAGCCTTCCTTGGTCTGGTTGGCTATTATCGGAGGTTTATCCCAAGATTTTCCCATAAAGCGTCACCACTGACCAACCTATTCAAGAACAATAGAGAAGCAGACCAAGGTTTAAAGCAGCCCTCACAACAGGTTCTAGATGCCTTTCATGTGTTATAAAATACCCTCAAAACGGAACATTTTCTTCGCAATCCTGATTTCTCATGCCCCTTTAATCTGCAAACAGATGCCTCAGGTGTAGGACTCGGGGCAGGCCTATCTCAAAAGGATGACTCAGGGATTGAGAGACCCATTGTTTATATCAGTCGGAAAATCTTTCAGTGTGAGAAAAACAATGCCATTGTCAAGAAAGAGGCATTAGCCATCAATTGGGCTATCAAATCCCTCCTGTACTACCTTGATGGACGCGAGTTCATAATATATACTGACCACACCCCTTTGGAGTGGATGTCCCAAAACAAAGGCAATAACGCTTGCATATTGCGATAGTTCTTGGCTCTTCAGCCAGTTCATTTTAAAACACATCATCGAAAGGGAAAAGAGCAAACCAATGCAGACTTTCAGTCTCGCTACCCTCTGGATTAATTTCTTCCATGGAACAAAGTAAGGGTAGAGAGATCTGGAAAACCCACAACCATCTCCACGGACTTACCTTTGGAAATCGCCATGGATCCTTTAACGAAACACCTGAAATGCCTTTGGAGCCTGGAAGAGGAACAAAGGGAGGACATTAGAGTAGAGGTGGGGCTGAATAAGGCCAAAGCTCCACAGACATTGAGGAAAGATATCTCTTTCCAGGTACAGCGGGGTGGAGAAACCACAGCGAAAAAGAAGATGGACCAGGAGGACAGGGCGCAGCCGAACCCAGGAAGATATTCCAAGGGGAAGGATGCTGAAGGAGTACGCCAGGATAGCGCTAGAGGAGGAGAGGGACCTAAATGTCAGGAGACTGCGTACTGCATCGCCGGAGTGTCGGGAGGGAGGCCCAGGAAATCCGACCCCACCGAGGACCCCCTGGAGACCCGAAGCGAGGACTGGTGGATGCCGCCAGAGGATGTGCAAAAGCCAGCCACAACTCAGAGAGTTGTGGCAGTGCGGTGAGTGACCCGGGAAGGGGGAGCTCGTAAAAGCATGCTGGTATTGTTGCTTTCATTTTGTTTAAATCATTTGGGTTATGCTCACGGTGTGCTGCACTAGTCCCACATTTTTCCTTACCCTCGTGTATGTTACCAATACCACAAGTCACTAATCTCACATTTTTCTTTTACCCTTGTGTAGGCTGCCATTGCCACGAGTCTCTACTTGCGCAGTATCCCGGACGGTTATGACCCTTGTTTGGATTCATACATCCAATCCCCATACCTTGCCATGCTTTATGCTGCAGCATATACGAAAAGGGGGCGTACAAAAAAGGGTGCCATCAATGGGTGATCCTGCGACCCCTGGTAACTCAGTTAACTAGCGTTTTATTATCAACCCACGACCTAGGGGGGGACCCAGCCCTATCTTGCATAGGATAAAGGTCATGAATTAGTTAGGCTATCACAGGTGTTTTGGTGAAGGAAGAGAGTAAACAGTCTGTGGATTTTAAATACTTACCGCAAACTTTCCTGGTTTCCTGAGGACGCTGGCGGTGGCAACCATCTCCTGGGACATGTGGAAAAGGGTAAAGAACAACATCACTACCTTCTCCTCACCTGGAGGACGACATCCCAGCCTCGCTAGACTAGCTGTGGAATACCCATCCCTACTCTGTTTTGTTTATACCTCTTTGAAATAAAAGCCAAAATACATAAATCAGAAATGCCTCCTAAGCCATATTTCCGCCTGCCCAGTGGCGGCTCCTCCGAAATGGCAGAGGAGCGTCGCCCCACTGCCTGCCTCAGAGCCAGCAAATGTAAAATAAAATGATGTTCTTGCATCATTTTATTTTACATTTGCCGGCTCTTAGCCAGCGGTGTTGTGAGGGGCGAGGCCATGGCATGGGAGGGGGAGGAGGAGTGCTAGTGCACTCCACTCCCTAAGTGCTCATGTGTGTTTGGCCGACCGACCAAAACACATGCGCACTTAGGTTTTCTCCAGCCCAGTTGCATTGAGCAGCCGGGTTGGAGAAACCCCCACAGACTCCCTGGTCTGAGCAGAGCGTCTATCCTGCCCGCTCAGGCCAATCCCTGCGCTGCTCTGCAGAATGGGGATTGGATGGAAGTCTGTCCCAGGGGCTGCTGGGACCCAGGAAGAGAAGAGGCGGTGAATGCAACGTGACGATGGAGGCGGCCGGCGGCAATAGGTAACCCGCCCCACCACCTGTTTTTATGGCAGCCGCGGCTGTGCCTGCCCCTCCCACAGTCTGACAATAATATGTTTTGGCAAATGGTATTTCTAATCTCTAACAGAGCCCTTGATTCAGTCTGAGAAGTATTACACCATCTGGTTCAATCCACTGTAGGACTACCAGTGTTGCCATATTTTGGTCGGAGGGCTCGAAAAAATCTACTCGACCTAACTGTAATGCACTTGACCTCTGTGAGCAAATGTGACAAGTTAACAAGATTTAAAGGCATTTTTATTGCTCATTCACTTTGTGAGCAATAAAGGTGCCTTTAAATCTTGATATCTTGTCACATTTGCTCTGCTTTCAGAGACAGAGGTCAAAAGTCAGTTTGTCTTCCTATCCTCCAGAAAGGGCGAGTAGGACCTAAAACTAGCTAAAAATAGCTCGCCCTAATTAAATCTGGCTCGCAAATGCGAGCGGGAGATTGGATTTTTCGAGCATTGAGGTCCATTTATTTGGGTAGCTTCTACCTTCATATTCTTGTTGCTCAGCGATCATGCATCAGTCCATGTCTTCTTTCCACATGTTTAGGTCTGGTGGGGAAGGGGCCCCACATTTGTGGGTGACATTCCTTTTTGAAGTCATCAACCCTAAGGTGATGAGCAATCCTGATTATTTCAGTTAGCCTTCCTCTCTCCAAACATTCAGCCGGACCACTCTGGGTGAGTCTCCTTCTTGTGTTGACATGACAAGGCTCATGCATGTCCTGACCCCTCCCAGAAGGGTTCCAGCACAGGGCATGCCCAGAGTAGATGGAGGAAGGTGTCCCTCTGCCCACACCCCTTACACATGCCTGTGAGACCACCCTCCTCAACAGTGCGGTTGTGGTGTAGTATGACCTTCGAAGGATGCATAGTTGCACTAGTCAGAATCCTGCTCAAATTGCAACTTCTTGGGGATCACAAGGACTCTTCCTATTCTTCCTCCTAGATTTCCCGAGGTCTGTCTCCCAATTTGCTTTTAACTACGTCAGTGGGACGGGGGAATTGTTTCCAATTTTCCAATGTGTTACTGAGATGGCATTTTTTAATAGGGGTTCAACGAGTAGTCGGTCTTCTAACGGTGAAGACTCATCTATTATTGTTCCCCTTTCAATCTGAGACAACAAGGCATGTCTGATCTGCAAGTATCTATAGGCCTCTGTCTTTACCAACCCATATTCTGCTTGGAGAGACTACCAGGGAATCGAGGCTTTGTCTTTCCATATATCTCCCAGTTTTCTAGTGCCTATTCTGCCCCAGTTGTTCAAGTCCTATAATTTTCCCACCTCTGTGAGTGTCACAATCCAATAGTGGGGTCTCAGTTGTTAATATCCTTTGTCAATCTTGGTATTTAGTCACTGATATCCACCACCCTAGTGTGTGCCAGAAGATCTCTATTAGGTCTGACTATAGAGGGCTGCTGGGTAACCTTCTTCTCTGTTAGCCTTGTGATCTGCCCTCAGGGATGGCTCCTCTTGTGGAGCAAATGTCCATTTATTTACTACAAGTAGTTCTGAGGCCCAGTATTATTTCTTAACATCTGTGAGTGTCATAAATAAAAAATGAAAAGGAGCATTCAATTCTATATAGGATTATCTGTTATAAAATCAACAGTTGGTTAAACTTTTCTTCCAGCAATTGATCAAGTAGTTATGATGTAACTAATAAAAGTTATTCGTGAGTCTTGCGAGTTGCTTTGAATCCAATTTTATTCAAAAATGCCAATTTGACAGAAGCAATCCATTCGGCCCAGCCAACGTGTTTCGTCCCAGTGGGAATTCATCAGGGCCTAACATTTAAAACATACATATCACCAATGATGTTTTATACATACAAAACGTACTGCACTACCCATTTACCCATTAACCATTTCCCCCACAAAAAACATTAAAACACCCCCCAGCAAGACTCCCTACCTATATACATACTAATATATTCAATTCACTAGTTGTTTCCACCATCTCAACTTGAGTCATAGTCCATATACAATCATAATTAATCCACTATTGAAACCATTACATTCTTGAATTCATTTTCAAAGCTGTACCGATGGCCTAACAACCCCCCGTATTCCATTATTCACAGACATTGGCCCTCTGTATAAAGATCAGGTAACAATATCAGAATAATTAAATTCTCAAATTCATTAAATAATTCCATTAGTGGCCTAACATCCCATACAGTTTCCATAATTAGGAAACAATTGGCCTCTGTACGGAGATCAGGTGACAATGGCCTAACATCCCATAAAGTTCCCATTTTTAGGAGACATTTGGCCTGTGTATGGATATCAGGTAATGTCATGCTATCTTGAAAATCCCTCTCTCCCAATTCCAGAACACACTGTTTCTGAAAATTATTATTTAGGGATAAACATAATTTATATTGTCCTCCTTCTTCCCAGGTAAACAATACCGGCCCGAAAGTTGTACCACTCACTTGATCAATATCCCAATGTTGTCATCCACCCAGTGTTGGCTCCTGTTATTATTTCATAAATCCTCATAGATACAATTTTGTACCACTAGATGGAGTGTTGCGCTCCCATCACATCTATAACAAAAGGATTTAGTTCAGTATCCTATTTATTATCCTCAATGACAAAATTCTCTTAATCAAACACATATATTAATTAAAAAACCCCCATACCTTTCTAACCGGCCCACAATTAAAATTTTGTTTTTATAACAAACAAGACATACATTTCTATTCGTCTATTGCATAAATTCCTTTCCAAAAAGAGTAAGCTAGTGACCACATTACATGTGAGCCCCAAGCACTATTGATCCTCACATTCACAAAACCATGGGTTTAAAAACACCACTGAAGTATCCTCCCGTCAATACTCTAGGCTATCTACCCAGGACGATATCCTTCCCAGTACTGACCTTCATCCTTTCTGCTTCCTGATTTGAATGTAATTTGGGTTCATGCCTAGCTTTCACGTCATCTAAGCCACCTTATTTATACCCGTTTCTCCACCAATCACAACCTTCAGAGCAACCTGTAGGAAACAGGTTGCTCGGAAGGTTGTGATTGGTGGAGAAACGGGTATAAATAAGGTGGCTTAGATGACGTGAAAGCTAGGCATGAACCCAAATTACATTCAAATCAGGAACTCTGGTCCATTTTATGGAAGTACCAATCACATCACTTGTTTCATCTAAGCCGGAATCCATGCATATATTAATGAGTGTCGACTGCCCATTCTTTTGATCAGACCATTATTCTGGCCAATCACTGCCACGCCGGACCAGAGAGGAAACCCTGTATTAACCTAAGACTAGCTATCCTCCAATCCGATACCCACATCAGCAATTTGAAACTCAAGTGTCTTTTTTTGTGTATGTCTCCTTAAGTCGCATCAAAGCGGAGCCCTCCGTAGGATATCCTGTCATACGATCGGAAACTATTATCAGACCGTTGTAACTCAAGTAACCCTCTGCAGCAATGATAATAGATTAGTAGTTCAACTCTCTCAGCTCTAGGAAACACTAACTCTTCTCCAGTATTGGATCTTTCACAGATTCACATGCTTGAATCATCCCCGTCGTCGTAGTGGGAGTCCATACATATAAAAGCAGTAGATAAAACTACCATAGGCTACAATGCAAGGAAGAGGCAGTGCAATAGCCTATCCATTTCGTTTAAAAAAAAGACCCAAACTTGAGTAGTAGCCAATCAGGCGACATCACCCTCTAGAACAATCCCAAGAGAGGCTAGGTTCCTCAGATTTTCTACCGCACGTTGTGTGAAAGAGAGTCTCCCTGAGCTCTGCTCAGTTTTCTCTTGTCTATCCAGATTTCTAATCACAATGTCGGAATCGTCAAAGAAAGGTCTCTTCAGGTCGTGTGGATCATGCGGTAAGAAGAGGCTGCATGCTGAAGATCCACATAAGAGCTGCATCTACTGCCTTTACCATCAACATAAGGTAAAAGACTGTAAAATCTGTAGAACTTTTTCTACAAAAACCCTCAAGGACAGAGAGGGTAGATTATTGATTTGGCTTCAGAGACTTACATCTAAATCTAAAGTAGTCTCTGAGGATGAGGAGAGCTCTACCTCACAGACTTCTAAGGAGACATCAAAAAGGAGAGATAGACCTCTTGAATCTCCTGAGGTTTCCAAGAAAAAGACTTCAAAAAGGTCTCGTCAGGAAGATGCAGGCACCTCACAAAAAGGAAAGCTTCCATTTCCTACTGAGGATAAAAGCCACAAGAAAGAAAAGCACTCTTCTGTTCACTATCAAAAAAGCTTGTGTCACCGACGGCGTTCACTTCTGGATCACCGTCGACGCAAAAATCACCTTCTAGAAAACCTTCTACCACCTTGTCGTCAAAAAAATCTACCTCGTCGACGACGGATTCGACGACGGTCCCGCCGACGGCGCTTCCAGTGACGACGATGGCTCGACACCGCCGACGACCTCATTGTCAACGGCGACTATGACGACGATGACTACAACCTTTTCGCCGGCGTCCTCGACGTTATCGTCGACGAGGCATTTTTTGCAGGATCCAGCGATTGTTTCACCTTTACCACCTTCCACTTTTTTAGAGAAGTCTGATGACGATGGGATGTTTGGACCTGCTGATAGTCCTTCTCAATTACATGTAAAATATCAAGAAGAAGATGACAATGAATATGAGGGTTACTACCAACAAGAATATCACCCTCCTCACACAAAAATTCAGTATGTGGAACCAGTCAATGAGCCTATGGTCCACCTTCCTGTTACTCTGGTACAAGACCTTCAGGAGTTATTACAGGACTATCGCACACGCTTTCCTTCAGCGGCTGTACCTCCGCCTCCACAGCCACCACCGCCTGTCGCTTCTCCACCACATACCTCTGTACCTGTGTCTGCGCCCTCTCCGGCGAGGGATACTTTGCAGCAACATCATCAGGACACTTCTGATGAAGGAGAAATTGAGGATAATCAAGCTCAAAAAGATGGGCAAATAGGAGATGAATGGGAGGACTACGTTATATTGACGCCTGCGTCTCCTTCCCCGCAAATTGTAGAGTCTCCACCAGAGGATATAGGCGGCTTTCACGCTCTAATAGAAAGAGCAGCGTCACGTTTTCAACTATCTTTATCAGTTAAGCAATCAGATTGCTTTCTCTATGATTTCAAAGATCTGTCCAGGAAATCTGTTAGATCTATACCTATTGTAGATCACATCTGGGAAGAAGGTGTAAAAGTATTGAGGACACCTGCCACAGTTATCCCTGTCTTACCCAGGATCGACAAAAAGTATAAAGCTCCGGATGATGCCCCAGCCAGTAGGGCATCTAAGCCTGACTGTTATCTCACAGGCCGCTCAACGGAGATCGAGGAACCCTCTACCGCCCATTACTGCTCCGCCTGACAGAGAAGGAAGGCGCTTGGATAACATCGGCAAAAGATTCACAACCACATCCGGTGCAATTGTTCGTGCTGCCAACGCTCTTGCGATTTTAGCCAGGTACGATCGACAAATGTGGTCGGACATTTGCTCATTTCTTAGATCTCCTTCCAGAGGATAAAAGGATGGAAGCAAGAAAGATCCTGCTAGAAGGGGAAAGATCTGCATCTGAAATCATTGATGCTTCTATGGACATTGCTTCCTTGGCCTTTCGTCAGCTTGCTGGAGCTGCTGTACTCAGACGCCAGGGTTGGCGAAAAGCAACTATGTTCCGCCTTGAGGTGCAAAGCAACATTTTGGACATGCCATTTGATGGTGAAACACTCTTTGGCAAACATATTGATGATGCTTTGCAAACCATCAAAACAGACACAGATACAGCTAAAGCTCTGGGAATGCTCCAATATAGAAAGGCTCCCTTTCGTGGAGCACATGGCAGAGGAACCTATTATTTTCGAGGAAGTTACCAGAGATACCAGCCTCAAACTTACACCTCTTTCCGACCTTCCTACCAACAATAACAGCAATACCGTGCACCACCACAGGCTGCCTATTCCAGACAACCTAGACGGAAGCAGCAAGTTCAGCCCAGAGATTCCGGACGGAAGCAGTGACGACGCCTCGCCGCCTGCCACTCTTCCTTTGTCTTTTCCACTAAAGAAAATTCCCCTTTCTCATTGCCTACATCAATGGCAAAAAATAACATCAGACAAATGGGTCCTGGATATAATAAAGTATGGCCATACCCTAGAGTTTACCTCAATGCCACCTCATCATCCGCCTCAGAAATCAATACCACCCCATCTTCAATTGTTAAAGAAGGAGGCTTTACTAATGCTTCAAAAGGAGCTATAGAATGTGTTCCACGCTCTCAGAGAGGAAAAGGCTTCTACTCCCGCTTTTTCCTTATAAAGAAGAAAAGGTTGGGGGAATGCGTCCCATTCTAGACCTCAGAAAACTCAACAAATACCTGCTGAAGAAATCCTTTCACATGGTTACTCTCCAGGAGATACTGCAGGTTCTGAACCATTCGGATTTTTTAGCAAGCCTAGATTTGGAAGACGCATATTTCCATGTCCCTATCCACCCCAAACATCAAAAATTTCTACATTTCTCTGTGGCAGGCGCACATTATCAGTTCAAGGTACTTCCCTTCAGCCTTCGTTCAGCTCTCCGGGTTTTCACCAAATGCCTAGCTCCCGTGGCAGTATACCTAAGATTGAAAGGCCTACAGATTTTCCCATACCTCGATGATTGGTTGTGAAAGCTCCTTCTCTTCGTCAAGCTTCAGAAGACATTTCAGTCTGCCTACAGCTCTTCCGCTCTCTAGGGCTGGCAGTAAATCTTCAAAAATCCATTCTAGCTCCTTCTCATCGGTTAACGTTCCTAGGAGCAACACTGGACACTCTCCAAAACAAGGCATTCTTATCAACAGAGAGAAGGAAAGCCATTCTGTCTCTATCTCACGATCTCTACAAAAGAAAGTTTGTTTCTGTCCGTCTCTTCAAATCCTTTCTCGGAATGATGTCTTCCGCCATTCTCATGGTACCTCATGCTCGTCTAAGGATGCGGCCATTTCAAGAACAATTGGACACCCAATGGCTTCAAGTAACAGGTTCATTCGACGACATAATTTGGATAACTCCGATCATGAAAGAGGCACTTCTTTGGTGGCAATCTCCCAGCAATCTCTCTCTAGGACTGTCATTCCTTTCTCCCCTTCCAGAGTTTGTTCTGACAACAGATGCAGCTTTGGAAGGCTGGGGAGCGCATCTGCAAGACTTCCAGATAAGCGGCAAATGGAGTCTCTCTCTCTCCAAAATGCATATCAATTTTCTGGAACTGCGGGCGATTTTTCTAGCCCTCCAATCATTCCTCCCAAGGATAAGAGCATCCTCAGTCCTCATACGCACAGACAATACCACCTGCATGCATTATATAAACAAGCAGGGAGGAACAAGATCTCCAATTCTATCCTGGGAAGCTCAAAGAATATGGGGGTGGACTCTACAACATCAAATAGCTATCAAAGCGGAACATCTCCCAGGAGTAAAGAACAACCTAGCAGATACCTTGAGCAGGTTAAATCAGTCAAACCATGAATGGGAACTCAACCAACTGATTCTAGATCACATCTTCCAGAAATGGGGAACACCCAATTTGGACCTATTTGCGTCTCAAGGGAACCAAAAATGCTGGTTCTTTGCCAGCAGGGAACCACAGATAGGGTCATGGGGGAATGCGTTTTCGATAAGATGGTCAGGAATCTTTGCGTACGCTTTTCCCCCATGTCCACTAATCTCCTGAGTGCTGATGAAGATGAAACGGGAACAGTGCAACTCATCCTCATTGCTCCGCGTTGGTCACGCCAGCACTGGTTCACGGAGCTACTCCTGCTGTCGCAATCCAAACCTTATAGTCTCCCATTGTCAACCACTCTGCTAACGATGAACAAAGGGCAGATTCTGCATCCGCATCCAGCTTCTCTTCAATTGCATGCCTGGAACCTGAGTTCAATGAGTTCAAGGATCTAGTCATCCCTCAAGACTGCAAGACTGTAGAGATATATTGTCCAGAGCAAGAGCTGAGTCTACTACTAAAACGTATAGACTAAAGTGGAAAAGTTTTTGTTCTTAGTGCCTTCGGAATGACATTCACCCTCTTCTCTCTTCCCAAGAACAAGTCTTGCCTTATCTCTTATCTCTATACCAAAGGGATGATGGACGGAGCGTTTGAGCTAATCAAACACTCACCCCCAGTCAACTGATCTGGGTTTAATCCATCATCATTCTTTAGCTCACTCCTCCACCCCAGTCCATCATCCCCTTTGGTATCGCTTTGTTCGCCCTAAATTGGCAATGTATGCCCAGACGTGGGTCCCTTGCTCACTTTGCCACTGGATTCAAGATAGCCTGGCTGATGAGGGTTTTGAACCCGAAACCGGTCCCAGGATGCTTGTTTCCGGTCCAGGGAAGACATGGCTTGGCAGTTCGGGCTGGACTGTTCCCATGAGGCACAGGGTCAGACTGATTTGCATATGGCATATGGTGGAGAAGTGTGGCTCAATGGTTAGAGCGGCAGACCCTGATGCAGAGATCCGGCCCGGGACCAGGGTTCAATTCCCGCCTCGGCGGGTCTTGGGCTCAATTTCCTCGGACCTGATAATTCTCGCCTCGGTGCCTATTCTAATCATGGGTCCCACTCTGCAACTCTGGGCAATAGCTTGCTTAATCTCCACAACGGCCCCAACAGCGCTGGGATGCCTGGCTTCACCCTGGGGGTGCCCAGGAGTGGACATTTCACAGGGAAAAGCCAGGAAGGGTTCCACAGCGGTATGCGTACAGCGCCTGGACACCCCTTTGGGGGTATGGGTGCGCTTTACAAGTACAAATTTCATTTCATTTATGGCCTTGTCTGAACTGGGGTGGTGGAGTGAGCTAAAGAATGATGATGGATTAAACCCAGATCATTTGACTGGGGGTGAGTGTTTGATTTGCTCTAACGCTCCGTCCATCATCCCCTTTGGTATCGCTTTGTTCGCCCTAAGTTGGCAGGGTATGCCCAGACGTGGGTCCCTTGCTCTCTTTGCCACTGGATTCAAGATAGCCTGGCTGATGAGGGTTTTGAACCCGAAACCGGTCCCAGGATGCTTGTTTCCAGTCCAGGGAAGACATGGCTTGGCAGTTCGGGCTGGACTGTTCCCATGAGGCACAGGGTCAGACTGATTTGCATATGGCCATGTCTGAACTGGGGTGGTGGAGTGAGCTAAAGAATGATGATGGATTAAACCCAGATCATTTGACTGGGGGTGAGTGTTTGATTTGCTCTAACGCTCCATCCATCATCCCCTTTGGTATCGCTTTGTTCGCCCTAAGTTGGCAGGGTATGCCCAGACGTGGGTCCCTTGTTCACTTTGCCACTGGATCCAAGATAGCCTGGCTGATGAGGGTTTTGAACCCGAAACCGGTCCCAGGATGCTTGTTTCCGGTCCAGGGAAGACATGGCTTGGCAGTTCGGGCTGGACTGTTCCCATGAGGCACAGGGTCAGACTGATTTGCATATGGCCATGTCTGAACTGGGGTGGTGGAGTGAGCTAAAGAATGATGATGGATTAAACCCAGATCATTTGACTGGGGGTGAGTGTTTGATTTGCTCTAACGCTCCGTCCATCATCCCCTTTGGTATCGCTTTGTTCGCCCTAAGTTGGCAGGGTATGCCCAGACGTGGGTCCCTTGCTCACTTTGCCACTGGATTCAAGATAGCCTGGCTGATGAGGGTTTTGAACCCGAAACCGGTCCCAGGATGCTTGTTTCCGGTCCAGGGAAGACATGGCTTGGCAGTTCGGTCTGGACTGTTCCCATGAGGCACAGGGTCAGACTGATTTGCATATGGCCATGTCTGAACTGGGGTGGTGGAGTGAGCTAAAGAATGATGATGGATTAAACCCAGATCATTTGACTGGGGGTGAGTGTTTGATTTGCTCTAACGCTCCGTCCATCATCCCCTTTGGTATCGCTTTGTTCCCCCTAAGTTGGCAGGGTATGCCCAGACGTGGGTCCCTTGCTCACTTTGCCACTGGATTCAAGATAGCCTGGCTGATGAGGGTTTTGAACCCGAAACCGGTCCCAGGATGCTTGTTCCCGGTCCAGGGAAGACATGGTTTGGCAGTTCGGTCTGGACTGTTCCCATGAGGCACAGGGTCAGACTGATTTGCATATGGCCATGTCTGAACTGGGGTGGTGGAGTGAGCTAAAGAATGATGATGGATTAAACCCAGATCATTTGACTGGGGGTGAGTGTTTGATTTGCTCTAAAGCTCCGTCCATCATCCCCTTTGGTATATCTCTTATCTCTGGCAAGATCAGGTCTGGCGTATGCTTCAGTAAGGGTCCACCTCGCATCCCTCTTCCGATATAGACGCACATCTGATGCCTTGTCTCTCTGCTCTTCTCGCATCATCAAGCAGTTCATGAAGGGTCAATTATTCAGATCTTTCCCTCCTATCAGGCCTCCTCCACCAGAATGGCGCCTTAATGTGGTCTTGTCCCAGTTAATGAAACCACCGTTTGAGCCAATCCACAAAATAGAGCTCAAGTTTCTCACATGGAAAGTGGCTTTGTTTCTCGCGCTTACTTCTGCTAGAAGAGTAAGCGAAATTCAAGCCTTCACAATTAAAGAGCCTTGCGTACGTTTCAGAGAGGACTATGTGATGTTACGAATAAATCCTAGATTCATACCAAAGGTACCATCTCAGTTTCACCTTAATGAACCCGTTATACTGCACACTTTTTCCCCGCATCCTTCTTCACCGGCAGAGAAATCTCTTCACTCCTTAGATGTAAAACGATGCCTTAAGTTTTACTTACAAAGAACAAAGCAGCTGCGCAGAACGGATCAACTTCTAGGGCCATATGTAGGTGGGCTAATACCGGTCGGTAACGGCCGAAAATCGGTAAATTTCCCGTTACCGACCGGTATTTAGCCCTTTGCGATGTAGGAGGCCGGATTTAAGGAGTCGGTAATTTACCGATTCGTTATTTTAAGGAATCAGTAAATTACCGATTCCTTAAATCCTATGTAGGGAGCACTCAAGTGAGTGCATTTTTGGTTTAAGGATTCGTTATTTACCACCAACTACAAGTTGGTGGTAAATACTGAATACCTTTTAAAAAGCAATTTTGTGCTTTTTTAAAAGTGCCATGTGGCAGACATACATGCCCTTAGGGCATGTATGTGCGCCACATGTGCACACATGCACGATTCAGGGTGCAACAGGATGTCAATTTGACACCCTGCCACCCTTGAATATGCTCCCCTATTACCGATTCAGTATTTACCGAATCGGCAATAGTGAATAGCTTCCCATTCATTCCTATGGGCCTCCAGGCCCATAGGAATGAATGGGAAGGTATTCCTTATTACCGATTCGGTAAATACCGAATAGGTAATAACGAATATTACCGAATCGGTAACATTTACCGAATGTTTACCTACATTCTATTTACCGATTCTTAAATACCGAATCGGTAAAATTTGGTATTTAGGAATCGGTAAATAGAAATTACCTACATATGGCCCCAAGTATCTTATGGACCTGTAAAGCTGGTTCTGCTGCCACAAAAAGAACTATTGCACGATGGATCGCTGCTACTATTAAACTGTGTCATGTTAAGGCGGGTAAACCGCTTACAACCAAGACCAGAGCGCATTCTACAAGAGCAGTGTCCTCTTCGGCTGCTCTTTTCGCTGGTGTTCCACTGGACAAGATTTGCCGTGCCGCTACCTGGAAGAATGTTCATACCTTCACGCGGCACTATTGCCTGGACATGGCAACTTATAGCGAAGCAGCAGTGGGACAGGCAGTCCTATGTCATCTATTCCAATAAGGTATGCCTGTACTATTAGAGGTGTGTTTTATTTGTTGCTTTGTGTAATGTACTTATATTTATGTCCAGATTTATATATAGATACGTTTATATTTTTATATGGTTGATTCCTTACTGCATAATATCTTATGTATGCTTCTGTATTGACATGTATATTGTTACCCGCCATCCTCTAAGGGTCGACAAGTATATATTTCAGTATTTCTATACATGCATATTTATGAAACTGCTAGCTTCTCTGATTCAAGCATGTGAATCTATGAAAGGTCCAATACTGGAGAAGAAAATGAGTTACTTACCTGTAACTACGGTTCTGCAGAATTGGTATCTTTCATAGATTCACATGAGACCCACCCTCCTCCCCGGAGAGGCTTCCCTTACTCCTCAAGGTTTATAGCTTCACACTTGTGCTTGAAAATCTGAGGACCCTAGCCTCTCTTGGGATTGTTCTAGAGGGTGCTGTCACCTGATTAGCTACTACTCAAGTTTGGTTCCTTTTATAAAACGAAATGGATAGGCTATTGCACTGACTCTTCCTTGCATTGTAGCCTATGGTAGTTTTATCTACTGCTTTCATATGTATACCGTGGGACTCCCACTACGATGACGGGGATGATTCAAGCATATGAATCTATGAAAGATACCAATACTGGAGAACCGTAGTTACAGGTAAGTAACTCATTTTCTTCTTCCAGCCAATCACAGGTCCGCCTGACCAGAGAGGGACACCCTGTGTTCTACTGGGACTGGCTGTCCTCCAATCCGATGCCGATATCAACAATTTGAACCTCAGGTGTCTTTTTATTTGTGTGTGTCTTTAAGTCGCTTAAAAGCGGAGCCCTCCATAGGATATCCTGTCACATGATCGGAAACTATTATCAGACCGTTGTAACTCACGTAACCCTCTGCTGCAATGGTGGTTAAGTGGTAGTTCAACTCTCTCAGCTCTAGAAAACACTAACTCTTCTTCCAGCCAATCACAGGTCCGCCGGACCAGAGAGGACACCCTGTATTACAAAAAGAACTAGTGAATACTCCAATCTGATGCCGTCCTCAACAATTCAAACTTAGTGTCATTCGCAAACCGTGAGCGGCTGCAATACAGAGCCCTACGTGAACCATCTGGTCACGTGAACGGAAACTTGTATCCAAATCGTTATTAATCGCATGTCCAGCTCACTCAGTCCAATCACCTCCTCACTAAGTTTTTCCTCCGTAGGATATCCTGTCACATGATCGGAAACTATAGTCAAGCCGCTGTAACTCCCGTAACCCTCTGCTGCAATGGTAACCAAGTAGGTAAAAACTTTCAATGGGACATCCGGTCCCATGTAAGCAACAGAACCAGAAACCAATGCCAAATCATTCCAGATCGCGTGTGTTGCCTACTTTCCCACCAATCCCCAGATGCCCTCATCAACAAAATAAAAATATTCCACTCCAGAATTTACTCCCCATGAAAGATTATATTCCTAAGCCAACTCTTTTTAAGTAATTCCACATCACTTAAACTGCTAGTATAGAGCACCAACCTTCCATTAAACTGCCGGTCCCTAGACCTGAAGCAAATGTCTATTCATTCTCTGTGACATATGCTGACAACCTCTCCAACTATATGCTGTTAATCAGGTAACCTCTTTTCCCAGCCTTTCATGTATCCTCTTGCTGGTATTGTCCACCCACTTGTGAAACCTCCAGCGAAAGCCAAGATAGAACCGTTATAGGAAGTAATGCAACTCATTCTCTGTATTGATGCCAAATCGCACCATCCTAAGTCGACTTATCCACCTAGCCTCCTCCTGTCTCAGCCTTAATTCCATGTTACCACCTCACCTATCCTTGTCAATTTTTCTAATCCCATGGAATTTGAACCTGAGGTTATCTGAATGACAGACCCTCATGTGTTGCAGGATAGGAGATCTTGTGTCATCATTAGCAATGGATCTACGATGTTCCTGAATCCTCATTTTTAACGCTCCTTTCATGCTCCCAATGTACACTTTCCCACAGTTGCATACAATATCACGAAACAACTGTTTCAGTTGATAAATTCATTTATGCCATACGCTTTGCCCGTATTATATTTTAACTCCTTTAATCTATTGAGCTCAAGCTCACAGATACTACATGAGCCACCTGTGTAGAAACCCTTCGGTTGAACGAGCAACCAGTTAGAAACTGAATCCAGATAATTCCTGGTGATTTTGCTGCCAATCGTCGGGCCTTTCCTATATTTCACCAAAGGTTTGTTGGAAATGGAGCCAGTTAATCCAGGAACACCTTTAAGAAGATCCCAATTTTTGCTTAAAGCCTTGAAGACTTTATTGTGTTCAGTGCTATAAGTGGATACAAAGGCTAGCCTCTCTTGAGACTATTTCCTTAGTTTTGGCACCAACGTGTCCTGGCTGCTTATTCTGTTAATTCTATTATATGTTCAGGATATCCTCGATTGCTCATTCTGATTTTCAGATCTCATAGACAGGTAGTATGATCCTCATCTGTGCTGCAATTCCTGCGAATTCTTACCATTTCCCCATAAGAGATGCCTTTAATCACTGCTGAGGAGTGGGTGCTATCTGCTCTTAGAATGCTATTCATGGCGGTTTCCTTCCGAAATAGCCTGCTCTGAATCCCATTATTGGCTACATATAACTTTACGTCCCAAAAATCTATCTTCTCCATGCCATGACACACTGTGAAGCACACATTGGACTTGGAACCAAGGAGGATCTTGAAGAATATGTGAGGTTTTTTTTTATTACTTCTTTTTATTACTGGATTACAACAAAATTACATAAACACCACTCGTTGGTTATATGCCCTTCCGAGAATACAACAGCACATCACATCCACAGTTTGTATTGCTATTTCACAACTTTTCAGACTACTTCCCCCTCCAAGGTTCCCGAGTGGTCGTTACCATCTATCTGCCCCCCTCGTCTAAATTGAGCAGTGGGTGCAGTATACAGAAGGCCTCTATTCCATTTATCCCAAACCCTTCCCCACTTTTGGGGACAGCCCCTGTTCTGATAGGTCAGTTTTTCGGCCAGCATGCACCAGTCCATGTCTTTTTTCCATTTGCTGAGTGTTGGTGTTGTTTCAGCTCCCCAGCAGCGTGCTATGTTTCTTTTGGTGATTACCAGGGCTAAGGTCACTCCCGTTTTATCCCCCCTCCCCAGATCCGACCCCTCCCATACATTGAGCAGGCAGAGCTTGGCTGACAATGGGACACCCACTCCATATAAAGTACTTAAACACTTTGTTATCTTAGTCCAATAGGACTGAATTCTGGGGCACGTCCATATTATGTGATTTTCTTTTCCCTCTTGTCCGCAGCCTCTCCAGCAAATTGAGTCTGGTCGTTTGCCCATCTTCACTAATGCGGTACATGAAATATAGGTTCTATGGAGTACTTTAAGCTGTATTAGGCGAAAACGGGATCTGATGGCCACCTCTCTAGGAGACGATAGTGCGTCAGGCCAATCGTCCTCTTGCATGTCTATGATGTCTCTTTCCCACTTTTCCAACAGTTTTTTAAGCCAGTCAGGGGCATTATTTACTAGCTTTTTGTATGTTAGCGAGATTGCCTTTTGGGTTATGTGTTCCTCGAGCAATATATTTTCTAGTGGTGAGGATTCTGGTTCCTCTTCCTGTCTGGGTATTATAGTGTGTAGGGCGTGCCGCAGCTGCAGATACCTGAACGTCTCTGTGGGTGCCAGATGGTACACTCTCTGTAGGTCAGCGAAGGACTTTATTCCTGTTGATGAGTAGACATCTCCCACCTTTGCGATCCCTAGCAAGTCCCATTTATTGAACCCTGGTCTCGTTCTCATGTCCCCAAGAAGGCCGGACCCCCACAGGGGAGTCGCCAGTGTGATTTTATTCCTCCATCCCAACTTTTTGTGTGGAGAGTGCTGCCAGGTCTGGATTGTCAAAGCCGTCGGTCCCCCTAAGAGAAGGTTCTTGGGTGTCGAATAGAGCGCATGTAAGTATCCCCTGGGTTGCAGTATTAGTCTGTCCATCTGGTATGCCGGATCCGTCATTGGTTGGTGGGCCAACTGGTTAATTACTACCATTGTGCAGCTCGGTAGTATGTTTGAATGTCAGGGAGGGCGATTCCCCCGTCCACCCATCCCAGAGTTAGCTTGTTAAGCGCTATTCTAGGGGAACCCCCCTCCCACAATAGAGTCCTAACCTCGCTCTGTATGTCCCTGAAGTAGGCCTCAGATACCGGATAAGGGGTATTCTGTAGGACATATAGAAAATGTGGCAGAGCCATCATATTAAAAAGCGCCACCCTTCCCAACAAGGATAGCGGCAAAGACCGCCAGTGATGCACGTCGCCCTTCAATCATTTTAGTGGGGGGAGAAGGTTTTGTAACTTAAAGAGATCTTGGTTGGGCGTAACAAATATCCCCAAATAGTGAAATCCCTCCGTTATCATCTGCACTTCATATTCCTGCGGCACTCGCGGTAACGAACCAACAAAAATTACTGATTTAGCCCAGTTTATCACATACCCAGAATACCGCTGAAATGTGGCAAAGATGTTAAGAATTCTGGAGATGGACGCCTGTGGAGCCGCCACACATAAGAGAATGCCATCTGCATACATGGATATTCTATCCTCCCATCTGCAGTCCATCAGAGGCCTCGGATCAGTGGGTCCCTTCGAACCCAGGCAGCCAGTGGCTCCATCACCAATGCAAATAGTAATGGAGAGAGAGGGCAGCCCTGTCTAGTGCCTCGCCGGAGCGGGAAGGTGCAGGACATTCTACCACTTACCACCACCTGTGCCAGTGGGGCCGAGTAGAGGAGACGTATCCAAGAGATGAACCGATGCCCAAGCCCAGGGTGCTCCAGGACTGCAAATAAGTATGTCCACTCGATGGTGTTAAATGCCATGCGAGCATCGAGAGAAAGAACCACCGCATCCTCCCAGATTCGGTTGGCTCGTCCCAGGACTCCATGCAGACGTCTTAGATTGAGGGCAGTGTTCCACCCCCGGCATAAATCCAGACTGGTCCGGATGTTCCAATTTAGCAATTATCGGGACAAGACGGAGGGCCAGCAATTTAGCCAGGATTTTTGCCTCAGCGTTTATCAAGGATATAGGTCAGTACGAACCACAATTGTCTAGCGGTTTACCCTCCTTGCGGATTACCACTATTGTCACAAGGCATTGGTCTCTGGGCAGAGCACCAGCCTCCCTGCAGTCCTCATGCATCCCGAGCAAATAAGGCACAGTAGTTGTTGTCGTTAGTTTATACAATTCGATTGGAATCCCATTGGGGCCCAACGCCTTTCCAGATCCGAGTGAACTGATCATGTGCCTAACCTCATCCTCCGTCATGTCGCTGCTTAGGGTCTGGACATCTTCAGGGGAGGGTTTAGGGAGGGGTCGATCACTAAGAAACTCTAATGCTTCATGCTTAGTGCTTGTTGTAACTGAGGCATAGACCTACTCGTAGTGGGTCGCGAATGCATCAGCTATTTCCTGAGGATTGGTGAGTACATCTCCATTTGCCAGTTGGATTGAGGCTACCCATCGACTGGCGCTCTCTTACTTATCGAGCCAGGCGAGAAGTCTCCCCGCTTTGTCGCCCTGTTCATAGATGCGGTGCTGAGTCATCTTTATCATGGCTCTGGTGGTTTCAGTAGTCACGTATCTATACGCATGTTGCTTGAGGCACAACAGGTGTCTAGTGTCATCGTCGTTTTGTCGTACTAGTTCTGTTTCATGGTCTAGGATATTTTTCTCTAGGTTCTCTACCTCTTTTCTCTGTTCTTTCTTGTGCCCAACTATCAAAGAGAGTGCCTCCCCTCTAATTACCGTTTTGTATGCTTCCCAGAGAATCACCTGGGATATCACGGACTACTCATTTTCTTTAAAATAGAGGTCCGTTGCCGTTTTTAACTCTTCACCGATCTTAGGGATTGGCAAGTATGAGGTATTAATACTTAAAACATTCCTGGTACGCTGCTTGCCGAGTTTGTATCTCGCCTGTATATGGGAATGATCAGATATGCCCCGGGGTAGGTGCCTCCCCCCCTTCTAAGCTCGATAATTGTGATGGGAGTGCAACCAGGAGGTCTATTCGCGAGAGACTCCCATGTACTCCAGAATGAAAGGTAAACCTCTGAGCAGTCGGATTCAGCACCCTCCAAATATCTATCAGTCCCATGGCCCCCAAGAACTTGTTTACTCGTATTTGTGGTTTGTGAGTCTTCTTAGCAGCCAGTCGGTCCACTGTGTGAATGAATGAATGAATGAATGAATGAATGAATGAAATTGGATTTCTATAGCGCGTAGCTACCCTGAGGCCTCCTAGCGCTTGTGGAGCGAACAGACAGATAGGTATGTCATGCTAACGTGAAGTACTGAAAAGATGAGTTTTGAGAAGTTTTCGGAAGGCCAGTATGTTTGGTTCCCCTCGAAGGGTAGGGGGAGAGAATTCCAAAGATTGGAGGCATTCAGGGAGAAAGAGCGTCCACCCCATCTGGATCTTCGTACTTTCCTTGGGGTGGCAAGAAAAGCGGAGCTGGAACGAAGACTCCTAGGGGGTTGATAGGGGGTGACCAGGGACTGAATGATGGCTGGGTCTGATTTCCACATAGCTCTGTGGGCCAGGCACATAGCCTTGAAATGTATCCTGGACCGAATTGGAAGCCAGTGAAGATTCCTCAAGGCAGGTTTTGCTGATTGTCTCCGAGGAATCTGGAGAAGTTGGCGAGCCGCACAATTCTGGATCACTTGTAATCTCTGGATTGTGGACTGAGGGGCGCCCAAGTACAACGCGTTCCCGTAGTCCAGGCGGGATAGTATGAGGGCTTGCACCATAATCCTGCTCGCCTGGAAAGGGAGCAGGGGGAGGATCTTTCTTAACATTCTCATTAGACCGAAACATGTAGCAGAGAGCTCAGTGGCTTGATGATTAAAACAGAGAGAACTGTCAAGCCACATGCCTAGGCTCTTAATCTGCTGCTTTGGGGTGGGAATAGGGCCAAGACAAGTCGGCCATATAAGTGCCGAGGAGGGTGATGGAGAATTGCCCAGAAACATCAATTCGGTCTTGTCCCCATTTAGCTTGAGGTGGGAGTGATCCATCCATTCGGCTACCGCCTCTAGGCAAGTACCTAGGGCGCAGGATGATCCCTCAGGGTGGTTTAATGCCACAACCAATTGGGTATCATCTGCGTATGTAATGATCTTTATGCCGAATGGAAGGACTATCTCTGCCAATGGGGCCATATAGGTGTTAAAAGCGTGGGGCTCAGGGAAGAACCCTGGGGGACCCCACAGCTAAGAGGCCGCCGGTTTGATGTGGCAGTTCCTTCAAAAACTTGAAAGAACCGATCCTTTAGAAAGGACTGAAACCAGATAAGTGCCAAGTTTGTCACTCCAAGATTTTTTAAGCGCTCAAGCAAGATATTATGATCAATAGTGTCGAAGGCGGCACTGAGGTCTAAAAGAATGATTGCTGCTGAGCCGCCCTGGTCCAGAAGTCTCCTTGCCTCCTCTGTTACAGCCAGAAGGGCCGTCTCAGTCCCGAGCTGAGGACGGAATCCTGTTTGAGAGACATGAAGCAAGTTGTTGGATTCTAAGTACTGTACCAGCGTGGAATTTATGTGTCTCTCAATCAACTTACTCAGCCATGGAAGGAGAGAGATGGGACGGTAGTTGGCCATATTGGAGTGATCTAGATTTAAGTTTTTTCAAAAGGGCTCTAACCTGAGCACATTTCCATGCCAGGGGTACCGTGCCGGAAGTAATGGAGGAGTTTAAGGCATCTAAGATGACTGGGCGAATAGCATTGGTGACTAATGAGAGGTACTGCGGAGGCGCGGGATCCATGGGAGAGCCAGAGGTTACCCTAGAAATAAGAGAATCCAGGGAATCTGCGTCTAACAAAGGAAACTCTCCTAGAGAGCACTTTAGTTCGGGGTGCAAACTTCTAGTGCTGAGAGCTGAGGACTCAGTCAGATGGGGAGGAAAATGCAGACATATCAAATGGATTTTTTGATGAAAGTATTCTGCCAGATTGTTACAACGATCTGGCGCTTCCTCCGTTTTGGGGGGTTTATGTGGCATGTTGTGTCATTTAATGTCATGTTAAAGTCCCCGACTAGGAGGATGTGGCCCAGAGGCAACTCTAATATGAGTGCTCCCAGATCTGAGAAGGTGTTGTTGTGGAGTGATGGTGGAATGTATAGGGATATTATGTTTATCATTTCTCCCTCCCATTTCCCTGAGATTGCCGCATATCTACCCCCTTTATCCGTGCACATTCTTTCAACTATTAGAGGCAATCGCTTCTTAAGTAGTATATCTGTGTCCCTGGAACCCGAGGTGAACCCCGAATGGACGATCATTTTATACCCCCAACGATCTAATGCTTTGCGTGTGTTGCCCAATAGGTGGTTTTCCTGCAGGAGGACTACGTCTGGGGAATGCCGTTTTAGGAACTGAAGGACTATGCCTCGTTTGATTTTATCCCCCAAGTCGATCACGTTCCACGTCACTAGCCGGAGTACAGGGTTGAGTGTATTAGTCATGTGGTGTTGTGGTGGTTACGCTAATTACTGTGGAGCTGGGGTCGGGCTCACCCCTGCTGTCTGGGGGAGAGGGTTGGGAGGGGGGAAATGCCTTGTGGTGTGCATGCATCCGTCGCTTCCTGTTTGTGATACTTGTCGTTATTAGCTGTGGTGTAACTGTATCGGGATCAAGCAATATGAAGAACAAACAAATTAAGGTAACAAAACCCCCATCTAACCCATTGCCCAAAGAGCAGTCCCTCCACCCCACAACCCTGCCTGGCGGATTCACAACTCCCCACCTCCCCCACCTTAGCAGAGCGCCTGTCATCCCACCCTAGATACTCGAAATGTAGGAGGGGTGGCCAAAGACCCGGGAAGTCCCTGCCCCCAACCCTGGAACAAAGATTTGTGTCACCCCATCGATCCTGACCATCAATCAGAGCGTTGGTTAGGTGGGCCCCATTAGCTTTCATCATTACCCATTATGTATTGTACATTCTGTGTCGTCGACCTTCCCCCCCTCGTCCTCCCCCAAACCCACCCACGAATTCATTTGACTTGATTGCATATCTCCGGTAAATTGGGTTTCTAATATAAACAGTTCAGTCCAAACTTCCCTTTTCTCGGTTTCACCGACAGTCTTTCGCAGGGGGCCTTTCCTGCAACAGTTCTGCAGCCACTTCAAAGGGTGGGATGGATGTTTCCTTTATCTGCCTTCCTCGGTGTGTCCCAGGAGGGGAACCCCCACCATGCCCAACCTCTCAAGCCAAGCCCAGCCAGCCTCTGGCGAGTCAAAGAACCACGCTTTACCTTCATCTTCTACGCGCAGTTTTGCCGGAAAGATCATGGAGTATTTCAGTCCCTTCTTTCGTAACGCCTGCTTGACCTCCTGAAAGTTGCACCTTTGCTTTTGCACCTTCAGGGTGAAATCTGGGAAGAAGGTTATATTGGCATTTTCGAATTGGACTGGTGGAGTCGTGCGGGCTGTTTGGAGTATCACGTTGCGGTCTCTGAAGTTAAAAAGACGAGCAAGGATAGGCCTAGGTGGAGCACCAGGTCGAGGCTGCCCCTGGTACCCTCCACCAAAAAGAACATTGAGAGGTTCCTGGGCTGGAGGTGCTTGAGGATGAGGTCCTCCATAAAGAGGTCCACAGCTGGTCCTTCTGCCCATTCCGGGACCCCCAAAATAGGCACATTGTTACGTCTTGATCTCCCCTCATAGTCTTGAATCCTCGCCTCCAGCTGTGCTGTAGTTGTCTGAAGCTCTTTCACTTGGTCCTTGAGGGTCAGAGTATCTTGCTGCAGTTCAGTCACTAGACTCTCCACCTCATGAACTCTCGTGTTCATATTGCAGATATCCGCGCGGATCAGGGACACTTCTGTTGTGACATTGTCAATGCGTCCCTCCAGGGCAGTGCGGACACCCTGAATCGCCGCCATTATGTCCTTCAGGGAGATCGATTCACCACCTGTGGACTGGGGGGGGGAGTATCCACTGCACCAGGTTCAGCGTGTCCCAGGCCCTCCTGCCCTTTGAGTAGGGCAAATTTGTCGAGTTTTGTCTGGTGGGTATTCTTCATCCCTCTTCCTCCCGTCATGGCTGCACAGGGAAGCAGAATCCGTTAGTGGTGGGAGACAGGCTCCAGGGTACTCTCTGCCGCCAGCCTCTGGAGTGTCTTAGAACCAGCGTTTGCCTGTCAGGTTTCTCCCAGTGTACCTGGAGCTCCCCCATCCCTGGTGGGTAGGTCAGGTCTTTGCTGGGACTGTTTTGTCTTTATTCGGCACGCCTGCACTGGACTTGAATCTTTATTGTGGCAGGAGTCACTGATATCAGAGTTCCTGGTGGCACCGCCGGACTCGCTAGCCCCCAGGGACTTCCACATCTGCTGGATTCTGGGCTTCCAGGGCGGGCAACGGCAGTCGGAAGGAGAGCCCGGATTCGCTTCCCCCATGGTCAGAGATGGAGGGGGGGCTGAATCGAGCAGCGCAACACTCACCCCCTTCGTGGGGGCGAAGCGCTCCGCTCAGAGCCCCCAGCCGACGGCCGCACCCAAGGTCCTCAGCGGTGCTCTACGTTGCACCCCCTGGTCTGACCTGTGCAATGTCAGCCCCCCGGAGGGGGGGAGTCACAACACCAGGAGGGCCAGAGAGGTTCGCCAGCGACCTCCTCGCCGTCTGTCGCCACCAGCTCGAACCCAGGGGGAGGCGCCCCGCCCCGCTCCGCACTCCAGGCCAAGGCCTTGCTGGCACCGCAGCTCTGGTGTCGCTCTCACCTCACTCCGTCTCTCCCGGCATCAACCTCAGGGGGGGGGGGGCAGCCACAACTCCAGGAGCACCAGGCCACCTCTCGGTCTGCTGTCGCTACTTCGCCGTGCCCAGCGCGATCCCTCGGTGGCGGCGCACTTATGTAGACTCTAGGTCTTCGTGCATGCCACACAGTGCACGCACGACCATGCACTTGTGAGGGAGGGCACGTCATGTGCCCCCTGCACTTACCCCCATAGGCAGTTTTGCCTCGGGGCCCTGTTGGGGGCCCCCTCCTTGCCCATCCGCCGGCCTTTTCATGGTGGGATCACAGCCATTAAAAGGCTTGCGGAAGGGCAAGTTGTAATATGGACAGCGTTGCATGGATTGCACCACATCCATTCCTCCCCATTTCACACACCGCCAGCATTGCATGATCTAGGATCCTGGTGATGTCGACGGTGTCGTAGTGGTCTACTGGCGGTCCGACAACCGCAATTGAAATACAGCGGGCGAACCGCGTTAGTTGGACTGCCACCGCAAGTACAGCGGTCCCAGGACTGCCGTACTCTGAATAAGTCCGTTAGTCGTGCCCTTTCTTGGGCATAAACCTGAACTAGTCTAGATGGAACAAGTTTGTTATTACCCTTCTTAGTCTGGTTGCCAGTAGTTTTGTAATGATTTTACGTTTCACTTTGAGCAGCAAGACAGCCTATATTAGGCACAATCACTGGGTGGTTTGCCCTCCTCTAATATGGTTTTCATGCTGGGCATGCGCTGCTCCTAGTCCTTGTTGAACATCTGTCACATATTTGGGGCGAGAATACTAGCCCGGGTGCTTTACCTGAGTGCATATCTCTTATGGCCCTAGTTATCTATTCTTTGCTAATATCTGCATCTAATTCTTGTGGGCTCTCGGATGAGAGCGCAGACATATTAATATCGTTAAGGAACTCGTTGATGCCCGTCAGGGTTTTCGGACTGGATGTGCTGTATAACCTACTATAATAAATTAGCAAATTCCGCAGCAATTTGTCCATCTCCTCTAACCGCCCGCCCTGTGTTCAAGTGCAATTCTTGCACCCAGTTTCTATTGTGTTCTCTTTTACCCAGTTATGCCAGAAGCTATCTGGCTTTGCTACTGACTTCATACAACCTACGTTGGGTGGCTACTGTCTGCGTTTTTCACCATATCTCAATATTACCTCTGTTTTAGTCGTAGATTGTGCCCAATGTTTGTATCATTTGTCAACTCTTTGCTTTGTTCGAGCTGCATTATTTCATGCTCCAGTTTATTGGCCTGTACTCTATTTATTTTTTTAGCCAGTGTAATTAGGGAAATGACTTGCCCACTTAGAACCATTTTATACACCTCCCACTTTGTAACGGAGGTCTCTACCAAACCTACGTTCTCTTGTGCCCTCCCTTATTTTATCCACCAACTCTCTGTTCTTAAAGTACCAGGGGTCGAGTTTCCAACTCTCTATAACTCTTAACTGCACTCCTTGGAGTTCTACCCATAGCGGGGAATGATTTGAGAGCCCCTGGCGAGAATCCTGGCATCTCGGAAAAGACCCACCTGCTTATGGTATGTCAGAATAGGATCACTGACATAATATCAATGCATGCAATATCAAAACACAAAAATATCAGTAATTAAATATCGATAAAAATATCAACTTCCTATACCACAAATAACGAGAACGCAAATATCGTTGTTAAAAATATAGATTTTAACCTATACCGGAAACAGAAATATCAGAAGCAAAAATATTGTTACCTTTAAATGAACATATCGATAAAAATAAAAATATAGATGCACACAATACCGACTACAATATTATCGCCAACATAATAAATAATTATTAATAAATATAAGTAAACCCTTTATACATAAAATAATTATTGGAAATAAAATTAAAACATTTTATACTGTCACATGGCCGATGGGGACATTGTCGACATTACTAAGTTAGCATGAGCCCTGCAGCCATGATGCAGCTTTTGCACACGTTACTACTTAGCTTTATTTTTGCACAACTCTGTTTATGCCTTTCACATGAGAACTGTCTGCTGTGTTCGTTCTCTGCCTGTTCCTGGAGTTTAGTCTGAACATTGTGAGCAAGGTCGATAAACACTGCCCCTTGTTATTCTGTTCTGGTCAGGCCCTAGCACCTAGACAAAACATACTAACGCAGCTGCTGCTGGAGACTCACACTTTGATATTATGGGGATGCATGTTTAGGTGAGACACACTTGGAGAGGGACCTTTCCAGGGAGAAGAGCAACATTCACCTACGATGTAGAAATACCATCTATATAGTCTAAGGTATGGGGTTTGCTGACAAACCCCAGAGATCTTCTATTATATAATAATACTTCTTCTTACCAAGGGGAGGGAGGTTAGGCACTATAGTTCTTTCTCCATTGTCTTTGTATGATGACATCTCCCTTTAAGATATATGGACTAGCTGCAATGCTAACTATATTGGTGTTATGCATTTTTCTGCTTGTTGTGGCACATATACTGCAAGTTAGAGCACAATAGTTAAAATAAACATTTTAAACTATATTCGTGTCTCTGTCAGATCTTATTGTGGACAGGTGTGAGAGTGTGAGCGAAAAGGTGTGTATTGTTACCGCGATTCCTGAGAGATCCGGGAGTGTTGTGTTCTGGGGTGTCTAATCATTTGCTTCTCCGTGAGTGTGTAGGAGAGCGAGTGAGACACTATAGCTAGTCGGTCCTGGGCTCGTGGGCACTAAGGTGGTAGGAAGGCACAGTCCCTATACACTGAGGTCCCATAATCCTGTGCATAGTTCTGTGTATGTGCAGAATCCCTGCAACATGGCGCCACCAACGTTTGGTCTGGTACTCATACACGAGACCCCTGAGTAGCGCTTGTGCTTGTCCACAATACCCTATCACCAGTTTCGGAGACGTCCGTGGTGCGAGGGGTTAACCTCCTATATTTGAGTTTTATAGGTTTTTCAAGCTTGAATTTTAAAAGGTTTAGTTTTAATTCTTCTTGACCGTTTTCCTTGCTTACATTTTAGAGTCTTATAATGGCAATTAACATCGCTGCGCCTAACCGCGCCGCAGTGACTGCTCATTTGACTCAACATGTAGTCCCGGCAGCGGGAGCAGATTTTATATTTGTAATAAAGGCGGACGCTGCTTTCCACTTCGAAGTTTTTTACTCCTGGGTTAAGTTTCCAACTGTTGATGGAAACGATAATTTCTTTCATGAATATGAACGAGGCACGGTTCCACAAATTTACCGTCCATATCGTTTGCTTGAAGTTCTGTTGTCAGCTTGGGAGCATACCATATGGTTTAATGGCACCCTTCCTCACCCTGTTTCAGTGGTCTATCTCGGCCCCTTATCGGTCGATGGGGCCACATGGCCCGTTTTGGCAGGATTTACCCTTCATCCAAATTATCTTGGTGTTTCACACGCAGAGCTACGAATATTGCACACATCTTTAATTCATATACACAGAAGTGTCATACAATATATGTCTCGTAATATACCGGCGGCTCCGGCTGGTGCAGCTCAGCCACCATGGCATGGTGGTGGCGTGGTTATTAGTCCTATCATGATTAATTCAGTGATGGGGAAGCGTCCTCAGAATAGGGATGATTTACCTTTCTGGATGGCCGAAAAATGTGAGCAACTCGAAGCTGTTTTTCCACATACTTCTCCTGTGGATAAACACAGGATCCTCACAATGAGCTTACCTAAGGGTCTTATTCCCAATCTGGCTGACTGTACCACTTGGGGATAGGTGTTTGCGGCGGTTTATTCGCTGTGTTTTGGCACCTCCTCCATTTTTTTTTGTAAACAAATTTGATTGAGTTTTCAGACAGTCAATACAATAGTACAGCAGTGTGAGTGCAATTGCATTTATCCACCTCTTATTGCATTTTAGAAGAGGAAACCTCACAAAGGTAATGCATCCAGTTGTACATATCCGCAGCATGGTTCAAAGTGCCCGCTACTGGGCGTGCATTACTTACAGACCAACAGGAAACTGTACGCTTTTGCGTACTTTAAGCTTTACAACTCCTATATAGTTACCCGAGCTTATCCCAACTTTACCCCCCAACCTGCCCTCCCACCCAGGCGTGTCACATTAGTCACCCATCTACCTAGCCAATTGAAGGGCATTACACTCCCAATTTGTGAGTCTCTAGAGCAAACTCAATGGTCTTCTTCCCACCGAGCAGGGGTTTGTCTATCATGAATTCATTGCTTCCATTAGGTCCGGTACAGGAGAATCAATCAACCTCCTCGTGGACCTCTCCCTCCTGATCTCTCTCTCCCATAATTTCGGGGTTCTTTAACAAGTCCAGCAACGCCGTCCATGCTCTAGCTGTCTCCAGCAACTTCTCACTTCCCGTCCGTCTAGCTATTTGCAATCGAACAGAGCTTTCACACTCAGCCCATTTAATGAACTCTTTTTTCCACCTAAGCAAACTAGGGCCAACCCTCGATTTCCTGTGGCTAGTAATGTCTCTTTTAGCCAATGCTAGCCCAAGGTCCTGGAACTTACTTGTTATTTTGTTCTTAGCAGTATGGGGGAACCAATGTAGAGAGGGGGAGAGGATGTGGTCCGTCGGCTAGACTGCCGACTTTGGTGCTGGAAACCAGGATTCGAGCCTCGGGGTCGCGTCCACATCCTGTGATTCTGGGCAAATCACTTAATCTCCCCGTGCCTGAATGTGTAATGTAAATACGGTGCTCTTGTAAAGCGCTCCAATACCTTCGGGTCGAGTTCGCGCTATATAAATATGCAACAACAACAAAAAAAAATGTAGCAGGCAGTAATCAGGAGTATTTACTATCTCTTTCTCAGTCACTTCCGCCATTATCGTAGTTACCTCCCCCCAGAAGGCCCCTATGCTCGGACAGCTCCAGAACATGTGTAAAAATTCAGCCCCTATTTTATGGCAGCGCGGGCATGCTGCTGTTTGCGTATTGAAATATTTGTTGATCTTATCCGGCGTGCAGCACGTAGAAGTTTACCAATTGAAACCTCGCATTTCTGGTGCTTTTCCATGCTCTTTCCATCAGTGCCCCCCACTCCTTGTCCGCTATGGGTTTGTCCAGATCTGCTTCCCACTCTCTATGTATCTTAGTCAGGGGAGGGAGTGTTGTATATGTGAGTCGCCTATACAGACATGTGACCGCCTTAAAGGTGCCCACCGCAGAGACCATATACTGGCATCCCGTAGAGGTCCCTGGTTCAGTGAGTCCCTCCCTCCAATGTTTCCTCATGGCTGCTGTAAGGGCTGTGTGCAACAGAAAGTCTTCACCCGGTACATCGTAACGTTCCCTGAGATCATTGAATGGGATCAGGGTGCCCCCCTCATATAGGTCTCCCAGTGTAGATATTCCTAGGTGTGCCCAAGCTCCTAATCTATGCCAGTCACCTCCATGGGGGAGTGCTTCACACATATTCAACGGAATTTCCGGTGCGTAGGAATGTCTAACCTTGGCTCGCCTCAGGCTCCTATTCCAGCATTTACGTGCTGTCCTTAGGTCTGTAGGGAGGTCTCGGTCTCGACAAGGGAGTCTCAGAATTATTCTCGACAGAAGTCGCAAATTTGGGGTCTCACCCCTACTCTCTTCCGGCCCCCTAAGTTTTTACGCCACCCATTTCGTGAGCCATTGCAATTGCGCAGCTATGTAATAATTTTCAAAATCAGGAGCTGCCAACCCTCCCTCTGCTCTCGGCCTCGTAAGACTATGGAGTGCTACCCTCCGTCTGCCGGGTCCCCATATGAACGTCGTCACCAGTGATTTTAGTTGGTTGAACATTCGGGTTGGGATCCAAACCGGCAGCACTCCAAAAGCGCTGTTTCTGGAACTTGTTAACGGTACCACTATCAATTACTGGTTACTAGCGTACTGCAAGCGTTTCCCGGGGCACGGCTGGTGGCCAGCACCCCTATGTGAATCCCATACCCACTGTGCAATCCCTATGTCTAGCCTAGGGGTGAATACGGAGGAGATCTACACACCCAGGAGTCAAAGATGGCCTCGGTTGATGAAATCAAATTGCGCCTGACAGAAAGCTCGGTGCGATGTAGCTGCCCAAACTAATAGATCTAGATGACATAACGTAGTTGTCGGCCCATCATGGAAAATTACAATTAGGAGCCTGGAAAGGGTGTCCCATCAGATCTTTCCTCGGCATAGACAACAAATGGGGAACTGAACGCCCCTCTGCCATTTGGAGGGGAGGCTAGCCAAGGTACCTGAAAGTAGGTTCTGTGTCAACCTATGGGCTATGTCTCCCCACGTTGCTTCAGGCTCCTGACTGGGGGAGGAACCCCATGTCTGTGCAGCCTCCCCCCATGCGGCCTGCGTGTACTAAGATGCCAGATACAGCTTCCTGCTAACCTAAAGTCAGTAACCAATGCAGGGTAGCATGCAAAGCTGAGCCCACCCCGTGAAGTGGGTGCTGCATAATTCACCCTCTTCTGTCATTGCCTCCATGAATATAATCCACCCATAGCCTTACCCCTACAGCAAGGCTAGAGGTTGGGCTGTATTTTGCAGGTCCAGGTAGTGTTTTTGTTTTCACTAAACCTGCCTCTAATTCACATGCTGATTACAGCAGTGGGACCTGCCAATGAAGGTTTACTTATTTAGAAGGCCAAAGGACATGTGAAAAGGCCCATTGAATCTGTGGCCTTCAAACTTGCTAGAAGCTGACTTTAAATGACAAACCAAATCATTCCACAGGGGAGCTCACATTTATTGAGAAATTGGGTATCCCCTACATTCAACAGCAGCCAACAAAAGTCAGTCATGTTAGCCCTAGTGGCATCGGTGGATAGCCAGTTCCCGCCAGCCTCTACTAGTCTGTCAGTGGTCAAGTGAAAAAGAATGTTGTGCCTGAAGCTTTGCTCCCAAGCCCGTAGCTGGCACAAAGACGTTGGCGGAAAACTCCCAAGGCTGCCCAGAATACCTCACGCCTCTTTTAATCCACTAACAAACACATTCTGCCCCAGCTTTCTCTCTTTTGCCAGATTCTCCTCTACGATGGCTTATCCGTCTATATCTACCTCTCTGTTTTTTCCTCTCTCCTGCTCAAAGTTTGCTGAGGAATAACTACTGCTGGCCCGAAACATGGGGGTCCGGATGGGCCCAGCTTGCCTCCCCCCCCACCCCTCCCAGTTCAAATTTAAGCACTGCACTCTGCACTTCTAGAATCCCCGTGAATACGAAAGCTGTGCGGACCAGTCGGGTCGAACCTATGACCCCGGAGACAAACCCAATACTGCGATCCAGTCCTGCAGGCCACACGCCACTGTGATCCACATCCTTCGTACGCTTGTAGGCGCGGACCCGTGTGTCTAATATTTACATTAAGTAAATAAAAGAACCATCACCGGTCGGCAGAGTAACAATAGCTATCTCTCCAAGAACTGCTGAGCATAAACCAGGGAGGTATGAAGTACCAGGAGGATAATGGTAATTTATCATAGGTGCACGAAACGGGGGCAGGCACTAGCCCATAGCCCCGCGTCTGCATCCAAAAACAGGGAACTAATGCTTATGTATCCCTAAAGCAGGGAATGTCCAAGCGAGCTGCGTTCCAACCTACTGAATCAGAATTATCTGCACTGGCAGGTTGAGGAGGAAGTACAGGTGTGAGACAAGGAGTTCTTAAACTAACGGCACTCTTGATACCCCTGACAATGATGTTACGTGCAATTAAAATAAAGGTCCAAACCCCTAATTCACATGTCCTGACCACATGTCTCAATCCAGAGGTGAGAAAGATGAACCCATACTCGCCGAGCCCGGCCATAACCGACCCGTTTTTTCATCTGTCAGAAGTAGCAGCATTCATCCAATAAGACAGAGCGAGGGCAACATGCATCACTCCAGGTGGCCCAAGGACCTTGTTGGCCAAGCAGCGAAGTATCCGCTCAATGCAATAAATACAAACCCTACTCTTCCTGCATTGTCCCTTTAGTCAAACGGCACCAAGGATGTATGCCTTGTCCTATATCTGCAAAATCACCCCCACAGCACAAGTTGGCCTTCCTCCTGTCAGGAGGCCACTTCAGTTTGCACCAAACATTGCTCCTGCCCTGCTGCCAATCCTAGTAACATCACAACTACTAACCATAACAATTGTGCAAGTGTGACAATTCAGACTATTCCAGGCCCCCAGTGCTATAAGAATGGCATGGGCAGCAGGCAATAGTAATTTTAATGTATATTGAATTAATAATTGTCTGTTGTTGCGGTCATCTCTAAAATAGAGAGACAGCGCCAAGTTGTGGCGAACTGTCACCATCTCCGGCGTCGACAATTAAGTGACGGTGCCGAGCACCGGAAACCACACGGTCAAATTTAGCACAGGTAAACTTGATGCTGTAGTTTACCGTTAGTAGTCCATTGCAGCACTTTTAGAAAGTCCAGGGGTGACTTTCTACATTGTGCATTTAAGCACGAGAGGCTGTAAATTCAATGCCTGGTTCAATTATGTAAAGTGTGTGTCACTGACTTTTTGTGGCAGGGTGAAATATGTTTGTGTCCCTCTGCAGTATTCAATTCCCAATTGTATATGAAATATAGTCTGTGGAGGACCGAATGTAATAGTCATCATTGTACATCACAATGTTAATCCATCTCTGGGATAGGTGACCGATGTTGAATTCTGTACCTTTACATTCATTAATAATTTTGAGTTTTTCCTAGAGTTTTACCCTCCCAATGGATTACCCTCTGCCTTGTGATAGAACTTGCGCTCGAGGGCCACTGACAGAAAGGCAGCTTTCCCCTGCACACTGCAAAGTGGCTCATGTGAGAAGGGGATGCCCCTCAGACCATGGCAATGCATCCTCTGTGCGTGCCCCTGGTTCAGAGCAGCACGATTACGCTGTGCCATGCTCTCTCTCCATTCCCCAATACTGCAGGAGTGTAACAACTGATGCCGTTTCCCAAACTCACACCCGCCTCGATATACAGGAGAATACTTGTTAGCCAAATGGTCAGAGAACCCTCCTTCCTTACACTTGGAGGTCAGCTCATGCCATACCTTCTGGAGCATTGTGTAATGTAACTCGACCCAGAGGTATTGGTGTGCTACGCCGAGGCAAAAGATTGCACTGTCTGTCTAGGGATTCAAAGTCCCAAGTGAACAACCAGCTGCCCGCGCCGTGTCTAGGGCCCACAGAGTAACCTCGCTGGAAAGAGATGCTACAGGGGACACAACAGACCCAAAACCCAGCAATTATCCTTGCAGACAACACCCACTGCCACAGCAGTACAAGTCTCGCCGCTCCGATAGGAGTTCCATGAGATCCAGCTCCCACTAATTTGCCCCATGCAAAGGTGCTGCATTTCTGATGCGAGGTGGGCGGCAAAACTGCATGTAACTAAACTATATAATTATTTTATGTATTTTACTTTATTGGCGGTGTATAGCGCAAAATCGGCCGAAGATATTGGTGCGCCTCTATGTATCTTAGTCAGGGGAGGGAGTGTTGTATATGTGAGTCGCCTATACAGACATGTGACCACCTTAAAGGTGCCCACCGCAGAGACCATATACTGGCATCCCGTAGAGGTCCCTAGTTCAGTGAGTCCCTCCCTCCAATGTTTCAACAAGCACCAGTTCAGTTAATTACTCAAGAACACATTCATATTTTGTATCACAGGCTGCTGAGCCCTCGTCAGGCTCGAACCTGCACTCGCAGCTCGAGGAGACGTGCAACCCCGGAGCAGGCCCGCTCGAGGCCACAGTCGACAGTATCCGCTCTGCAAGCTCAGGGGCCACAAGCGTGCAATGTCAAAGTATGTATGATGTGCCGCCCTGGGCTTTAAGTGGGATGAGAAAAGGGGGGCGTGGCCAATGTAAATAAGGGCGTGGCTTAACACACGTACGCTAAGAATCTGTGTTTAGACTAGTGAGCCGCCCGACTTGTATGTGTCTGTTTCCTTCATTGCATCCGGATATATGATATAACCAGTAACATGCCTACAGCAAGTCAGGACTGTTAGCTTTGTCAATGGTCGCTAGTTGCATAAGATAAATAAGCAGCACTCGCGATACAAGTCAGGACTGAGGCTTTGTCAATGGTCGCTAGTTGCATGAGATAAATAAGCAGCACTCGAGATCGGCCGCACTCCTTACTCCTGCTAGCGCAGACCAGGGCTGGGACATGAGCCGGAACCCACCGGCAGACCAGGTGGGGGACGAGGGACCCCTGCGCCCGCCCCGCTCTGGTACCCACGGCACCCTCACGACAGTCAGGCCCGCCTCCATTCAAATCAGAACAAGCAAAGTCACTACGAGTAGCGAGGGGCCGGTGCCGTTAGGCTGTGGCAGCGGGTATCCGATGATGGTTGTGCCACCCCTGCGACGTGCCAAGTGCTTCAAAAGTGCCCCCAGGTGCAAGTCGAAATGCCTGCCTGCATGTGTGTCAAGGTCTAATGGGTCCCAGACCGAGCAGTTTCACAGCGGTGGCGATGGAATCTGCCGATGGCCGCAACAGTCGGTGAGCGCTAGGGCGGCCCATTGGCGGTAGCAGGCAACAGAGAGGCACGACCAAATGGCTCGCTGCCCCCCCCCGCATCCTCAGCCCCCTCACTGGCCAGAGTTCCCAACTGTCCGGCCTGGCAAGTTGTGCAACACCATGCCGCTGTTTTCTCCCCCACCCCGCACGACCTACTCACGCCGGACCCACGGGGGCTGCCGGGTAGCCTTGCCGGCTCCATCCCCCTCCCCCCCAACCACAGGGGGCCCCGTGTCCTGCTCAGCGCCTCACTCGCAGCCGAGAGCTGGCCGTGACCTGGGGGGGGGGGTAACGGTGACCGCCCTGACTCCATGGAGCTGACCAGCCCCCCTCACCTAGCAGCAGCCCTCGGCAGTGGCCAGGCCTAGGAGGTGACTCCGCCGCCACGGGACCTAATGGGGAGGGGGGGCTGGGGTCAAAGCACTCACCGCTTCTCAGCTCCGAGGGATCGTGGGGCATGTCTAAATGGCGTCAAGGGTAGTGGGAAAGAGGACGCCAGGTGGGCAGGAGAGGTACTTATACCTCGCCCCACCCACTCCTGCCCGGATATGACGCGGGCGCGCAGACCCCTAGGGGGTCCCCCCAACACTGGGCTGTCTCGTGCCCTCATGTGGCACTAAGGCGGCCGCCCTCTTAGGAGGGTCCCCTTCGTGGACCGCGGGCAGCCAACAAACCGGCAGCACTCCATAATAATACAGTAGTCTTGGGAGCGTCACCATCTTCAGGAGGGCAACCCTACCCGCCACTGATAGAGGCAGGGTCCCCCAAAAGTCAAAGCTATTCTTAACTCCCCTTAGGGCCCTCCCTACATTCCCTTCCAATAAATCACTGGGAGAGTGGTAGATTTGGGTGCCTATGTATGTCAAGCAGTGGGATTCCCACTGTACCCCTTCCGTTTCTAGTGGGCCAACCCTGTCCGCTCTGATTGGAAAGAGAGACAACTTTGCCCAGTTCACTTTTAGGCCCGCTACCTGCCCCAGATCATGCAGAAGTTCTTTTGCCCCTCTAAGTGCTCCTCCCGCATCTGCCAGGAACAACAGTAGATCATCCGCATATAGTGCGATATGATGAATCTGGCCGGCTTCCTCTAGCCCCTGAAAATGTTGACCCCTACGAGCTCTGGCTGCCAGTGGCTCCATGGCCAAAGCAAACAGTAGGGGCGACAGAGGGCACCCATGTCGCGTACCTCTCTCTATCCTACAACTTCCAGAAATCAGTCTGCCCGTTTTGACCCGGGCAGTAGAATCCACATATAACAGAGCCGTCCACTTAATGAATTCCAGGCCTAATCCAAATCTCTTCATCACCTCGAACAGGTAAGCCCATTCAAGGCTATCAAAGGCCTTTTCAATGTCTACTGCAAAGATGGTCTCATCATCCTCACAGTTGGATCTCGCTTCTAAGATCCTATGGAGACGTCTAATATTTAATGCGGTGTTTCTGGTGGGAATGAAGCCCGCCTGGTCCCGGTGAATTTATGTTGACATATGAGAGAGAAGACTCAGGATTTTATAGTCTAGATTAAGCATGGACAATGGCCGGTAAGCTGCTGTGTCCCATGCTGGTTTCCCTGGTTTCAATAGCGGAATGATTACTGCCTCTCTCGTTGTGCAGGGAAGGTGTCCCTCCTGTATCGCCTGATTATACAGTTCTACCAGTTTAGGAGCAAGTAAGTCAGCATAGGTCGAGTAGAACTCCACTGGGAGTCCATCTGTTCCTGGCGTCTTATTTCTGGCCATATTCTTTATGGCCCCCCTCACCCCATTCAACTCTATGCCACCTCCCAGATCCTTAGCTATTTCTTCCAACACCGCCGGGAGTTCCACATCATTCAGAAAGTCAGCCAAGGCTTCGGGCGTTGGGGACTGCTTGCTCTTATATAAATTCAAATAGAATTCAAAGAATCTATTGTTAATGTCCTGCTGGCGGTAATATGTTTCTTCCCCTCGTCCCCTTAGTTCTAGTATCATCGACCCCCTCCTAGCCGGATTGGCCAGCCAGGCCGGTGGGCTCCAGATTTGTCCCTTTCAGAATGGGCCCTAGTGATACAGTTTTTATAGTCAAAACAGCGGAGCCGTTCAACCTGCTCAGCCACCGCCTCCCTAGCTTTGGCACCTCCTCCAAGACTGTGCTTCCAACGGTTCTTAAGAAAGTTCAAGATGAGCACGGGGTAGAGGCTGCCCTGGAATTGGGAATTAAATTAGTTGGCATGTTCCCTATTGTCTCCGACATGATTCTTGCTAACGTCAAAGGGGAAGCAGTTAGCTTACAAGTGCGTCAGCGCCTGGAGGCGGTGGCGGACGTGGATAAACAACGTGAATTGCCAAAAATTATTGCGTATGTATATAAATCCTTGAGGTGCAATAATCTAGGTATTAGACCTTTTACTCAGACACAGAATAAGCCCCCGCCTGAGAAGGAGGGGCGTCCAGTCTTTCCTAAAAAGGCTTGGAATAGAAATCAGCGGCAGCAACAACAGAAGCAAGGTTCGCGTACGGGTTCACCGACACCTGATACTTTTTTTTTTTTTTAATTCTTTTTATTAAACAACTCGACCAAATGCACATCAAGTTTAACAGGCAGGTAATTCCGTCTTTCCTCAACGACATTTCATACAATTCAAAATAATACACAGTTAAACGCTTAATAGATCAAGGGAAGCGTGTGTGTCAGTGTCTCTCGGGTGGTCCGGTGGGTCACAAATGTCCCCCTATAATGGTTCCAGGCGTCCCATATCCTGCTCCACTTCCCGGGGCATCCCCTTGCAATGTATACCGATTTCTCCCTAAACATACACCAATCTAGATCCTCTTCCCACTTCTCGGCCCGTGGTGGCTGGCTAGCCCCCATAGTTGGGCGATATTTCGCTCGCCACCATATATGCCAGCGTAGCCCATTGTGTTGTGTAGGTAGTAAGGTCTGTTGGTTCCCAAATGTTTAGGAGGCATCTACGGGCCTCTGGCTGTAGGTCTATCCCTAGGACCGCCCTCAGCGTGTGGTGGATCCTCCCCCAATACGTTTGTATGTTTTGGCAGTTCCACAGTATATGGATAAATGTCCCCGGCTCCCCGCAGCCCCTTCTACACTCTCCACTGTCTGAGCGACCCATTTGAACCAGACGGGGTCCTGTGATATATATTCTATGCAATATCTTTAATTGCACCAGCCTCAACCTCGTCTGTATCGCCACCACCCGTGGGGAGGAGACCGCCTCACGCCAGTCCTCTTCGTCCAGTTCAAGGCCATCCTCGTTCCAGAAACTTTTTATTTTAAGCAATGGATCGTCCATATTATTAATTAGTTTCCGATAGATCAGTGAAATGGTCTTCTCCGGTAGATGTACGTCGAGCACCCTATCCTCCAGGGGGGAGGCGTCCGGGAGGACGGTACCCCTCGGGACCTGGGTAAGTAGCGCATGCCGCACCTGGAGGTAGCGGAAGTGCTCGCGATAGTTCAAGTTGTACTGCAGCTTGAGTGAATCAAATGTCTGTATTGTACCCTCGCCCCAGATGTCTTTTATTTGTGAGATCCCAATTAGGTCCCATTTGTCAAATCCCTTGGACTTCCAGAGGCCTCCCAATTTCTCCGAATTCCACAGCGGGGTGGCTAGTGTAAATTTGCCTTCCCATTTGAGGTGTCTGTTGGCCGCGTGCCATACCTGGACGGCATGTGCCGTGGGCCCAGTAAGGTGGAATCTGCGAGGCCTAGCATAAAGCGCTCTTGTATATTCCCCCGGGGATTTGCCACCTATCCATCGCATACCCGGGGTCATTTGGCTGTCCATAAATCCCATGATTGACTGCCGCCAACTGGGATGCCCAGTAGTATTTTCGTAAGTCTGGCAACCCAATTCCTCCGTCATACCAATTTAGCGTGAGCTTGGAAAACGCTATTCGGGGTTTACCATCCCAGAGGAGCTGTCTCTGGAGAGATTCGATCTCCCTGAAGTAGGACGCTGGGACCGGATCCATCGTGTTTTGGAGTACGTACAAGAACCGTGGCAGTGCCATCATTTTAAAAAGTACCGCCCTTCCCAACAGAGAGAGCGGGAGGGCCTTCCAGCGCATCACGTCATTTTTAAGGCGCATTAGGAGAGGGCTCAGGTTATTGGTGTAACGAAGTCTCGAGTCTGACGTTATGTAAATTCCAAGATATTTAAAGCCTTCCTGAGCTATTTGAATCGGGCAATTGCCTGGAATAACCGGCGGGTCACCTCCCAGGACATATAGCACCGATTTGGACCAGTTTATCGCGAAGCCTGAGTATCTGCTAAAGATTGCCAACACATCTAAAAATCGGCTCAGCGACCCTCTTGGGTTTGCGAGATAGAGCAAGACGTCGTCTGCGTACAGAGAGATTTTGTCTTCCCATTCTGGCGACCATTGCAGTCCACGTATGGACCGGTCCTGTCTGACCCAGGCCGCGAGCGGCTCCAGGGCCAATGCAAAGGAGCGGGGACAGGGGACAGCCCTGTCTAGTGCCCCTACTCAGTCCGAAGTCGGGGGATTTGCGATTGTTTACTACCACTCTGGCCAGCGGATCGGAGTATAGGAGGCGTATCCAACCCGTAAATTCCGGGCCGAAACCCAGTTTATCCAATACTGCAAATAAATAAGGCCATTCAACCATATCAAATGCCATGGTGGCATCTAGTGACACAATTGCCGCCGGTTCCATAATGGTAGGGGCCCTACCCAGCACTCCATGCAACCGTCTCAAGTTAAGGGCGGTGTTGCGATGTGGCATAAATCCTGATTGATCCGGGTGGACCAGGGTGGTGATGACTTTCGTCAGTCGGGTCGCCAGTAATTTCGCAAGGATTTTGGGTTCTGCGTTTAGCAATGAAATAGGCCTGTAGGATGCGCAGCTTGTTCTAGGTTTGCCTTCCTTATGTATGACCACGATGTTGGCTATTCGTTGGTCATATGGGAGTTGCCCCTTTTCTCTACTGTCCTCGAACATGGACCGGATATATGGGGCGATTCTATCGGGCCGTAGTTTATAAAGCTCGACTGGGATACCATTGGGCCCCGAGGCCCTCCCAGAGTGTACTCCCCTGATAGCCTGCGCCACCTCGTCGTCCGTTAGTGGGGACTCCAGATAGGCTCGGTTGTCGTCTGTTAGGACTGGCAGCTGGATGTCTCTAATCATCTCCCTGTTGTCCATTTCTGTAAATTTGCCTGCCGTGCTATATACTGTGCGATAGTGTTGTGCGAACGCATCTGCTATAGCTTGCGGGTCTGTGTGTATGCTGGAATCTTCCCCCGTATTTCAGGTACCACCCTCGACGCCCACTCCCTTCTCTCCAACCAAGCAATCAGCTTCCCCGCTTTGTCGCCATGCTCGTATATTCTGCTCTGGACCTCCCTACTCTGCGTTCTGGCTTTCTCTCTGGCAATATTATTAAATTCATCTTGCCGTAGTTTCAGATGGTGTAGACCCTCGTGGGTCACTGCCCGAGCCATTACCTCTTCTAGTTCTAACACTTTCTCTTCCGCCTTTTCCAGTTCAGCCTGCCTTTCCTTTTTCCTCCCCGCAATCAGAGAGACCGTCTCCCCCCGGATAACAGCTTTATATGCCTCCCACAGTGTCTGTGCTGATTCCACCGTACCCTGGTTCTCCTGGAAGAATCTGTCGGTTGCCGTGATAATGCTCTTCTTTGTGGAGGGGTCTCTCAAGTGCCACGGACTGATGGGGGCTATCCTCCCTGCATTTATCTGGTCAAAGCCCATACTTAGCCATACCGGGAGTGATCCGAGATGCCTCTACCCAGATGGCGAATCTCCCGGAGAGCACAAGCCTGCATGGCCGGGACAAGTACGTAGTCTATTCGTGACAAGCTTTGGTGTGCACATGACACGTGTGTATATTGCGCTTTGCCTGGGTTACGTATCCGCCAGCCATCTACTAGCCCCATTGTGTCCATAAAGTCGGGTAGCCACCTTTGTGCGGGTCGTAATGTGCGGGCTGGAGACCTGTCTATGTCCCCGTCTATAACCGCGTTAAAATCTCCTCCCAACACCATGTGGCCTAAAGGTAGCGTCAGGTAAATGGAGCCTAAATCCTGAAATGTTTCGGACTGCAAGCCCGGTGGCACATATATTGAGACGAATGTAACTACTTTCCCCTCCCATTGCCCCGATATCCCGACATATCTGCCCCACTTGTCGGACCATGTGGCCTGTATTAGAAGGGGGAATGAGTTTTTAACCAATATACCAACCCCCCTGGACCCCGTGGTAAATCCCGCATGCGCCACGAGTCTGTAGCCTCCTTTATGCAGGGCCATGCACTTATTCCCGATTAAATGTGTTTCCTGCAGGAGTACCACGTCCGGGCGTGTCGTCTAATAAACTGAGCTACCATCCCTCTCTTTATTTTGTCCCCCAGTCCGTTGACGTTCCAGCTCATCACGCTAAACCCCGATCTTCGGTTAACATGTGCCATAAAACTGGTGTAGAAACGTCGCCTGCTTTACATTTTCACTCAATGTTGTCGAAACAATTAACCCTACAAAACTACTTACAAACAAATTAACACTAAAAATTATATTCATAACATATCCCCCCTCCACCCCCTCCCTGCACCCCTGCTCATGGCATTTGCCCATCCCCAACTGGCAGAGTGCCTGTCGCCCCACACACTAACCTTACTATTTAACTAAAGGTAGTAAAGAGGAGGAAGGCCGGTGCCCCGTCCCCCGCCCCCCAGACTCAGTTCAGGTGATCTTCACCGAAGTCCACCTCCTCCATTCAGGTCTCAGTAGTCACTGGGGTTGCGCGGCCTCCCATCCGTGGGCCGAAACCCCAATACCTGACAATGAACGTTAGTCCCGAGATTGTGCCTCCGCTTTCATTCCACCGTCTGCTGCGTGTCTCCTCCGCTCCGGTCCCGCTCCCCCGACAGACCAGGGGGTCGACTGTCGATCCATTCCGCCGCTGCCTCCGGGTCATCGAAGAACCAGGCCCTCCCCCCGGCCTCCACCCTCAGCCGCGCCCGGGAACATCATGGCGTATTTCAATCCCTTGCCCCTTAGCTTTTCTTTTAAGCCGAGAAAGCTCCGGCGTTTTTTCTGCACTGTTTGCGTGAAGTCCGGGAAGAAGGAGAGGGTGGCGTTCTCGTACCTCAGGGGGTCCCAGGCGGGCCGCCTGCAGGATTGCGTCCCTGTCTCTAAAGTTTAACACCCTGGCGATCATCGGACGCGGGGGCCCCAGGCTTAGGGCGCCCTCCCGGGACTCTATGCGCCCGCTCCACTGTAAAAAGGTTGCTCAGCCCCTTGGGTTTTAGATGCGTGAGGATAAGATCTTCCACGAACAGGTCTGGGGCTGGACCTTCTGATTTTTCGGGCACCCCAGAATTCGGACGTTATTCCGCCGGGCTCTTCCTTCGTACTCATCCAGCTTGCGCACGGTCATATCTTGAGTTGCTTTTAGTTCCTGCACTTCCTGTTGGAGCAACGCCACATCGTCGGTCAAACTGGCGGTCTTTATATCTAACGATTTGACCTTTTCGTTGACTTTCGTAAGGTCCGCTCGGATAAGGTTGACCTCTATAGTGAACGTGTCTAGCTTGTTGTCGAGCAACTCCATTTTCTGTCCCAACGATGATTTGACCCCCTCTATTGCCGCCATCACATCGAGCAGCGTCGGTTCCAGTGCGGGACCGGAGGAGTCGCCCCTCTCTGTAGACTTTCCCGCAAGTCTGTGGGGGACCCCCTGGGCACTGTGTATCTGTCCAATTTGTTGGTCTGGGTCTGTCTCAACCCCTTAGACGATCTTGGCTGGTGCCTGTCCACCTCCGGCTTAGTTGCCATGACGAGCTATAATCGTAGTCTGTCCCTCCTGCGGAACGCGATGCGCCGTACCCGGCCGCCTCCCGGTGGCTGATCTACCGTGCCGTTGCACCTCCGTCTGTACCCTCCAGGGCGGAACCAAGCGGGGTCGGTCGAGTCCCCGGCCGCGCAGCTCTCCCAATATCAGGCAGCAGTAGGGCGCTGCGGGTCCGGTTTCGCCCTGTCGACGGTATTCCTTCTCACGGTTCCCAGGCAGCTCGGCAGGCACTCCGGGTCCAGGCGCAGCCGTCGGCGAATCCGCCGTCAGTCGCTCTGCGTTTCCGCGACCAGGCACCTCACCGCACGCAGCCCGAAGGACAATCACCACCCTGGCCGGATATTGCGACGACGGCCGCCTTGCTCCTCGCGGTCCGTGTCGACGTTGCGACCTCTGCCTTTCTTTTCCCAGTCGGGGGGGGGCAGCGGGGGCCCCCACCTGTGCGTTCCCACCAGCTCCACTGCCTCCGGCGTCCGCCGTCCAATTTATCGCAGGGGATGGGCGGGGGCGGTGACTTCCGGCCGGTCGCCCCAGCGCAGTGCAGCCACGTCTCGCCCACAACCTAGGCCAGAGTCCCCGGCTCCAGTCAACCCGGAGGCCGCAAAGCGCAACAACGATATCCCCGGTCTCCGATGTCGTAGAGGAACCGGAGCCGCCGCCGGGAGCGCCGCTGCTGCTCCGCCGTCGAGGGGCACGCTTCGGTGCCAGGATAGATTACAGGGTCGTTAGGCTGGGGGACGGGTACTGCGGAGCCGAGGTCTTACGCGGCCATCTTGGACTGGCGCGTGACTCCTCCCCCGACACCTGATACTTTTAAACGTAGATATGATTTGCGTGACCGCTCTAAAATTAAGACACCAGAGAGGTTTCAAGTCCCTGATCCGCACTCTCCTTGTTCCTTTCAGGAATCATCGGATCCACAGTTCGGTGGAGGAGAGCGACAGGATCGCAGATAAGGCGAGTCCACCCAACAACGCCGTGATCCGCCATGCCAGTTTGACGTAAAAGCCAAACCGGAGGGACAACCTCCTTATCGTGCCCCATTTCAGAAGAAAAAAGTTGCCGCTTTAACAGCAAAGTATGCCTTAGACGGTGAGGACCCTGCTCCTCAATTGGAAATGGGCGGTGACACTCCTCGACAGCGCGGCGGAAGTTACCATAGTGCGGGAGGCACTCCGTGCTTGTCTGGAGGCGAGAGCAACTGATACTTTCATTACAGTGGAAACAGCAGATATACGAGTTGCACCCCCTGATAGGCTTTATGAGATAGTCCTCCATATTGAAGGTGATATACAACGGATAATTAAGGCAGTCTTTTGGGATAACCTTACCTCCTCTTATGACATTTTGTTGGCGGAGGCGGATTGGCCTCCTCCATTCATTTTGGCTTCTTCCCGGGGGGAGGATGTGATACTCCCGAGTTTTTCTCGTGACGTTTCTGAAGAGGCTAAACAAGCTTACACGTCGGAATGGGCATTAGCCCTAGCACCGGCTGTGCATCGTAATCAGGTGGGCTGGGATAGAGACTCGCCGGTACATGAAATTCCTTTACAATCTATGCCACAGCCACAAGCACAATATCTGATCAAACGAGATGCGAAAGCATCCCTAAGTGAAATTTTGACCCAATTGGAATATCAGGGTGTGATTGAACCCTGTGTTTCATCAATGAATAATCCTCTTTCTCCGATATTGAAACCCGGACAGTTCATATTGCATAGTTTTTGATTACCGAAATTTGAACAGTCATGTTCGTACGTTTGCAGTACAGAACACCCACAGCTCTGCGTTGATAAGTAACATTGTCCGTAAAAAGTACAAAACCACTCTAGATATATCCAATGGATTTATAGTCACAATTTGGCTCCTGACAGCCGTGACTTAACCACATTTACTGTGGTCGGTAATCAGAAACGATTTACGCATTTGCCTATGGGCTATAAGAATAGGCCTGGGGCTTTTTAAAAAAAAAAAAAAAGTTTTGTCCTCATTTAGCCTCAGAAACACCATTCCATCGCCCGTTTCTGGGTTTTCCTGCCCTTTTGCTGGAAATGAGAAAAGAGCGGTATTTGAAACCGTGTCAGCCCTTGGAATGTGAAAAGCCCCTTCTCCTGACCGCTGTTCCTACAAGCATTATCTGCCCGATAGGATATGCGTCAGCTGAGGCGGATAAAAGCTTAATCATTGGACCCCTCTTCAAACCTGTTTCGTCTTGCATCCAACCACCTTATAAAAGGTTGCTAACAATCATGACTCGTTTTTCTATTATCAGATGTGTCTAAGGTAACCATGTTATTTATAGCCAATATCCAATCCTCATATCGGGGGGGGGTTGAGACTACCCATTTCTTGCATATTTCCCTACGTTTTTTTCAAAACCAAGGTAAAGAGCTAGGACTCTAGGACGACCGTCCTTGTCCCTGCAAATTTATAATATAACCAAAGTGGACGGCCAAGAAATATAGAACAAATGACTGTCTGACATAAAATGTCTGGCACCTCAAGGTTTGTTAAGAAAACCCTCACACACCAACCTGGTTGGTGTGTGAGGGTTTTCTTAACAAACCTTGAGGTGCCAGACATTTTATGTCAGACAGTCATTTGTTCTATATTTCTTGGCCGTCCACTTTGGTTATATTATATTTCCCTACGTGCAAGTAACATGGTATAGAATAACAGACTCGGGTACCCCCTACCGCCTTTTAGCTGGACCTCTAAGTTTCCAAAGAAAACCAAATGGACGCTTACCTGAATTCGGACATTCAGGATATCAGACAAAGTTCTACTCACGTCCTCCCAGAACTTCTGAATCTTAGGGCATGATAGAAACATATGGAGATCGTCCACCTTCAGTATCCCGCACTTCGGACAGGCCACATCTCCTCCTTTACCGAATTTAGACAGCCTTAGTGGGGTCCAGTACGCCCTATGCAGTGTAAACAAATGGTTTCTCCTTAAATAGGCAGGTTTAACTGTGTTTTTTATGGGCCTCTAAAGGTCCCCGTATAGCGTGGAAAAAGCTGAGAAGAAGAAAAGAGAAAGGGGGGCTCGCGTTACCCGATTTACAATTCTACGCTTGGGCTTTCTTTTTGAAAAATTGGAAAATGTTGTTAGACAGGCCGGGTGTTCAGACACAAGCAGATTATTTGTTGAGATGTTGAAGGAGGTGAAAGGTGGGGACTGTGGATTCCTGTATAAGTACGCTGATCCCAAATATTTAAAAAAAGTCAGACTAAAAGTCCTGCGGGGTATGGCCGAGACTTGGTACAGTATCAGGAGATCTCTCAAATTGCAATATTTTGCAAATTGAGCTGCAATTTGGGACTCTCCGGGCTCTCCGGATTGGACTAGAGATAAGTTGGCGGAACCATTGAGGGAAGCGGGCATGCTGACATGGGAACATCTGATCCAGGATGGCCATTTGATATCATGGGAAACGTGTAGGGACAGGACGGCCAATAGAATGTCAAGATTCAAGTTTCTACAAATACAGGGCTGGTATCAAGCGTCCAGCATGTTGATTGGGGCGCCAAATGAACTCGAAGATAGGTTGATATCAGGAGTACCCGCGAAAAAAGAAATATCCACCTGGTACTGGATGATGATGGATCAGAAAGATGGGGAGTTCACCCTGCCTTCAGAATTATGGGGAAGGTGCTTGCTGGAGTCAACATTGGAGAACTTATGGCAAGTATCTATGTCTATGCTTTACAGCCCTGGGACTTTTGCTGCGCGTGTTGTGTCTCTTTTGCACGGCATAGACCCTGATGCTTTCTCATACGTCGATGACATTTATTTGACAGATGACAAATTAATACCGCATCTTGTGCGTGTGGATTGCATCATTCTGTCTTTTGCTGACTTGGGGTACAAATTTAATTTTGCTAAGTCACACATCGCCTATTTGGCGGTACTCTTCTTGGGTTACGAGCTCAACAATGAAGGTAGGGGGCTGGCCCCCCACTTTTTGGAGAAATGTGCTTGGTTGCAACCTCCTTCCACCCTAAAGAAGTTACAATCTTTGCTGGGTTTTTTTAATTTCGGGAGGACATATATTTCTGACTATGCCCAGCGTATCAAACTGCTTTATGCGTTGATACAACCCTCTTTTTCTTCCAGCTGGCTTCCGGAACATACCACGATTCTTTGGTCTTTGCAGTTTGATCTGCTTGCAACCAATTTCTTATTAACTCTGGACAACTCTACTAATTTGGTCATAAGGATTGTGCCAGGTACAGTAGGTTTCACTTACTTGACGTTCAATGAGGGAGACACGGTCCCCATTGCTTACAAATCGCACTTGTACACGTCGGCGGAAATGCGTTTTTCCACAATTGAAAAAATTCTTACAGCAGTTCAGATGGCGATTCTTAAAGAACGCTCTCTTGCTCAAGGTAAACGCATTCTTATGGTCTCGCCAGTGCCCGCTCTGGAAGCGGTCATGAAAGCGAGTGTTCCGAATTCTAAAGCTTTACATCCTCGTTGGATTCAGTGGGGGAGTTCATTGACATCGGCTGGTGTCACTTTTATCTTCGACCCATCGTTACAGACACAGGAGTTTTTACAATATGAACAAGCTCATCCCCCTTCGTCGTCTTTGCTTCCTCTTGATCGGTACAAATGTATAATTTCTCCAGTATTGGGGTATCTTCCATAGATTCACATGCCTGAATCATTCCCCGTCGTCGGAGTGGGAGTCCCACGGTACATAAAAAAGCAATAATTATGCAAATAATAACCATAATGTATATATATATATATATAGTACCTAGAACCAGGAAGTGAAGTAGATAAAACTACAGGGAAGAAAACTTCCACATTTATGACTTATCCAGGTCATTATAAATGGTCCAAACTGCAGCCAATCAGGCGACAGCACCCTCTAGAATGCTCTCCTCAGAGGCTGAGGCTCTCAGATTTTCTACCGCACGTCGTGTGAAGGGAGTCTCCTGAGCTCTGCTCAGTATTTTTCCTATTCTTCACAATTTACTTCTTTCAGAATGTCTTCTAAAAGATCTCTATTTCGACCTTGTGAATCTTGTGGGAAGCTACGACTGTTCTCGGAAGATCCCCACAAGAAATGCATTTATTGCCTGTATCCTGATCACCAGGTGAGAGACTGTAAGATCTGTAGGACCTTCCCTCAAAAGACTCTCAGAGACAGAGAGGGACGTCTGCTTCTGTGGCTACAGAAGATTAAGGATCAAGATAACCCTTTATCTGATGTGGGGAGTATTGCCTCAGGCTCTACAGTGCCCTCTAGGAAGAGGGTTCCTGAGGAACTCTTATCTTCTGGGGCTAAGGTGTCGAGAAAACAGCAGTCCTCTAAGGGTGCTGAAGTGCCTTCCTCCTCAAAAAAGGCTCCTCCACCTTCAAACAATAAGCCTCTTCATACTACCCCCCCGAGACAAACTCCGAAGTCTCTGGCTTCAAAAAGAATTTCTGAGAAGAGTTTACCTCAGAATAAGGCACCGTCGTCGACGGCATCGACGACGACTCCGTCGACGATATTTACCGTCGGCGCTACAACGACGTCAACTACCACCTTCTCGTCGCCGAGACCTCAGATGATCATGTCGTCGGCGTCTTCACCGTCGACGCTGGTCTCTGTCTCCGTGAAACCAATTTCGTCGACGACGGAAATTAGATCTATCGTCGACGCCCCGTCGACACCGACGAAGATTAGAAAACTCCCGTCGACGACCACCTCGTCGACGGCCGCCTCGTCGACGAAGACTGCCTCGTCGACGAAGACTGCCTCGTCGACGAAGACTGCCTCGTCGTCGAAGACTGCCTCGTCGACGAAGACTGCCTCGTCGACGAAGACTGCCTCGTCGTCGACAGCTACTTCATTGTCGGTGGTTTCATTCACACCGGCTCCGTCAACGACGACTCCGTCGACGGTTCCCTCGTCGACGCTACAATTATCTGCTTGTACAGAATTACAGGTCTGGTCAGCTGCCGCGGCAACGGCGCCATCTACACCGTCTACGACACAGGTGCAATTACCACCACTAACGTCAGCATCTTCTTCTTTGTTGCATAGACGGGGTTCTTCGTTGGAGATCCTTTCTCCACTACATATTTCCCCAACTAAAGTACCTCTAGAATTACCTCAACAATTACTAGATTATGGGGAGGACGAGGACGAATCTGAGGACGATGACAGATTTCGCACTGCCAGGAGCCCATCAGAATTGTTAATCAAATATCAAGAGGATGATCAAGATGATGATGAACCTTCCCCAGAGACTGTTGCTCCAGCTCAAGAGGCGATTCCATCGGCACAAATGCCTTTGGCTCTATTGAATAATCTTCAATTCATGTTGGATGATTATTATCGCCGTTTTCCTCCATCTGAATCGGCTTCATCTATTCCACCAACGCCTGTACCTCAAACTTCTGTTCCTGCATTGAGGTCACCCAGACCACCGTCTCCGATACCTTCTCATCATTCCGATGAAGATCACATCTCTGACAACGATAGGGAGGAAGGAGAGTTGGACGACAGATCGCTTCTTACGGAGTGGGATGATTACCAGTTACAAACTCCATCTCCTTCAACTCCAGCTCCCATCGATTCTCCTCCTGTTGACATCGGAGGATTTCATCTTCTGATGGAAAGGGCAACTCAAAGGTTTCTCCTACCTATGGAAACCAAAAAGGATGAGTGCTTCTTATACGATTTTAAAGATCAGACGAGGAGACAGGTACGGACCATCCCAATAATTGACTTCATCTGGAAAGAGGGATTGAAGGTCATGAAGGCTCCTGCCTCTATTCCTGCGGTCCTACCTCGCCTCGACAAAAAATACAAGGCGCCAGATAACACCCCGGCATGCCTCATAGGGCAACCGAAAGCCGATTCTGTTATTGCCCAGGCGGCACAACGGCGAGCTAGGAACCCATCTTCTCAGATCACAGCTCCTCCAGATAGGGATGGCAGACGGTTAGACACCATTGGAAAAAAGGTGTCCACCATGGCAGCAACAACAGTCCGTGCTGCTAATTCACTGGCCATTCTAGGCCGATACGACAGACAGATGTGGTCGGAAATATCTCCTTACATCGACATGTTGCCAGAACCATCCAAATCGGAAGCTTTAAAGATACTGCAAGAAGGAGAACGTATCTCTGCAGAGATCATAGACTCGGCCGTGGATGTTGCATCCACAGGTTTTAGACAATTAGCAGGGGCCGCAGTACTACGACGACAAGGCTGGCTCAAATCAACGTCTTTCCGCCAGGAGGTTCAGGCAAAGATAATTGACATGCCGTTTGATGGTGAGTCTCTTTTTGGCCAGCATGTGGACGAGGCCCTTCAAGCCATCAAAAAGGATACCGAAACTGCAAGATCTCTGGGTACCCTCCAATTTCGGAAGCCGCCCTTTCGTGGAGCTAGGGGCCGTGGCTCCTTTTCTGGTCGAGGAGGATATAACCAACAAAGGTCATATCAGTCCTTCCAAAACAATCAACGCTACCAACCTCAACGTCAACAATCTTATGGACAAAGAAATACCTCCTATTCACAGAATAAGAGAAGGCCTTCCTATCGCGGACGCGACACTTTTAAGAAACAATGACAACCGCCACCTGCCACCTATTCTACCGCCTACCCCTTTAAAAGTTGGAGGGAGAATCTCCCAGTACTACTCGAACTGGTCCGATATAACATCAGACAAGTGGGTCCTGGACATTGTGGCCAGAGGCCATGTTCTAGAGTTCATAAAGATCCCTCCAAGCTCTCCTCCAAGAGGCCCACCGCCAGCTCATCTCAAAGAGCTTTTTTCCCAAATAAATTTGATGCTAAAAAAGGGAGCGATCGAGAGAGTTCCTCAATTGCAAAGAGGAACAGGGTTTTATTCAAGGTTCTTCCTGATCAAGAAAAAATCGGGAGAATGGCGCCCCATTCTGGATCTCCGTTCCCTCAACAAATATTTTAAAAAGTTGTCCTTCCGGATGTTAACGCTTCAAGAAATACTTCATCTCCTTTCTGCGGGGGATCACATGGCTACTCTCGACCTCCAGGACGCATATTTCCATGTACCGATTCTTCCCAGACACAGGAAATATTTGCGGTTCAGAGTGGCTGGCAGGGACTTCCAGTTCAAGGTCCTTCCGTTCGGACTACGCTCCGCACCCCGTGTATTTACCAAGGTTCTAGCTCCGGTGAGCGCACACCTACGCCTGGAAGGGATTCAAATCTTTCCGTAATTAGACGACTGCCTTATCAAGGCGAGTTCTTTTATGGTCGCAGACGCCCACATTCGCAGATGTTTGTCCCTCTTCCAATCTCTGGGACTTTCCATCAATCTCGACAAGTCTCATCTCGTTCCATCGCAAGGGCAAACGTTTTTGGGAGCCACGTTAGACACTCAACTGACACAAGCATTCATCTCAAAAGAAAGGCAACAAAAGATTTGCAGCCTTGCACACCTATTGTGCTAAAAAAAGTACGCTTCAGTCCGACAGTTAAAATCATTCCTGGGGATGATTTCTTCATGCATTCCTTTACTTCCCAACTGTCGTCTCAAGATGAGACCACTGCAAGAGGAGCTCAGCCATCAATGGTTGCAGGTCTCAGGTTCCTTCAACGACCTCATTCGCATTACCTCCCGGATGAGAGAAGCCTTACTCTGGTGGACTCACAGAAAGAATGTAAAGAAAGGGTGCGCTTTCCTAGTAGAAGCTCCAAGTTTCACCATCACTACGGATGCATCCCTCGAAGGGTGGGGAGCACATCTTCAAGGGCTCACGGTCAGCGGCAGATGGAACATCCAGCAACGAATGTGGCATATCAACCTTCTAGAATTGCTGGCCATCTTCCTAGCCCTAAAATCCTTTCGCACCATCATTCTGGGGGCATCGGTATTAATTCGGACAGACAACACAACAAGTATGCACTACTTGAACAAACAAGGGGGAACAAGGTCTGCCCGACTCTCACAACAAGCCCAACAAATTTGGGACTGGGCGATACGACACAGGATCAGCTTGTCAGCAATACATGTTCCCGGAGTTTCCAATGTCTTGGCAGATTCCCTCAGCAGATCAACAGTATCCAATCACGAGTGGGAGTTACATCAACCAACGTTGGATCGAGTATTTCAGTTGTGGGGTCGTCCCGATCTAGACCTGTTTGCGACCAGTCAGAACCGCAAATGCCCATTCTTTGCAAGTTGGCTTCCCCACAAGGGGTCACGCGGGAATGCCTTTTCGATGAACTGGTCACAGATCTATGCCTACGCTTTTCCTCCGATACCGTTGGTTCCCAGGGTACTCCGGAAGATGAAGAGGGAACACTGTCGCCTAATCCTCATTGCTCCCAGGTGGCCTCGCCAGTTCTGGTTTACCGAACTCCTCCTTCTGTCGGAATGCGATCCCATTCAGTTTCAACCAATACCGAACCTTCTGTCCATCCAGGACGGACAGATCTGTCATCCGGATCCTCCATCTTTGAGATTAGCAGCCTGGCGCCTGAGCACTTTGAATTTTCTCATTTGGATATTCCTGCGGAATGCAAAGAAGTCTTAACCAATGCTCGAGCACCTTCCACTATTAAGACGTACAGGCTTAAATGGAAGAGGTTTTGCTTGTGGTGTCAAACTGCCGCCATTCATCCGATCCATGCAAAACCGGAGCAGATCCTACCATTCTGTTTACACTTGGCAAGATCAGGCCTGTCCCATTCAACTCTGAAGGTATTTCTTGCGGCTATTTCAAGATATCGGCAAGATGGTTCCAACTCTCTTTATTCAGCTAGGATCATTCAGCAATTCTTCAAAGGATTGTTTAGGATGTTTCCTCCTATCCGCCGCCCATCTCCATCCTGGCATCTGAACGTGGTGCTTGCACAGCTTATGCGACACCCCTTTGAACCTATTCATAAGGTGGATTTAAAGTTTCTTTCCTGGAAGGTGTCTCTGCTGTTAGCATTAACATCGGCTAGGAGAGTCAGTGACATTCAAGCCTTCACTATTAATCCGCCTTTTCTTCAATTCACTTCAAACTCGGTAGTGCTACGTACTAATCCCAGTTTTATACCTAAAGTACCTTCAGACTTCCATCTCAACGAACCAATAATTTTAAAGACTTTCTTCCCTAAACCTCAATCAACTGCAGAAAGAACTTTGCATTCGCTTGACATCAGAAGATGTCTCAAATTCTATTTACAAAGGACTTCTTCCATCCGTAAATCTGACCAGTTATTTGTGGCGTATGGGAAAATACGCCAGGGTCAACCAATATCCAAACAGACCATAGCTTGTTGGATTTCTGCTGCAATTTGTCTTTGCCATCAACAAGCAGGAAGATCATTACAAGCAAGGCCAAGAGCACACTCTACTAGAGCAATGTCTTCGTCTACGGCTTTGTTTGCTGGTGTGCCTCTCCATCAAATCTGCAGAGCTGCAACATGGTCCAGCACGCACACCTTTACCACGCACTACTGTTTGGAAGCTGCCAGTAATGCAGACACATCGGTGGGACAAGCGGTTCTCCGTAATCTTTTTAGATAAGGTGAGCCTCTGTTCTACCCTCCTCCTTTTTCTTTCTTTTACTGCTTTCTTAGACTAATGTTACCTATGTTTAACATTGCTAGACGTATATGTATATATAGTTGGCTATATATATATATTTATTTATTCACATTTATATATGTTCATATTCGCATACATTGGAACTTATAGGTATGCCATTGCATGAGGTTTCTTGTACATAGAACAATGTTACAAGTGCAATTTAACAGGCATTTTATGGATGTACTGCTTTGTACTCTGATTCAGGCATGTGAATCTATGGAAGATGCCCCAATACTGGAGAAGAACAATAGTTACTTACCTGTAATCTGTGGTTCTCCAGTATTAGTATCTTTCATAGATTCACATGCAACCCACCCACCTCCCCTCAGAGGCTCGTTATACTTTCTTGTCACTTGGTACACTCTTGTGCGAGAAAATCTGAGAGCCTCAGCCTCTGAGGAGAGCATTCTAGAGGGTGCTGTCGCCTGATTGGCTGCAGTTTGGACCATTTATAATGACCTGGATAAGTCATAAATGTGGAAGTTTTCTTCCCTGTAGTTTTATCTACTTCACTTCCTGGTTCTAGGTACTATATATATATATATACATTATGGTTATTATTTGCATAATTATTGCTTTTTTATGTACCGTGGGACTCCCACTCCGACGACGGGGAATGATTCAGGCATGTGAATCTATGAAAGATACTAATACTGGAGAACCACAGATTACAGGTAAGTAACTATTGTTCTTATACCGATGGTTCTGCTCAATCAGCTGTTGGTTCTAAACATGCTTATTCGGCGGCCTGCGCTATTGTGGCAGGCTCTATGGTTGACGGTGATTTTAAGTCTTCCTTGGTGCACACACAAGCTCTTGGGGACTGTACGGCTGAATTGGCTGAGCTACGTGCTTTAGTGTTGGCTCTGGAATTCGCTGATCCCGATGTGCCCATGCTTATAGTGTGCGACTCCTTTTACTGTGTGCAATCCTATAATGATAATTTGTTCTTTTGGTCTCAAAATGATTATCAAGATTCTAAAGGTAGCGCAATAAAACATAAAACGCTTTGGGTTCGAGTGGCCACTCTTAAGGAACGTTTGCCACTCACGCATGTTATCCATACTCTTGGCCATCAGCGTGTGGGAGCACATGCTGTTGGTAATTCTTTGGCTGATGAAGCAGCCAAATCTGCAGTAGCCACATGTTCAATAGCAGCAGTAACTAGGTCCATGAATAAAATTGATAATGATATTCTTGTGGCTATAGCTGCGACGAAAAGTGGGACGGAGTTCCCACAAGGTTTCCCTTCAAAATATTCTTATCATTTATCACCTGAACAGGTCCCATTTGCTATTATACCGTCCGTTGGGGATCGGCTGATTCCCAATGAGGACCGCAGTCTTCCTTTGATCATTGCTGCGCATGAAGGCATGGCATTGGCACATGCTGGAGTTTCAGCGACAGTGTCACTCTTACAGCAGCCTTATTGGTGGAGTGGCTTGTATAGGCAGACTCGTAATTATGTCCTTTCTAGTGACATTTGTCAACAGATCAAGCCATCCACAGTTGCACGTCCACCTCACACACAGCTATACATTTCAAATCATCCATTTGGTTGTATTTACCTTGATCACTACGATCCTTTGACGCCAGACACTGCATATAAACATATTTTTGTTGCAGTGGATTCGTGCACTAGATTCCTTTGGGTTTGGCCGCAACGTAGTGCTGACGCTCGAAATGTCAGAGATTTGCGTGTCTTTTTGGGACATTTGCCTGCGGCACCTTCCATTCTGACCAAGGTCCGGTGTTTGCCTCTAAGGCTTACAAGGACGCAATGAAGTCGCTGGGTGTGCTGATGCAATTTTCGTCTCTATACAGGCCTGAGGGCAATTCAGTAGTGGAGCGAATGAACCGTGACTTAAAGCAATCTTTGACAGCTAGAGTCTTAGGGGCTCATTACGATGGCGGGCGGACATCAGTCCGCCCGCCATCGTTGCGGTGCTGGGACCGCCCGCCAGACGTGCGGCGGTCCCACCACACATATTAGGATGCGCCCACCAGTATGGCGGGTGCATCCCGGGCCCTTAACATTGCGGACGGTGCTGCTGGATGCAGCACTGTTCGCACTGTCAAAATGGCATGCACCACGCGGTCCCTGCCACGCACTGCAGGGAAATGCAGGGGGTACCATGGGTACCCCCCCAGTGCAGCAACACCCCCCCCAAACAAGGGGGGCCCGCAACAGGTCCCCAAACCCAATCCCCGCCAGCCTTTCCATGGCGGCATCGCCGCCATGGAAAGGCCTTTCATTACCCACATCCTAATTTGGTGGACAGTGCCTGCTAGGCACCACCACCATTTTAGGAGCCCTGCACGGTTCGGTTCGATTGCCTTCCACGGTGAAGCGGCGGATGGACTTTGCGTCTGCCGCGGTACCCACCGCTATCCTAATTGGGCGGTGGGTAAAACGCTTAGTGACGGCGGAAGGACTGCCGGCCCGGCGGTGGTGGTCCTTCCGCCATCCTAATGAGCCCCCTAGGTACTGGCAGGGGTTGGCTGACTAATTTGTATGGGGTTCAACGTGCACTAAATAATCTCCCTAGAAGATCTCTGGGTGGGCGGACCCCATACAAAATGCTCTTTGGCATTAAAATGTTTGTGCCAGACCTTGATGGTCTAGACGTTGCGGCTGCTGCTGCAACATGTGACGTAGATAACCATTGTGCTATGTTACAGGATCTACAAAAGACTCGAGATGCTCTTGCAAAGGATCATTTGCCCCAGTCCATGGATGCAGCAGTACTGATTCCTGTAACTGGCTGGCTTCCTAAAGTTGGTGATCTGGTACGAGAGAAGTTGGAGAACAAAAAAGAATTTGGTCCATCTCATCGTGCACCAGTACCATTTCTTGGATTGAAGGGTACTCGTACTGTCATTTTACCTCCACTGCCTGGTCGAAAGGAGAATCGGTTCATTTCCATTGAACATGTCAAGTTAAACCATTTGGCCGATACTGAATAGTATGCCTAGAAGCGTTCCTCGGCGGGATGATTCTTACACCCTATGTCTTCCACAACAAACCCTTTGCAACTGGAAAGCGAAGTGGAGACCTCCATTGATTTGTTGCCTGTTTTGTCATCAACTTCAACTGCTATGCGTCATGACTATGCTTCCCCGCCAGTGGAGCCTACTGTTGATGTTCTCGATACTACGCTCCATTCATCTTTTAATGCAGATCGGCCCCCATTGTTTCGCCTGGGGGCTAGTGGATATTATATGGACAGAGATAACTTTTCGTCAAATTCTTCATCGTCTACCTCAACTTCTACTAAGGCGGAGCCCCCAAGTCAAACTTCCATTTTCCTTTCATGGTTTTGAAAAACGTATCTGGTTCCTTCATGGACTTACATATGGATGGTGCTGACGATGGTGTTCCTCTTCATGTGGATTGGGTTTGTGACAGTTTTTTTCCTTTGAATAAATGGCCATTATTTACCTGAACGCTCTGCTGTCCATTCGGTCGATGGAGTATTGGCCCCACACACTTGGTCTCACAAAATGAAAAGAGGTCAACCCCACGTTAACATCTCAGCATTTCCAGTCGGCGATGGTATAGTTTGGGATAAAGTTCCATATGAAATTTATGGGCTGACGGAAACAATTCAAATGCCATACGTCTTTCGTGTCTCATTAGGTGATGTTGTTACACCAGGACTGCATTCCGATGACTGGGATGTTAATGCAATACATTCACTGTTTTCAGATTTAAAATATTACACTGCTTTTAAAACTGAGGATTTGTATTAAAATTCTGCTAATTCTGCTGATTTATTCTGTTTTCAACATTATGGTCATAATTTTTTACATAAATCCAGCACGGTCAGAACTCAAGTTAATTATACTCAATGGGAACATTGTCCTACACCGTTTCGGGGTAGTTCGCAGACACAGAAAAACAAGTTTGTCTATTTTTCTGGCTATAATCTCTCCTACCCAAAAGCTTATTATTATAGGTTGAAAGCGCGAACACACGAAATTCATGCTGACCCATACTAAATTGGTATATTCTTCGACTTTCATGAATGGTTTATCCTTGAAAGGTTATGATTATTGGAAGGACATGATTGGTTTAAAATCTATATGGGGTACCAAAGATTGGCAGGTGCAGGGAACTGAACCATTACATTGTGCGTGTTTGATACCATCACAGCTGATTTTCCTGAATCAGACTGTACAACAGCCTACTTGCTTTGGTTTAGCTACTGCTAAAAATTTTAATATATCCTCGTTTCCATTACTGGCAGCTTGTGGCACCTGGCAGCAGTATACGAATTGTACTCTAGATGATTTGAATGCTATGGTCCAAAATGGTACCCTTAATTCGTCCACTATTAATCCCTTGGGTTGGTTGAGTAATGCTTGTTAGTAGGCCAGACCCTCGTTTCCCACAATCACATTCGTTTACTACATATTCTGTGGGTAAATTATGTCAGCAATGGTTGGAACATTCTACATTGTCGTCTGTGAAACAACATCTCTCACTTTTATCTGGCGACATTGATCTGGCAGTATTCCTTTCAGGTCCAAAGTCACCTCGCCCTAAACATTTTACGTATGCTGCTTATAATGAATTTTGGAAACTGTCCCAGATGGAGGCTGCTTTTCGCTTAAGATAAATTGATCAAGACAATATGAGGAAAGTTTTAGATGTGGTCGATAATAGTATTAATACTTTGTCTTCTCGTGTTTACACCTTGGATAATATTGTTTCATCTGTTATTGATATTGTACAGAATGATGTGTCTGTGTTGTATCATGGTCAGAATCAATTGCGCTCTGTAATGCAATTTGGTTGGACTTTACAAACGTAAAAAATGGGAAATTACCATGGGATCATTTGAATGCTACTGCCCTGTTTTTGCCATTCAATCTGACAGATAAACAGAATCTTATGTCCATGAAAGATTCTACATACACATTGTTACATATTGAAAAATTAGAACAGCTACCCTTTTCTATAGCGGAGACTGGCACCTTAGTATGGTTAATACACTGGGTTATCTCATTACCCATTTCCCTATTTCAGTTTACTGCGTGCATGAAACATTATCTGATTGGTAGATTTGTGCCCCTTGGTAGTAATTTCCTGCACGAATTATCGTCCTTACCATTCAAATTTCACTGTCAGCATGGTGAAAAGGAGGTTTTCTTAACAGGGGAGGACTGTGATTCTACTGTGGGACATGCCTTAGTATGCACACAAGTTAAGCTTCACGGCGCTTGTAACGTCTCGGCGCCTAATTTAGCCTGTTTTCTAAAAGGAACACCAGTCCCTTCAATAATTCCCACGCTAACTTTGCTTTCTAATGGAAGTTATCTTATCCTGAATAACCACAACTGCTGTGGTTTACGGGCCGGCATTCCGTATAGAGTAACTGTTTCCCACCGTGTTATTTGTTGCAGCAATGTTCTTTTTCCGCCCCCACACGGGAGTGTAGATAGTTCGCTGTGGCCTTCCATTCTCACTTTAAAAACAGACTTCAATAAACTAAGCAGACTCAAAGCACTATTGTTTCAACAATAAGTCGCTCTCACTTCGGCTCGAGAGACCTTCGAATTGTAGGTGGCTAGAACATCTAGTGAGATTCAGTCCCTGCTGAATACAAATCTCCCACTCTATTTTGGGGAACTGGTTCATCAAATATTTAATGCGTCTGATACTGAAGGCCTTGCACATTTTTTTAAACTTGTGGGATCCGGCCTTGTGTCCTCTTTTCAGATGGTTTTTGGAGTAATACCGGCTTGTATTGATTCTATTTTTTCCAGCGCCTTCGGAGGTTTTACGTTGATCCTCTTGCTGGCGTGCGGTGTGCTGGTACTTCTGCTCCTGTTACGCAATAGCTGCCCTTCATGTGGTACTGCGCAGACCTGACCAATTGCGACTATACCGTGAATGAATGCAACAACTTTTTGGATGCTTGCCATTGGCGACGCTTGGTGTGAGCTATGGACTTACCTTTAGCTTTGCCTATTTCACTTGCGTGCAACCTGTGTTCTACTGCCGATAGTGCCCTTTCTGTTGGGCCTTGGATATCTGCCTCTTCAATACATCACGCGCTGACCTGAATTATGATCTGTTGATGGGTCCTTTACTGGCCCATGACCAGGCCTGTTCTGGGGATGGCCGTTTGATGCGTGCGGCTGCACTTGGAGTGTTGGCAGGCTGGAATACCAGTGAGGCTGCACAGCGCCTCTTGCAACATAGTTTCATTGAATATCACGCAAGTTGCCCGGATCTGTTCCTGGAGCCATTGGATTATGAAGAGCACGTATGTTCATTCGAACTGCTCAACTGGATGGCGTCCCTCTTTGCTATGAACGACAGGGATGACCTTTTGGAACGACTTGCATTCCACGGTGCACATAATCTGGTGAATTTTCTGGACTCGCCTTAATAATTTTTTTTTCTTTTTCTCTCTTCCTTCCTTTAACATTTTCAACTATAAAAAAAACAACAAAAAAATCCAACTGAGATAACCGTGTCCTTTTGCTTATTAAAATTCAACTTTTTTACAGGCGTTTTTTGGCTCTGCTTACCGTTGCATTCTCTTTTGCTACATGCTACAACCTGCCCAAGGGGAGGGTGTCACGTGGCCAATGGGGACATTGTCGACATTACTAAGTTAGCATGAGCCCTACAGCCATGATGCAGATTTTGCGCACGTTACTACATGGCTTTATTTTTGCACGACTCTGTTTATGCCTTTCACATGAGAACTGTCTGCTGTGTTCATTCTCTGCCTGTTCCTGGAGTTTAGCCTGAACATTGTGAGCAAGGTCAATAAACAATGCCCATTGTTATTCTGTTCTGGTCAGGTCCTAGCACCTAGACAAAACATACTAACGCAGCTGCTGCTGGAGACTCGCACTTTTATATTATCGGGATGCATGTTTAGGTAAGACACAGTTGGAGAGGGACCTTTCCAGGGAGAAGAGCAACAGGCACCTACGATGTAGAAATACCATCTGTAGTCTGAGGTATGGGGTCTGCTGACAAAGCCCAGAGATCTTCTATTATATAATTATACTTCTTCTTGCCAAGGGGAGGGAGGTTAGGCTCTATAGTTTTTTCTCCATTGTCTTTGTATGATGACATCTCCCTTTATGATATATGGCCTAGCTGCAATGCTAACTTTATTGGTGTTATGCATTTTTCTGCTTGTTGTGGCACGTATACTGCATGTTAGAGCACGATAGTTAAAATAAACATTTTAAACTATATTCGTGTCTCTGTCAGATCTTATTGTGGACAGGTACGAGAGTGTGAGCAAAAAGGTGAGTCTTCTTACCCCGATTCCTGAGAGATCCGGGAGTGTTGTGTTCTGGGGTGTCTAATCATTTGCTTCTCCGTGAGTGTGTAGGAGAGCGAGTGAGACACTATAGCTAGTCGGTCCTGGGCTCGTGGGCACTAAGGTGGTAGGAAGGCACAGTCCCTATACACCGAGGTCCCATAATCCTGCGCCAAGTTCTGTGTATGTGCAGAATCCCTGCAACAATACACATTGTTAAAGTAAATATAAATCTATTATAAGGCAGCTTCCATAGGGCGGTACAGAGGAGCAACACATCCGTCCATATTACGAGTTGGCTTTTCCACAAGGCAACTGCGGTGGCAGGATTACCATCTAAAGGTTGGGGGTGCATACTCACCCCTTTCCTGTTCTTCCCAGCAGATTTTGACGTGGATCACTTTCTCCAGATACCCCCTACACATGAGCATCTTCACCCCAAGGAATACGACTCCATCTGCGGCGATATACAGGTAAGTGCTTTTTGTACCATGTACCTATTGCCAGGACTGCCCATATATGGGTTGGACACTGGCAAAGGTAGATGGTATTTTTCCATGTGTATCATGCATATGTGTGCATTCGACACATACGTAGTGAAAATGTACACACATGCTTTGATAGATATGGAAAACCATTGCCCGCGGCCAACTCGTAATACGGCGGTCAGGAGACCGCCAGCACTGCGGTCTTCTTGCGGTCACAGTCTTTTTGGCAGTCTGACTGTAAAACTCGTAATCAGGCTTTAAGCAAGTAAAACTTCGATTAAAACTAAAATGTACTTGTTAATAACCCTAAATATGTAAATTAAAAAATAATTAATAAAATGCTCTCAAACGTCTATCTCTTTACATAAACTGCCTAAAAGACAAAAGTACAAATTGAAACAACAGTAAACTGCCAGAAAAAAATGACTACCACAAACCAACAAAGTGATATAAGAAAGTAACTATACATAAATTATTACAAAATTGTAAATTCACCCAAATAGTGAGTAAAAATAATCCTAACTACCTCAACCTCTACAAACTACCACCAAATTTACATTTAAAATGAAAGTCATGTTTTTTCATCCAAGAGAAAAGAAAGCACTTGCTCCACATTACAACACTGCCAACAGAAAACCTGCAAAACCATGTGAAACATATTAACAGAACATACATGTAAATATATAAAACAGAAGTCATTGCATAATTATAGATGTAAGTAACAAACGTATAAACTTTAAAATATTGTATATATTTATACTATTACACTACTTTCAGATACAATGACTGAGGCAGCAAAGTATATTACTTCACAGAAAGGAACGCAGATACTAAATCACATGGTCTACACCTACAGCCAAGAAAATGCATCAGCAAAAAATATAAACTGGAAATGTACCAAATATTATTCTAATGCCTGCTATGGGAGGGCAACTACAAAAGATGATGTTGTAATTCATGTAAGTGAGCCCAACAACCCCCAAATGTGACAGAAATAGAAGTAAGGGAGATATTAAAAGATATGAGAGTGGCAAGCACTAGTTCCAGGAATCCACAACCAAAATCCCTAAAGATATAGTGGCAGATGTACGACCATTTACTGCAGTGGAAAACGTGAAATCGGCCCGTTTGCAACCACAAAAAAGGGTGGTGGTATGTACAAACGCTATTTTGCGAGTTAATGACTCGCAAAATAGCGTTTGCGAGTCACTATTAGGAAGGGGCATGCCATGGGCATCCCTTCCGAATAGCGAGTCAGAATGGTTGTACCATTGTTTTGCGACTGCATTTGCGGTTGCGAAACACTCGCAGTTTACCACGTACTTCAAGTAGGTGGTTAGCCACTCGCAAATGGGAAGGGGTCCCAATGGAACCCCTTCCTCTTTGTGAATGGGTGCGAAAATATTTTTTAAGAGCACCCAGTGGTTCCAGGGACCACAGCCTGCCCTTTAAAATGAAAAGAAAACTTTTCATTTTTTTAAATTTAAAAGTATCCCGTTTTCCTTTAAAGAAAACAGGCTGCATTTGAAACACAATATTGCTTTGTTGAAAAAGCAAACACAGCCATGGGGGTCTGCTGTCCCCAGCAGGCCGCCATGCTGTTTTTATAGGCCATTCCCATTGGGTCGCAGATTGCGACCTGCCTCATAAATATTAATGAGGCAGGTCATTTGCGACCCCATTAGGAATCGCAAACAGTGTCTCAGACTCTGTTGTACATTCCATTTTGCGAGTCGCAAATTTCAAGTTGCAAAACGTTGCAATTTGCGCCCCGCAAAATGGTAGGGTCGATCATCTGGCCCATACTGCCTAAAGTCCCCGAAAACACACAGGCCAACTATCACCTATTCCTACTTTAAAACGTTTAATTACATGAACTAAAAAAGCCACCAGCGATACTTTTCCTGTCCCTAGAATATATCAAGATATACAAATACCTGAACATTTAACAATGGTACAAAATGAAGAACCTTTCCTTTTACATTACAACCTAAATAATGAGAAATAAATGCTAATATTCTCCACAGCAAATAACTTACTAAAACTTAGCCAATGTCAAACGTGGATGGTGGATGGAACCTTCAAAATGTGTCCCAAACCATTCCCTCAGATATGCACCATGCATGGTGAATATCAAAATATATATATTCCTGTTATATATGCCCTATTACCAAATAAGCAAAGCAGCACTTACTACGACCTCTTAAACCACATTATACATAAAACAAATAACTACAACTCTCAAAAAATAATAATTGACTTTGAGCAATCCATGATTCAAACCATTTTTAAAATGTACCCGCACACAGCCAGACAAGGCTGTTGCTATCATTTCAATCCAAGCATATGGAGACACCGTCAAACATCTGCATTAAGGGCCTTATTACGAGTTCGGACCGCCATACTTACAGTGGTGGTGTGACCACTGCGAGCTTGGCAATCCAACTGCCGTATTACGAGATGGGAGTATTGACTTTGCAAAGACCACGGCTGAACCGCTGACACTGCCAGCACACTGCAGACTGCCGGAGTCGCAGGCGAGGCAAAGCAGCTCCCATAGGATGGTACAGAGGAGCTACACCGCCGCCTGTATTATGAGTTGGCTTTCCGAAGCGCTGACTGCAACAGTGGAACTGCCAGCTTCAGGTTGGTGGAAACTAAGGATTTGGGGTGCATACTCACCCCTTTCCTGTTCTTCCGATCAGCATTCAATGTGGATCCCTTTATCCAGGTCCCGCCTTCACAGCAGCAGCATCTTCACCCCGAGGAATAGAACCCTGTCTGCGGCAATACTCAGGTAAGTCCTTTTTGTACCATATACCCATTGCCAGAACTGGCCACATATGGGTCAGACTCCAGCAATGAGTAGGTGGTATTTTTCCACATGTATCATGCATATGTTTGCATTCTACACATATGCAGTCGTAATGCTCGCACATGCATCGATACATATGGAAAAGTACTCACCACCGTAGCAAGACCTCGGCAGCCGCACGGCAGACACCGAGGTCAACTTGTAATACCGCCGGCACTGCGGTCTTCTAGAGGACATGGCCACAGTCCTTGGGTATGGGACAGCGAAACTCGTAACCAGGACCTTAGTGTAGAATATTCTACAAACAGCCAATTTGAATTTGATTTTTTTTTTTAAATGATAGTACTAGCATATGTCCCTGTCACAGAGGTAGCCAACCACTACAATTTACTAATACAAAGCCCTTTTCTGTCAACAAAATGAAGACAAACTAAGCTCCCAAATGTATCAGTTCGAAGACACTTGAGTTGGCAGGCTGCATGTCTCCGTACACAGATGCTAACCCAAATTCCAAATACCATGGTGGAAAGTCTATGACAGCACCTTGGCAGAGGAAGCCAAATCAAACAATGCAGTGGAAGGATGGCACAATACCTTCCAGTTCACACTAGGCAGAACCCAACCTACACTCTCTAAATGTATAGAAGCATTACAAAAAGGGCAAAGCTACCAAGAACAATGAATGGAACAATCTGTCAGGCTAATGTCCCCTAAACATAGCAGACAAACCAAAAGAATGTATGACATGCTACAACGTAAAGTCTAAATCTTTGTAAATAACAAAGGAGTGGATTGCTTGGAAATAATGGCCAAAAGTATATTAAAACATTCATAATAACCTACCAAAGTCCCAAAAAAATCATAAAATTCTAACCAAGGTAATAAATCATTTTGTTACAAATAATAAATATTATATTTTATTACATCAGTCAACAAATTAAATATAATTGAAAAATTAATGAAGACTGAGATTTGTTTTTCTGTTTCTTTATTGGTTTTACAACATGAAACAACCTCAATAGTCAGTCTGGGGCCCAAACCGGTATCAGGAACAATCACAGTGGAGTTACAGAAGCGTGTTTTGCCACACAGTCTTCACCTGATATGTCAAGGTCCGCGTGGGATTTCCACGACATAGCAATCAGCCGCTTGGAAAATATAAATGCCAAGTTGATAAACCTGTATAGGTACTTATCCCCCTTGGCCCAATGGAAAATGCCCAACAAGCAGGATTCTGGGATGGCTGAAACCACGCCGTCAACCAATGTAGAGGTGGCCCGTGCAATCTCCCCCCAGGCCCGCTCGATCACCGGGCACTCCCACACCATGCGGAAAAAGCCCGCATCCAGCATACCACATCTAGGGGATATGGAGGAGGCAGTTGGGTACAGTTATTTTATGCTCTGTGGCGTTAGATACGTTTGGTGTTGGTAACTAAACTGCATAAGGCAAAAGCAAGGGTTGCATGAGACCCCTTTCACCTGCTGCAGGGCTTGGGGCCACTGCTTATCTGAAAATTGTGTCCGAAGGTCCAGTGTCCAACGTTCGCTGGCCCTAGTGTCTTGGTTGTGGTTGGTGGGTCAGTAAGGCAGTGTAGAGGGCTGTGATAAGTTTGCGTGCACCCTCATGGGACAGTGATGTGTGCAATGGTAGTGCAGTAGGTGGCTCAGTGCGACCCTGGCCCCAATGTGTGGCAAATGCTCTTTTCACAGCACTATAATTCAGGAAATGCCCCACTGGAACGCCATATTTATCCATGAACACCCGGAAGGTCAGGAATGTACCCTCCTCGAAAAGATCCTCCATGTGTTCTATTCCTGTGTCCGTCCTGCTCGGTATATCGTGATGACGGCTAACTCCCTGAAGCACTGCTATGTGCAAAACAGGAAGCAATGGGGAGTACAGGGGGTGAGTTGTGTTACCATGTATATATTTTTGCCAGCAGAGTCGCTCAGTCCTCATCTGATGCGTCTCATGTGGGAAGTGTAGCCCGCTCATGCCCCATATGAGCTCCACTGATTGATTATTCAAGGCAGCAAAGAAATGTGTGGGAAGTGTAAGTGGTAAGGCTGCAAAAAATGTACAACATCCATGGTAGGATGAGCATCTTAGAGATTGCTACCCGGCCAACAGGCGAGAGCAAGAGCGATGTCCAGAAAAAGAAGGGACCTTTCAGACTGAGTTCAGTGCCCTGTTTACATTTCCCTCCATGAGATCGCCTTCCAAGAGATAAATCTGTGTTTCCAAATATTTGAACTTATAAAATTGTCACATGAGCCTAGAGTGGGGTAACGCCCCTCTGTCCTGCTCTAGGATCGGGCATAAGGGGAACAGGCAGGACTTGATCCAGTTCACCCCGAGGCCCGACACGGCCCTAAAGCCGTCCAGCATTTTCATTAGATCTGGAAGTGAGGCTCCAACGTCCATCAGATATACAATGGTGTCATCGGCGTGCAAGGAAACCATGCGATGGATGCCATGTGTCTCAATCCTCCACTGTCAGGCCTGCAGTCACAGCATACAAGCCAGAAGCTTCATGGCAAGGGCAAACATCAGTGTGGACAAAGGATAGCCGTTCCGTCGGGCCTCTCTGTATGTTGAAGCTGACAGAAATCAACGGCCCCGTTTAAACCATATAAGGCGTGAATCTAGCTGAGATATCCAGGGCCAAAAAGCATCTCCCGCAGTGTCGTAAATAAGTAGTCCTACCCCAGGGTATCAAAGTCCTTTTCTATGTCGAGGGATACTGCCACCTGTACCCCTGTACCATCTGGGTTGCCCTTCAGTAGGCAGAGAAGTTACCTAATGTTGAGGAATAAACCCATTATGATCAGTGTGTACTAGAGTACCAATAGTAGGGAGCAGTCTATTCATCAGAAACTTCCCTAGTATCTTGTAGTATAGGTTCAATAGTGACAGCGGCCTGTAGGAGCAAACATCTAGTGAGTCCCATCCAGATTAGGGAAGCACCACTATCAGGGCCATGCAAAGTGAGTCCAGGAGCTGTCCTTGCCTCCAGGCCTCATTGTAGACCTCCAATATCTTTGAGATAGCGATGCACTAAAGGTGGCATAATATTTTATAGGGAGGCCATCCATTCCTGGGGCCTTATTATGAGCTCTTTGAGATATGGCAATTCGGAGCTCCTCAATTTGGAGAGGGGCATCTAGGCCCGCCGTCTGAAGCAGATTCAGTCGGGGGAGAGGAAGCCCCCATAAGTAGCCACTCAGTCTTTCTGGGGAGGGACCCTCTACCTCCACAGAGGGCTTGATAGTAGGTTACAAAGGCATCATTTATGTCCCCTTGAGTGTTGAGGACAACACCTCTGCCAAAACGTATCACTCCTATTGGTGGACATGTCTGGTCATCCCAGACCAGCCACACCAGCAGCCGACCTGCACGATCCCCCTCGCCATGTAGTGGGGCCAGCTACTGAGTAAAACTAAGCTTCACCAGGCGTGCCTTGCGGACCATGTGGTCCTTCCACAGCTGTCTCAGCTCGTCGGCTTTTGTGGCTTGCATTAGCAGCGTAGTCTCAAGTCGCCTCAGCTCCCACTCACGAGTCAGTAGATTCTCCCGCAAGGTTCGCCAGACACCCCACACGGAGGCTATGCATTGTCCACTCACAATCATTTTCTGTGCATCTCATTTCACCATTCCAAGGAGGGTAGAGCCTACATTTAAGTCAAAGTATTGAGTAAGGCTTTGCGGAAGGGTGCATCCTGGCGTGCCTCAGTTTGGAGCCTCCAGGTTGGTATGCGGGGGCAGGTACCTCCCCACCGGATCTTCAACTGCAGCAGACAGTGGTCTGAGAGCGTGTGCGCCAAATACTTTGCAGGGAGGATGGTGATTAATGAAGACTGAGATAAAATATTATGTAAATTATTAAAATAACAAATGTAAACATCACCAACTAAGAAACTAAAAACAAAGTCAATCCATCACATAAATTAAATAGTACACATAAAACACACAATTCCAAATAACAATCACTTAATATTTACACAAACAATATATCCTATTTCCCACCCCAAAAAAATAATATAAAATAAAACAAACTTCCATAGCTGCAGATCTTCCTCTGTATCCACATAGTCAAAAATAGTAATCCAGGAAAAATATTATCCAAAAAGCCGCAAAAAATGCAAAAAACCCTAATCCAATACAAATCTTTTGAAGCAATCCAAATTATCTAAGAGCCATTAAAAAAAAAAAAGGTTTTAAAAAAGTAAATGCTCCTGGAAACCCCCAAAAAAGGAACTCAAGGTAAAAAGCATTGGTTTATTATAAATCAAAATTGATTTTCTTTTAAAACAAAAAAAAACCTATCAATGCTCATAGAACACTTTTGTAGACAAAAACCTGTAAAGTACAAAAACCCACTGCAAAACAAATTATATTCACCAAAATACATATACATCACACTTAACCATCAAAATATAAATAAGATAACACAATTTAACATAACAATACATTACTAAAATAGTGTACGAAAACCCAAAACTACTACCAAGTGAAAAACACTACTATTAATACATTAAATATACCCAAAAACCACAAACAACACTATGGGCCTCATTACGATGGCAGTGGGACCACAACTGACAGCAAGTTGGTGGCGGTGCCACCGGTGACAGCCCTTCGTTCTGACCACCATGTTACAATGCTGTCGGTCGGGCCCTTGTCTGCCGGGGGACAGACTGCCCCTCCGCCAGGATCAGTGATCCCGATGGGGCGATGGTCAGAATCGTAATCCCGAATGGAGGCGGTCCGACCACCATGTCAGAAAGGGACTTTGGGGGCCCCAAACAGGTCCCCTGTCTCTCGTTGGCCACTGCTCACATCCATGCACCACATGGTGCAGGGCACACAGTGCATGGATGTGCACAAAGTGCTTCTTTACACGGCGGCTTGTGCTGCAGCCCTTTCCCTGGGCCGCATACATATACAAGGCAATAGTCATTGCAGAAACGCGTTAACAGCCAGAAATAAAATCGAGCGAAGAGATACATCCTAGCCTGCTGTGTCGGTGTCTGGTTACTGATCAGGAAAGGGAATTGGTATGTATATTTATCAGCAAAACAAAGATATCGCAGTTATTTTAGAAATATCCAATTATTAGAATAGGAAGCGATATAAACCATACCCATGTATAACTCGATTTAAGTGTAGTCTCTAACTAAACGATATCCCATAACTTAGTATTGTCTTAAGTATTCCCAAATCGACATCCGTCATGTCGCAACGTGATTCAATCAGAAAAAATGTGCGGCGGGTATGGCTATGGCTATCGTTTCCTATTCTAATAATTGGATATTTCTAAAATAACTGCCATGTCTTTACTGATATTTATATACTACTCCTGCCACTTTAAGATGGCCGCCGCATTTTCTCGGGTTGAACCACGTCGTGACGTAACAGACATCAATTTGGGATTATTTAATACAATTCAAAGATGGCGTCTACCGTCCACGCCAGAAGTTGTCTTCGCTTACTCGGCGGACGACGAAGCATACTACTCTTCACAGCCGGCAACAAACAGTGAGTGTTGGGCGCATATCTATGGGATCCACTGCGAGTTTGGCTAGAAGGTTTCTTCTTGACTTTTCGAGAGTTTGCGCTCGCTTACATGACTAGAATGTTTCCTTATCACTTTTGAATAGTTTGCGCTTGCTAAGAGAACTCCTTGGAGTGGCTTGCACTGTTTTTGCCCAAAGTAACCATAGGGGCATACGCTTCTAGGGCTATTATTCGCTATTGATTACTTGGCAATGACTTACTTTATAAGTTGGCCACATATAGGTTCCCCGAGGAATTTTCCTGAGTGGCATTCTCTTAGTTACCCCAGGCAAATATAGGGGCTTAAACTTTAAGAGCAATTCTTGGATAATTATTGTTTTGCTATTACTTAATATTTAAATACTGTCGTTCACCAACTTTACGCTAGACAATGCCTTATTGTAACCGAGTGGCATGCATTTCCACTACACAGTACTTGCATTTATTCTACCCCAGGTGACCCGAGGAGGTCACGCTATTAGACTAATATCATCACAACTAATATCATAAGAGACATGTGTCAGACTATGAATAGTATGCATCTTTTTGTGATTCAGCTGGCCGTGATCCTAGTTAGAACTTGTCCATACCGATGCACCCCGAGGAGCTCACGCCTCATGATTGATATTAGGACAGATTTGTCCCATTTCTCTTCTTTAGTGTTATGCGTTTATCTCGTATTGATAAAATATGGAAGATTGTCTGACTATTGCTTTTGGGTTCATGTCAGAATATATAATAAGTTATTGTGATACCTTTGGGATTTGGATTAGAATTGTATTTATTTCTTTTAGATCTCTTGGATTTGGGATCTGTAAAGACGGTGGAATAAAAGACTTCTGAAACCGCGACCTCAGCTTTGAAGATTCTGTGTGCTTGGAGCAATTGTTGGAATATTGAGAGAAGATTTTGGTAACTAAAGGGGGGACATTTACTATTCCCACTCCAGTCTTGCCATATTGGGGGAAGGTGTTCGACACTTAGGGCCGGATTACGAGTCTGGCGGTCCACAGACTGCCAGACTCATGTGGCGTGATGGTGGAAGTCTCCCGACCGCCCTATTACTATTTGGGCGGTCGGACCACCACAGCCCCACTGCAGCCGCCAGGGGTACCGCCAAGCATATTATGAGTTTCCTATCCACCAGCTGTGTCATGGAGGTTCCTCCTCAATGAACACTGTGGAGGAGAGGAAACAAAGGTGGTCCTGCAGGTCCCCCTGTGCCTCCTCCTTGTGTTTGCTTTTTTCGCCCTAAGATGGCAGGGTATGCCCAGACATGGGTCTCTTGCTCACTTTGCCACTGGATTCAAGCTAGCCTGGCTGATGAGGGGTGTTACACCGAAACCAGTCCCAGGATGCTTGTTTCCGGTCCAGGGAAGACCAGGCTTGGCCGTTCGGTCTGGACTGTTCCCATGAGGCACAGGGTCAAGACTGATTTGCAAATGGCTGGGTCTGAACTGGGGTGGCGAAGTGAGCTAAAGAACGATGATGGATTCAACCCAGATCTGTGACTGGGGGTGAGTGTCTGAAAAGTTTCAGCGCTCCGTCCATCATCTCCTTGTGTTTGCTCCGCATGTGGATGCACACCAGTTCTTGCACTGCATGGACTTTCAGTCCATACCGTGCAGGAGCTGTTTTTGGTGTTCCCACTGCTGTGCCCATTTTCAGGGCACCGACTTGGGAACATAAAAAAAAAAAGCCCACCAGACAGGACAGGAGTAAACTCCTAATCTGGTGGGCGGTCTGACCACAGCTTTGGAGGTACGGCAGTGGGGCGGACCCGGCGCCGCACCGCCAAAGTCGTAATCAAGCCCTAAATGTGTGACATTTACTAGTCCCACTCCAACCTAAAGCTATTTGAAGAAGATGTTAGACACTAAAGAGCTAAAAATTACTATTTACACTTCAATCTAAAACATTTTAAAGAAGCCTACTACAGATTAAGAACTCCATACTCACACACTTTTTGTAAACTACACAATACAATAACATCTAATCTAATAACAGTATACAAAACTACAAACATATATATATATATATATATATATATATATATATACATATATATATGTTATATTTATATTTAAACATCAAAACATTTTTTAATTAAAATTAATAAAATCATAATCCAAAATTAACAATCATAGATTACAAAATAATTTAAACCAATTTTTTTTTAAAATGTAAAAAATATAATTTTATAATAAAATTATAATTGAAAAAAAAAAGATATATATTTTTCACAAAATCTTTACATTTTGAAATTTCCATATAAAAATATTTACTAATTATTGTACTTTATTACAATGATGTTTATGTTTTGTTAATTTTTAAATTATTTTAATATTTTTATAAATTAAAAGAGTATTTTACAGTTTATACCATTAATTCATAGTTTAATTAATAATAAACATTACTTTAAAACATTAAAGTAATAAAAGACGTTTTAAAATTGTAAAATATTAATTTGCAGATCATTAAAATTATTACCATACATTTCACGTTTAAAAAAAAAACTTCCCACCCTTATCCCCTAAAAGCCCAGTATTCTGCCACCAAAAAAAGTATAAAACCATTATTTATATACAGTAGTACAACTGAAAATACACGTCAATAATTTCATAACTAATAAATGATCTTACTAAAACACAAATAAAAGAATTAACGAACATATACAATTAAACACACTGCAATAAATTACATACAAATTAACACTTACAAACGATATTACATACAACCAATCAATGTTTTTACAAACTATTAAAAACAACACTAAAAAGTATTTTTTAACTTCAATATTCCTGTTGACGATAATTCTGTAATCCTGATATTCTTTACAAGATATTTTTGTTTCTATATTTACTCCAGATACCTCAGAAAATAGTCCAGATGTGAAAAGGTGCAGTGTGTGCAAATAAAAGGTGTATTTCCTTGTTTTTGAGTTGTGTGAGCACCATGTGTTTGTCCAAGTCATCTCTCAGGGCTGTATTCAGATTTCCCCCCAGAACCAAGATGCCCAGAAGCAGCTGCAACAACATTGTTCCAAATGCTTCCATAGCTGTTGCGTTCTGTTTGGGCGGGTTATATACAAAGCATAAATAGAGGCTCATGCCATCACATAGTCCCGTCTGCGCTACATACCGCCCCTGGGTCTCTGTTCAGGTCTGCTGAGGGAGATATGGCATCAATTTTTTAATAGCAATCTAAATCCTCTTGGAGTCAGTGGTGTAGCCAGAATGGGCAAATAGTTTGTGGCCACTCCTATCCAGTGCCTTACAGGTGTTACCCTTTAGGTGGGTGTCCTGTAGCATTGCGATATCCAGAACATGCCTCTTAAGGGATTGTGCTACTATCCCACTCTTAACCATAGTCCGCCATTCATTAATGTTTCATGACCTTATAATATCATGGTGTGGCATCTTAATTAGTGTCAAGTGCCAACTTCTATTTGGGAATAGCTAGAAAAAGACTACAAGGACGCAAATTAATCGTAGCACTAAACCTGACAAGATGGGCAAGAATAGGGCACTGTGGGATAGCTGGGTGCCCCTGCCCAAAGGATACGATGTCAGGATGTGTAGGGCTATCCATGGGTACTCGTGAGGAAATGGTGTGTATTATAGGGTGTGGTTGTGAAACATCATTGTGTAATACACATACCAATCCCTTTAACACCAGTAGTTTTTTTTTGTTAAACCCTCTAGTTCAATCCTGGGTAACTGTGGCACTGAGCAGCAAGGCTTACACTTAGAGGTCGATTCCGATTCGGGCCGGAAAAAGCACCGACCGACTCGGAGCCGGAAAAATTACCGACCGACACGTACCAGTGGCGCCCGACACGCCAAGTACGATGCAAGCCGCGATAAATCCGACCGACACGTCAGGAAACCAAGCCGACCGACCGAGCCGCTCGGAAAATAGCAATCCGGCCGGAAAAACACGCGAATCCAACCGACCGACACGCACCCGGAACAAATCCGACCGAATCGTACCCGCCAACTCCAACCCGCAAAGTACGATGCAAGGCGCGAAAAACACGACCGAGTCGGACGGAGGACAAGCCGTACGACCGACACGCATACAAAACCGAGCCGAAGCAACACAATACACCGCGACCGACGCGTACGCAGCATACAAAACTGCACAAACACAGCGTGAACGAAACGGAAAACACCGTACGAGACCAATGCAGGGTCCGACTCGGTCACAAGAACGTTTCCAACATACACAAACAGCACAAAGGAAAAATCAACCAAAAAAGGCCAAACAAGCAATTACCAAGCCAATAAATACTGGGGGGTGGGGACAGAGAACAAAGACACACCCACAACTCCACCTATATAAAGGACACAAATCACTACCATGAGCCTTTGCAAATGCCATTCCACTGCCAGCACCCAAGAGAAAGCAACCACACACCCACAGCTCATCCCTCACACAAGCCACACACCAGCAGCACACCAACAAATACCTACCTCACATACACCCAGCACAACACACACCCACACACCCTCACCTGCACACCAACACACACATCACCCACCATCACCACCCATCACCATGCCCCCCAAGAAGAATCCCAAGTTCCTAGATAGTGAATTGGAAGTCATGGTAGACGAGATCCTCAGGGTGGAGCCACAGCTGTTTGGCACTCTGGTCCAACAGACCCCCATGTCGCAGAAAACCAAGATGTGGGAGAGGATCATCAACAGGGTGAACGCCCAATCACCATGTCGGCGCACAAAGACGGACATCCAGAACAGGTGGTATGACGTGCGCAGGAGGGTACGGGACCTGCTGAAGATAGACTACATCAACAGCCAACACACCGGCAGTGGCCCTCCTGCCAAGCCAATATACCTCAGGCCCTGGGAGGAGAAGGTGCGGGCCATCCTTCCGCCAGTGAGCGTATATGGACTAGAGAACATCCCAGAGCCTGGTGAGTACACAACAAATGTACACAATAAACTGCCACAAAACACACACATCACTGTCAAGGGGAGAGTCAAACCATGCACTCATAGCAATTACACAGCAACTAGAACAGAATCATCCCAAAATGTGTATGTCAGTCAGATAAACACAACACATGCCATCAAAAAAGTCACATCCAACTGTGCCAACACATGTACAAACACAACCACAACTACAGCTAGGCAGTGGCACAAATAGAACTAACACACACATCCACACATGTAGCCACCACAACAACACCAACACACAGTGAAGACCACTCAAAGGAAGGAATTCTGTGTATGCTGGCCAAGTCAGTGTAGCCAATAGCATCATGGGAGTCGCAGTCACACATATTGCCCCCCCCACAACTGTCCCATCAACACCACCATGAACCATGCGCACATCACAGGGAGTGGAGAAGGACTCACAAGATGGCTGACACTGGCTACTGCTGTGAGGAGCACAAGGCCCTGCTGGCAACTGTGCACCAACAAACAGCAGGACACCACTGACTGACATCCTGAGAGACAACTTCCACTCCCTGCAATGCAAGCACGTTCCATGGTGGGATATCTGGCTGGCTGGGTGGGAAGGGGGACTTGCAGCACTGACCATAGTCACCAGTACCTCCCCTCACACCCCCCCCCAACACAAACTCCACAGTACCCACCTGGTAGAATGCAATGCCCTCCATCCTAACACAAGATCCCACAAAGCACCACCACCCTGGGTTATGTTGTGTGAAGCACAGGGACACTCTTGGGACTCTTAGCCAAACAACTGCCAGGACAACACTCCCAGCCATCCTGTCAGCACAGCCAGCCCACCCCACAGGGAAGCAGAGTCAAAAGGAAGGAAGCATGGGCATGCTGGGAAGGGGGTGGAGGCAATAGCATGATGGGAGTCGTAGTCACAGACATTGCTCAGCCTCACAACTGGCCCATCAACACCACCCTGAACCATGCTCACATCACAGGGAGTGGAGAAGGACTCACAAGATGGCTGACACTGGCTACTGCTGTGGGGAGCACAAGGCCCTGCTGGCAACTGTGCACCAACAAACAGCAGGACACCACTGACTGACATCCTGAGAGACAACTTACACTCCCTGCAATGCAAGCACGTTCCATGGTGGGATATCCGGCTAGCTGGGTGGGAAGGGGGACTTGCAGCACTGACCATAGTCACAAGCACCTCCCCTCCCACCCCCCCCCACACAAACTCCACAGTACCCACCTGGTAGAATGCAATGCCCTCCATCCTAACACAAGATCCCACAAAGCACCACCACCCTGGGTTATGTTGTGTGAAGCACAGGGACACTCTTGGGACTCTTAGCCAAACAACTGCCAGGACAACACTCCCAGCCATCCTGTCAGCACAGCCAGCCCACCCCACAGGGAAGCAGAGTCAAAAGGAAGGAAGCATGGGCATGCTGGGAAGGGGGGTGGAGGCAATAGCATGATGGGAGTCGTAGTCACAGACATTGCTCAGCCTCACAACTGGCCCATCAACACCACCCTGAACCATGCTCACATCACAGGGAGTGGAGAAGGACTCACAAGATGGCTGACACTGGCTACTGCTGTGGGGAGCACAAGGCCCTGCTGCCAACTGTGCACCAACAAACAGCAGGACACCACTGACTGACATCCTGAGAGACAACTTACACTCCCTGCAATGCAAGCACGTTCCATGGTGGGATATCTGGCTGGCTGGGTGGGAAGGGGGACTTGCAGCACTGACCATAGTCACCAGCACCTCCCCTCACACCCCCCCAACACAAACTCCACAGTACCCACCTGGTAGAATGCAATGCCCTCCATCCTAACACAAGATCCCACAAAGCACCACCACCCTGGGTTATGTTGTGTGAAGCACAGGGACACTCTTGGGACTCTTAGCCAAACAACTGCCAGGACAACACTCCCAGCCATCCTGTCAGCACAGCCAGCCCACCCCACAGGGAAGCAGAGTCAAAAGGAAGGAAGCATGGGCATGCTGGGAAGGGGGGTGGAGGCAATAGCATGATGGGAGTCGTAGTCACAGACATTGCTCAGCCTCACAACTGGCCCATCAACACCACCCTGAACCATGCTCACATCACAGGGAGTGGAGAAGGACTCACAAGATGGCTGACACTGGCTACTGCTGTGGGGAGCACAAGGCCCTGCTGCCAACTGTGCACCAACAAACAGCAGGACACCACTGACTGACATCCTGAGAGACAACTTACACTCCCTGCAATGCAAGCACGTTCCATGGTGGGATATCCGGCTAGCTGGGTGGGAAGGGGGACTTGCAGCACTGACCATAGTCACAAGCACCTCCCCTCCCACCCCCCCCCACACAAACTCCACAGTACCCACCTGGTAGAATGCAATGCCCTCCATCCTAACACAAGATCCCACAAAGCACCACCACCCTGGGTTATGTTGTTTGAAGCACAGGGACACTCTTGGGACTCTTAGCCAAACAACTGCCAGGACAACACTCCCAGCCATCCTGTCAGCACAGCCAGCCCACCCCACAGGGAAGCAGAGTCAAAAGGAAGGAAGCATGGGCATGCTGGGAAGGGGGTGGAGGCAATAGCATGATGGGAGTCGTAGTCACAGACATTGCTCAGCCTCACAACTGGCCCATCAACACCACCCTGAACCATGCTCACATCACAGGGAGTGGAGAAGGACTCACAAGATGGCTGACACTGGCTACTGCTGTGGGGAGCACAAGGCCCTGCTGCCAACTGTGCACCAACAAACAGCAGGACACCACTGACTGACATCCTGAGAGACAACTTACACTCCCTGCAATGCAAGCACGTTCCATGGTGGGATATCTGGCTGGCTGGGTGGGAAGGGGGACTTGCAGCACTGACCATAGTCACCAGCACCTCCCCTCACACCCCCCCAACACAAACTCCACAGTACCCACCTGGTAGAATGCAATGCCCTCCATCCTAACACAAGATCCCACAAAGCACCACCACCCTGGGTTATGTTGTGTGAAGCACAGGGACACTCTTGGGACTCTTAGCCAAACAACTGCCAGGACAACACTCCCAGCCATCCTGTCAGCACAGCCAGCCCACCCCACAGGGAAGCAGAGTCAAAAGGAAGGAAGCATGGGCATGCTGGGAAGGGGGTGGAGGCAATAGCATGATGGGAGTCGTAGTCACAGACATTGCTCAGCCTCACAACTGGCCCATCAACACCACCCTGAACCATGCTCACATCACAGGGAGTGGAGAAGGACTCACAAGATGGCTGACACTGGCTACTGCTGTGGGGAGCACAAGGCCCTGCTGCCAACTGTGCACCAACAAACAGCAGGACACCACTGACTGACATCCTGAGAGACAACTTACACTCCCTGCAATGCAAGCACGTTCCATGGTGGGATATCTGGCTGGCTGGGTGGGAAGGGGGACTTGCAGCACTGACCATAGTCACCAGCACCTCCCCTCACACCCCCCCCCAACACAAACTCCACAGTACCCACCTGGTAGAATGCAATGCCCTCCATCCTAACACAAGATCCCACAAAGCACCACCACCCTGGGTTATGTTGTGTGAAGCACAGGGACACTCTTGGGACTCTTAGCCAAACAACTGCCAGGACAACACTCCCAGCCATCCTGTCAGCACAGCCAGCCCACCCCACAGGGAAGCAGAGTCAAAAGGAAGGAAGCATGGGCATGCTGGGAAGGGGGTGGAGGCAATAGCATGATGGGAGTCGTAGTCACAGACATTGCTCAGCCTCACAACTGGCCCATCAACACCACCCTGAACCATGCTCACATCACAGGGAGTGGAGAAGGACTCACAAGATGGCTGACACTGGCTACTGCTGTGGGGAGCACAAGGCCCTGCTGCCAACTGTGCACCAACAAACAGCAGGACACCTCTGACTGACATCCTGAGAGACAACTTACACTCCCTGCAATGCAAGCACGTTCCATGGTGGGATATCCGGCTAGCTGGGTGGGAAGGGGGACTTGCAGCACTGACCATAGTCACAAGCACCTCTCCTCACACCCCCCCCCACACAAACTCCACAGTACCCACCTGGTAGAATGCAATGCCCTCCATCCTAACACAAGATCCCACAAAGCACCACCACCCTGGGTTATGTTGTGTGAAGCACAGGGACACTCTTGGGACTCTTAGCCAAACAACTGCCAGGACAACACTCCCAGCCATCCTGTCAGCACAGCCAGCCCACCCCACAGGGAAGCAGAGTCAAAAGGAAGGAAGCATGGGCATGCTGGGAAGGGGGTGGAGGCAATAGCATGATGGGAGTCGTAGTCACAGACATTGCTCAGCCTCACAACTGGCCCATCAACACCACCCTGAACCATGCTCACATCACAGGGAGTGGAGAAGGACTCACAAGATGGCTGACACTGGCTACTGCTGTGGGGAGCACAAGGCCCTGCTGCCAACTGTGCACCAACAAACAGCAGGACACCACTGACTGACATCCTGAGAGACAACTTACACTCCCTGCAATGCAAGCACGTTCCATGGTGGGATATCTGGCTGGCTGGGTGGGAAGGGGGACTTGCAGCACTGACCATAGTCACCAGCACCTCCCCTCACACACCCCCCAACACAAACTCCACAGTACCCACCTGGTAGAATGCAATGCCCTCCATCCTAACACAAGATCCCACAAAGCACCACCACCCTGGGTTATGTTGTGTGAAGCACAGGGACACTCTTGGGACTCTTAGCCAAACAACTGCCAGGACAACACTCCCAGCCATCCTGTCAGCACAGCCAGCCCACCCCACAGGGAAGCAGAGTCAAAGGAAGGAAGCATGGGCATGCTGGGAAGGGGGTGGAGGCAATAGCATGATGGGAGTCGTAGTCACAGACATTGCTCAGCCTCACAACTGGCCCATCAACACCACCCTGAACCATGCTCACATCACAGGGAGTGGAGAAGGACTCACAAGATGGCTGACACTGGCTACTGCTGTGGGGAGCACAAGGCCCTGCTGCCAACTGTGCACCAACAAACAGCAGGACACCACTGACTGACATCCTGAGAGACAACTTACACTCCCTGCAATGCAAGCACGTTCCATGGTGGGATATCCGGCTAGCTGGGTGGGAAGGGGGACTTGCAGCACTGACCATAGTCACAAGCACCTCTCCTCACACCCCCCCAACACAAACTCCACAGTACCCACCTGGTAGAATGCAATGCCCTCCATCCTAACACAAGATCCCACAAAGCACCACCACCCTGGGTTATGTTGTGTGAAGCACAGGGACACTCTTGGGACTCTTAGCCAAACAACTGCCAGGACAACACTCCCAGCCATCCTGTCAGCACAGCCAGCCCACCCCACAGGGAAGCAGAGTCAAAAGGAAGGAAGCATGGGCATGCTGGGAAGGGGGTGGAGGCAATAGCATGATGGGAGTCGTAGTCACAGACATTGCTCAGCCTCACAACTGGCCCATCAACACCACCCTGAACCATGCTCACATCACAGGGAGTGGAGAAGGACTCACAAGATGGCTGACACTGGCTACTGCTGTGGGGAGCACAAGGCCCTGCTGCCAACTGTGCACCAACAAACAGCAGGACACCACTGACTGACATCCTGAGAGACAACTTACACTCCCTGCAATGCAAGCACGTTCCATGGTGGGATATCTGGCTGGCTGGGTGGGAAGGGGGACTTGCAGCACTGACCATAGTCACCAGCACCTCCCCTCACACCCCCCCAACACAAACTCCACAGTACCCACCTGGTAGAATGCAATGCCCTCCATCCTAACACAAGATCCCACAAAGCACCACCACCCTGGGTTATGTTGTGTGAAGCACAGGGACACTCTTGGGACTCTTAGCCAAACAACTGCCAGGACAACACTCCCAGCCATCCTGTCAGCACAGCCAGCCCACCCCACAGGGAAGCAGAGTCAAAAGGAAGGAAGCATGGGCATGCTGGGAAGGGGGTGGAGGCAATAGCATGATGGGAGTCGTAGTCACAGACATTGCTCAGCCTCACAACTGGCCCATCAACACCACCCTGAACCATGCTCACATCACAGGGAGTGGAGAAGGACTCACAAGATGGCTGACACTGGCTACTGCTGTGGGGAGCACAAGGCCCTGCTGCCAACTGTGCACCAACAAACAGCAGGACACCACTGACTGACATCCTGAGAGACAACTTCCACTCCCTGCAATGCAAGCACGTTCCATGGTGGGATAACTGACTGGGTGGGTGGGTGGGTGGGAAGGAGGTCTGGCTGTCAACCAAACACAATCAATGCAGACCATGTTCACACCCCAGAGAATACATAGAAATGCCCAAATAATGCAGGACAATGTGCCACACCAATATCAACCCCTGACTGTGACGACTTAGGACAATACAATGTACAGGCCCGCACCCCGAGGCACAGTCACAACTGTCAGGTGTGTCAACCACTGATGCCTGCAGAAACATGACATACATTGTTTGTGTCTCCCAAAAACAGGTGATGATAGGGACACAGCAGCAGACGCTGAGGAGTCCCAGTCCCAGGCTCAAGAGGATGCCGAGCTCACTGGCGTCGTACAGCCTCTGTCCTCCTCGGACGATGAAGAACAACCTGGCACATCCGGTGCAAGTCAACATGCTGCACCAGCAGGACCACCAGCTGCAGCACCAGCAGGTCCACCAGCTGCACCCCCTGCACCCACCCCTCCAACGACTGTCACCACGAATACCATCCCTGCCGACATGGACAGAATAAGGAACAACACCAGCGCAGTGACCCTGGACCAACCTGGGGCCATGGACACCACCACCACCACCAACCCCCAAGGTGGACCAGGGTTATCTGTGCGTGCAACTGCACACACTGCACATGTCAGCAGGGGTGGTGGGAGGGGTGGGAGACAGAGGTCGCTGCTTGCAGACGTTGCTGGTGTGCATGAAGACCCACAACTGGTACGCATAGCTGATGCGTACCAGTCCAGCACCGGAGAGCTCAGCCAGGTAGTGGGGCTCCTCAGAGACATCAAACAGCAGCAGGCTGCCCATCATGCCCGCTTGGACTCCCACATGTCCCACGTGGAGTCACACATGTCACGTGTGGACTCCCACATGTCCCGCGTGGAGTCCAAGTGGGATGTACTACATGAGATGACGGCGGTGCACAGGGACATTTTACAATGCCTCCGCCAGATGAACAGCAACCAGTCCACACCTCCCTGTGTGCCAACAACATCTGGTACCGAACAAACTGCAACTGCCACAGGGAGGGAGGAGGACTCTGGCGGAGAGTCCCCTGCACCGCAGCAGCCTGCACTTGAGGGCCCCCCCCAAGAAGAGGGGTCGTCCGAGGAGGGGAAAGTGAGAGGCTGATGGCCAAGCGCAACTCCCAGGAAGCCTGAACCTGTTCTGGATTTTCGCCTTTGTGCACAGACTGTTCACCCTGTTGATGGCAACACTACTCCCACACATTGCATGGGGAGTACAAGTTGGAACAATGTGTCAGACAACTGTGGCCCCGATACTGGGGATCCTGTCTACCTGGACTTTCTATTCATCTAGGAACTTGGGATTGCAAGATTCATGTACAGCACAATCCATCCTATGCACTATTATCACAGATGTATCACAATAAACACAATAATACACCATACTTGCCTCTGTCGTGATTCCAACGTGGGTGCTGTTATGGGGATGATGAACAGCAAAATTACACTGTGTATGCGAACTGCAACAGCAAGGACAACACAGGCATGTGAGTACAGGCAACGTGACACATATGAGGGAGACACACCACCAGGGCTACACAACACATACACACCTAGGCCATCTGACTCATTGCCTACACTGATGTTGCCAGGGAAGACGGTGCAATGCACAGACACCACACCCATTCCCAGTTGTAGTCAAGTAGCCCACAGGTGCAGTAAGCAAATGGCAGTCAAATGTGTGACCACAGACAACGCACATCACTAAGTGAAGCACAGGTTTATTACACAGTAGCAACATGCCGTAACCACTACAGATGCAAGGTAACCCCACCTGGTAGCGGGCACACAGTCAACAACTGTAGACAGAAGGAAGTCCATGGGTGTGGCGCACATCACCTGTAGGGACACAACAGCTACCAGCCTGGATGTGCAATCACGTCGTCGGTGGACACAGTTGACCAAACGAATCTGAAAGTACCCTGTGAAGGACAGAAATGACACACAGTCAAAAGCAATGCAGTACAGGACAGAACAGCAAAACTCATGCACAATACATGTTACAAGATACCCACCCAGAACCAAGTTAGCATGTCAACACTGTTGGGGAGTACAGCCCACCTGTCACCACACATCGCAACACACATCCTGTCAAGTAGCCCATGGACACACTCCAACAGCACCAGAGCACCACCCACACATCATGCCAACTCACATCATTCACATGACACCTCAGGATACTCACATTCAGCTAAAGAAGTTGGTGATGAGCTGTGTGCGGACATCACCATCACCATCATCATCATCATCGTCACTGGCATCGTGGTCCAGGCCAGGATCCTCCACAGGTGGCGGATGTTGGTCATCGTCATCCTGGATGAGAGGCAACTCCTTCCGCACTGCCAGGTTGTGGAGCATGCAGCAGACGATGATAATCTTGCACACTTTCGCAGGGGCATATGGGAGGGACCCTCCGGTCTTGTCCAGGCAGCGGAAGCGGCTCTTCAGGAGACCAAAGGTCCGCTCAATCACTCTCCTGGTCCGACCATGTGCCTCATTGTAGCGCATCTGGGCAGGTGTCACAGGGTTCCTGAGGGGTGTCAGCAACCACGGCATGTTGGGGTATCCCGAGTCACCTACGGACAGACAAGTGCACATCAGCTGACTTGGAAAAGTGGGCGGAATACTACAGATCAGATCACACACAATGGCACAAAGTCAGTACACACCGACAAGCCAGGCACGCTGGTTCTGCATCTGTGCCATCAACCTGGGGATGCGACTACTCCTCATCACAAAGGCATCATGTGCTGAACCAGGGAAACGGGCACACACGTGTGTGATGGTCATGTCTGCAAGACACACCACCAGTGCATTGACCGAGTGGTAGTGCTTGCGGTTCCTGTAGGCCTGCTCCTGGGCCTGTGGTGGTACCAAAGCCACATGTGTCCCATCAATGGAGCCAATGACATGCGGCATCCTCCCCAGGGCATAAAAGTCACTCTTCACGTCAGTGAGTCGTCGCAGTCTAGGGAAATATATGTACCGGTTCAGGAAGAGCAACATTGCCGCCAAGAAATCGCGGAGCACACGGCTGAACATGGTCTGTGACATCCCACCAGCAGACGCCACAGTATGTTGGAAGGTACCGGTGGCAAAGAAGTGTAGGGCTGCCATCACCTTCACCTTGGGGGTCAGCGCTGTAGGATACGGCCGGCCAGGCTGCAAATGTGGGGACAACTGCACTGCCAAATCCTCAATCAGCTGCCTGGTGAAGCGGTACCGTCGGATGCTGTCCCGTTCCACCATCGTTGCCAGGTCTGGGAATGGCCGATGGACAGCAGGAGCCCTGCAGTGCAGAGGAGAAGTAAGCAAGATCGTCAGTCACCCCACATATGCGGCATTGAACACACTCAAGATCCCAACATACATCATCATGAGGCACAACTACATGAAGTGTGCAGTACCGGAACGACATGTATGGTACATACATGGCCAACATCTGTCAACACGGTCCTACAGGTGGCATCAATTTGTCCCAGGTTGGCCCATTGGATATCATGATGCTGTGTCACAGTCACCCCCCAGTGACATGTGAGGACAGATGTGCCCCAGGCACCACAGCTCAACGACAGGCACATTCCCAGGGACCCTGTAATGCCACATGGACACTGGCATCACCTGGAGTATCATGTGTACACCACAACAAAACAAACATGACCCCCACAGGTAGTGGCCACACTTGCCATGGCAGGAGAGCCATGGACGTCTGTGACACACACGCACAACATCAGAGTCCATGCACACACAACGTGGATGTGGAGACTGTCTCCCATTGTGCACATGAAATCAGAGACATTGTAAACACTACATGCACAAAGACTGTGGAGGGCCATCACTATTGTGCCACTGGGACACCCTGGCTCAAACATACCGTCCCACATGGGACTCACGGGGTATGTGACATGACATACACAAACACCACTGTGAAATGTGACCATGGCACATGCACAGATATGAACAGTTGCACATCACAGTGGTCACGTACACGTAACACCCAGGATCCTGTCCCCATTAACACGTGCACAGCCTGGGGGTGGCTGCCCACAGGTGACACCCACAGGACAACATGTACACCAACATACACACAATAGGAAATGCAGCCTTACATGCCTTATGATAAGGTTTGGACAGGCTGTCGTGATGTAGGTGTGCCCCTCACTCCCTGGGAGCTATCTGTGGCTGGCATATGTCCATCTGAGACAGGCATGCTGACATATGCCAGTCACATGTACAGTGATGCGTTGAACAGCAATGGACCGATCGGTGTCTCCGGCCGGCCCATTGCTTTCAATGTGTGCGGGTACGCGTTGTACCCCTGTGCGCGTTGTACTGCAATGGACCGATCGGTGCCTCCGGCCGGCCCATTGCATTCAATGTGTGCGGGTACGCGTTGTACCCCTGTGCGCGTTGAACAGCAATGGACCGATCGGTGCCTCCGGCCGGCCCATTGCATTCAATGTGTGCGGGTACAGCGTTGTACCCCTGTGCGCGTTGAACAGCAATGGACCGATCGGTGCCTCCGGCCGGCCCATTGCTTTCAATGTGTGCGGGTACGCGTTGTACCCCTGTGCGCGTTGTACTGCAATGGACCGATCGGTGCCTCCGGCCGGCCCATTGCATTCAATGTGTGCGGGTACGCGTTGTACCCCTGTGCGCGTTGAACAGCAATGGACCGATCGGTGCCTCCGGCCGGCCCATTGCTTTCAATGTGTGCGGGTACGCGTTGTACCCCTGTGCGCGTTGTACTGCAATGGACCGATCGGTGCCTCCGGCCGGCCCATTGCATTCAATGTGTGCGGGTACGCGTTGTACCCCTGTGCGCGTTGAACTGCAATGGACCGATCGGTGCCTCCGGCCGGCCCATTGCATTCAATGTGTGCGGGTACGCGTTGTACCCCTGTGCGCGTTGTACTGCAGTGGACCGATCGGTGCCTCCGGCCGGCCCATTGCATTCAATGTGTGCGGGTACGCGTTGTACCCCTGTGCGCGTTGAACAGCAATGGACCGATCGGTGCCTCCGGCCGGCCCATTGCATTCAATGTGTGCGGGTACGCGTTGTACCCCTGTGCGCGTTGAACAGCAATGGACCGATCGGTGCCTCCGGCCGGCCCATTGCATTCAATGTGTGCGGGTACGCGTTGTACCCCTGTGCGCGTTGAACAGCAATGGACCGATCGGTGCCTCCGGCCGGCCCATTGCATTCAATGTGTGCGGGTACTCGTTGTACCCCTGTGCGCGTTGAACAGCAATGGACCGATCGGTGCCTCCGGCCGGCCCATTGCTTTCAATGTGTGCGGGTACGCGTTGTACCCCTGTGCGCGTTGAACAGCAATGGACCGATCGGTGCCTCCGGCCGGCCCATTGCTTTCAATGTGTGCGGGTACTCGTTGTACCCCTGTGCGCGTTGAACAGCAATGGACCGATCGGTGCCTCCGGCCGGCCCATTGCTTTCAATGTGTGCGGGTACGCGTTGTACCCCTGTGCGCGTTGAACAGCAATGGACCGATCGGTGCCTCCGGCCGGCCCATTGCTTTCAATGTGTGCGGGTACGCATTGTACCCCTGTGCGCGTTGTACCTCAATGGACCGATCGGTGCGCACCCATTGACAATGGGCTTGCCTGGCAACGGACGCGTTTTCGAATATTCGAACGAGTCGGTTGCTGGAGAATCAGTTGGTCACCCACAACAATGTTGCAAAATCATGTATGTCATGAAGTTGAAATTTTGAAGGATGCTGTGGGCGTGTTTTGGTGCTGCTATTCCATGGATTGGCCAGATTCAGAAGATGCAAACGACTTGGACCTATCACTTTGGACACAAGGGACAGTATCTGCCTCTCCAGCACATATATATTGCTGCATGTTCCCCTGAGAGCCCACTTGCCTGCACTACATGCTCCAGGACGACATCTGCCACTGCACTGCTGCTGTCTCTGCCCCTCTGGACCCTGCAATGGCACGTACTGTGGAGAGAGCCCCAGCCTTCAGCCTTGAAGAGAACCAGGCCCTGCTGGACAGCCTACTTCCACAGTACAGCAAGCTGTATGGGACACCAGGGGAGCAGGTGAGTGTTCTGTGCACTGCCTTTCTGAATGTGCATTTTGTCTGACTAGCAAGGCTGAGAGTCAGCACACCACTGGCTAGCAGGCTCACTGAGTAGTTGTCACCCCCCATAGTGTGTAGTGACTTGCACTGGACAGGTATGGTGCAGTGACAGTGCTTCTGAACAGGGTTTTACTCCCCATGCAATGATACCATGTAGTGACTTCTGGAAAACTGTCCATGGGCAGCCGTGCACTGCCTGGGTACACCATGTGCCCCTGTGATTGCGACATGTATATGCAACTGTGTCATGCACGGATATGTTGCATGTGTAGTAATGGCCTTATCACTTTGTCATCCTGACAGGCTTCTGCCCATCGGAAGCATGAGATCTGGAAGGACATCGTCCGGGCTGTCCGGTCCGTGGGGGTCTACAAGCGCCGGATCCGCAACTGCCAAAAGAGGTGGCAGGACCTTCGGGGCTGGACCCGGAGGATTGCACGGGTCCAGCTGAAGCTGTCGCCTCCTCGCAGGAGGGGCGGAACACGGACCCTGACCCCCCACATGCTCAGGATCCTGGCGGTGGTCTTTCCAGACCTGGATGGGCAGCTGAAGGCCAGAGAGCAGCAAGGAGGGGGTGAGTCAAAGACTGCACTGTGTACTCTGTCTAACATGCTATGTGCCCTCCTCGGGCCAGGTTGAACTACCACAGTACAGCAGTCATGTTGTCCAGGAGCCATGTCCCTCTATTGTGCACTGCCCATTCCTCATCTGATACCCAGGTGTGGCCCTTACATGCAGGGAATTCTGTCACTTAGGACTGTGTCCTTGCAGTTTGCTTGACTCAAGGTGGGAGACAGCATCTGTTTCCCTGACTCTGTGGTGGGCATCATGGGTGGGTCCATTGCTTACACAATGCCTGTATTCTGACATGTATTCAGCGTGTTACTTTGATCTGTGGTCCAATTGCTGAGCTGATCCACCACATGTGGCTGGGGTACCTGGCACACACCCATGCTGCGGGTGGGAACAATGTTTGGGCCCCAGGAGTATGTATATGACGTGTGTCACACATACTTAGCCAGCTGCCTACAGTCCAGGGCTCATCCCTCATTCATGTGGGGCTGGACAGTCATGCCTACTCCAGGCCATACAATACACTCTGTACTCCCACTCCCGTGTATCAGAGGACACATTGTGCACAGTGATTTGACCCCTCAGGTGTCTGCCTCTGTGTCAGTGTGCTGTGGATTAGTCGCCAGGACTGCTGTGGAGTTTCTTGGTAGGGGCTCAGCATGCCACTGGAGATGTGACCATAGGAGACGATACTTGTGTGACACATAGGTGTCTGATCAGCTGCCCATGCAGACTGGGGCATGTAAATGTGAAGTTCAGGCAGCTGTTCCCCATGCACAGCAGAGTGTGAGGGGCTCAGGTTCAGAGGGTAGTGTCACAGGTCTCCCATATGTCCAATAGGTATGACCTGGACAGATGAGGGTTAAGAGGATGTGTTGTGGGGGGATGTACATGTGCACTTGTGCAGCTCCAGGACTTGCATTCCCCATGACCTACTATTGTGACACAGTGCAGAGTGTTGTTGTCTGGCTGCAAAGTCATACATCACTGAGACAGTGATGTATGACTTTGCAGTCATGCCTCCGCCATGGCATGTGTCTACTGATTGGTGATCCTGCAGGGGAGTGACATGTGCTACATGCACACCATAGTGGCGCTGGCTATCAGGACATGGGTGCATCATGGTGTCTGTCGCTGGTATGCATCACATGCATTTCCTATTTGACTCTGGGCATCCCTTACATCCGTAAACCTGTACTGACTCAGTGGCAAGAGCTGTGATGTGTCCACACCGTGTCCTCTGCACTGTCCAACTACTGTGTACTTGGTGCATGTGTCAACACTGGGGTGTTGCAATCCAACAGACACCAGACAGATGGGTGCAAGGCCATGTGGGATGTGAGTGCCATGCTTGGCATCAGACTGACAATTGACTTCTCCTGTTCAATTAGTGCACTTTTAGCAATGTACAACTAATGATGCCAGGGCTTGCTCTGTGATGTGCTGTGCTCACAGTGGTGTGTGCGTTATGTGCAGGTGACTGATGTCTGTCTGTTTCCCCATTGTTTGCAGATACATCCACGGCCACGGAAGGGGACAGCTCCACGGACCAGGAGGAGCCGGAGAGCCAGACTGGGTCAGCAGCCGAGGAGTGGTCGGAGGGACCCAGTGGCACGGAGGGCGAGGGGAGCCACACCGAGGAGTCCTCAGCAGCATCCACCTCAGCTGAGGACCAGAGCAACTCGGAGGATGACTCCCTTGTGGAGGCGGGTGTCAGCAGCCACCACACCCCAGCTAGTGTTGCTGTCCCCGCCACCACAAGCACCACCACCGCCCTCCCATCGGCTCCCATTCCCCAGGTCCGTGGAGGCTCCCATGTCCGGGAGCGTGTCTCCTTTGGGCCAGGCACCGCACCCCTGCCCCTGTGTCCCCTGCTGCCCTGAGTGAGGAGTCTGTGTACCTCCTTCGCCAGCTCCATGTAGGGCAGACAGCCATGCTGAGTGTCCTCCATGCGCACACCGCGCTGTTGACTCAGCTGGTGTCGTTCATGGAGGGCATCTCATCGGGCATGTCTGACCTACAGAGGGGCAATAGGTCCATGGACTCCTCCCTGACGGCAGCAGTGTCCCTCCTCAAACGGTCCCTCACCCCTCCTGCCTCTGCTCCATCCACACTCCCCAGCACCTTACCCATCCCAGGCACACACACACTGGCACAGGCACACACCAGCACACACACATCCAGCACACTGACACACACGCCAATGACAAAACGCACACGCACGCACATTCAGGGGACTGAAGCCAGACTCACAGGGGATGGGGCCCTGGAACACACACACGCATCCACATGCACTGCGCAGTCCTCAGTTCCCTCTCCCTCCAAAGCACCCTCCCTTGCCTCACCTGCAACCCCAAAGTCACAGCAGCTCTTCCTCTGTGACCTCGGCCTCTTCCCCACCGATGAAGCTGCTCCAGCATCCCGGGGGAAGAGGAAGCCCACCCACACGGAGCAGAGTGCCCCTCGCCCCCGGACACCCTCCCCCAGGCGCAGACGGACTGAGGCCCCCACCCGCAAGTCCCCCCAGAGTGCTAAGAGCAAGACCCCGCCACCGCCCTGCAGCTCAGGCACAAGGTCTCCGTCCTCCATCCCTCAGGCCCCCACTGCACAGGTGCCCCCACCACACCCTGCCCCAGGTTCCCCCACCCACAGATATACCATCCCCAAGATGCTCCGGCCTTCTCCCCTGCCACTTGCTCTCCCAGCACCACACCCCCCGCTGCGCTTGTCTGTGCCACTGATGTGGTGAGGGTGTCCTCCCCCTCTGTCCAACCCACCTTGCCTGTTCCCCATTCTCCTCCCCTGGAGGTAGGCACTGCAGTGGAGTCCACTACCGCCCTGTCTGACTTGGGCACTGCAGTGGCGGACCTGTCCACCCCATCTGCAGGGTCCACTGCAGTTGTGCCGGCACCCACGACATCTGTGTCATGCCCCCAGTTGTGCCGGCACACACCATGTCAGACACCTCCACTGCAGTTGTCAGTGGCTCTCCAGCACCCACCACCCCTTCCCTGACTCCCCCTGGTGAGCCCTGATCCTGTCCCTGCGGTGCCTGGCCTGCCCCCGGTTGCCCCTCCTAGTGGATTGTCCCTGGTATTGTGCAGGCATGCGTAGGGTGACATCTGCCAGTGTCACCCTGTTTGAACTTTGACAATGGACTGGCCATTGGCCTTTGCTCTAATTTCTTCTGGACGTCGTTATCAAACAACACATATGCTGAATAAAGCAACTTTCTTTTCTCTAGTGCTCATTCTTCAGATGTACATGTTGTTGGTGCAGCTAACCATGCCCTTGCTGCAGTGATGGTGATATCTGGTCTCATGATTATGAAGTGTTACTGTGCAGGAACCCATGTGGTCCAGGGGGAATGTGTCCTATCATGTGGTGTATCCATGTCATCAATAGCAGCATCTGAGGGTGTCATGTGTTCAGTATTTGGCAATGGGTTTCCTACTTACATTGGCAATTTCATATCTGTGGCTTCCACCCCTGCACATCTGTTGTGCCTGCCATCGTTGCATTTGTCTACTTCCCTGACCGTGTTGCCATCTCCAGTGGACATGCAGGTTTGGGCATCAATGGGGAGGGACTCATCCGTGTAGTCAGTGCAACATTGCTATACAAGTGTGTTGGATCTGTGCTGATGATTCCGTTGGCACATCCATGACCAGGCTGATGTGATGGGAGCCCTCATTTGGTGCTAATTGTTGATTGTGTGACCAAGTGCTCAGCTGACATGATGGGGCCCTACTGAGGCAACATATGGCACAGCTTTCCTCACACAGGAGTGGAGTCCCCTCATGGCAGTGTGTACACGTGTGACATTGCCTGCGCCCAAGGTGTGTGTTGTATGTGCATGTCTGTGTGTTCACTTTCATTCATCTGCGCATGCTGTGATCCCTAGTGTTGTACCTGTTTGTGATGCTTGCTGACTTGAGCTATGTTCCCCCAAAGTCTTCTCCCTGTGTTCTCTGTGATGTGGGTGCATGGCACATTACTGGTCATCAGGGTGTCACCCATAGGTGTGTTTGCTGTCAGGGCAGAGTTTGTGTGCTGACGCAGATGGGTCACAGTCAGGTTTCCCTTTGGCACTTGTTGTTTGCCCCTGTCATGTGATTTCCAGTTTGTGTTATCTTTCAGTGATTGTGACACGTTGTGTGTGTGACTGCTGGCACTCCTTAGGGTCCGGGCTGCAATGTTGGTTGTTGTCTATGTGTGTTCTTTGTGGGTGACCTTGGCTTCTTCATTGGTGTGTGACTGTGGCTGGGATCCCATTGGTCGGTGTGGTATTGCCGTCATGTCCATGTACAGCGTAGTGTGCAGTGTGTCAGACATTCAGGAGTCTTGTTGAGTGTCCATGTGTGATGTGTTTCTACACCTTGGTTCCCACCCACCACCCTGGAATAGTCATGGGTGCATGTGCAATGTCACCAGTGCATGTGTACTTCACTGCTGCACATTGTTGGAGGTCGAGGGGTGTGGTCTTGAGTGTGTGCAGATGAGAGTTGTTGCCCGGCTAGTCCCCTGCCTCCATGTTGGCCTTGGCTTACTGGCCATGCTGATTGATTTGTGCTTGTGTAGGTGTGATGGTAGTTAGTTGCTCAGGACACCTGACTGTGGTTCACAGTGTGAACGACATTTAGCTTTGTCATCACAGTGGTATTTTTATTCAGCCCAGGGTCACCACATTGTGGGGGCCCTGGGGGTGGTGCTGTGGTGTGTCTGTGACTTGCTGTGTCAGTTGTTGTTCCTACGTGCCTGTGTGACATGTGTGTTTTGTGCTCCCTCTCACCTGTCAATGCCTGCTTGCCCACATAGGGGATTTGGATCCATGAGTTACCTTAGTGTGGCAGTGTATGCACATCTGTATGATTGGTATTCAGCTCTCCTCATGTGTTGTGTTGTTGCCTGGGGACACTGGCACCCCCACCCCTCACCTGCTGTGTATGATGACAGTGTTGGTCTGCCTGTTTGTGTTTGTGCATCTGCACCACTGCATTGGCATATCTTGGGTGTGCCATTGGCTGTATGTTGTTTGGTGTGTTTCCCCTGCTGTCCCTGGGACTCCTAGGTCATCGGTCAGCACAGTGATCATGGTTTGTGTGTCCCATTGCTGCCATGGTATGGTATCTGTTCACCTCACATCTGCTGTCTCCACAGGGTATCTGCATTTGTGTGCCCATTGGTGCAAATATGTGGTTCTGCATTCTGATGGTCACTTCTGTCATTGTGTCATTGATGACTGTTGACGGTCTCAGCCCCCATGGGTGTTGTTTGTCTGCACATGGCCAAAGGAATGTTTCATTTGCACTGCAGTATTTGGCTCCCCCAATTTATGTTGCAATGGGACACATACACTACTTTGCCACAGATGAGTTTTTGGTTCTGTGACCAGGAATGATCCATGCAGTTTGGCAGTTGCAGCTCTTTCTTTGTCAACAATTACCTTTTGGTCACTGTGATGATGAGGGTGTAGACCCCATTGCCACAATGGTCAAAATGTGCTTCAGCTATGGACCCCACACTTGCCTTTTGGTCACTGTGATGATGGGGGTTTAGACCCCATTGCCACAATGGTCAAAATGTGCTTCAGCTATGGACCCCACACTTGCCTTTTGGTCACTGTGATGATGGGGGTTTAGACCCCATTGCCACAATGGTCAAAATGTGCTTCAGCTATGGACCCCACACTTGCCTTTTGGTCACTGTGATGATGGGGGTTTAGACCCCATTGCCACAATGGTCAAAATGTGCTTCAGCTATGGACCCCACACTTGCCTTTTGGTCACTGTGATGATGGGGGTTTAGACCCCATTGCCACAATGGTCAAAATGTGCTTCAGCTATGGACCCCACACTTGCCTTTTGGTCACTGTGATGATGGGGGTTTAGGCCCCATTGCCACAATGGTCATGGGCTGCTTGCATTGTGGGTGCCACACACATATATGTGTGGCACATGTGCTAGGGGGTCACATTGTATGTTCAAAGTCATGTTCGGTGTTGTAGGCATTTGACACAGCCTGCTCACACGCTTGTCATGGTGGTGGGGGGATGTCTTAATCTTGCATTCCCTAGGTTGTGGTGTGCTTGTTGTGTCATGCATTGTCCATCCTATGAGTGGGGGTGGTAGTAGTGGTAGGCATCCAGCCCCCTGGCTAAGGGTGGTAGTAGTGGTAGGCTTCCTGCCCCCTGGCTAAGGGTGGTAGTAGTGGTGGGCATCCTGCCCCCCTGGGTGAGGGTGGTAGTAGTGGTAGGCATCCTGCCCCCTGGCTAAGGGTGGTAGTAGTGGTAGGCATCCAGCCCCCTGGCTAAGGGTGGTAGTAGTGGTGGGCATCCTGCCCCCCTGGGTGAGGGTGGTAGTAGTGGTGGGCATCCTGCCCCCTGGCTAAGGGTGGTAGTAGTGGTGGGCATCCTGCCCCCCTGGGTGAGGGTGGTAGTAGTGGTAGGCATCCTGCCCCCCTGGGTGAGGGTGGTAGTAGTGGTGGGCATCCTGCCCCCTGGCTAAGGGTGGTAGTAGTGGTGGGCATCCTGCCCCCCTGGGTGAGGGTGGTAGTAGTGGTGGGCATCCTGCCCCCTGGCTAAGGGTGGTAGTAGTGGTGGGCATCCTGCCCCCTGGGTGAGGGTGGTAGTAGTGGTAGGCATCCTGCCCCCTGGGTGAGGGTGGTAGTAGTGGTGGGCATCCTGCCCCCTGGCTAAGGGTGGTAGTAGTGGTGGGCATCCTGCCCCCTGGGTGAGGGTGGTAGTAGTGGTAGGCATCCTGCCCCCCGTGGGTGAGGGTGGTAGTAGTGGTAGGCATCCTGCCCCCTGGCTAAGGGTGGTAGTAGTGGTGGGCATCCTGCCCCCCTGGGTGAGGGTGGTAGTAGTGGTAGGCATCCTGCCCCCTGGCTAAGGGTGGTAGTAGTGGTGGGCATCCTGCCCCCCTGGGTGAGGGTGGTAGTAGTGGTAGGCATCCTGCCCCCCGTGGGTGAGGGTGGTAGTAGTGGTAGGCATCCTGCCCCCTGGCTAAGGGTGGTAGTAGTGGTGGGCATCCTGCCCCCCTGGGTGAGGGTGGTAGTAGTGGTGGGCATCCTGCCCCCTGGGTGAGGGTGGTAGTAGTGGTGGGCATCCTGCCCCCTGGCTAAGGGTGGTAGTAGTGGTAGGCATCCTGCCCCCTGGCTAAGGGTGGTAGTAGTGGTAGGCATCCTGCCCCCTGGCTAAGGGTGGTAGTAGTGGTAGGCATCCAGCCCCCTGGCTAAGGGTGGTAGTAGTGGTGGGCATCCTGCCCCCCTGGGTGAGGGTGGTAGTAGTGGTGGGCATCCTGCCCCCTGGCTAAGGGTGGTAGTAGTGGTAGGCATCCTGCCCCCTGGCTAAGGGTGGTAGTAGTGGTAGGCATCCTGCCACCCTGGCTAAGGGTGGTAGTAGTGGTAGGCATCCTGCCCCCTGGCTAAGGGTGGTAGTAGTGGTAGGCATCCTGCCCCCTGGCTAAGGGTGGTAGTAGTGGTAGGCATCCTGCCACCCTGGCTAAGGGTGGTAGTAGTGGTAGGCATCCAGCCCCCCTGGCTAAGGGTGGTAGTAGTGGTGGGCATCCTGCCCCCCCTGGGTGAGGGTGGTAGTAGTGGTGGGCATCCTGCCCCCCTGGCTAAGGGTGGTAGTAGTGGTAGGCATCCTGCCCCCCTGGCTAAGGGTGGTAGTAGTGGTAGGCATCCTGCCACCCTGGCTAAGGGTGGTAGTAGTGGTGGGCATCCTGCCCCCGTGGGTGAGGGTGGTAGTAGTGGTAGGCATCCTGCCCCCTGGCTAAGGGTGGTAGTAGTGGTAGGCATCCTGCCCCCCGTGGGTGAGGGTGGTAGTAGTGGTAGGCATACTGCCCCCCTGGCTAAGGGTGGTAGTAGTGGTAGGCATCCAGCCCCCTGGCTAAGGGTGGTAGTAGTGGTGGGCATCCTGCCCCCCCTGGGTGAGGGTGGTAGTAGTGGTGGGCATCCTGCCCCCCTGGCTAAGGGTGGTAGTAGTGGTAGGCATCCAGCCCCCCTGGCTAAGGGTGGTAGTAGTGGTGGGCATCCTGCCCCCCCTGGGTGAGGGTGGTAGTAGTGGTGGGCATCCTGCCCCCCTGGCTAAGGGTGGTAGTAGTGGTAGGCATCCTGCCCCCCTGGCTAAGGGTGGTAGTAGTGGTAGGCATTCTGCCACCCTGGCTAAGGGTGGTAGTAGTGGAAGGCATCCTGCCCCCCGTGGGTGAGGGTGGTAGTAGTGGTAGGCATCCTGCCCCCCTGGCTAAGGGTGGTAGTAGTGGTAGGCATCCTGCCCCCGTGGGTGAGGGTGGTAGTAGTGGTAGGCATACTGCCCCCTGGCTAAGGGTGGTAGTAGTGGTGGGCATCCTGCCCCCCTGGGTGAGGGTGGTAGTAGTGGTGGGCATCCTGCCCCCTGGCTAAGGGTGGTAGTAGTGGTAGGCATCCTGCCCCCTGGCTAAGGGTGGTAGTAGTGGTAGGCATCCTGCCACCCTGGCTAAGGGTGGTAGTAGTGGTAGGCATCCTGCCCCCCTGGCTAAGGGTGGTAGTAGTGGTAGGCATCCTGCCACCCTGGCTAAGGGTGGTAGTAGTGGTAGGCATCCTGCCCCCGTGGGTGAGGGTGGTAGTAGTGGTAGGCATCCTGCCCCCTGGCTAAGGGTGGTAGTAGTGGTAGGCATCCTGCCCCCCGTGGGTGAGGGTGGTAGTAGTGGTAGGCATACTGCCCCCTGGCTAAGGGTGGTAGTAGTGGTAGGCATCCAGCCCCCTGGCTAAGGGTGGTAGTAGTGGTGGGCATCCTGCCCCCCTGGGTGAGGGTGGTAGTAGTGGTGGGCATCCTGCCCCCTGGCTAAGGGTGGTAGTAGTGGTAGGCATCCTGCCCCCCGTGGGTGAGGGTGGTAGTAGTGGTGGGCATCCTGCCCCCCTGGGTGAGGGTGGTAGTAGTGGTGGGCATCCTGCCCCCTGGCTAAGGGTGGTAGTAGTGGTAGGCATCCTGCCCCCTGGGTGAGGGTGGTAGTAGTGGTGGGCATCCTGCCCCCTGGCTAAGGGTGGTAGTAGTGGTAGGCATCCTGCCCCCCGTGGGTGAGGGTGGTAGTAGTGGTAGGCATCCTGCCCCCTGGCTAAGGGTGGTAGTAGTGGTAGGCATCCAGCCCCCCTGGGTTGGGGTGGTGGCGCGCATTCAGGCCCCTGTGTGCATATGTGGCATTGGTGATGGGCATCCCGCCCCTATGGTGCTGCTGTTGCTGGTGTAAGTATATTCAGATTCCCAGTGTATGTGTGTGATGTGTCGTGTACGTGTTGTATGTGTTTTGTGGTTGGTGTCTGACTTACCTTCTGCGCCGTACGCGTCCGTGCCTGTTCCGGTAGTAGATGTAGAATATTGGTATGATCGGGACGAAGGGATTCATGGTTGGTTCGTGTCGTTCGTCCTTCTCGTTGCTTCGCGTCGTCCTCGTCGCTTGGCTTCGTCCTCGTCGCTTCGCTTCGTCCTCGTCGCTTCGCGTCGTCCTCGTCTGTGCTGTGTTCGTCTCGTAGCCGTGGATCGTGTTGTGGCGCGATTCGGAGCTTATGTGCGCCTCTCCCGGATGCTTTGACGTGCCGTGCGTAGCGACGGGTTCGGCGCGTACGGAAAGCGCATCGTACTTGTCCGGCCGGACGGGGCTGCATTTTCCCTTCCGTGCGACTCGATTCGGCGTTTCCGGATTCGCCTCGGTCGGAGAACAGGACCTGGTTTGGGTGAGTACGGCTCGGCCGGAATTTTTGCTGTTGTGCGCATCGTACTTGCTCGTTCGGTGTGCTGTACGGATCGGTCGGGAAACTGGCTTTCGCATGGCTTTTTTCCCGACCGAATAGTATTGGGTGCGCCTCCGACCGAGATCGGAATCGGCCCCTTAGAGCCTTATTTCAATGTCGGGTGGACGGACACCGTTGTCAATACGGGTCCGACCGACCTCCGGTCAGCGGTCCGGACCGCTGAATTTTGATGCGACCGCACACGGTGCAGTCGCAAGCTCCCTTTTCTGTATGGGAGCTTGTCCTGCATTCTTAAACCGGCTGCAGTGCAAGCTCCCATACAGAAAAGGGAGTTTGTGTTCATCCCTGCACCGCATGGCAGGCACCTCACGGTGTCTGCCACACGGTGCAAGGGATGAACAGGCGGGCACCATAGGTGCCCCCTTGGCCCCCAACCGGAGGCCACTGGCTAAAGGGGGCCCTGCTAGGGGCCCCCAAAGTCACTTTCCGACAGGGTTTCCATGTCGGAAAGCCCCGCATGGAAACCCTGCCGAAAAACGACATCGCAATCCGGATGGCGTAAAACGCCGTCCATAGGGATTACGTGCTGGTACCGACTGGCAGACGGGCTCCTAGGATCTGTCGTTAGCCAGACGGAATGTCCGGCCGGTTTCAAAACCAACAGCCTCCATTATAATGAGGCTTTCGGTTTTGAAAACGTGATGAGGCTCAGAAAGCTTTCCGTGCCGCATTGTAATAAGGCCCAAAGTGTAAAGCATTTAAACAGCACCAAAACAATTGCAGAGTAAATAAACAAGACACTCAAGAAATCCGACACCAATTTATAAAAATAGACTGTTTTCCATGTATTTTAGACACCACAACAAAAAGGATCCACTGGGGGGGGGGGGTTCAGGAGATACAGCAATTACAAGTTATAGTAAATACGCATATTTTACTTAACCATGAACAAGCATTGGCAAATTAAACAAATTTGACACTTAGAAACTTTTTGAAGAAAAACTCAGGTAAGTATCAATGCGGTTAGCGTTACTTTGGTGACCAACTCCGGCAGTAACCAAGTCAGGGGTACCAGCAAGGTCCTCAGAAACAGTTACCTCAAAGAAAAATGTAGTCTTCAGAAAGCTTTAGGCACTTTTATCCTCTGGCTATGGAAGTAGTCCTGATGCAAGGGATACAGGATGCTAAAGATTCTCACGGATGCTCTGGTTGTGATGCAGTCGATGAGGGTCTTCTTGTGACTACTTCTTGGTCCACAAACTCAGTGGAGTGGTTCTGACCACAGAAGTAGATGTTCCTCGAAGTCCTCTTAGTCCTGGCAGAAGTCCAGTGGCCACTGGGCCACCAGTTTCCAGGTAGTCATGCCGGCCGCGACTGACTTCAGGAAAGTGCTGATGCTGACGAAGGAGAAAGTGTCCGGTGGAACCCGAAGGTGGATTCTAGTTGAGAGGTACCTGCAAGCAGAGGGGACAGAGTCTATGTCACTCAGGAGTGAACAGGAGATCTGGAAGACTAATGCCCACCAATGTCGGGAGTTTCAGGAGAGTTGACGAGGACCTTGACTCTGCAGCTGTGAGGACCAGGCGATGCTGAGGAAGACCAGGAGCCATGCACAAGCTTTACCCTGTCGGATGTCGAGTGCTGAGGGGTCGGTGTCTGGCGGGAGCACCAACAAGCCTTGGCAAATGCAACCAACGCAGAAGTAGAAGAAGGTACAACGTCGGGACCAGCAAGGTCCAGGGGACTCACTACAAGCAGGGGAGTCAGGGCAGGCCCCGAGCAATCAGTGGAGCCCAAAAGAAACAAAGGTGACCCTTAAATGGACCTCACTGGAGTCGCAAGAGGACCTCAAGCAGCTCACCAAAAGATGCAGGCCACGATGCACAACGATGCGGTGTGGCCAAAGATTCTGGTCACTGGTGGTGCTCGAGGTTGGGGCTACTTGGAACCCGAGATCTTCTTGGAAGGAAGCCAACAAGCCTTTGCAACTGCAAGTTGATGCTGTGCACAGGGGTTTGGTTATTGCAACCCCGACAAGGGAAACTGGCCTCAAACTTGGTGAGAGGGCAGGGCAGGCCTCGGGAGCTGTGGAGAACCACCACCTGTGTTGCAGAACCTTTCGGAGTCCGGAGGAGCTCAGGATCAGCAGACCTGTCGACTTAGTTGCGGTGCCTGCGAATGCAGGGAAGTGACTCCTTCACTTCAAGGGAGATTCCTTCAGGTGTCTTTGATGCCCACAGGCCTTGGAAGGTTCCTGTATGGTGCACAGGCACAGACAATGCAGCAGACTGGAAGGAAGACGAAGTCGAGCCCAAACGAAGTCCAGCGAAGTCCAGAGTGCCCAGACGGTAGAAGAAGAAGTGGTGTCTGATCTGAATCTTGCTCCACGACAAATCTAGGGACCCACCCACAGGTAAGCCCTTAAGTACCCTAAGGAAAGGGTTGGGACAATTAAGGGGGGAGGTTACTCCCATGTCTTTTGTCCAGTTTTGAGCCAGAGTGGGAGCCAACGTCTCCCAGAGCTGGTTTGAACTGGACTATGTATGGGGACACCAAATGTGCCCATCATGCAGACTGAGTGGCGCTGGCAAGTGCACCCACCCTGCCCCAATACACTAAATCCTGTCTGGGAGGTGGTCACACCTCCCTGTGACAGGATGCCTTCCCCTGCTCGAGCTTGGCTCAGCAGGACGAGGGCAGAATCGTGTCTCTGGTCGGCAGCAACCATTTTGTGCTGTCCGGGTCAAGAAGGCTGGTACCGAGAACACTGAGAGCCTAACAGAGGGCTCTTCCAGTGCTTGGAATCATACCTCCCACACCGTTTAGGGTGTGGGGTATGATTCCAACATGTTTGATACCAAACATGATTCGTTGCAGCCAGTTTCGAGATGGTCATCGCGTAATTACGCGGTGCCCCTATATATAGTATACGGCTGCTTCACTTACAACCCGGGAGAATGAACTCCTTAGGTTGTAGGGGTGTCCTGCTCATGCAGGGGCACCCTCACACTTAGAACCAAGCACCCTGCCTTCAGGATTGATATGGCCTGCTACAGGGGTGACTTTTAGGTTTTAAGTGCAGTGACCCTAGATATAGGAAACCTATATCTTTAGTAAGTGGTCCTAGCACCAGCTTACACAGGCTGCAATGGCAGGCCTGTAGTTCCATTTTGAATGGTCTCCCATGGATGGCATAATGCATGCTTCAGCTCATGGGGGACCTCTGGGGTACCTATACCCTGGGTACCTTAGTACCATATACTAGGGACTGATAAGGGCACCCCAGTATCCAATCTGGGATGTACCTAAGTACTGAACATAACAAGTTAAGGGACAAAGCAGATAGACTGGGGTCCTGATTAGCAGGATCCCAGTCAGACTAGTCAAAAACAGCTTAGCACCAGGCAAATAGTGTAGGTAACCATACAGAAGGATCCTACCTTCCTACATAACCTAACTGGACCCGATACGGAATTGTGACATTATTGTATGGTGAAATCTCACAACCACACCACACAATAATCCACCTTCTCACACGATTCACCCGAGCTAAGTATAGTCATGTTTGGGCTAGTATCCCAAGGCATAGTGCAGGTCTCTGCACCCTATGTCTCGGTGGAGCAACCCCTGCTTCGCATTGTGTTTCCCCCACCCCTCCCCACAGTTTCAGTGTCTGTGCTCCCTACATCTGGGAGGAGGGAAGCTCTCCCTGCTCATCTGCTCAGTTCAGCTCTTCTCCACTGTCCTCCATTGCCTTCTCCGAGCTGCCGTTTTGTTGTCTTGTCTTGTCTAGCCGCAGCTCGCATCTCTCAACTAATTGCCATCCATCCATCCACGCCCAAGCCTCCTCCAGAGAAACAAAGATCCATGTGTTTTCTTCTTCAATTACTCGCAACTTGGCTGGAAAGAGCATCATGTATTTTATCCCCTGCTCTCATTGGAGGAACTTCGCTTCACCAAATCTGAGCCATTGCACCTTGAGGGTGAAATCTATATTTATGTGTTCTCATAGCACAGGTGTTGCAGTATAGCATCTCTGTCCTGTGTTTAAAGATTCTTGCTAGTATTATCATTGGGTAGCCCCCAGTTTTGTTGTGAGATCAGGGTGGGCCGCTCAATGGAAAAGAATTCTGATATGCCCTTTTGCTGCAAGGTGTAGAGGATGAAATCTTTGAGAAAAACTTAGACACTGGGTCTTTCAGCCTTTTTAGGTCGAGCCTAGAGTCAGCGCGCATGCGCTGCTCTGCGAGGCATGGTGTAATCCCTTAGTGAGGTTTGAACACACCCCCACACGCCCACCACTTTTTTATTGGTTGCTGGCCCTGCCTTTAGAAATTCCATTGCTATGATTGGAAACCATTTGCATGTGTCCCTCCTTGTGGGTGGTTTGTTACTGCCCTGGCGATTGACCCTGCTACTTCTATCCTTTCACTAATGCCCATATGTTTTGTGTTAAAGCACTACTTTTTGTTTCTGCCCTCTCTTCACAGGTCGCTTGTATTTCTTGTTTCTTGGTCCTGTCTTCGGCACTGGCCGCTGCTCCCAGCCCTGCGTTTTCATTCCAGCTGTCTTTGTCGTGCAGGTCCCTTCCCCCTCAACCGCTTCGTGTTCCACATTCACCTCCATTTGTTTTTATACCGCCACTATTCTTGTTTGTTTTTTTGCAGATTTATATAGCGCGAACCCGACCCGAAGGTATTGCAGCGCTTTACATGAGCACCAGTTACGTTACACATGGACACATTCATTTTTGGTAGGCACTTGGAGATTACATGATTTGCCCACGATCACACGATGCTGAGCCGACGCCGAGGCTCGAACCTTTTTTTTCCTTTTCCCATTTGTTTCCTTCTTTCTTTCTGTCAATTCAGTAATTTCTATTGTTTCCTGCTTTCAAATTATTTTTCAGTTGTCCTTATTCTTTCTTTCCGTCCCCTCCATTTCTGTTTTCTATATTAATTATTTAGCTTTTTACGTTTGCCGTCTTTGTTTCGTTTTTCCCTTGCTCTTTTGTTCTTCTTTTTTGCATTTTTTCCTTTTCTTAATTTCGTGTACTTTTCGTTGCTTTTCTTTCATCCATACACCAAAAAACATTAAATCAGCAACACACTCAGAAATACAACACAAAGAGTATTGAAAAACATGCATGGACATGCTAGCAGAGATCGCCAGCAGAAACATGGCTGTACGCGGAATCACATGCGCACAAACACCACCCAACACACTGACATTCAAGAGCATTAACACAAGAAACAAGCATTGGCATAGCCAATAGGTCTCGCCTTTGGGACCTTATAAGCGTTTAGGTATGCAGCACATTATCCTATGTATTGTGTTGCTAGGTATTGAATAACTGTACAATTACTTTGCACTGAAACCATGTCATTTAGTGACCAAGTAGAAGCATGCTTGCATGCAGGAGAGGAAGTCTCCAAATTTCCCAGCATTAGCATATTTGTAACCGAGTCTCGGCAAATCGCTTAATCTCCCACTGTCTTTGTCACAATGATGCACCAGGCGGAGATGCTTTTGAATGAGTAAAAGGATACAAAAAGGGCAAGAAAGGGACTTGCTAACATAAGCAAGAGCCTGGCACTATTTTCGTTTTTTTTTAATGTATTTAAGGGAGGTATGCTGCCTACTGCTGCATAAATACACCCCACAAATGAAGAGGCGGGTGGAAGAGCACTCCAGGCTGGCAACCTTAGCAGAAACTACAACAACCCTAAAATGTCAAGGATCCACCGACCCCTATCTAGGCTGAAGAAGGCCAGCATTTGGAGCAGAGGCTTACACCGCAAGCCCCTTTCGTGGCTATCGTGATATTTGCCTTCCTCGATGTGCCTAGAGACTCAAGCGACATGCCACTACTGAGGCCACTGAAATTACAAATTGTGCAGGGTCAGGGATTAAATGGGGCGGTTCCAGGATCTCAGACCCAGTAATAATTAAAAACGGGTTCCCATCAGGCCCCATATCATTGCCTGTTACCCTTATTGCTAAAAACACTGATCGATTTCAAATTAATGTAAAATACGGTAAAGTAATTCAGTCAGCGATTTACTTACTGCTTCTTTTTTTTATATGTTTACGTAGTCTTGCATTTCCTAAAATTGTTAGCTATTTCCAGGATGTTTTATTTTTTTATTTTTTTCCGTTTAGTAATTACTCTTGTATGGCACTTGTTGGTGTGTTATATATCCGGATGCAATAATAGAAAGCTCAGACGCACCAAACTGCCGATTGAGTGGCACAGTATGGGAATCACAGAAATGTACTTCACATGTTTAAATCATGCCCTTAATTACATAGGCCACGCCCCTTTTAGAGACAAACACCCCTTGCTTTCTGTATCCCTCTTAAAGCCCGGTGCCGGTTTGCCTGCCGTCCAGGGTGCAGGTGACATGGCGACACCGATTCGCCGTTCAGGCCAGACTATTTTTGAGGTGGAGTGGACTGTTTGGAAAAGGTGTGTAGATGCACTGACTAAAACCATCCCAATACTGTGTGCCGCACTCTCAATGGCTTAGAACCCTCAGTGTAAACATTTCCACCACATTTTCGTTGTAGCCTGTAGAAAGCAGAACTGCGCTTGTAACTGATATTGCCAAACTACAGTAATCCCTTTACACCGCAGCATTCCGTGGAGTGTACAGATGCAATGCTCACCTTCAAGGTGCGATTTTTTGGACAGAGGGCCAATCACTATTACTTTCAGCCTCTACTGCTTAGGCCTGACGTGTATTAAAAGAAAATCACTTTTTAACAAATACGTATGGTGCATTCCTACCGAGCTGGAATCCGCACCCCGCTGCTTAAAACATTCCCCATGTATCACAGACACAGATGAACAAGTGCATCCCTGTCATTTAGTGACCGAGTAGAAGCATGCTTGCATGCAGGAGAGGAAGTCTCCAATCTTCCCAGCATTAGCATATTTGTAACCGAGTCTTGGCATCGGAGCAACATCCTGTGATTCTGGGCAAATCGCTTAATCTCCCACTGTCTTTGTCACAATGATTTGATACACGGGCCGACTGTAACCTCCTCCCTCGCTTTAGCTCCTGATAACAACCAATGCATGTGCTTACATTGTTTCAGATAAAAGTTAGGAAGGCACCCTTTAACATTGATTTAAAAAACAAAAGCCCCCCAAAAAAATATGAAAAGTAATCTGGTGCGCGTGTAAAGTGCTGCAGTGTCCTCGGTCCAATTTCAAATTATTTAGAAAATGTATTACATTTACCTTAATAAATTGATTTTAACCCCTCCGTGAACGGTTCCAAAAGCCTCCGATACATCTGGCAGAAAGCGAAGCCAACGTGACGTCACTTAAAAGGAAGCTTTTCCTGGAAATGGTACAAAGGTGCCCATGCTAAGTAAACGCTGCAGGCCTCTTGCTTCTACTTACCGGAGGCAAACAGGAAATTATGGTGAAAGATTGCTGCGAGGCCAATCAGCAACAAGAAACAAATTGCGCCCAGGCATTGTAACGTATTTGGCTGTACAACGGCCTAGAAAAAATGCTTCGCTGCTGAGAGCACGTCAGCCGCCCTGTGTGCGCCTTTCCCACCCACACCAGACGACAGGAATACAACAATGTATCTCCCGCCCATGCCTTGCTAAATAACGCAACCAAAAACACCGGCTTTCACAAATTCGCATTGATGCGATCACTGACAAAAAACATTGCTTTCGTACGCGCGGACATGAAGGAACTATGAATATTTCATGCAAAATGAATATTTAAGCAGGGACCGTCAGTCGAGTGAAATGATGAACAAGCACGCGAGTGGTGCGCGCGCTGTAGGGAATGCGACGGCCGCGAAAGTGAAAGCAACTACAACAAAAAAGGCGAGCGAGCGCGGCAGCCTGCTGAGCTGACCACGCGCATCGTGCCTGAAACGTGCGGGTAACCGCAGGGAAAAGGCCATGACGCACGAGCGTGTGGTCAGCTTTCAAAAGCCCCTAACTTAAAGTCTCGCAGAGCAGCGCTTGCGCGCTACTCGAGGCTCGACCTAAAAACAAGTCAAACTCATGCGACAACATGGCGACACAAAGAAGTACACCAGTGCACACAGACACACCGAGCAGACAGAACAGTGCACGGGCACCACAACACAAACATAATTATTCTAAGTCACAAAGACACACTGATAAATGTAAGCTCTCCAGTAGGCAAGGAAACCGGCTATAATAGTGAATGTTTTTTTTATGTTCCACTTATTTCAAGGAATGCGAGCAAGATACAAATATAAACAGTGTTAGTATAAACAGAACACCACAGCAATGAGGACAAGTTAAAGCTGTCGGGTAAAGTAAGAAGCGCGGACATTAAATGAGAATAAACTATGAAATTGCGTAAAACTGTCTGACTGATGAAGGGTGGCGGGGTGTGGGGGAATCAGCGAGGGCCGGTGAACTTTCAAAGTGGTAGGGATTATATCACCGTCATGAATTGCAACCCTGGAAGTAAAGTGAGTGAGCCAACAAGGATTTAGGGTGGTCTCCCCCAATTACATTTAAAAAAGATGCGACCCCATTGTGCACTTTAAGGGAAATGTAAAAAAAAAAGTCCAAAAATCTCAGTTTTAGAATGAGCATTTAGGAAATATGTGAATGTGCTCGTGGTGGGCGAAGCAAGCCTGACTCTCCCAAGGGGTGTTTCATGGGATCACTCAACAAGAAAACGGTGAAAAATCATCCCTCAAAACTGGGTAAACAGGCATTTTGTCGTCTAATCTTGGGTATATGGTTCACCTCCTGGCCGTTTCTTTATCTGCCATTCTAGGGACCCTGGAAACAAGGCCTAGTGTGGGAAATGAGCACCCAGGACATATCCTCAGTGCAATTTATCATTCAGAAACGATTATGTTTTAATCATTTGTTTATGGCTTAATGGTTAAAGCTGAAAGATAAAGACCAGGTGGTCTGCCCCTGTCCCTGACTGATGTCACTGTCCCTGATTTATGAAGTACTTTAAACAAGCTATTTCGTCCCAAGTTCTGTCTTTGCTTTTACTTTATGATAAAAACGAAGATGTACAAAAATATCTATCTCACAGCACAACACAACCCAGAATGTGGAAAATGGAATCCGATGGTTTCTGAAGTCAAAAAGGTGACTATTCCTTTTTACATACAGTTAAACCAGTGTGCACTGTAGTGGTTGAGATTAACACTGCACTTCCCAGTGTCTGAAAATAACTTTAAGAATTAAACCACGGGGGTTAGAGGAAAACATGGCGGCCGGCTAGTCTGCGGGTCACGGGTGAGCCCGGGGAGCGCATCGAAAAACACGAGCTTTGGATAAAAATGAACGGAAAATAATGAGGAGGAAACTTACTAGAACACGCGGAGTTTAGGTACGGGGTTATCCAGGAGCTAAAGCGAGGCCGCTTCTTCGTTTGTCGTTTGGAGACGCGGTGATCAGGTTCGGCATTACGGCTGCAGAACAGCCGTGGGCGAGGGCGGCAGTGGAGCTACACAGGGGACGACTCGCTGCTACCAGGATTCTCTTCCGGGGCAGGGGAGGAGGAGGCAGGGATAGTGGAATCGGCTACGGGGGAGTCTGCAGCAGTGAGCAGGCAGAGCTTGGCATATGCACTAGAGATAGTGCAGGACTCCTGACAAAACCGCCTGTTCAAGACCTACTTCAGGAAGGGGGTGCAGTGACGGACTACACGAGAGTAAAAACGGTAAGGGCAGGAAAAGAGCACAAAGGGGGAGCGCTGGTGCAGTGGGGTCTAAGAGAGTTTCTAGGTATACTCTCAGGAGCACAGGGAGAGGTAGTGGCTTGGCAGTCGCTGACTCAACTAGGTCAATATTCAAAGTTGAGGAGGAAGAAGAGGAGAGAAAGGAGGAGAGTAAGGCAAAAGAAGTGAACAGGGTTAGACTGCTAAGAGAGACATCAGTTAAAGAGGTTGCAACTCATAAGAAAATATTAAAGAAAAAACTCATCCCTGAACACAAGATAAAGGTTACTCCCTCACTTAGGACATACTTTAAGGTTCTGCCAAAAACCCTTATCTTAAACGATAGCAGTAGGATGGAGATAAAGGGGCGTCAGGAAGAACTGAGCAAGGAGCAAGGGACATTAGGGAAAATCATGGAGTCATCAAATATGGGTTATTGGTCTAAGGATGTAAGCCCAAATTGTTATCAGGTCCTTGCCCCAGATACTGCAGATACTGCAGATACCCCAGTAATTGAGGGGGGAGAATATCCAACCTCTAGCCCTGAGGTGTCAAATAAGCCCTACCATAGCATGGAGGAAAAAATACAAGCTCCAGGGGGGCTCAGAGCGAGAGGGAAGTGAGCGAGAGGGAAGTTGGTGAGGAAGTTGGGGGTGGCCTCAAAAATTCAGCTAGAGAGGACCTTTCCATCAGTTCCCTTCTTACAACCCTTATTATGGAAATAAAAAATAGATTTGAAGTATCAGAATTAAACCAGAAAGAGATCAGGTCGGCTTGTGAAATCTTGGAGAGGAAAATTGACGATTTGAGTAATAGAATAGTTACTCTAGAATGGGAAGTAAGAGACATCAAGGAGGCGGTGAAAGTCAATGCTGTTGAAATAGAGGGGCTAAAAACAAAAGAGAGAGAGAGAACAGCAGGAGAGGGTAGAAAGGTTGGAAAACTTTCAGAGGAGGAATAATCTGAAGATCTTAAGAATTCCGGAAGGCAGGGAGGAGGAGGACATTAAAACCTATATAGTTCGATTGATTAAAACAGCTGGAGGAAACAGAGGAGGAGATTACTAAAGATATTCAGAGGATCCATAGAGACCCCTATAGACTCAACACAAATAGGACCAAGCCCAGGAGAATTTTAGTGAATTTCCTCACTTATACTTTAAAGGAGAAGATCTTGTCCAAGGCCTTGAGCAAAAAGACGATGGAGGTTGACGGGGTTAGGTTTGAAGTCAGGTCAGATTTGTCGAGTGTAACCTCCAACAGGCAGTGGAAGTTAGGGAAAAGATTAGAACCATTAAGGAAGTTAGGTGCGTCGGTACAGCTAAAGTTTCCAGCTTTTCTGAAAGTGATGTTTAACAACAAAATGCATACCTTTCGTTTTGTTGAAGAGGTAGATGAGTTTATCGAAAAACTGCAGCCTGGGGGTTAGTAAAGAGGATACAGATGGAATAGACCCTGGTGTTTTGAAAAGCCGCAGCCTGGGGGTTAGTAAAGAGGATACAGATGGAATAGACCCTGGTGTTTTGAAAAGCCGCAGCATGGGGGTTAGTAATGAGGATACAGGAACTAACAGACCCTGGTTTTTTCAATGCTATTTTTTCTTTTTTGGGATATACTTTCGCTCTTTATAGAACTATAGTTCTCTTCCAGGGGATCCTCATCAATAGTCATAAGCACATGAATATTCCCGCCCATGCGCGGGACCCCGGAAACATATAAAACATATATGTGGAAACCATATATGTAGCTCTATATATATATCCATATATATATAACAATAAAAAACACAATGCAGCCTTCCATATACTAGAAACGCTGAGCAATGTTGTAAGAATTTCCCTTGCACATAAATACACTTCCAATAAAGCAGGGAGAAAGAAAACACATTTGAAAACTGCAGAAAAACATAGTCCTGCAAAGAGGAATGAAAGAACATTGCCAGCACATAGGCTGCATTTGTAGAAACATCAGTGTAGAAAGCTGAAAAGCTAACCCACAGAAACACACAGAATAAACTGGCACCGTCTTTCTCCCTGCTTTATTGGAAGTGTATTTATGTGCAAGGGAAATTCTTACAACATTCATGAACTTATGACTTTGATGAGGATCCCCTGGAAGAGAACTAGGATTACAGGTAAGTAACTTATCCCTGCTGATGTATAAAGTGAATTTTCCTTTCATTTATAGGTATCACTATTGGTATTCGATGCACACTTAGGGGGGGCACCCATAGGGCTCTAGCCATGAAAAGTCAGGGTAGGGCTTTCCATGGGGGGGGGGGTGCAGGGAGCACAGGGCGGGGAGCATGTGGGAGAAAATAAAAAAAAATCCTCAGATGCCTCGGTGGCATTGTACTTGCATTTAACTGCTGATCTTGGAAGTCCTGGCTCTTCGAGCAGTAGCAGCACCCCTCCCCCCCCCTCAGCGCCTTGAGACCCTCACGGGTATGTAGTGCGCTCTACAAATGCTATGATTGATTGATTGATTGATTGATCTTAAAGGGGATAGTTGAGAAAAGAACAAATGAGATAAAAATTCTATCATGGAATGTGAATGGACTTCGGGTAAGGGAAAGACGGGAGAGGGTACTGCAGTATTTAAGGGATTGTCCCGCACAGATTATTATTTTACAAGAGACTCATTTAACGGAGAACGAAAGTTGGGAGTTCCTTAAAGCCAAAAGATGGATTTCCCAGGCAGTTTGCACAAAGTAGTCGGCAGTTACAAAAGGTGTGGCAGTTTTGGTGAAACAGGGGACGAACATCTCTGTAGAAGGCAGTGTTTCAAATATAGCGGGTAGATGGCTTGTGGCAAAATTAAAAATGTTTGGGCACAATTACACGCTGGTGGGCTATTATGGTCCGAATCAAGATGACACGGGCCCCTTAGAAGAATTATTCACTGAGCTACTAAACTTTCCAGACCCGATTATCATGGCAGGAGATTTTAATGCGGTGTTGGACCACAGGATAGATAGATTCTTAAATAGTAGAGCAGTGGTAAATCCCAAAATGTCTGGATTGATACGACAAGTGATGGTGCAACTGGGACTTTGTGATATCTGGCGACATAGGGCAGGGTCTCAGAAAGGTTTTACATTTTATAACAAGAAATACAGACATCAGCCTAGGATTGACTATTTCCTAATTGATAATAAGCTGAAGGATCAACCACTAGATATCAAGCATATAGGGGTACATCTTTCAGATCATTCAGCAATAATGCTCCATATGAGGCTGAGTGAGGGAGCTGCTCAATCAAGATGGACATTGGATCGTACGATTTTATTAGAGGAAGAAATTATAGACAATCTAAAAGAATAGGAGTTTTTTGATAACTTGGGTTCGTCTTCGATTGGTATAGTTTGGGACTCATATAAGGCCTAGCTGAGGGGCAGATTGGGAGCTCTAGCGGCGGTAAAAAGACGAGCATATCATAAGAAAGTACTAGCATTAGAAGAGCAAATCCGGACACTTGAAAATGACGTGATCAATCCAAAAAAACAGGTAAACCACGAGACTATGCTGTGTGAAATAATGAAAACAAAAACAAAGCTGACAGAAATCCTACAGGACAGGGTCAGGAAAAGATGGGAGACGAGTCGGCTGGCTCACTTTGAATACGGAGATGGATGCAGTAAGCTGTTAGCTTGGAAAGCCAAGAACGATCAAGTGAGGAACACGATTAAAGAGATTAGGTGCGAGCAATCAGGAACTCAACTCGGAGATAACCAGGGTATTGAACTAGCCTTATTCAGACATTTTGGGAAAGTGTACCAGGAAGATCTGGATGTCACAGAAGAAGAGGTGATGACCTGGTTGCGTCAGGAGTGGGCCGATCCCTTAACAGTAGAGAGAAGCGAACAGCTGAACGAGAGGATAAGCATTAGAGAAGTAGAAGAAGCTATAGGGGGGAAGGGAAGAAAGGGAGGGCACCAGGACCAGATGGTCTTCCCCATGAAGTTTATAGGGCTCTGGCCATTATACTAAATCCCATTTTAGTCGAATTTTTTAATGCAATATTTTTGACAGGAGCTGAAATGCCTGAATCTTGGAAAGAGGCTATCATCACACTAATTCCAAAACCAGGTAAATGCCCCAAGAACTATGATTCCTACAGGCCTATATCGCTTTTAAATTGGGATTATAAGCTTTTTGCGAAAATTATGGCAGAAAGACTAAATGGGGTTATGCCGCAGCTTGTACATGAGGACCAAAAGGGGTTTATTCGAGGTAGAACTTTGAAAGAACTGACCTATACACTTATAGGGTCCATAGATCTGGCCACCGCTTATGGGGTCCCCTTAGCAGTAATAGCGTTAGATGCTGCTAAAGCATTTGATCGCGTCAACTGGGTGTATTTACAGGCTGTGGCTAAGTCTCTTAACTTGGGTTCTAATTTTTGTAACGTTTTGGAGGGAATTTACGCTGCACCTGAAGCTAGGGTTTTAGTTAATGGGGTTTTGACAAAGGTTGTCCGGATTACAAGGGGTACGAGGCAAGGTTGTCCCTTGTCTCCACTGTTGTTTGACCTATATATTGAACCACTCGCTAGAAGAATAAGGAGCAACATAGACATTTTACCCTTCCAATACAACAGCTGGAGCAAGAAAATAGGCTTATATGCAGATGACCTTTTAATCTTTACTACCAACCTACAAAGAACATTGAGTTGTGTCTTAACATTAACCGCAGACTTCGGGAAAATCTCAGGTTATGATATTAATAAAGAGAAAACGGAGGTTATGGCCTGGAACACAGAGGTAGGCGAAGTAAAGTGTAAAAGGGAAATGAGATATTTAGGGGTTAAGATCTCCCATGATATTGCAAAGCTCACCAAGGAAAACTTTGAAAAAGTTAAGAAAGAAGTGGTTGGCTTGTTGAAAAACTGGCTATATCTTCCGCTAACGCTGTTCGGCCAAGTTAATCTTGTAAAGATGTTTGTTCTCCCAAAGGTTACTTTCCTTTTTGACTCAATCCCCTTACCTTTTAAGAAAGAGTGGTTTGTGAAGATGCAAAGTCAGATTAGTTCCTTCATTTGGTCATCTAAAGGGCCACGGATAGCTTGGAAGAAGCTGAGAAGGAGGTTGGAGAAAGGTGGATTAGCATTACCAGATTTGCTTTTTTACTCCTGGGCTTTCTTATTGAAGAATGGGAGAATGCTCTTGGACAGACCCACAAAATCAGAGATCGGCAAGCTCTTTGAGGTGATGTTGAAGAAAGAGAATGGAGGTGAATGTGGTTTCATGTATAAGTATGCGGATCCAAAATACTTAAAAAAAAGTCTGGCTGAAGATTCTAGGGGGCATGGCTGAGACTTGGTATAAAATTAGGAAGGTTACAAAATTACCCTATTTCAGTCAGTTTGCCCCCATATGGGACTCCCCGGGCTCCCCAGAATGGATAAAGGATGCGTTGGCAATCCCACTAAGAGAGGCCGGTATATCAAGGTGGAAGCATCTACTTCAAGAAGGCCATTTGATCACATGGGAATGGTGTAATCAGGAAACGGGCCAAAGGATCTCAAGATTCAAGCTTCTCCAGATTCAGAGTTGGTTTCAGGCCACAGATACAAAAATAGGAGAATATAATGAATTTGAAGAGAGATTACTGTTTGCGGTCATACCGAAAAAAGAAATAGCTATGTGGTATTGGCGGATGATAGAGATGGAAGACGGGGACTTCACCTTGCCGGGGGATCTATGGGGAGGATGCTTGTCGGAGACCACGCTGGAAGACCAATGGCAAGTATCTATGTCTATGATGTATAAAATAGTTAAACCTGCATTCCTGAGGAGGAATCATCTTTTCACCATCCACAGGGCCTACTGGACCCCCCAAAAACTATCCAAATTTGGGAAAGGAGGCAATCTGGCGTGTCCAAAATGTGGCAGCATGAAGGAAGATGATCTGCATATGTTTGTATACTGCCCAAAGATCCAGTTATTCTGGGAGGCTGTGAGTAGTGTCTTGTCTAATTCCTTGAAGATACAAATTAAGGTAAGCGTTTTACTGGTTATATTTGGATGTTTGGACCAGCAATCTACAATCCATAACAACAATGCAAAGCTGATTTTTTTATGCCATACTGTTGGCGCGTAGAGAGATCTGCAGACAGTCGGTGTCACAGGCCCCTCCGAGATGTGAGGATTGGTTAAACTCCGTGAGGAGTGTGGCTAAGTTGGATATTTCAGACAAGGGGCTAAGAAGGTACGAATTTTGGACACCCCTCTTATGTTGGTGTGAGCAACAAGTAAGAATTTTAGACTAGGGGTCCAATAATTAAGCCTTCTCCGCCTCGGCTGGCACCTTTTTTCTAAAAGAGCTGGGTTGCTCACAGAAATTGTGTGTTTGGAAAAAAGGGGCTGTCACAAACCAAGGGCGGCATCATGTGAACCCTCTTTTTCACTCCTTCTTCAGCAAATGAGGTTTTGGACACTCCAGTCGGAAATGCAAGTGGAATGGTGTGAAGGAGGCAAATGAGGAAAAAAAAAAAAAAAAGAATTAAACCACACCGCCCAGAGAACTGCACTAAAACATTTTTTAAAACTGAGATAAAATGAACTTCAACAATACGTTAACAGGAAATTGAAGGAAAATTGTCTCATGCTTTAAAAATCTTCAAGTAGCAGATCACTGCACATCTCACACTGGAAGCATGGCAACATAACTACCAATCTGCCTCCTCTATGAGGATTGGGCTATGACACTACTGCCTGGACTCCCTGGAATGATGGACCACGAGGCAGATTGTACGAGCTGGTGGATGTTGGTATCTGTTAGGTCTAAGCCGCCTGAAAATCCATGGATCCTATTCTGCTCTGCGACTCCCTGTGCTCTTACATCATCTGTGCGTTCTACCGTCACCCTACAGGTTGTTCACCAGGTCATGCCTGTGTTCTCTCTGTGGACAAGGACTATAAGTCACAATACGAGATCTTCATGATCGGTCAGTTCTTGGAGGTTACAGATGACCTGCGGGAGAGAGGGTCGGTGTCTTTTGTGCTAGGTTGATGGCAGGTCTGTCCAACAAGGGTTGATGGGGTTATGAAAAGAGAACTATCTCAGATGTTCCCTGGGCGGTGGCATTGCTGGATAAATAGTAGTTGCTTGGTGGGATGATAGGGACTCCCTCACTCAGCCATCCAAGTAGGGACGACAGTCTCAAACAACTCCTGTCTAACCTACATTTCTGCACTCAAGTCATTCAGTTTTTCATAACTTTGCACCTTCCTGTATGCTCTGAAACGCCACTTTAGTGAAGAGAGATACAGTGAAATGACAGAACATCTACAATCCAGAGCAGAGGGGTCATGGCACCCCTGCTTTATGGGTTGATCTCTCATGTCAGATTACCTCAGTCTTAAATTCACCACAGTCAAACAGAGGACAGCCAATGTAGGTTTATTTACTTATTCAATGTTTATTTATTTACATTTTATTTATTCAATTTTTCACACCATAACTGAGCGGTCATACAGAGAGTTTTCCAATATAACACCATTCAACTTATTTCCATTATACATCTGAGTCCTGTACACATTTCACAATTATATATACATTTATGCCACAGCAGTATACGGAGCGTCATACATAGCTAGGGTGTTGCCCAAGTACCAATTTTTACATGTTACTACTGCTGTCAGATCCATTATCCTGCTCACTTCCAGTTCCAGTTGGATTTAACAATTCCCTGCAAAAGTCTCTCCAGATTACAATGTCCTATCCAGCTTTCGAATGTTGGGGCCCGTTCACCCATCCAGCATATAGCCACCCTCCATTTGGCCAACACCAATGCTAACTGTGTTAGCCTATTGGCCATTTTCCGTTTCTTGCCCCAGGAGACACTGTTCTGGTATAGCCTTGTCACGATATGTCTACCCGGGACCCGATAGGAGAGTGATCAGCTACCACCTTACGTCTCTCCTGTGCTTTGTTTTCAGTCGCCATGGGATACGCCTGGTCCGGACTGTAGCGGTCCCTTTAACTCACCTCCTTCCCACTTCCTGGAGAAACAGGCGCCCCACGTGACAGGGTCACATGCGCCTATCGAATCAGCGGCTGGCGAAGAGGCGGGGTTCTTAAACCAGGAAGAGACCGAGAAGGGAGTTGCATATTGGGACTACGGACGTTACGAGCGGAGGAGCCGGAGTGAAATCGACGCGCAGGAGGAAGACGCTGATCAAGCCCAGTCGCGGTGCGGAGAGGAAGAAGTACCGAAACCTCAACAGAACCGAGAGAGACGATCAGGCGAAGGGGAGCCGGACCCGATCCGGTACCACGAGAACTCCAGCCACGCTCACGGAGGAGCATGGCTCCCAGAGGTACGTGCTCGAGTGCGGGGTTGGTTCCGGAGGGGCTCTCCCGTATTTGACTGAGCAGCAACCCAGGGGAGGGAAGAGAACCCTGAGTTGTTAACCCCCAGATGGGCGTTTTCCTTTCCTTCTTTCAATTAAAAGCACAAACGTCTTGTGTGGCATTGGTGGCGGTTCGGGTGTTCTTCCCTCACTCCCTTTTCCCTATCACACGTGCGAAATAGGACCCCAGAGTGACAAGTATTCCTCTCTTCTTTTCCTTTATGGTGACCCGACCTCGACTCACCGGAACCGGAGGGCGAACCTATAACAGAATCATCGCACGGACCTGACACTAAGGAGCCACGCGACCGGACGAACCGTCTCTACTTCTGTTTGAATCAGGAAAGATTGAATAAAAGTCTTCCTGTATCCCACTCTCTGTGTCTGTCTCCGGCTATTTATCCCACAAGCCTCTAACAAGATTCCAACCCCTTCACGAATTCTCGCTACTACAGTAATCCAATACTGCTGTATTTCTGGGCATTCCTATGCCAGGTGCATAAACCCTGAATGGGCCCTGTTACATCTACGGCATTCATGCGACCAACTGGCATCTATACGGTGGAGCCTCACAGGGGTCATATACACCCGTTGCACAAAATTATAATGCAGTAGCTTCAGTCGGGCATTACAAGATACCTTGCACGTTAGTGTGCATACCTTCACCCAGCTTTTTTCTGGCAATGGCGCCTGCAGATCCTCGTTCCAAGCGTCCCTGCCTTAAGGACTAGGGACCCCGAGTCCACCCTCATAGCCTTATACAACAATGACACCAGCCTACGCCCACTGCCACACGTTAGCAGTATATCTGGGGTCTCAGTGGTCTGGGGCATATTTGGGTAAGTAGGCCATGGGACTCTGGCCAGTTCCACCAGGCCCGCATATTGGAGATATTGCCCCTGCCCCAGGTCAAATCCTTCGCACGCCTGCTCAAAGGTAATGAAGGTGTCGTTTACGTAAAAGTCCGCCAGAACCATGCAGCCACCCTCCCTCCAAGCCTGGAAGGACATGCTCTCTACCATCCTTTGCACTGGGACTAGCTGCCAGATGGGTAACTCCTGGTGAAATGGAGCCCTCCCCAACACACGTTCCACAAATTTCTGCCACATGAAGGCCGTTTGCCGGACCAAATATGGTAGTTCTGCACTCACCCCTGCACCCTCCATCAAAATGACAGCTGAGTAAACGCTTTTCCCAGTTGTCACCCTCATCTAACCATTGCGCCGCATGCTGAAGGTGCTCCGCATAGCAATATAGGTCAAACCTAGGCACCCCCGACCCCCACCATTCAATGTTTGTTATTATCTGCAGCCGCACCAAATGACTGGTGTGGGATATTTTTGACTGTAGAATTGCATTGCCTCTCCTTATGATTCCCTCTCACAACATCATTCTACATCACTCAGATCTTCACGAACCGAACTACTGCATCACACCAACAGTACCCTGTAGATACCATTTCTGGTATCATCATGTGCACAAAACTGCTTCAAGCCGTTTAGTTGGCTGAGTATTTGCTGCATCAGGTGTTAGTACGAAATGCTTCCAAATGAGTCAATTAATAATAACGATAGCAGCAAGCGGCACTAAGGAAATAACATAAGCAAGAGGGGCGCCTGAATCATGACTCAAATATCAGCCTTATGGATTACTGCAAAATGCATTCATTGTGTCTCCAAACATCAACCCGTCATATTCTGTAACTACAAAGATTGAGCCCTCTCTTGCACATTTTTGGTAGGTAAACTAATTTTCCTTGAACCCTAACTTGTGGTTTTCTAAAAATATATACATTTTGTCCATAAATGCTACCTTATCATTTTTTTGTATTTAATTGATGCCCCTCCCGTCCCGTAAATGCACGTTTAAGTGGCCTGTGACAGGTCAATGGACCACTTTCTGTGCTAACGTGAGAGATTTAAATGGCATTCTTTAATGCACTGATGATAGCTGATCGAGGAGATCACCAGTTTGATTTGACAATCCAGAGGTATCTAGTCAAATAAATAATCTGAGGTTTTGACATTATCCTTAGGAATTAGGACACTCTCCTCTACCATGAAGCTTGCAAACGTGTTATGATAGGAACTCCTCAGAGAGTCAGGAACCTGGGATTTCCTCGTTAAGCCTTGGGCGTGGAGTACAGAATGATCCAACTCTTGAAAGCACAGCATAGCGCTAATCAATTGTTTTTGGTTTTGGCGGTATGTCTTTGGACCAAAGAGCAAGTAATTTGTTTTAGACGATGAGGCAGTGGTGAGTATTGGGAACGGGATGATGATGTGAACACAGAGGAGTAAAACTGTTAGGGAGTTTGGAGCTCTGCTGTTAGAGGAATACACGTTTAAGGGCAAAACACATCCAAAAACTTGGGGAGCAGTGTAGCAGATCTATATCATCCAGTTGACAGTGGTCCAAGGGTTGGCTGCATAGGTAGAGATATGTGCAGCCACATAACGCAGTGGCTTTCCAAAGGCCCATTGGTAATGTTCCTACAGCTAATTCAGGCTTGCTAAGCATTCATAGGAAGCAGGGCAAGGAAGGGATGGAGACAAGAAGACACAAGAAGAGACAATGTCATTGCTTTCTTATTGAGCATCACTAGGATGGAATTTGCATTTGCAATGCAATAGGTCTTGCATTACTGAAAGTTTGAGCTATTGGCGTTGCATTATTATTTGCAATGCCAATAGCTCAAACTTTCAGTAATGTGAGATATTTTGCATTGCAAATGCTTGTTTGCTAGTCCTACTACCCTGATGTTCTTCCTTCTCGACCGTCCCTCAAAGTCTTCTAGGCGTGCCTGGGTAATCTCACACTCTTTCTGTAACTGTTCAGCCTTGGCTTCAAGGATTTCTGTTTCATCTATTTTTTTTCCAATGCATGACTCTTTTGATTATTTTCCCTGATAGAGGGTTCCCAGTCTTCAGGGTCTTGTTGCGTGGCGTTGCCAGAACGGTCCCCCTCTGTCATTGATGTTTTGTTTTCTCGTCGCTCCCCACATTCCTCACGCCATACTCCTGTGGTTGCCCAGCAGGTAGTCTCATTATCACCTGTAGAACTAGCTAGTTCTTGGGCGCTAATATCGCCTTCCCAGTCTCTCCCAAAGCTGATCAGTCGGAAGCGCAGTTGTTCAACATGGCTGTTTTTTTGTTGTGTGTCCTCGCCTAAGCTCGTATTGGATGCTCTTGTGTCCTTGCACTTTGGCTCCATGCCCTCTTCGAGTCGATGGGGCAGGTACTCTACAACCTTTGCCCTCTTTGGTGTGTGAGGGTGTACATTCCTACTATGAAGAGTAAGGCACCGGAGTCAGTTATTCTTTCCGCACAGCGCCACTTCTCGACTGCGCTCAGCTAATCACTTGCAGCCTCTGCAGGTCCAGGCACAGCTCTTAATTTCTGAAGCCTGCTCTCTTTATAGATTCTACTCAGAGCTAGTCCCAGCGCACTCAGTACAGCGCCTACCTTCTTTCTCCTCTCCGGCGCCAGTTGCAGTCTCACTCCATGGGGCAGTGCAGTGGGAAGGCCGCTGCTAAATAGTCACTCCTCCCTTCCCCCTTTCGGTTAACCACACCAATGGGTTGAACCATCAGCAATCATCTGAAGGGTCATGTCTTCTACAACAAACCCTTCAAAGAAATCGTCTAATTTCCAATGAGACTTACTTCAGCAAAAGGCTGACATCCTTCTGCAAAAGGAAGAAGTGGAGAAGGTTCCTTCTTTACAAACCTGAAAAGGAATATATTGCTTTTTCTTTCTGGTTCAAAATGAAGGCCAGTTACAAGAATTCAGGCCCATTCTAGATCTCAGATTGATAAAAATTGGATACAAAAAGAAAAGTTTTCAATGATTCATCCGATTTACCCTTGGCTACATAAAGACAACTGGATGTATGCAATACATTTACAAGATGCGAAAATTCACATACAAGTCGTGAAGAAACACGCCAAGTTCCTTCGGTTTATGTTGGGAAACAATTTTGACCAATACAAAGTCATTTCCTTTGGACTCAAGGTGGCCCCAAGAATTTTTCAACATGCATAGTGGTGGTGGCTGCACCCCTCAAAGGGAAAAGATCTTTTTTTATCTGTACTTAGATGACTGCTCCTGAAAGCATCCACCTATCAAGAAGGGCCTTGGTGATAGTGTTAATTCTTCAGCGCCTGGGTCTAAGAATAAATCACTTAAAGTCAACTGCAGATCAAGTACAGTCTATACATTACCTGAGAGCGCTCTTGGGCACACACTCAGTAAGAATTTATCCTTCAGTGGACAGACATCTATGTGTCCGAACTGTCACAATTTTCATAAGACGTGGCGTCCAAGAGCGTCCAATATCCTCTCAGAATTCTTCTCCTGGGGTTCATGGCATCTTGCATATTCCTGGTTCCTCACGCATGACTTAGGATGGGACTGCTGCAACAGTGTCTAGAAGATCAGTGGTGCCAATTCTCAGGCAAAAGGGAAGACAGACTAACCGTCTCAAAAGACATGATACAATCCCATCCTCACTAGTGTCGGTTGGAGACGCTTCTAAGAGGTATCTCTTGTGATCAGGATATGCTTCCACATACTGTAGAGATGGATGCCTCCCTGCTGGGATGGAGACTGCAGAGGCATTGTCTGCAAGTTCAATTTATATGAGAAAGAGATGTTTTACAAAATCAATCTCCTGAGGCTGTGAGCAGTCCATCTGGTTCTCAAATTTTAACTTCTAGCTGTCAAGTAGAAGTCACTGTTAGTCCACATAGAAAAAACAATGATAACACATTATCTGAAGAAGCAGAGAGAAACTCGATCCAGAATTCTGTCTCTCAAGCTCAAACTACCATGAACTGGCTCATTGCAAGGAATCTCAATATTTCTTCAGTTCATTTCCTGGGAGCTCAGAATGCGGAAGTAGACTACTTCAGCTTAATTTTTCAATAGAACTACAAGTGGGTCCTAAATAATGAAGTGTTGCATGACAACGTCAGCAAATGGGTTTTCCACAAACAAATTTGTTCACAAATGAAGAAAAGACTAAATGTCTCCAGGTTTTACCAGCTGGGTACTTTGTGAAATGCACTTTTGATAAGCTGGTCAAAGACGTTTATATACACTTTTCCTCTGATACTCCCGATTCCTTTGGTAATGATCGAGCTGGCAAGGCTCGAATAATTCTCATTGCACGGAAGTGGTCATCTGTGTGGTGGTTAAAAAACCTTCTGCATCACTCAGAACATCCACACAAGGGGCTGCCATGCAGACTTGATCTCCTGTTCACGTCTGGGGGCCAGATCATACACCACAAACTTCCATCATTAAGCTTGGATAACCCACTGGGGTGATTCGTGTGCGATATCAAATTAAAATACCTTAACTTATTGAACTCTAACAATATGGACCCTTAAATCTCTGACAAGATTGTATTGACATTTTGAAGGTTGCTAGGCATCCATCTGTTGAAAGAAGTTCTCTATCTGGTGCATCCAAAAGAACTTTGACAAAAACAACTGCAGAGAGTAAGTGGTGCTTCCACATCTTCACTAATTGGCGAAAGCTGGGATGCAGTTTTCTTTGATAAGGGGACATCTTGCAGCCATTACTTCTCTTCGAAAAAACCCTTGCAAACCTTTTTTTCAAGATCCCTCCTGTGTGAGATATTTTAGGAGTTGAGAAATTCTATCATCCCATAAAGAGACTCTCTTATTGTAGTACTTTCAAAATAAATGTGTTCTTGTATTGAGCCCATCCATAAAACTAGTTTACAACATATTTCATGAAAAGTAGCTTTCTTAGTAGCAATCACTTCAACCAGCAGGTTAGTGATATTCAGTCTCTATGCTGTAAAAAAGCATACAAAGCTTTCCACAAAGATAAGGTTGTGATGAGAACCCATCCTTGTTTCCTCTCTAAAGTTAAATCTGATTTTCATGTCAACCAAACTATTTCCCATTTATCAGGCTCCAGAAATGCAGACCCTCTGAAATCCCCTGTGGTCCCGGAATACCTAAGCAGAAAACAAACGTGAGTGATGAATAGTGAATGTGTACCGGTACGAAAGCAAAGAACCACAACAACCCATAACATGTTGTCAGATTATATGCCATGAAGGGTCTTAAAAACTATTCTTCCACTAGTAGCCTGGAAGTGACCCAAAACCAGGAAGTGAGTTCACTGACTATCTGGCAGTTGGGAGTGTAGTGTTCCCAACCTCTTCAGTTTCCACTAACCCAAGAAGGTTAGAAGGTGTCCGGATTCCGGTTCAGCACAGGCACCTAATCTCTGCTGCTGCAGCATTATTAAGGGATATATTTGTTGCTGATATATGTTAATAGCTACCTGCGGTTCTGTACATACAAAATTGTCTTGATGCATATTCCATAGAAATGCCCAAGTGGACCAGGATTCTCTTGGGAATCTGTTTAGTGAGTGTAGTATTTTTTTCCTCTTTGCTTTTCTCCCCATTTGTTACGGATTGACTTGCTACTCTATTTAGTGTTTATTACGAATAATGATCATTTCATCTACTGGAAGAGAAGGAAAAGTTACTTACCTTTCATCCCTTCATAATTCCCCTGGTGGAGCACAAGGTTTAAAGGCAAGTAATCCTTATTTTATCCTCAGAGCATCCGGGCACAGATTGACTACTAGCTGCCATCTTCTTTGTAGGGTAGCTGCAGCTGGTAAAGAATGATTTCTCACCCACATCCAGGTGTTCTCGCCCTCTGTGGGGTTGGATTGTTCCTGTATTGCTGGAGGTGCTTTGGAAGATTATGGGCCTGATTTATATCACTCCATCACAACTCCGACGGAGTATCCTTACCGGCTAGATGATGGTCCGTCCGCCTGATTTAAAGGCCGGCTGACCATAGTTTGGCCACCACAGATACTACTCCATCTCTGTTGTGACCAAACTTCTTCGGCGGCCCAATGGAGTAAGGGCAGGTGAAGAACTGGCTTTTCGTCCGCACACCTAATTTAGATGGACGGACGTATAGCTGCTTTTTACTGACCGTCACTGCCAAGTAAACCCGAGTGGGATGGGGTACTCAAAATCTGTTTTGGGGTTTTGTTTTTGAAAATAAAAAACGTGAAAGTTTGGCGTATGGCTCCATCTTTTTGACGGAGCCATCTGTCCAACTTTCAATGCATCTCCAGGAAGCACCATTATGGCGGCTCCTGGAAATGCTAGATATATCCGCTGGCCGACTGACATATCTAAATACGGCTGACAAAGTACGTTCGGCATGGGGTTCGTAAAGTATTCCGTGCACCTAGATATACATCGGGCCCCTTTCCCTGCCGGAGCTCTTAAAATTTGCAAATTAATGGCTTTTTTATCATCTCTAGAAGGCTTTACGAACTTCAGGACTTTATTAATAACTATTCTAATCATGGGTCCCACTCTGCAACTCTGGGCAATAGCTTGCTTAATCTCCACAACGGCCCCACCAGCGCTGGGATGCCTGGCTTCACCTTGGGGGTGCCCAGGAGTGGACATTTCACAGGGAAAAGACAGGAAGGGTTCCACAGCGGTATGCGTACAGCGCCAGGACACCCTAGGGTAACAGTGCGCTTTACAAGTACAAATTTCATTTCATTTCATTTCATTAAAACGTATTATCCGAACTGTTGCCCCTAGGATGGCGTTACAAGGAGGGTTTCTTTTCTTTGTTGTATTGCATCTGGACCCACGGACCTCCGTTTTTTGTTTTTTATTTACAGACCTCTGCAGAGTCTTCATGGGATCCACAGAAGGTGCATGCTATTTGTGGGCCATCAGACTGTGAATACTACAACTACAGGAGCTTACATTTGTCCTGCGATAATTGATGGGTTCTTTCGAACACATACTAAACTCCTCAGTACACCTTTTTATAAAAAAGTGTTTATTCAAAGAAAGAGGAATACAGGTTCAAACTTATGATCTATGTATTATCTCACTTGAGCTGTCTTGAAAACAATAGGCAAAACAGCCCTTCCTGTTTTATAACATGCACCTTCCCAAACATTCTGTAAACTTCACTAATCCTCCACTGGTACCAAATATCCAGGGATTTGGAGTAGAAGGATGGCAGTGAGGAGGATATAATTCCTCCAGACAATTCGATTATCATTTTAGAACATCAAAATTTGTCACTGATTTACTGTCGACCTCCCGAAAGAGTGAAAAATGAACTCCTGGAAAATGCATACCTGTTTCAGTCTCAATCTAAAGACCGCCATCTCACTTTGTCTGCCTTTTGAATCAGGGCTGGCTTCCCCATATAGATCACAGAAAATCATATGCTGTTCGGGTTTCCTTCTGGGATATGTACCAAACAGAAGCCTCACTTACATCATAAACATCTTTTTATTACATGTCTTTTAATTCTTGATATCGACTTTGTGCTACTCTGCAGAAGCCTGCCAGGATGAGGATTTTCCTGCCCCAGTCGTGGGGCTCTCGCTCTCTTCTTGTTTGCTTCTTGGAGCACTGTTTCACTCTGTCTTGGGCTCTCCAGTTTCGCATAATCTTGCCCTCCCTTTCACCCCACCCTTCGGGCCTCTAAACAACGGTTCTTAAACTGAGGGTCCACGGCACCTATTCAGTGGCTCCTTTGACCCATATGGCCTCTAACCATCATTCTCTGTCAATAATCATAAGCATGTTAACCTAAATAACTGTATAAAGATAGTCCCTCCTATGAGGATAATAATTTGTTCAAGTAACAATACTACTTACTAGAAGTCTACTACTGTATTGCTTCCCAATATATTATATACATGTTAATAAAATCAATAAAGATATGTTTAAAAATAGTCATAAGCATTGTAAAAACCTTTTTAACCAGCTGCTGATTAAAAAGTTTTAACATGCTTATGATTATTTGTGAAAGTGCATAGTCACTGTTAACATTCAGATATGCTGCGACCTGAAACCACCAATTGACTTCTGACCAAATAATTTGTATTGCCTGTTTTTTCAGTCATACACATCTGTACAATAAGAAAGCCAGTGTTCTAAGTACCCAATGATCTATGCATGCATGCACAGGGACACTGCCCAAAAGGCCCTTCCAGGCTGCATGTTCTCTCATCCACTGATTTACATGGGAAGATACTTACAGGCACATGCATCAACGCTTTTTGCGAGCGCTAACGGTTCAATTCGTAAAAAACGGCCGTTTGCAACCGCAAAAAGGCATTTTCCGATGCATTAAAGTGTTAGGCACTCGCAATTTAAGAAATCGCAATTTATTGCGATTTCTTAAATTGCGATTGCATTTAAGGAATCGCAATTTGCGATTCCTTAAATGCAATGCTAGAAGCAGTTAGAAATAGCGAATTCGCTATTTGGGGCCGCAAAATACAGAGAAATTACTCTGGTCTGTATTTTGCAAAAACCTTAAAAAATGCACTAAAGTGCATTTTTCAAGGTTTCAGGTTACACACACACACACATGCCCTTGGGGCATGTGTGTGCGCAACATGGGTGCACATCACAATTTCAGGGGTGCAACAGGGTGTCATTTTGACACCTTTGCACTCCTTGAAATTGCATGCGCAATTTGCGAGTACCTATTGGTACTCGCAAATTGCGCATGCAATTTCCCATTCTGAATGGGAAGCCATTCCTTAATTGCGACTCGCAATTTGCGAGTCGCAATTAAGGGATGTTTAGAAATCGCTATTTTAATAGCGATTTCTACATGCATAGGCTTTTGAGAGTCCCTAATTGCGATTCCTTAATAATTGCAATTAAGGACTCGCAAAAGCATTTCTTGATGCATGTACCCCTTAGAGCCTTATTTAGATCTTGACAGACAGGTTACTCCGTCACATCAGTGACGGATATCCCATCCGCCGAAATATAGATCCCATAGGATATAATGGGATTTATATTTTGGCGGACGGGATATCCGTCACTGTTGTGACGGAGTAACCCGTCCGCCGAGATCTAAATCAGGCCCTTAGACTCCAGGCTTCTACACTTCTGGTACTATTTAGGACACATGACCACTTTTCAGCAGAGATGAAATACTTCCACTTGCAGAGGACCACTTCTCAGTAGCAGCACATATTCTGGAATAATGAAGATTTGGCTTTCTAGCTTTTATGCAATCACTGTCTTTGTTACCTTTTGACTCAAAGACTGAATGGTCTAAAGCTTTGTCTATACCAAGGTCGACTGCAGCCCTGTGCCTGCCGGACACCAATGTGAATCCTGTTATTTCTGTCCCACCACTTCTGCTGGGAGCTCTGATTTTACATGATTACTTATTGATTTGTGAATATGTCTTGGGTCTTATACAGGTGTGTAGTCACTCTTATATTTAAATATGCAGTTGCAGAGGAAAGTAGATGTGCTGAGTTCATATAGGGTTTGCATGTATGTGTACTTTTTGTGTATTACTATTGAGGTACACATCGTAGAAATGGCTTGTGATACCTGACTTCCAGCTGCGATTCAGTGGGGTCCAGCAGCGGCTGGTCCATAGGGGCGCCGAAGCGGCGCCCCACTACGCATCATCAACACAAAAAGAAACTGCTCACTGCAGTTCGGGCAACAGGAATGTAAGCAGACGAATTGACAGCTTTCACAATTCGTCTGTTTACATTTCCGGCCTGTGCTTCACTCGGGTGAAAGTGCGCATGTCAACGCACAGCCCACGCAGGCGAGAGCAGGAGTCCAGAAGATGGACTGCGCATGTGAGAGAGGAGCGCTCTTCATTTCAGCTCCTGACTCGCATTCACAAACCATTAGGTATGCTGCGCATGCCTAGTGTAGTGCAGCCGTCTGAAGATAGGATCCTGCTCGGGCGGTGACGTGTTTTTCACACAGTCGCCCCATGCCCTGTCAAATGCCAGGATACAGCCGAGTAAACAAGGGTCAGCCTCCCCCAGTCGCATCCAGTCTTCTGATTTGGCAGTCAAAGTATTTCCTGTTGAGCGGCATGCCACGACCAAAAGAGGCTTCAAAGTTCGACCAAGAGCGCAAAAGAAAAGAGCGGGGAGAAGTTAGTTCCACGTTGCACGTCTTGTATGGAGAGGAGACGTGATGCGACGCGGGACCGGAGGAGATGCCTGGTAAGTTTATTTTTTTTATTTTATTCATTAAATTAACCCCCCCCCCCCCTCTCCCCGCGCGTACCCCTCAAGTCATGCCGGCCGCGACTGTAATGTCAACAGCAAGAGGATTTCTAGGAAAAAAATTGTTGCAGGAAGTGAAAGACGAACAAGGACTCCCGCTAGTGAAGGGTTGGAGCCTGGTATCAGTGCTGCGCCGCTGGACTATCTGCTGTACCCTTTCAGTGAGATGTCAGCGTGGCCTCTCATGGCAGTGCGGGGCGAGTGCTATATGCTATATACCCTCGGAAAACAAAGCGCACTGAGCTGTGTGCTTGTCCGACAGGCAGAGGCTGTGACCCCCCAAAGAGGTCTTAAGGAGACAAGGCTGTGTGCTGTGTCCCTCCTAAGGAGACACAGCACACAGCCTTGTCTCCTGAAGAGGGACACAGCACACAGCCTGGACTCTTCAGAAGGGACGCACTGCACAGCGAGGTCTCACCTCAGTTCCATCCATGCCACATATTTTCATTTAGAGTTATTACTCTGTTATCGAAGATTCCAGCATGCTGTCAGTTTAAATTTGTTAGCGCTTCCCCTACTGATAAACTACAAAATTGTTGCTGTCATAATTTCAGTAGCTACCTTTTACCCTGCGCCGCAAGAGAAGGTACATTGCTTTTCCGTGACGTCCAGCTCAATTCTACTCTACTTATTACCTTAGTCTTGCTCCCTTGCTGCACTGTGCACGTCGAAGCCTTGATTTTAATTTTTTTTTTTTATCTACATGTTTTTTATAGGCCTTGGGGGTGTAAGAGTGCAGTACAGATGCAGTTGTCACACACAGCAAGAAGGTGCAGTGCAAAACATCTTTACAGATAGGCATTCACACATATAATGTCAGAAACAAAAACACAAAAGCAATAAAACACAATCAGGAGGCAGATAAAGGGTCAGTGACATGCTAGGACCCGGGAGAAATGGCCCTGAAAGAAAGAGCAGAGGATCACAGTCTGTGACCATGAAAGATGTAGCTGACACGGTGCAAGAGCATGCAGAAAGGATTGAGGACTGCTTGACAATTAGGGGTAAGTGAGGGGCCTTTAATTGCACAGAGAACTCTGAGGTATTCAGGGGATTTGAAGGGGTATATTTAGTCGAGAATAGGGATCACAAATACAACCACTACCTGTATTGTTTGACTATCACCGAGCAGCTTTCCGACGCCCATGAGGCCTGGCCTGTGCCATACAAAAGTATATCAAAAGCTACTTAGGTATGATAACTAATGGTTTTTAATCTGTCTGAATATAAACCTATGACCACCTCACCTTCTTTTTCTCTGTGCTTTGCCACATCTTTTCAGTATGTAAGAGGAGCCTGCACTGCACCTGCCTGCATGGTACCTGTTCGTTTTGTGAGGAAAGATGGCAAGGCAAGTGTTGTTGCTGCTCCCTGTACTGTACCTGTTAAATCAGCCTGTGAAACTTTCGCTGATGCTGCCTGTGCTGTATCTGACATGTGAAGGAAGCACGTGCTGCCTGTGCTGTACAGCTTGAGTGAACGAAGCGTGCACTGAGGCTGCCTATGCTGTATGTATCTGATGTGTTAAGGTAGCGTTCACTGGCTCCTCCTGCGCTGTATATATCAGATTTGTTAACGAAGCATCCACTGGTGCTGCCTGTGCTGTATCTGATGAGTGAAGGAAGCGTAAACTGATGCTGCCTGTGCTTTATCTGATGTGTTAAGGAAGCTTGCACTGATGCTGCCTGTGCTATATAAGATGAGCAAAGGAAGTGCGTACTGAAGCTGCCTGTGCTGTAGCTGACATTCTAAAGAAATGTGCACTGGTGCTACCTGTGCTCTATCACTTGAGTGAACAAAGCGTGCACTGATGCTGCCTGTGTTGTACCTGATGTTCTAAGGGACCGTGCACTGATGCTGCCTGTACTTTATCACTTCAATGAAGGCAGCATGCAGAGACTCTCCATGTGCTGTATCTGATGAGTGAAGGAAGCGTGCACTGATGCTGCCTGTACCGTATCTGATATGCTAAGAAAGCGTGCACTGAGCTGCCTGTGCCATATCTGATGAGTGAAGGAACTGTGCACTGTTGCTGCCTGTGCCGTGCTGTATGTCACGAGTGAAGGAAGTGTGCACCGAAGCTGCCTGTACTATAAGTATCTGATAAGCGAAGGAAGCATGCACTGAAGCTGCCTGTGCTGTAGCTGACATTCTAAAGAAATGTGCACTGGTGCTACCTGTGCTCTATCACTTGAGTGAACAAAGCGTGCACTGATGCTGCCTGTGTTGTACCTGATGTTCTAAGGGACCGTGCACTGATGCTGCCTGTACTTTATCACTTCAATGAAGGCAGCATGCAGAGACTCTCCATGTGCTGTATCTTATGAGTGAAGGAAGCGTGCACTGATGCTGCCTGTACCGTATCTGATATGCTAAGAAAGCGTGCACTGAGCTGCCTGTGCCATATCTGATGAGTGAAGGAACTGTGCACTGTTGCTGCCTGTGCCGTGCTGTATGTCACGAGTGAAGGAAGTGTGCACCGAAGCTGCCTGTACTATAAGTATCTGATAAGCGAAGGAAGCATGCACTGATGTTGCCTGTGCTGTATCTGATGTGCTAAGGAAGCATGAACTGATGCTGCCTGGCTGTATCAGATGAGTGAAGGAAGTGTGTTCAAAAGTTAATCTGGGCAAATAATATCAGCATACGCAAAGATTGTCCTCTATAGCTCATAAATCTTGGCAATTTCTTAAATGATAAATAATTCAATCGTATTGCTTTATTAACCTTCCTACTTCCTCAAATTTGCTTGAGAATGCACCATTTATCCACTCTTTTTTCAAAATATTTTGCGGGGAGAACCCTCCAGAACCACCCGTAGGTTGTTCGGGCTCGCTCGCTACGCTCGCTCGCCGCAGTGCAGTACGCCAATAATTTTATGCCACACCACTTTCAAATGTCACCAGCCGCCACTGGTGGGGTCTGCTAATTTCAAATGGTAATGAACCACTGCTCTAGAAAATGTAGATAAAATGTAAATGATTTCACAGGTTAACAAAGCAACAGAAATGCCTTTTATCACCATCCTTCAGGTTAGCCTGCTCTTGTTGCACTTGCCCCAATGGATTACTGATGCTGACCATTGTGACCTCCAAAATCAACTCATGCAACACAATATGTGTCAGGTTTCTGGTCTAGTTGCTGGCCAAACTCTAAATAGTGTGAAATTATGCTGCTTGTGTTACCCCGAAACCGGTCCTAGGATGCTTGTTTCCAGTCCAGGGAGGACCAGGCTTGGCAGTTCGGGCTGGACTGTTCCCATGAGGCACAGGGTCAAGACTGATTTGCATATGGCTGGGTTCAAACTGGAATGGCATGGTGAGCAAAAAAACGATGGATTTAGGCCCAGATCTCTGTACTGGGGTGAATGTATGACATTGTTCTGCATTCTGTCCATCAACTGTTGTTTTTGCATTTGTCACCCTGAGTGGGACGGGTATGCCCAGACGTGTGTCCCATGCTCTCCATGCCACTGGATCAAGCTATCCTGGCTGAAGAGGGGTGAAACCCCGAAACCAGTCCTAGGATGCTTGTTTCCAGTCCAGGGAGGACCTGGCTTGGCAGTTCGGGCTGGACTGTTCCCATGAGGCACAGGGTCAAGACTGATTTGCATATGGCTGGGTTCAAACTGGAATGGCATGGTGAGCAAAAAAACGATGGATTTAGGCCCAGATCTCTGTACTGGGGTGAATGTATGACATTGTTCTGCATTCTGTCCATCAACTGTTGTTTTTGCATTTGTCACCCTGAGTGGGACGGGTATGCCCAGACGTGGGTCCCATGCTCTCCATGCCACTGGAATCAAGCTATCCTGGCTGAAGAGGGTAAAACCCGAAACCGGTCCTAGGATGCTTGTTTCCAGTCCAGGGAGGACCTGGCTTGGCAGTTCGGGCTGGACTGTTCCCATGAGGCACAGGGTCAAGACTGATTTGCATATGGCTGGGTTCAAACTGGAATGGCATGGTGAGCAAAAAAACGATGGATTTAGGCCCAGATCTCTGTACTGGGGTGAATGTATGACATTGTTCTGCATTCTGTCCATCAACTGTTGTTTTTGCATTTGTCACCCTGAGTGGGACGGGTATGCCCAGACGTGGGTCCCATGCTCTCCATGCCACTGGAATCAAGCTATCCTGGCTGAAGAGGGATGAAACCCCGAAACCGGTCCTAGGATGCTTGTTTCCAGTCCAGGGAGGACCTGGCTTGGCAGTTCGGGCTGGACTGTTCCCATGAGGCACAGGGTCAAGACTGATTTGCATATGGCTGGGTTCAAACTGGAATGGCATGGTGAGCAAAAAAACGATGGATTTAGGCCCAGATCTCTGTACTGGGGTGAATGTATGACATTGTTCTGCATTCTGTCCATCAACTGTTGTTTTTGTATTTGTGTTATCCTTGGCCTGAAGCACAAAGACCATATCACTCCTTCACTTTTGCATTGGTACCTGACCAAACATGACTTGAATTCAGGACTCTTCTTCTTGTGACAGTCAAGCACGATCTTAAGTTCCCAAATTGTCAGCATGCCAGCGACCTGGCACTAAAGGTCGGCTGCCCAAAAAAGACTCTCCATATATATTGAGCGATATAAACATTTTAGCAGTAGATCATTACTTTTTCAAGGTTCCCCTCTCTGGACTCTTCCTTGAACTCTCTGCACAGTAAACACTTGTTTACAAATCAGTAAGTCCCTCTTCCAAAAACTTTTGATTCAAACCCTTGCTGACACTGTAGATTCAATAAGCCATCTTTCCATTGTATTTTCTTTCTATGTTAATTACCCTGTACATACTCCCTGCTATTTGAAAAAATGCCTTGAAGTGTCCCCTAGACTGTACTAGTCCTATAAATACAACAAATAAAATGACATTAAAATAAATAATCTGTATACAACAATGGGGGATGGGGAAAGTAGAGTCCTGGAGGAAGACCTCAAACAGTAAAACTGTATAACTAAGTATTCCCTTAGTAGCACTTGACTCTCCCAGGAGAGCAAGGCAGAGCAGGACAACACAACGAGGGGTACTGTATCCTCTAAAGATGCTGTACTCAGTCAGTACAAGGCTTACTGAAGGAGGTGGTGTAGATTTGACATAGTGCAGTAATTCTACTTTAATAATACTTAGAACTGATTGTCCAATCAGTTTTTTAGTTTATAAAAGGAAAAAAACTTGAATATATACAAGTCTAACACACTTCTCTTAAGAAGGCCAGAGATGCGACACCAAACACTATTACAGCATTTAAGAGCTAGGTAATATATTCCTAGGTAACATGAGGATCTATGCACCATGTTTAGCGAGATAGCGACTTCATATAAATCTGGTACTTCAGAGTCCACAACACTTCTTCCCCAAAAATAACGCAGAACCACAATCAGTAGCTTACATTTTTGTATTAGACAATGTACACCTCTCTGCAGTAAATGTTCAGATTGCTTCTCATCAAAGGAGGAAAATTACCTTTCTGTTTCCATTGCTGAGATTTCAGTTTCAGATTTTGGTGCTGAAATTTTAATGAGGCTTAGATGCACTGACGACCACTGCCCAAGACAACTTAGTACCAACCCGAAGTTGGTACACACTGGCAACTCTTGAAGGGATTATAAGGAGAGTGTTCAGTGCATACAGGAGGAGGCAGGGTCCAGTGAAGTTTTGCCAGCCATGAGCAGATATGTTTGGGGTACTTAATTGGCTCTTGTGCCAGTATACCAGAATCACCTCATAAATAGCACTCATAAGTTCAGGTGCCTGTGTCGTCGTACCCACCAGTCTAAATTACAAAATTCTAGCAGTTGGTGTGCTAACAGGTCCATGGGCAGTGGCAATGACCATCAGTTTGCCCAAAGACAAAACAAAGCATTGTACTTCACCGTGGAGACTGGGTATTCAAACCAAGGTATTTCATAACCCATATGGTCTAAACAGATGTGATTATTGGTTCTGCTATCATGGTGACCTCCTCCAGCTACCTTTCCAAATGCTTGGGGCAGTGGTTGAAGCTAGGTAATCCCCAACTCCACTCTATGTAGAGAATTCTTGGAACAACATACTCATCAAGAGGCTCAGTATTTACGGCCAGAATCAACATTTGAATGTGTGTGCCACAAAGACACTTCTAATCCCAGATGGCATAGGATGGTCAACTGTAAGAGTGCTAATGGGAGACAACATATGATTCCACTGTAATGAGCCACCAGAATACGTGTCTCCTGAATTCTTTTGAAAGCATATCTATCATAGCCACAGGGGGAACCAAATATGACACCAAAAGGGATTTAAATGCTAATACCCCTTTATGAATACACATTGAAACAATACTCTGCATGTAGAGGCAAAAGCTTGCCTAAATTAAGATATGTAGAATACCATTCCTTACTGACACATGCTCAGTGGGAGCCTAGAGCACACAAGCCTGTAGATGGCCCCGTTACCTCTATTGACCTTGTAATCCTACACTTCTCTTTATTTTGTTACCCAAAAAGGATACCACAGATATGCATCCTTGCATTTACTTCAGAGGTCTCAATCAAGTAACAGTTAAAAACAGATATTCAGTTCCTCTCAGTTCTGACATCTTAGAGGCAGAGCAAGGAGCAAAGTTATTTATAAAACTTGATTTAATAGGAGCTTATCATCTCTTCCAAATCAAAGTAGGAGATGAGTGGAAGACTTCTTTCAAAACAATTTTCAGGCATTTTGAAAACAAAGGTATGTCATTTGAACTTTGTAATGCCCAAGCAGTCTTCTAACACTTCCTGACATCTATCTTTTATGATTTGCTACTTCATACCATGGTTATCTATCTCAAAGATCCTGCTAAACATGAAGAACATGTAAAGGGAGTTTTGTACTGGTTACGCAAATATTACATGCTAGTTAACCCAGAAAAGTATAGTTTGACCAGTCTTCAGTCACTTACTTGGGCTTTGTTGTTTCCTCAGAAAGTCTAGCTATGGACACTTGTTTCAGATATTCGGGAATGGAAGACGACTACATTGGTAAAGTCATCTCAATGTTTTCTAGGTTTTGCAAATTACTATAAAAAAATTGTCAATGACTTTCCTAAAATTGTAGCACCAATCACAGACCTATAAAAAGGAAAACAAATCATCTAGACGCCTGATGAATGGCTCTTGGGGAAATAAAGAGACAATTTACCAAGGCACCTATTCTTCTGCCTGATACTGCCAAACCTTTTATTCTTGAAACTGATGCCTCTGATCGGGCAGTAAGAGCAGTTTATATTCAAGAAATTGAAGGAGAGAATACCCCATTGACTTTTAATCCCGAAAATTAACCAAGCCAGAAATAATTGATTCAGTTTTAGAAAAGTAACCATTAGCAATGAAAGAGGCCTTTAAAAAATTGAGGCATCTATTGCTAGGGGCTGAACAACAATTTACCGTCCAAACAGATCTTTGTAATCTTCAAGTACTTCAACAGGAAGATTGCAGAAATAGTCAACAGGCAAGCTAGGCTTCTTTTTCAGCAGTTCGATTTCCAAGTAACATTTATTCTTGGAACACCGAATATTGTAGCAGATTGTCTATCCAAACAATATTCGGAACAGTCGTCCCCTTTAACCAAAGAAAAGATTCTTTCATCTTCTGTTTTTCTAAGCCAAATACAAGCAATATCTTTGGTATAAGTATAAGAAAAAGAAAATTCAAGTTCAAGATAATCTGATTTTTCAGGACAATGGAATCTTTGTTCCCAGTAAGAAACTTAGACAAATTGTTCTACAATTATGCCACTATTTTATCATAGTTGTACATCAGGGTTTGAAAGTCCCAGAAGATTTGATTAATCATCAATTGTGGTGCCCCAGCCTGTTAAAAGATATAAATGACTGCATAAGATCTTATGAAGTCTATTAACAAGTTAAGATGGATTCACAAATTAAATTTGGTTATCTATCTTCTCGACTTTGGGAATATATTCCTATCAATTTTATTGTAGAAGTTCCACCATATGAAGGTTCTGCACAATCATTTTTACAGTGAATTATTTCTCGAAGTTGGCACATTTCTCCTCTTTGACCAACCTATCTCTGCAACAGAAATTGCATGAATATTTCTTTATGACATCTTTAGACCTCCCGGATTTCCAATCAAGATAATTTTAGATTACGGTCCTCAGCTCATCTCTAATTTTTGGACTCAACTTCTGATTGGCTCCTTTATCTAAGTTTCATCCCTAAACAAACGGTCAAACAGAATGACTGAATCAACTTCTTTAGATTTACCCTTCCATCTATGTATATGCTTCCAAAAGAAATTAGGAATCTCTTCTACCTGTGGCAGAGTTTGTTCTTCTTTGAGATTCAGTCGTTTCTTTGCTACCTATGGATTCTAAACTAAGGTCTTTCCAGCAACTTACTCTGTTAATGAAAAAAATACTTCAGCACAGGAAAATCTGAAAACCATCAGAAAGACCAGAGAAATAAATCTTAATAAATTAGAGAAGGATCAAGAGTCTCAGAACAGGCAGACCAATAAGCATCACAGATTGGCTTCAAATACTAAGATTGGAGGTAAGGTCTGTCTATATTCAAACACTATGCCATTGATCATCCATAGATCGAAACTAGGTCTGAGATATTATGTCCATTATCCAACTCTGATATTATCAATCCAGTTACTTTCAGACTAAATACACCATTCTTTTCATGTGTCGTTTTTGAAACCTGATGCTTACAGTGAAAGATTTTAAAAGAAAATAGTTATTCCTTATGCATTTCAGTTAGTCAGAGCACAAGAGGCATATGAAGTAAATGAAATATATGACTTGAGCCTCCCTCTAAAACGTTTGGGAACCAGCATCTCGGGTTCATACCCCTTGTTTGGTATATCAATTTTTTCTTAAAACCCCAGGGAAACCTGGCCATTCTGGGGAGAGACAGAGCGTAAAGAATATTGGGCCTGACAAGAGGGTTGGGTCTACTCACAGACTGAAGGATATAGCTAACTCTGGTCTTGCTTCTAAGGGTCACGTTCTCCATCACACTCTCTTACCATCTAAGAAAGTAGCTCAGGCTAGGATCGGGCGGGCTTCCCAGCTTGGCGGCACTTGGGCAGCGAGTGTGAATTGCCTTTTAGGTCTAGCCATGGTCAGCTGGGCTGATTCGCTGCAAGTCTTCTTCACATTGTTTCTGTTTTCTGCTCTGAGGTTTCTGCATGAAAGCTGAGACGGGATAAAGTAAACATTTTCTCAGTATTGGTTAGATAATGCTGTAGTTTAGTTCAGACTCTGTCCATTGAGAATCCGGATCCTTTCCTTTTAGTTTAATAATCTTCAGATATTTCTTTGGGAAGTTTACTTAGTTCATTGTCTGTTTCTATTATGACCGTCCCAATCCATTATGGTGAGATAATACTCCCTGTATTTCCCCTTTTCCTGTTCCAGGTCAAATCAATCTAAGAATACAAAAGGGAACTGGTCAGTCTGCTTGGTGCATCACAACTGCACTCTCTGCTTATTGCTCGCTCGAGAAGGCCTCCGTTTTTTTTCCTGCTTCTTCTACAATGATTCCAGCTGCTGTTCTTGACCTACTTGTATTCCTAGAGATTTGGACTGCTACCATTTCCACTTTTCATTCAGTTATTATTCTGGACTCAGAAATGGAAATAGAGGCAGAAGACCTTATCTTCGAACTAAAAGGTGTCATGACAAATGTCTCAGAAGGCCTGCACTTGACAAGATTTTTAAGGTAAGTTTTGTACAAGGAGCATTCACACCTTTATGCCAATGTACCCTCACTACAACAAAACATTTAATGACTTGTTAGCCTTGTTCAACACTATTGACTATGATATTCCCATTAATTTCCTCTCTAAATTATCTGGTATCATGGGTACAGCCTGACATTGCATTTCATTGTCCTTCAAAAATGAAACCCATCATAGACAATTACTTATCATCAGTCCCCCTTTTTTTTTTTTTTAAACTTGTTTTTATTGAATTTTTACAAAAGATCATACAAAATAAACCGAAAGTTACATTGTTATCATTGCGTGACTCACTCAAATTATTTTCTGGCAATATAATGTTGAAACGATCATTTGGTCACATGTAGCATTCAGTATGCAGTGCTTATAAAACAACAAAGAACAACCATACAGGCTCACGTAGTAAACATATTGTGGTTCTCCCAATCCATATGGTCGACCGGCCAACCCAGTTCTCATATCATCTGGTACAGTTCAATCTGTAATCTCCAGATGAGCTAATAGATAGGAGCGGAGTGGCTGCAAAATATTTTTGGGGCGGGAGGCCAGAGGGAGTAGGGATGCATATACATCACAGGTTGTATCGCAATACAGCATATCTCTGAGCCATGCCCCAGCCTGCGGCGCCTTTGTTCCACCTCAGGACAGGGAAACCTGCCTTTTAGCCAGTACTAGCGCAATAGCGGTGAAGCGTCTTATCCCCTTACTCAGCGGGAGCACATACCCCAGTAGGGCCAACAATGGAGTATGTGGGAGTGTAGCCTCAACCATTTGTTCGAGGTGACCAAACACCACCTCCCAGTAGGCCAGCACCATAGGACAACTCCATGCCAAATGCAGGAAGTCGGCGTGTGCCATCGCACGTCTCTGACAGCAGTCTGCCTTCGTACGGTCCATTTTGGCAAGCAACACCAGGGTGACATACATTCTGTGTAGGTATTTGAAGTGTAGGAGCTTATGTTTGTAATTATTGGACCCTAGGCGTGTCTGTTCATAGCAGTAGGCCCACATCTTCTCAGTCATAGGCTGTGCTAGATCCCTCTCCCATGCTGCGCGGGCCCCACCACCCATCATTGGCCGAAGTGCCTGTGCCTGCCGATACAGTAGAGAACCTAAGTGCGCACCATCGGGTGCTGTGATAATCGTTGTTAGTGGGGGAAAGTCTATAGGTTCCCCCGTCCGCGTGCGCAGCGCCGTGTCCAAAGCTTCTCTCGTTCTATGTACAAGGAAGCGGTCTAGCGTGCTGACATCTCGGTCTGCTATCAAGTCAGTCAGTGTACGTAGCTGACCCTCCCTGAACATGCCACCTAGGTTTTGTATCTGACAGCAGGCGAGTGTTCTCTGCGTCAGCTTTTCAGTCGTGGGGGCTAGCCAGGGATTGTTGAGAATCGGTAAATGTGGGGAGTAAAGTCGCTCTGACCCCAGGAATTTGCGCAAACGCTCCCACGCCCATGCTGTGGTCTGCAGGGTAGGTATCTCAGTCGGCGTTCTTTTCAGCCCATTGGGAAGGATGGAGGATAACGGGTAAGGGCGGGCCTGGGTGTGTTCAGGTCTCAGGAACTGTAAGCGCGCGTCAGGATGGTACCAGAAATAGGCATAATGGGCCTGTGCAACTAAATAATACAGGTAGAAGTCGGGGACCCCGAACCCTCCCCTCTCAAAGGGTTGAGTAAGAGTCTTCCATCCCACCCGCGCCTGCACCCCTGCCCAGACAAGCCTGGTCAGCAGCCCTCTAAGAGTTTTAAAAAAGGAGACTGTAAGTGGAATAGGTATATTTAAAAACAAGTATAAAAACCTGGGCAGCACGACCATTTTAATGATCGCGATGCGCCCCGCCATCGACAAGGGCAGCATGATACAGCGCTCTATTTGTCCAGATAATCGTTCGATGACCGGCCCGTAGTTGAGCCGCACTACCACCGAGGCTCTGCGGTGAATGATTACTACCAAATACCTGTGGGGCTCGTCGCACCAGCGGGAACTCCAGTGTGAAAGGTTCTGTGGCGTCTGTCAGAGGGAATATTTCAGATTTTTTCCAATTTATGACTAGGCCAGAAAAGACGCCGAACCTAACCACTTCTCTCATAATGGGAGGAAGATTTGAGGCGGGCTCACGAGCGAACAACAGAATGTCGTCTGCATATAGTGACGCAAGCAGTGGTCCTTGGTGGAATCCTATACCTCGCTGTAAATGCCGCTCTTGCAAATGCCGCACTAGAGGGTCCATCGCAATGATGAAAAGTAGGGGCGAGAGTGGGCATCCTTGACGGGTGCCTCTTGACAGGTTAAATCTATCGGTTAATACCCCATTGATGTGTAATTGTGCAGTTGGCCTGGTGTATAGTAGGCGGACCAGTGACCGAAAATTTTGAGGGAAGCCTAATTTAGTTAGTGCTGCATGTAAAAAATCCCATTCTAGGGAATCAAATGCCTTTTCGGCATCTAGTAATATCGCCGCGGTAGGGAGCTCTGGGTTGATCTGATTAATAATTGCAAACAGCGTACGCAAGTTCACCGAGATGGACCGGTTTGGCATAAACCCAGATTGATAGGGGGATATAATCTGCCCAATTATGAGCGAAATTCGTGTGGCCATGACTTTAGCTAGTATTTTATAATCCTGGTTTAGGAGAGAAAGTGGCCTGTAAGAGGAACATTGCTCAGCCGGCTTACCCGGCTTCAAGAGCAAAGTTACGATCGCCTCACGCATAGTGGTGGAAAGTCCCCTGATTCCAACGCCTCAGCATAAACTTCCAGTAGCTGCGGGACAAGGTGTTCCTTGTACGTTTTATAAAATATACCAGTTAGCCCATCCGTGCCTGGGGCACGTGAGACATCCAGGCTATCCTCGATAATCTCGTCTGCCCCGATAGGCGAGGCCAGGAACTCTTGCTGCCCCCTCTCTATCCACACCATTGCTATTTCATTTAGACAATGTGTCAGTTCTGCACCAGTCGGTGGCAAGCACGTTTCGTATAGACGTGTATAGTAGGATAAAAAGTTCGATTGTATGCCAGATCCATCCGTGACCTGAGCCTCGTTTGCGTCCTGGATCTGCGTGATGTATGTAGCCTGGCGCTTAGGAGCGAGTAACCGTGCCAATGTGCGCCCCGGCCTCTCCCCCTCTCCATATATCCGGGCGCGAGTGTACTTCCCCAGATAGGCAGTTTCCCGCTGTGCCAGCTCTTGAAATTCCCCCAATAATTTAGCACGGTGATGCAGTGGAGAAGGGTCCACACCAGCCAATGTCCAGGCGTCTAAGTCTCGTAACTCCCGTTCAGTAGCATCGAGATCACGTCGTATCATACGGAGCACTCCCGCCTGTTTAGCGATGCAGATGCCCCTGATATATACTTTAAATGCCTCCCACAGGGTGGCACGAGGCACTGAGCGCGTGTTTATCCGAAAGTACTCGACGATTGCATCCTGTACTTCGCTCCTGAAAACTGTATCTAGCAGCGCCTCAGCATATCATCAGTCACCCTTTAATGGTTTGTTCCCCAAGGCACCTCTGTCTCCCCTATCCACTTTTTTCCCCAACCAAAGCCCGTATCCTGCATCATCTGTAAATTCCAAATTTACTTTCAGTGCTCTGCCCCACTATTTAATTGAGATAAATCTCCTCTATCCCATTGCCGACTATTCAGTCTATTTTGGCATTGGCATAATAGAGTGGCATCAAGAAAATCCTCTTTCCAGTCACTGCAGATGCAACTGATTGATTTATTTATTCACTAAGCATTTGTAACATGCTAACATTCATATCAATGAACTGTTGCACCATCAGTTGTTGTTGCCATTTGAATTCTCTCAGTCAAGTTTGCCATAAGATACATGAGAGCCTGGATTCTCATATTCTTTTCTAGTCATGATCATGGGGTTACCTTAACAAACATCCTGTGTCAGGTTCTCCATAGCTTCATCATTAGTCTTTGTCTCCTAAGGTGTTTGTGATATCTGACCCACATGGCAGTAGTTATGCCTCTTGTCTCATAACATTACAGGTGACATCATCCATTTACTGCTAATGACTTCTAGTGTGATCAGATAGTGAAGTGGTTTAGAAATTTCACAGAGATCTCAACAGAAGATCGTGAAATCACCCAGCATTGCTATAATAGGAAGCAAACTATAGGATTAGTCTGATACACCGGCAAGATAGCAGCCCTTTACATCTCTGTAGGATCTAATAGGAAAGGTGAAAACTTCTCAAGTGCCCTCAAACTCATCAACAAACCCACCACAATACCAGCGTCCACTGCATAGTCAATACAGACGACACATACTGAGGAGTATCTTTCCCTTTAATTCCTGTTTAGACTTTTCCGTCCAAAATTCTTTACAATCTCTGTGCACACAACCTTTGAGAATATGAGACCTCTCTTGTGAGTCCCTTGACAGCTAGAGCTGACCTAGGTAAATGAAGTAGCATTCTCAAAGAGACAGGCTTGCATAAGAAGATACATATATGTACTGATGGTCGGTAGCAACTGCCATGTCCAGCTACCCTGTACATTGCCATTCCTGCTGTAATACAGTAGACTCTATCTATAGTCTCCTAACTTGATGGTGTTCAGGAATTTACCGAACCTAAACATAATATTTTAGAAGCTGGGCCTAAACATAAGGATACCATTGATACCTTGATGCCCTATCCGAGGTTCCACTCAGGACCACATTTGCTTTCTTATTTTATTTTGCAAAATTGGTACTCTGTTCTCTGGACACAGGGCCAGTTAGTGAGCGAGCATGGTAAGCAAGCACAAAATGGTGAGTAAGCGTAATGAGCAAGCTGAACATCATAATGAAATGTATTATCTCCTCTGGCAGAAGATATTACCAGGACACCCATAATTCTTGTGCATTGCTTGCAAAAATACTCTGCCTGAATCGCGTTTTCTGTCCAATCCTCTGTGTGAAAATGTGTTGAGCAGAGACTTCTTTGTATGATCATTCCGAGATCTCTGATTCTCCCTCACTCTTTAGCTTAGATTGTTACCTGTTGTGGATCGATAAGGTCACAGAGTGGATAACCTCTTGCTCCCACCAGCATAGGAAATCAAGAACATAAAAGATAAACTATCAACACAGTGAAGGGACCTGCATAGGCAATCAGAGCAGCCAGTGTAGCACATATTATATAGTTGCTCATCTATCTCTCACACTTCCTTATCCTTCACACTACACAGTGTTGCATCCCATAACAACCAAACTCAAACTCTTTGATCATCACGCATGACATGGAAACACTTCCCACATAGGTTCAAAGCAAAGACAACACTCTTCCAACCACTGGCCCCCAGATGTAGCATTCTACCCACAAGGACACAAGCTTCATCAGCAGACAATAACTATACAAGACATACAAGTACCATAATACAGTACAATATAACGAGGGAACCATGTACTAAATGGGGTCTGAGCATTGCCTATCCCGGCAAAACTGCCATTGGAACACTATGGATCAGTGGATTTAACTTTTTGTTTTGGAATATAGTCTCCACTAGCCAGTCAGAGGCACATACCTAGCAAATCCTTCAATTGCGTCTGACCAGGATCTAAAAGCTGACAGATGGGTTCTTCACACAAGTGACCATAGCAGCCGATTGCTTTCCTCTGATGCTGCTAGTAACCCAGCACGTAGACCAACAGATTCAGGTCTCAACATGTATGTTTTAGAAGGTGATCACTGCCTATAGTTCTTGTCTTTGTACAAGGATGACAGTGCAAGGATCTTTCCTGGCATCGGCTAATGGTTACCTTTTAATCTTTGCAAAGGATTAGTGAGCTGGAGGGGCAGTTGGATGACCTACAAGAAGTGCACCAGAATGAGATAAGTGACTTGAAGCAAGAGCTGGCTTTTACAGAGGAGAAGATGGCCTACCAGTCCTTTGAGAATGCCCGGGACGTCTGGGTGAGTGCACTGAAAGCTTAATAATGATAGGATAACATCAAGGCCATTGGTGGGTAGTGAAAGAGAAGATGCCCTATGCGTGTTATGTCTGTGTTTGAGCCCCATCATTACTCTCTGAGTAATGACTGAGGAGATGGAGAAATACCTGCCTTGTATCTTTGGCTCTTCAGAGGGGGTCAAGATTTCACACCAGAAGTTAGAGGATGTATGACTTTGACAGTGCTTTTTGAAGGTTTGAGAATTTGTAATGAACTCTCAAAAGTGAACTCATGGAGACTTCATGATTACGTTTGTAGAGCAGAGACTTTGTACCATGTTGGATTTTAATTGAAGTTAGGGCTGTCACACCGAAATCTTAAAAGTTATGAACGAGTATAAACATTAAAGGGCCTGGGTACAAGTAGTGCATGACTCATGCACCAGTATTGTGACACTGAAAAGCCCTTTGTACTAGGAGAGGTGGAAATACAGGGCTGTGACATGTTTTGGACTTGTAAATGAGCAATAATCTCAAGAATCAAAGCTTCAGCACTGCAGTGCTTAATTTGAGCCGGTGCTTTCCGGTGCTCAGCACCAGCACTTAATTGGTTTCCGGTGCCGGTGCCAGCACATAATTGTCAACACCATACTTAGTACAGTCTACCACATGGTGGCGCTGCTCATCTAATTAACAGATGAGCAGAACAACGATTGTTTAGGAATACAATATACATAAAAAAATTGCTAACACCTACCTCCCCAGCCATTCCTTTAGCTTTGGGGACCTGGAATAATCTGAACTGTCGCATTTACATGCGAGAGAGATGGTTAGTAGTTGTTTTGGCAGCGATGACGAGGGCAATGGGTGGTGCAAGCTGCAGTGGCATACTGGTCAGAGCCCTGTCACGTCATATTTTACAAATTAAGCACTGCAGCACTGATTCCTGCAGGTTTCTTCCCGTTACCAGGCCTATTTTTTAAACTGCACATTTTGCCAGGGCTTTCTTTGTAACATTTCCAGGTGAAAAAAGTGCAGGAGCAATAGTTTTCCTGTGACAGTTCTAATTTCCGATTCTGATGTTAAATTCTGCTACTGACCAAATGAAGACTTACTCTGTACTTAGAATGAGGGCCTCCTTCTTTAAGATCTGGTACATTGACCAGAGTTTAATTATGCAAAGGACTTTACTGACCCATGAAACTAAGGTTCTTTTCCGGGAAATCCTCCTCAATAGTCATAAACACTGAATAGTCCCACCCATGCGCAGGTCAATTTGTACATATGTACACTATCGCAGTACCTTTCTGTAGAAAGGAGCGGTGCAATAAGGAAAATAAGAATGTTTGTTGGCCACAAAAGGCTGAAAAATGACCAGATTTCTTTTAATTTTGATTTTTAAAAAGCATTCAAGTCAAGTCAAGTCAATAAACCTTATTCAGCTCAAAAGAGCCATAAAAGTAAACATTACAGATATAAACAATACATATTGAAACAATGAGCCAAAAAAACATTTATACATTTTCACAAGGCACCCTGGAACACAAGGGCAATTTCCCTCTAAAAACAAATAAAAACCAGGGCCAAAAAAGGTTCAACATGCCATGTAAGGTGTTAAAGAGCTAACCAAGGTTATTTAAAAGCCCTAAAACATAAAAAACAGGTAAAAATTCAATTAGGAATTCGTTAAGAACAAGTACAAAATCATCACAACAATCAAGCAGCCTCTCCCTGATCCTGAGAGCCCCTATCAGGAAACTAGGTACATTAAAGCAAATGAGAGGGCTTGTCAACTTTTGTAAATAGACCAGGGTTGGTCTCACCTGCTCAAAAAGTTGGTCTCTAAATAAAGGCAGTATATAACGAGACCGCAAGGCTCTGTAGTAATCACAAAAAAAGATAAAATGCAGAGTATCTTGAGGGGAGAAATTGTGGCACGAACAGAGCCCTCTATCCTTCACATTATGTCTGTCTAATGCGACCGCCAGAGACCAATGCAGAAGACTGAATCTGAATCTGGTCAATAAGAGTCGATGAATAGACAGCGCGACTATGGTCAGCTAAGGCTCCATCGAGGGGCAAGTTTTTAACTTAATGCAGGACCGAACTGAAGGTTTGGAGAGTTCCTGCACATCCCTTTCTGAGTCCATCATGCGGATAAAGTGTTTCTTCACCCAAGACAGATCCCTTTTTATAATGCCATACAGATGTTCAAATACTTCAGGGCAGCCCAATTTAAGAGTGACATCCTGGATGAATTTACTCCACGGCATGAAGTACCCTATCTAAGGTCAGACAGTCCTCTATGATTGCACGATTAAGATCAAGCACCGGTTTACTCCATACCCTGATCCATCTAAGCAGGGGAGCAAGTGCTAGTTGGTCACATATATACCCTCGCCCCAACTCTTCACGTATAATATATGTGGGGACTGACTGAGGGACTGCCAACATAATTCTTAAAAATGTATTTTCCACAATCTGAAGGACCCTCATATCCTGATAACCCCAGATATCACTACCATAACTTGTACCATTGAAGTTCATTTACCCTGATATACTTTAATGAGTGCCTGCATAGGTTTGGCCCCCAATCACTTAGCAAAATCAAGGGTCGCATCTACAGCTCTCGAAAATGCGTTCCTTTTTGCCTTTTGTGACGGTCAAGAGTCTCTTTCATCAAAGAGGACCACTAAGTTTGAGAAGGTAGGGACCCTGACCAACTGTACGCCCCCTCCAAAGCATTTTTTCTGGTGCTTCCTAACTCCCACAACCATGGTATGTGATTTGGAATAGTTAGTACTCAGATCTAATGCTGTCATAAAGGCCACAAAGGAATCAACCAACTGTTGGAGACCTACTGTGGTCCTAGCAATTAGAACAGCGTCGTCCACATAAAGGAGGGCAGGCACTAGCAATGAGCCAGCCCTCGAATATCTTTACAAGCTGCACATAAATTAAAACCCAAATTATTAAGATATAGAATAAATAAAAATGGGGGCAAAATGCAACCTTGTCTCACCCCCCTATGAAGATTGACTGGCTCTGACAAGTTCCCAGCCTGATCATACCTTATCGAGGTAGCAAGATCCAAATGTAAATCATGTAGAAAATTCACTATGTCCTGATCCATGTTCAAGTCAATCAACACCTTCCACAATTTCGATCTATTCACACAATCGAACGTGGAGGTGAGATCCATAAATGCCATATGCAATGAACCCTTCTTTGCCACCTTGTACTTCTATAAGGGAAATCGGCCAATAGCATTTTGGATCTGATCTTAACCCCGTTTTAAACAGGGGAGCAATTAAGGCCTTAGACCAGGACTGAGCAATGCCTTTCCTACAGCGGGTTTTACATACACATCTTAAGATTTTTGCCCAAACTTGTGGTTTAGGCTTAAATAAATCCGCAGGTACCCCGTCAGGACCTGGGGACTTAGCATTGGGCATTGTTATGATGGCATCAAATATCTCCTCCTCAGTTAAGCCCAAATTGTAATCCCCACTCCATACACCCTGTTCCACAGGTTGTACCTCATCCCTTGCAATGTCATAGATTCCCTAAAAGTGCGAGACCCAGATATCCGTAGCGATGGTACAATCCATGGCATAATTTCTAAATTCCTTAAAAAAGGGCATATTGAGCACCTTCCAGAAATGTTCACTATTCTTCAGTACACATGAGTTCATTCCAAGCTCTCTTTTTAACATCTGCCGGGCTTGTTTGTAAGCTTTCCTCCTCTTTTCTGTCCTCCGGGCCCTCATCAGGTCCTGGTGAGCCCTTGAGCAGGATTGCTCATGCCGTCTCTTCCCCACAGGCTTACTAAGATGTTTAGTTACCTGCCCACAAATCTGATGAAAGGCAGTCAAAACCTCCTCATCATATTCTTCCGTACCTAAACAAACATTAAAGTCAGTTTCACAAACACTATGGAGATTGGACTCTAGAATACATGTTTCCCATTTTATGCGTCGGCCCTGATCTTTGATTGTTATATCCCTACGTCCTCCCCCCACGCATAACCCCACAGATGCCTCTATATCCCAATCTAATTCAAACACAAGGGGATTGTGCTCGCTAAACTGGCTCCTCTTAATCTCAAAATGTTTGGCCCTATGAATCTCAGTAGCAGAAACTGAAATGTATTTGATTGTTGAATTACAACCCCACCCAATAAAAGAAGGGCTGGGGACCACTGCCTGCTCATTTATAAGGCACTGCAGATTACAATCCGCCAGGATAGTCTCTAATAACTCACCTTGTGGCGTATGTTCAAAGTGAGTGGCCACTAAGTCCTCCGCAAATGAGTCATCATTAATTTCACACCGCAGCTGGCACTTAAGAACATCCAAATCACCGAGTATAGGAAGTGCAACCCTTCCGCAAATTAATCCAGGAAGTTTTTAAGGCTCAGCAAATGCTCATTAGTGTGAGCCCGCACAAAGGAGTTATAAAAATTGATAACAACTAGACTTTGCGCTCTCTTAAAGTCTAGCTTGACAACTAACAAGTTGTCAAAGCCAGAATCAATTAAACAAGAGGAGCAAGGGATATCCAATGAGAGGAGGGTAAGTAAATCCCCCCTAGCTCTTCCTGGTTCGAAGGTGCAGCTGCTGTAAAAAAGGATGAGTACCCATCCATAAAACAAGCATTGAAAATGCAATAGGTCTCGCCTTTAATTAAGTTAAAGCCATTTGCTTTGCTAATGGTATTGTATAGCAAAGCAAATGGCTTTAACTTAATAAAAGGCGAGACCTATTGCATTTTTAATGCTTGTTGTTGGAGTTTCTGACTAGATGCAACGAATGCCACAGGTCTCTTCTCGTCGTCGAGCGCTTCCTGTGAAGAACTCCTGGCTCTGTCCAGGGAGGACAGGAAGCGGAAACAGACATCTTGCATTTCTCCGGCCCTGCTTCTCACGGGTTTAGCCTCGGTTTGGGCGGTGAGGTCATCTCCCATCTGGTGCCTGCGCTGTGCTGTGCCAGTGGTGAGGTCACTCACTGCAGCGTCACAGGCCCTCGTGGCCATATGTGCACTGCACACTGCACGGCTCGCTTCGCTGTCTCAGACACCACTGCACACTGCACGGCTCGCCTCGCTGTATCAGACACCGCTGCACACTGCACGGCACACCTCGCTGTGTCTGACACCACTGCTCTGCACGGCACACCTCGCTGTGTCTGACACCATTGCACACTGCACGAACACCTTGCTGTGTCTGCACACTGCACGGCACACACAGCTCACTGTATCAGACACCACTGTACACTGCCCGGCACACCTCACTGTGTCAGACACCACTGCTCTGCACACTGCACAGCTCGCCTCGCTGTGTCAGACACCACTGCTCTGCACACTGCACGGCACACACACCTCACTGTGTCAGACACCATTGCACACTGCACGAACACCTTGCTGTGTCTGCACACTGCACGGCACACACTGCTCGCTGTATCAGACACCACTGTACACTGCCCGGCACACCTCACTGTGTCAGACACCACTGCTCTGCACACTGCACGGCACACACACCTCGCTGGGTCAGACACCACTGCACGGCACACCTCGCTGGGTCAGACACCGGCACATGCGCTGACCAGGCCCTGCTGGCGCATCACCTCAGCCGTCACAGCATGACGTCACAGGATGAATGTTGGCCCTCTCCGGACCAGCAGCCTCTCCCTGACCTTTTCGCCCCTCCCATGCGCTGTTCTACCCCACCGAGGTTTCGCCTGCTTCCAAGTGCTACGAAAGTGACAAGAATAGCAATGAGACGAAGATAAAATAAAATGAGCTGCCCAGGATCGCAATGTTGGTTGATTGAAGAAGCCGGGACTATATATAATTCAGAACTTTAAATTCCAGAGCAACACCTTAGACACTGCCAGGGTTTTAAGTGGAATTAAAAAGAGAGTGGGGTCTCTAAAAGGGCGTGGCTTAAACACAATTTACATTTCTGTGATTCCCGTAGTGATACACCCTACCAGTGTGAACTTTCTGCTATTGTATACAGATATATTACGCAACAACTGAAATACCTCTAAAACTAGCCAGGACTATTGACTCTGTCAATGGTTGTTAGATGTTTAAGATAAACGAGTAACAACAATGGTTTTGCTTTTAATAATTAAAATTGAAAATGTTTTAATTCTGATATTGTGATACTGTGAATTTAACATTACTGAGGCCTGTGGATGGGATAGTGGTCGTCGGTGCCTCTATCACTTCAGTGATGTTCACTCAATGTTAGACATATGCGTCCTTTTTCTATCCACGTCTCCTTCTACGTGGCACACACCTCATCTTTGATCTTCAGCATCCTCTTTTCACTCTCCTGAATTCACTTCCTCTCACCTCCTTCACTTCGCCACCCCCAAACACACAGCGCCCTCACTCCCCTGCAAGCACTGTATTTTCTTTTACTTTTGCCAAATTTTGACAGCTGTGTACCTCTTTCACACACATCTGCACAGAAACACAACTGTAACTGAAATACTTGAGCACTGCTCTGTGCGCTCTGCCGAGAGGCCAAGGATTGGATGGCCATGTATTCTGAATACCTTTATGACCCACTGTGGGAAACGCCCCCTTCCTTCAGCCTCAGCTCCAGCGCGCGCTCAGAGGCCCGCTATAAATACACGGAGGCGACTCTGTTGAAAGTATGCGCCATTCAAGTGTAATATGCTGAACGAAAAAAATACAGAGATACAAAATCCTGGAAATAGCAAACACTATTATGGAACGCAATAGTAAGTAAAACTTGTGAAATGTAAACGGAAACCATATCGCTGGCATGGATTGCCTAAACGTTTTCTTACATACATTTTGCCACAATCGAAATATGTCTTGGAAACGTTTGGAGGGGGAAGTGCTGGGAACAGGCGCCCTCGGAATGCCTGTGCGCCATGGCTCGTCTACTTCATGGCTGTTGTGAAGACTTTTCTTATCTGCTTGTTTATTTAACAAGCAGATAAGAAAATTCTTCACGAGGGCTGTGAAGCACAAAGAGAAAAAAAAACGCTTGCCATATGTTTTCATTCAGCCACTTGTTAGAATTGGCTTAGGTCGTGATTAATGTTTTTCCGTGCTTTTGGTTTGCACGCTGTCACATGGGCTGAGTGAAAACAGATGTGCTTGTCACGATGGGCGGCATCACAAAACTGCAAGGGCGTCAACAAAAGTGACAGCCAGCAAACCAAAAGCACGGAAAAAACATTAATCACGACCTAAGCCAATTGCAAACGGTCGAGACACAGGGGCGTGGATTAAAGCTCCCCTTCTTACAGTGTGTTTACTATAGCCCTCGCAGGGCGAGGAGCGCATGCGCGCTCCAATGCCAGGCGAGGCCTAAAAACGAATTGCCCACATTCCAAGCTTCCTGCAGGCCTATGATCTGGTGGCCTCCTACAACATTTTGCAACCTCTCATCATCTTTTTTATTGTTAAGGCTAGCTATATTCCAGCAGGCTACTTTGGCCAAGACACACACTTCATTCACACTTTTAGTCACAGCCGCCCTGCTTCTCTCTACCTGACTCAATCCCATACAGCTGGAGTTCAGTCAATCAATGCAGTCCAGGCTGCTCTAAGGTTGAAACCTATTATTGGAGCAAATCGGCCTAAGCCTGTCCCTACGCTCCCCAACCACCCCACAATTTACACTGAGCCTTCTCTCAATAAGGTGGGAACTGTAGGGGCGGTAAAAGTAACCCAAGGGGAGAACTCTAAGGCCCGTGACAGGTCCATTACTACATTGCTTATGCTGAAATACACTCCTCACAAGAATTTGATGCCTAAAGTTTCAAACAGTACAGTCCTCCTCTTGGTCTTTTTCCCTTACCTCTACCCAGTGCTTTAAATGGGCCGGTACTCACCGGTACTGAGTACCGGCACTTCTCAGTTTTCTCCCCCTGAGTACCGGAACTTATTTTCGGGCAAGGAGAGTACCGGTACTCCCAGAAGTAGCAGGGCTTAGGCCCTGAAGTACGGGTACGTGCAATTCAAAAACTACTGAAAATGACTCTTTCAGATGGAGCGTGTTTATGTGCCGCTCTGGCAGGCAACAGCCAGTGTATTCCTGCGCTGGGTTGCTCCTGCAGTGTTAGGTTCTAATTGGCATCCAACGAGAATGAGGTTGTGGTCAGAGCTGCCGACAGTGGAACTGGAGAACCAGGTTCGAATCCTGACGTCGGCTCATCATCCTGTGATTCTTTTTTTAAGCAACCAGTGGTGCTTAAAAAAAGTAAGCTTTAATGCAAATGTTCTGATTGTCATGTAAAGCGCTTAAATGCCCATGGCCCAAATTTGCGCAATATCAAACTGCCTAAAATTAGGCCCTGCACGTATGACATAGAAGCTGATGTTTGCCATGTCTCCTATGTAAGGAGGCAGTTTGATATTGCGCGAATTTGGCCAGGGGCATTTAAGCGCTTTACATGACAATCAGAACATTTGCATTAAAGCTTACTTATGTGGCTATTGTTAAATTCCTGGCTCACAGCCACGCCCCCAGACACGCCCCTAATTGCCCTCCCAGTCTAATTAGTGAGTACCAGCACTTATAATTTTCCATTTAAAGCGCTGCCCCTACCCACCCCACTCTTCTAGCCATTATTAAATGCGAGGATACTTGCTGCCCTGGCCCCTTGTAGTTTTCGCACCAATGCCTCGCCTTGTGCATTAGCGCAGGAGTGGATTCACCCTCCCCTTCTTTTAACTGTGTCACACCCCCCAGAATGACAACGAAAGGTATTGACTCAGGGGAAGCTGCAGCTTGATCGAGTTACCCACTGGATCCTTCTTTTAAATGGGAAATAGGCTTCCAGGTTGCTGTCGGACCCTATGGGCCAGGGCGGACTCCTCTCCTATGCACTTTGAGTTATGAGATACAGGCCCATGATCGCCAGCCTGTTTCTCACTTTCGGGTGGTAAATTACGGTGGACTCTGCGCTATTCCCTGCCCCATCAACACTTCCAACCTTACGGAGCAAGTGTCAGCAGAGCCCAAGCTTGAAGAATTACTAGGAGCATTACAAACCCCAGCACATCCTGCTCACTGGAGGTCAAGGGCGCACCACCACCCCCTGTTACTAGAGCTTTCAGTTTAAGCACAGACGATTTAATTATTTCCCATCTTTGTATGTAAGTCCCCTGTGGTGCCAGATAAGATTTTAAAATCTACAAAAACTCTAAGCGCAGACTCCAGAAAATATTTTAGCTGTCGTTCAAGGGAATTTAAATCCGCTAAAGTGCCAACAGGGGCGAGAGACGCTACACCAATAGCTGAGCCAGTGACCATTTGGGATGCCAAGGAAGAAGGGGCCAACACAGCCCTTGATTTCAAACCCTTCCTTCTTTTCTGTTGACCCCTAGCAATCTGACCGCCCCTGTTGATTCTACCCCACACACGGGCCTCTGCGGGCGTTTGTGCGAGTGACCGTCCTATCCTCTCGGGCATCTGAACATCTGAAGACTGCAATAAAGGGGCAACATGATTAGTACAAATAAGGGCGGCGTCGCAGGCTTCCAGGCATGGAATTACTGGTAAAGCCGAGGGAACATGAGGGGGAAATGAGAGCGGGACGATTTGAACGATGGTGGAGAGATCCTGACCCTGCTTTCTACCTTTACGAACATCCCAGGTATTTCCCGCTGATTCTCACACTCGTGATGAATGGAAACACTGGGCACACTAGGAGGGCATCAATCGGGTGCTCACACTCTATCAATAGATGGCCAGTCCTATCAAGGACACAGCTGTCCCCAGCAGACTTCTTGGGTTTCTTGGTTTGAGCTGCTCCATATCCTCCCTCCGTAGCCTTTCCTTTAGCCATTGGTTACAACTCAAAAGATGGAAAACCAGTAGAATTTGAAGTCAGATAAGTCACAAAATGTAATAACAGAAATGGTCAGGTGATAACCAGAATCTGATAGACAATATCAATGACACGCATGGGCAGATGGAGGGAACTGTGGGGCTTGTGGTCCCCAGAGGCAGCGGGTGCATCTGCGACGGCTCCCCGTCTGTTAGCAGTGTCCAGTCTCCTCGGGGTAGAGGCGGCCGCAGATACAGATGCAGCAGGCACTTCCAGTGGCAGGTGGAGGGAACTGGGGGGCTTGTGGTCCCCAGAGGCAGCGGGTGCATCTGCGACGGCTCCCCCGTCTGTTAGCAGTGTCCAGTCTCCTCGGGGTAGAGGCGGCAGCAGATACAGATGCAGCAGGCACTTCCAGTGGCAGGTGGAGGGAACTGTGGGGCTTGTGGTCCCCAGAGGCAGCGGGTGCATCTGCGACAGCTCCCCCCGTCTGTTAGCAGTGTCCAGTCTCCTCGGGGTAGAGGCGGCAGAGCAGCAGGACTTGCCCCTCAGCAGATACAGATGCAGCAGGCACTTCCAGTGGCAGGTGGCAGGAACTGCAGCGGCCTCCTCCTCAAGCCTTCAATTTAATAAGATAGTCAGCAATTCAATTCAATCAAATTGACCAGAGAAGATCTTTAACAAAACGTTTTTAAAATTAAAAGAAAGGAAATGAAGAGCTACATCAGCAGATAGGCTGCAGTGTACAAATGCAACAAAAACTGGCACTTTGCCTTTTTGGGGTCTCACTGTACCCCACAGGTGACACTTAGGTCAGTTCATTTTTCCAACTCCTAGTAACAGGATCCTGTGGCACTGAGCTCTGTCTTTTTGACTTTATTTCTCATTTGATAACTTTCCAAACCTGTTCTTTCTTGATTCCCTCAACATCTTTTAAGAATAGGAGTACGTGTAAATATTTTTCTAACAGAAAATACTACTTTTTCTGCGAGGATGCCTTCACTATTTGTGAAGTGCCCTGCTCGTGGGATGAGGATGGGCCAGTCAAACCCTCAGAGTCTGTATGGTATGCGTGCCAGAAGACCATCGTCCTGAAGACTGCAGTCACTGTCAAATGTTCTCCAGGACAACCAATGAAGGACAGGCAGAAGATCAGAAAGCATGGCCTGCAGAAACAGCATTATGAAGCAACTGCTGGGACGTCTGAGGGCGTAGGGGAAAGCCACCCTTCCACCAGAACCTCTCTTTCTGCTCCAAGAACTCCCATAGGGGTAGATCCAGGGAGAGGCATTGCTCCCGCTCAACTTGAAGAAGCATGACTTTGAAGTTGGGCACCATTCCCACATGTTTACCATCGACTCCATCAGAGACGTCGATCTTGAGGCAACATACAATGTTGAAACCACCTCTGACGTCAACAGCTAGTAGTTACTAGCCATTGAAGCCCTGTTCAACACCAATGCCATTATCCCCATCACATTAATGTGCAAAGAAACACCCTTTAGGCAGTTGCACTTATCTCCTGATTGGCTTCGAGAGCTAAAAAGAAGAAGGTATCTTTAACCTCTGATTCGGGGTAATCTTGAACTTATTCTTCATCAAGAGAAGTCACTGAGGTAGTTCTGTGTTGCTTACTTTTGCCAGGGAGTTCTAAATCTCCACACTTCTCTCTGGGCCTGCTACTCTGGTGCTTTTGGCATCTCCACAGCTGCCTCAAAAGCTTCCACAGCCCATGCCTCCCTCTGCTCCTGTAAGACCTGTAAGGGAAAGAAGTCATCTCATACCAAGTTCACGTTCTACAACTCAGGGAAAAAGTCTAAAAGAGAAGAGTCCCTGCAGTAGACCAAGATCATGGTCTAGAGCATCTTCAAGGGGGACTTCCAAAATATATTCTGGAGGGAGGTCACCCTCACACTACAGGAGATCTAAACATTCTTGCTGAAACTTTTGTTCTACAGAGTGGAGACAATCTCAATCCTGGTCCTCTTCCTCAAGTCACTTTTCTAAAAGAGATTACTCCATAACTCAGTCTGTTTTCTTCCTTCAAGAGTGCCGAAAGTAGATACCCAGACTATTTTCAATGAGGTACAGGTTAGAGGCCTAAACAAACTAGTATGCAGTTCCTAAGTGGGGGGCAACGGGGGGGTCAAGGGGAGGGAGAACACCAAGTCGGAGAAGGAACACGGGTGGGGAAGGGGAGAGCTCCAATAGGAGCAAGGGCCCTCACTCACCCCAAGGGGTGTCCTGCTTCATCATAGGGCAGCTCCTCGTCGGGCCGGCGCTGCAATGCCCGACGGGCCCCGCAGGGGGGCTCTTTGTCGGAGATCTTCTATGTTGGTAAACCGGTAGGCCCTATGTGATGAGGCAGTGGGGCAGTCGTGTAGTGAGTAGAGTGGTGTAGGTGGTGTCTTAAAAATAGCTATAAGTGTCCGGGAGATACTTTAATGGCTGGACACTGATGCTATGGCTAAAAACAGACTACAAGAGTCAAGGCTGGCAGGAAAATTAAACCTGCTACAGCTCAGTATGTGTGGTGTGAAGTGACAGTGGTTAAAAGGTCGACATATTTCACACCTATGTTCTCCTAACGGATGAGTGGCGTTTCTTCAGGACCTGGTGAAAAAGGGGTACCTAATCTACTCTATGATTAAGGAAACGGTCAAGGGGTTCTCCTAAGGTGTACCGTTCCTATGGTATGGATTCCAAGGTAATCCAGAAGGGGGGACAGTATGCCAAGGTGGGAGAAACTGTCCAACTCGCGAACCTGGAGGGGAGGAAAGTTGGGAGACAGAAGGCAATGATAAGGCAACTTGGCAGTAGACAATTATAGTGACCTGTAGACAGTTACAATGACCTGTGGTGTAGTGGTCACACGTGGCAGGTACTCAAATCCCTTAAATACACTTTCAAAAGTGGCCCACAATGTTGGTGAAACCACCTGGTGCATATGTGTGAAAAGTAACTAAAACATGCAGATTACATACCCATTCTTGGCTGACGACAAGACGGAACATGGGTTCAGCCTGCTGTAGGCGGTAGAAACTTTCCGCCACAGCATGGAGCCCCTAGACCAAACTAGTTCAAGGACAAGGGGGAGGAGAGGGACTCACCTCTTCGTTCCGGAAGAAGGGCTTCAGCCTGTGCGTCCAAACCAACCGCAGCAGTGACGGAAGGCAGTAGCCTGGAAAGAGGTAGAGTCCAGAGGTAGGTGGGGGTCTTAATTCAATTGAATACATCAATAAAAAGCCTCGTATATAAGGAATGCCTCATGTATAGGAGGGGAGGCGTGTGTTATGTGTAGAGCATAGGGTGAGCATATGCTGTTTCCTAGGCGCAGTAAAATTGACATAATGGACATAATTGCCAGGTTTGCCTTCGGGCCATGTATTTGGCTGCGACGAGTTCAAAACCTGTGGGTGCGCTAAGGATTTTGTGTCATCTGTCGCCGTGAGGGCGGAGAGGCGGGGAAAGGATAAAGAGGTAGATGGCCGTGGAAATAGAAAAAATCGGTTGCAATTGGTAATGGAAATCCGGGGCCTCCCGTAGCGCTGATATCCGTGGCGATTGCGGCGGTATGCGAGTAACCGATCTCATGGGGGGAAAAATTATTGGACCGGTCTGCGTGCCTGGGTTCGGTCACATACAGGGAAACTTCTCCCGGGATCAAAGGGGCGGTGCGGCAATCATAGCATTATCGTGTGGCAGGAAAAGGGCCTATCTAAATCTGCAGGTTGAAAGGGGCTCCCATGGAGCATATTGGCAGCCTGTCTGGGCACGTAGGATCTAGGTGGCCCGTTGTGGGAACAGATAGCTCCTACACGGGACCAGGGCGGCACTACCAGAAAGTGCACTGCCTCAACTGGAAGTGGAGAAGGAAATGTCAAGGCAAGCGGACATAGCTGTATGCCGGCTTGGGACTCATAGTCTGCCTATTTGCTCCAGTGAAGGAGCGCACTCGCCTCCAATTCGGAGCTCCAAGGTGTGGGACCTACCCACGTCCGGACGCCAGGGATGCTGGTGACATAGTGCCAGTGGTTTCGGTATAAATGCCTGGGGTCACATGCAGGACTAGTGGTACAGGTTAGAGGAGCAGCAAAATTAAATATCCCTATGCTATCTCCAGCTATAACTGCTTCTATGATGTTCTAGACTTTGCATCGGAGAACAGCTTATTCTCCTGTTTGTTTCTGAAATACTTGACCCTGCTATGCAGTTATTCTCTGCTTGAATAAAGTCTGCACCATATAGATTTTTAAAGAAGCATATATCTCCACATCAAGATCCTCTCTTTGTCAAAATGGGTTCTCATCTGCATTTCATAATGGTATCTGCTGCAAAGAAGTCTTATACAGTCGCACCTTCCTCTTCTATTCCACCTGAGGAAGAGAAGTAAGAAAATGGATTTGGTGGGAAGGAAAATGTGTAGAACTTCAGCAGCAACAATGAAGTCTGCCAGCACTACTGCACTTTTGAGGAGATCCAATAGATCTCCAAGGTTCACTGAGAGCTTGCCAAAGGACCATAGGACCATATGAGAGACACTTCTTTCCGCAGAGGCTTCAAGCCTCTCAATAGTCACACCAAGAAAACCATCAAAGGCAATCAGACAAACCTTGTAACCCCTTCAGGAGATGGGGAGGCCAGCAACCATCTGCAGCCACAGGGAAGCTCCCACCAAACCATGACTTTACCCTTCCCTCTTCTCCGTTAGTCACTCCAGTAAAGGAAACATAGCCAATCAACGTCAAAAGTGACTCTTTTTTTATAATTTAAAAAAAAAAAATGTTGTCCTCATTTTGCCAAATATCTTGATGGGTTATACTCTAGTCTCTCTAGGTCTTATCGTGGAGGACCTGACCGGAGACCATAGAACAAGACCCAAGAATATTAGCCCACAAGTATACAGTTATTTCCAATTCCATCTCCGCATACTAACTGGGCCAGCCTGAAAACAAGGAGATAATATGGCCAACAGAGTAGATGGCATATTCATCCGACTCACGTTTCCTTTTCTCTCCACTTTATCAACAGAGCCCATACTTTCTTTCTGCTTTTCTGATCGCACACCATATCAGATTCACTAATGTATACAATGCTCTTCAGGCATTCAGAAAAAATCGGAGGATTCCCGGATTTCCATAGTTTACAAATTTCCCGTCTTACCAACAAAACAACGTAAAACAAAAAATTGGATTCTACAGCAGAAATTTGCATTTCTTGATCCAAACTAAGTCCGAAAAAGATTAGACATGATGTTACTTTCAGTTGTATTCCAATAATTTCTCTCCGAAAAATATTTATCGCGTTCCAAAAAGGGACTATTTTTGAACATGACATGAACATATGTATATCGTCAGCCTCTACCTGCATACACCTTGGACAGGTATAGACGTTGCCAGTAACCTTCGAATGTTTTACAGGAGACCAATACACCCTATATGTAGTAAACAGGTGGTTTCGTTTTAGTGGTGCTGATTTTACTACTTTTTGCAGCGTAGTATATGAATTACTCCACATTTGCATCAAGTCCCAATTTTCAAACTCCTCACCCCACAATTTTAAGATTTCGTTCTCGATATTTCCGTCAGTCTCCACAAAGGCCCAGTACCAAAACGATGTTTCCTTACGCCACTGACCGGTTCTCATTACTTGGTCGGATTTATCATCTTCAACCTCTGCCCAATCTTGCGTTGCCCACCAAGAGCTAAGTTGATAATATTTGAACCTTGTCAGCAGACCGTTAGTACAATTGCTCAATGCTTCCCAGCTCATCAAGTTTCTACCAACCTTAAGGTCTGCCCAACGACAAATACCTCCAGTTATCAAAGGTTGGCTTAGTTGGTCCCTCAAGCACTCCGGTGTACCGGGAGAATCCCAAATTGGGGCCCATGATGAAAAATATGGAATTCTTAAAGTTCTTCGCACATACATCCATGTGTTCAGTGCGGACTTTAAAATCTTAAGCCGCAGTGTTAAAAAAATTTTTGGGTCCCCATACTTAAAAAGAAAACCAATTTGACCTTGGGGTACGTCAGTCAATAATGCTTCAAAAAGTGAACCTATCGATGAATTGTCAATTTTGTTGGCCAGCATACGGACATTCTTAAATTGAAAGGCATAACAATATGCAAGTATGTCTGGTAATGCCAGTCCTCCAATATCTAATCTCCTACGTAATTTTTTCCAGGAAATCCTGGAACCTTTCGATGCCCAAATAAAACTTCCTATTCTTCCCTGAAGTTTTACTATATCTTTCTTTTGAAAAGTCAATGGGATAGAATTGAACAGAAATGTCACTTTTGGCAAAATAATCATTTTTGTAAGATTGACCCTTCCGTAAATATTAAGTGGTAGCTTCGCCCATTTAGAAAGCAAGCCTATGACTTCGTAACTAACTTTCTTCCATTTTACTTTTATAATATCTTCGATATTCTGAGTTATTTGAACTCCTAGATATCTTATTTGATTCTTCGCCCTGCTGCTTACCGGCCCCTGATTCCAATCCATAATCTCAGTTTTCCCTGGGTTCACTTTATACCCGGAAATGTGGCCGAAAACCTCCGCCTTCCTCATGAGATTTGGGATTGCTTCTTGCGGATTGCTTGTATAAAGCAGCAGGTCGTCTGCATAGAGCCCTAACTTAACTTCAAAGGTATAGGATGGCGAATCAGGAGACCTCCTGAATGTTAATTCAGATATGTGTAAGGAGGCTTGTAGATATATGAAAGATTTGTATAAAGAAGATATAGCACCCAGTCAAGTAGATATAAAGTAGTGGCTTGGGTTAACAACCCTCCCTCGGCTATCTTCTGAGCAATCGAAAATCCTAGAAGGAGAGATCAAGGAGGGTGAGATAAGGGCCCAGTGCAATAAAATGGTTAAGGGAAAGGCAGCTGGGCCGGATGGTCTTCCTGTGGAAGTTTTTCTCTGTATCATGGATACTGTAACGCCTGTTCTACAAATCTTATTTAATAAGATATACATGGGTGGAAAAAAGGTCCCTAAATCCTGGCTAGAAGCTACAGTTACCATGATTCAGAAACCTAATAAGGATCCACGGAAGATAGATTCATATAGGCCGATCTCGTTATTGAATACGGATTACAAGATCTTTTCTGGTGTTATTGCATCTCGAGTGGTCAATGCAATACATGAGGTTATCCACCCTAACCAAAGAGGTTTTATTCCCGGGAGGCAATTAAATGAGTTGACCTTCCAGTTATTAGGGGTTATAGACTTGGCGGAGGCTCGGAAATTACCCCTGACAATAGTGGCAGTGGACACAGCCAAAGCCTTTGACCAGGTACACTGGCCCTACTTATGGGAGGCTCTGCGAAGCTTTGGTTTTCCACCGAATATCGTAACGGCGATTCAGACCTTATATCATGGCCCTAGAGCTAGAGTTTTAATAAATGGGAGGTTGTCAAATTGGTTTGAAATCTTTAGAGGGACAAGGCAGGGTTGCCCCCTTTCCCCGCTCCTCTTTAATATATATATTGAGCCTCTAGCTAATTTGATCAGGGCGGACATGGCTATTTTTCCCTTTAAATCCTATACCTTTGAAGTCAAAAGTGACTCTTGATAACTACAGACAGATGGGTGGGTCTTGCATTCATGCCAACATTTTAAAGCAGACAAGTGGGAGATTTAAAAAAAAAATCATCGGGAGAGTGTATTTTCCCACTGACCTATATTGGAGCAGAGGCGATCTGCCTGAATCGGGACTATTGCTATGTATGGTGACAGACAATCAGCATTTCATTTTTGGCACTTTAATAACATAGCACAAACAAAATCAGAGTTCCAAACTCAGTTTTTGTTTGCGCTATGGTGAACTGCCAAAAATAAAATGTCGAGGCCAGTCACATGCTCTAATCTCCCCTTCCAAGAATTAAGGTCAGAGCGTTACCCTTTGATGTCAGATGTAATTTTTGGAGGAGGAGGAGACTGGAGCTTGCGTGACAGGCATCATCATTTTATTTTTGGCAGTTTTACAAAACTCCGAATCGGGTTTCTGCGTGTAGGAATCGGGAGGCCGGAGACTAGCCCTGAAATCGGTAGTCTACCGTCTGAGTCAGGAGGGTTGGCATGTATGGTCCTGATTATTATTCAGAATAGATATTGTCATTGATTCAAATTCCCACTATACCACCAATAAAAACTTCTTCTTCTCTAACACTGGATCTTTTATATATTCACATGCTTGAATCATTCCCGTGATCAGGCTGGGAATCACCAGTATATTAAAATAGCAGTATACAGTGTAAAATGGCCATAGACCTGAAACACCATTGTATATTTAGTAGCACATCCACTTCATTTGAAAGCACCCAGATCAGCCAATGTGGTGGAAGCTTAAGCTCTCCTACTCCCCCTAGAGGCCACCATTGCTCAGATTTCTACTGCACGTCGTGTGTGAGGGATTCCCCTGGCAGAACTCTGCTCTGACTCAGTGAACCTAAAATCTGTTACTTGTTTGATCTGCCCTGGAGTTGAATCAGCTCTGTCTGGGTTTAGGGAAATTTGATCAAATTCTGGGCCAGGGAGATCCTTATACCTGACAGACAACTGTCACCATGGCTACCAGAGAGAGGAAACCTCTCTTCAAACCTTGTTCATCTTGTGGTCTTAAGGAGATTTATGCTGATGATCCTCATTTTCGTGTATTTATTGCTTCAATCCAACTCATAAGGCAGCTAAATGTGACACTTGTAAGACTTTTACAGATAAGAATCTTAAGGACAGAAAAAGGAGGTTACCATTATATCTGATAGCTAAAGAGAATTGTACTCCTTCTAAAGGAGAAGGCCCCTCTTCAGGGGAAGATTCAGTGAAAAGTGCTCCTCCAAGGACTTCCACGAAGGCAGCGTACAAAGGGAGGCTTCTTCAGTGCCCAGAATTGGACATGTTTGGTACAGCGCTTGGAGCCACCTCTTCTGTCACTAAACATGGAAAACATTCCTTTAAAGGATCATTGTCTGCACAGCACATATCAAAATCTATAGAGGGTCAACCTGTTAATAAAAAGAAAAAATCTTCAAAGTCACTGTTGCCATCCACAACTATGATGGCAAGACAGTTGATGCCATAGTCTACATCGTCATCTACGAGACAGTCAACGACAAAACCATCAAGGTTGTCTATGTCAGTCCCATCAATGATGGCAATAGCCCCGTTGGCGGTGACCTTGCCGTCGATGATGACACTGTCAATGTTGAAGTCTATGACGTTGATAATAACACCGTCTACGCGGATACCGTCAACACAGAAACCATCAACTGCAGTTCAATAGGACCTGTGCTTTCACTATTGAAGGTGCCAACCTTATTGCCAGTCTAGATTTTACAATCTGATCAAGAAGATGTGGCTAGTGACTATTTCTCGCAAACTGCTTATACTCCAGTGCAATTAAATGTGAAATATGTCCCAGGTTTTGGGGAGGACATGGAGGAAAATTAATGTTATTCAGAGTATGATTATCAGCAGAATTATATTCCTCATACTTCAAGGGTGTACATACCACCTAGACAATACAGGCAAACGGATGTAGTTCATGTACCTATGGACTTTTTATCTACACTGCAACAGATGATGTAAACTGTCCAAAAGATATTGACTCAACAACCGGCTAATAAATCACGTCAGCTGCCTCATCCTTTACCAGCTACCCCTCCTCGACAACAGTCACCACTACCTCCTCCACCACCTCCAAGAGAACCATCCCCCAGAGCTGTTAAAATTTAATTGGTTCCACCAACGTCTGAAGACATGGATGAAGATGAATCTAATTACTATGTATAATAGATAAGGAGAAGAGTATATTTCCACACGTTGATGGAGGACAAGATGATGTTGCAGGGTATATATTGATTCCAAGGGAAGTGAGTGAAGTGCCTATTTCACAAGACCCTACAGATGATATTCCAAATTCTCATTCATTAATCCCTTGAAGAGTCGGAAGTGGAATATTAGGATGTATGTCGGATTATACCAAATCTGAGCAATGCAGGAAGTGAATCTTCCTTCAAGCTGATTTCTAAACTTCATGACCCACGTCAGACAAAATTAGAAGAGTTGGCGCCAATGAGATCATTTAAAAACGAACCAAGCCTGCAAACATATGGTATTCACCTGAACTAAAAGCTATACAAGCTACAATGAGAAGCTTAGCGCGAAGATGGAGATAGGGTTATTTATGCTCACAGTAAAAAAGTGAATGGAATACCGCGAACAGAATTTACAGACAAGCAGTTAAGACAGCTAAAGCTAAATTCTACTCTGATCAAATCCTGAATACAGCCCCTTCTCGCATGCACAGTTTTCTATCACTAAGAATCTATAAAGACCTCCCTCACAAGAAACAGATGCTTATCTAACGATAAATGTAACTAGATTGCTGACTATTTCTGTCAGAAAGTAGAAGATATTCCGTGTTACCTGGTACAATTCAATCTAAAGTCTCTTGTATTTGTTGCTCTGCAAATACTAGGTATTCCGACGTTACCTCTTTTTTGTTGTTACTGAGACAATGTAAAGCCTCTGGCAGACATACTTCCAGCAAAGGTATACAAAGAATATTCCTTAATTGCCCTAAGCCGCGCCAGAGCGATTGTGAACTTGTTATTGAGAAAATGACGAGTTCCAGAAGTGCTTAAATTAGGCCTGGGCGAAATTTTATTTACGCAGGAATAATCAGAGTAATTACTCATTATTCTGGTGATGCAAAATTAACTAAATTACGCAATTATGCCAGCTTGAGTAATTAAAAGTGATTTGGGGCAAAAATTCTAACACTGGAGCACAGGAACAACAAAACTTAGAGAGAGCGAGCAGCTGCTGGCTACTGCTGTTTTTGTCCTGTAGCATTTATTGCTATATTCTCCGTGCAAAATGCATCCTCTGGATCATTTTTGGACGTGAGGAGTGCATTTCACATTAAGAAAATAGTGCTAAATGCTGGCTTCTCCAGTATAGAATCTTTCATAGATTCACATGCTTGAACCTTCACCCGTCGTCATGGTAGGAGTCCCATGGTACTATTAGAAGTACATTAGAAAGCATTGAGAAAAACAGTGAATTTGTAAACCAATCCACATCATTAGAATAAAACCAAACTTCAACCAATCAGACACAAGCCTCAGACCTGCTCTCCCCTGCAGAGCCACCATACCTCAGATTTCTAACCACATGCGGTATGTGAGGGAGTCTCACTTAGCTCTGCTCAGTTCTTTCAGTTGGTGAACTTTTGACCCTGCTCTGTTCCTCTCTGGAACAATTCTACTTGCAGGTCTTGTGGGAAGGCAAGGCTATTTTCAGAAGATCCTCACAAAGACTGTCTTTACTGCTTTTATCCCAAGCATACAGCCAGGGATTGTAAATATTGCAAAACCTTCTCTGTCAAAACTCTAAAGGGCATAGAAGCCAGATTATTGTTATGGCTCCTGTAGGAAAGTAGGATCTGCTTTCATGGTTACCCCCACTTTTTGCTGGTGTCAGTATGTTTTTTTGACTAGTCTGACTGGGATCCTGCTAATTAGGACCGCAGTCACTGTGCTTCCTCCCTAAATTGACTATGGTAACTACTTCTATACATCCACATTTGGCCACTGGTGTACCCTTACAAGTACCTAGTATATGGTACTAAGGTACCCAGGGCATAGGTACACCAGGAGTCTCCCATGGGCTGCAGCATGTATTGTGCCACCCATGAGAGACCACTCAAACTGTGACTACAGGCCTGCCATTGCAGCCTGTGTAAGCTGGTGCTATCACCACTTACAACATATATAAGTTTTCTTATAGCTGAGGTCACTACGCTTAAAACGTATAAGTCACCTCTAAGGTGGGACTTTCAGTCCTGAAGGCAGGGTGCTGGGTTATAAGTGTGAGGGTGCCCCTGCATGAACAGGACAACCCCTACAAACCCAGAGTAGATTCTCCAGGCTTTGTAAGTGCTGTCAGCCATTTTGATACATATAGTGGCCATCCATCATTACGCTATGGCTAACTATATAGTGGATGTGCCGAACCCTGGGCATGTTTGATATCAAACATGTTGGAATCCTACTCCAAGACCGTTACCGCTGTTCGAGGTAATATTCCATGCACTGGGTGGCTCCTCCGGGAAGCCCCCAGTACTCCCGGTAACAGCCTTTCAGGGTCTGCCAGCAAGCCAGTGCTGATGCCGACCCCAGATACGATTCTGCCGTCCTGCTGCTGAGCTGAGCTCAAGCAGGGGAAGGTAGAACAATAGGGTTCCTGTCACAGAAGGTGTGACCACTTCCCAGACAGGACTTAGTGTATTGAGCTGATGTGGGGGCGCTTTCCAGAGCCACCAGACTGCTTCGAAGGGCCCATTTGGTGCCCTCCTTGCATACTCCAGTTTGAGCCAGTTCAGGGAGCCCCTGGCTCTCGCTCTGGTGCGAAACTGGACAAAGGACATAGGAGTATCCTCCCCTGTGTCCAGCCCCTCCTCTGGGAGGGACCCCTGATTCGTCCTAACCCTTTTCCTAGGGTATTTAAGGGCTTACCTGTGGGTAGGTCATCAGATTCATCGTGGGACAAGACTCAAGCCTGAAACCATGTAAATCTTCGACCGTTTGGACACTTGGACTTCACTTGACTTTGCCTGGAACCAAGACTGCATCATGGAAGACTCCTGCTGCTCCTGGTCTCGGTGTTCTGCAAGTTTTCTTCATCTTCTGTGTCTGTGCTTTTTCCAGGATTTCAACAGACCTGTGGGCATCAAGAGAACCTAAAGTAATCTCCCTTGGAGTGAAGGAGTCACTCCCCTGCAACTGCAGGCACCGCAATGAAGCTGACTGGTCTGCTGCTCCTGACGTCCCACGGACTTCGAAAGGCTCAGCAATACAAGTGGTGGTTCTGCAACTCCCTCGAGGCCTGACCTGTCCTCTCTGCAATTTTGAGGCCAATATCCCACGTCGCAACCTCTGGGACTGAAACCCTGTGCACCGTGTCAACCTGCCGTTGCCAACACTTGTTGGCTCTGCACTCCAGAGATCTTTGGGCTACAAGAAGCTCCAGCCTCCAGCATCACTTCGTGCCAAGATCAGCGTCCTCACCACATCACCTGCACCGTGGGCCTTCATCTTTGAAGAGCTGCTCGAGGGCCTCTTGCGACTCCTGTGCCTGCGGCCTGTGGGTCCTCTTGAGGGTCTTCTTTTGCTCCAGTGTGCTCCCCTACTTGCTCTGGCCTGCTCTGACTCCCCTGCTTGTGATGAGGCCCTTGGACCTTGCTGGTCCCAATGTTACTCCTTCTTCGCTTTCTATGCCTGTTGCAGCTGCCAAGGCTTGTTGGTGCTCCCGCTGGACACCGACACCCTGGTTCTTGACTTCTGATGTAGGACAGCTTGTGCACGGCTCCTGGTCTTCCTCAGCGTCGTCTGGTCCTCACAGCTGCAGCAACAAAGTTACCCGTCATCACTCTTGAATCTTCCGACGTTGGTGGGCATTGCTCTTCCGTGTCTCCTGGTCACCTCAAAGTGGCATAGACTTTGTCTCTTCTGCTTGCAGGTTCTTCACTTCAAGAATTCCCCCTTGGATTCCATGGGACCCTTGCACAGTCTTCTCCAGAGGCATCTTTCCTGAAGTCCTCCATTGTGGTCTACGGCGGTTTCCGACGTCACTTCGCATTTATGCACCCAGGTTCCCTGATGTAGGTATCCTGGTTCCTGGGGTATCCACAGATGGGGTGACTCTCCAACCTTCTGTCTTCCACAAGGTTCCTTCAGGGTCCACTGGGAAGGGTCCTTCTTCTTCAAAACTGCAACCAGAACTTTCCCGTTGACTTCTATTGAGTGTTTCCACTCTGCATACAGCCTCCGTGGGGTTCCTGGGTACATACATTGGGTGGTTCCTTGTGTCCCCAGCTCCTCTGAGTCTCCTGGTCCAAGTCCCGACTTCTGTCGCAGTTCGCATTCCACTTTTTTAGTATATGGTTTGGTCTCCCCCTGGAGACCACTGTATTTTGTTCTACTTACCTTATTTACAATTGAGGTATTGCTATGTTTTTGTGTTGATATCTCCAGGTAGGAGATATACCAATGTGTTAGTGAGTGTTGTATAATAGATAGACCTATTTTTATATATACACTATGTGGTTCTTTTTCGTTTAACCTACACTACATGATTAGATCTGGTAAAACAAGCTGCTTAACACTCCTTCTGGGTAAGTCAGATGGCTGCTCTCCACGGCTACCACTTAGAGAGCTTTCTATGGTTGTCTAAGACCACTAACAGCACCATAAGGGTTGCCTGGAATTGTGCAAGGTGCTTCACTTAAATAAGTGTGCACCATATACTAAGCCATCCTCCTTCAAGGAGGTCATTTGATAGGAAAGTGTTCTTTGAACTGGACTATGCTGGTTACACTTTGAAGTTATGAAGTAAATGGCCAGTCCCGAGCGGTTATTAAACAGGGAGTTAGTGAATTTGTTTTATATATTGTTAAGATACTGCTAATTATAGAGAACATCTTACATTTGATGTAGGAAAAGAAAGAATACCAAGGAAACATACGGCTATACTATAATGTAGGGATACTTTTAGAAATTTTAGAAGGTATTTCGTTAGTATTTGACTTTTTATTTAAACATTGATTTAATGTAATTAAACGTTTGCCAAGTAATGGTTGTATAAACTAAGAGGTTATGAATTTTGATAATATAAAAGTTGAATATTAATTGGGTTACATTATAATTTTTTTTGGTTCACTGGTTTTAGGTCATTCCAGTAAGTGAGTAAGCTGTTCAATTGTAAATGTGAAGGGATGACAACATTAGATATTGCCAAAGTATCCCCCTGTTCTCTCGAAGCAAAGTATAGAGAAGATGAAAACTATGGAATAGTTGATGAAATGCTATATTTATGGAGTGTCATTGATGACTGGTCTACTGCTGTTTGAGATTCTCTATAAGATATCCATGAAGTATACGACATGAAGTATACGACATTAAGGTGATTGTTTTTCTGCAAACATAAGAATCTAGTAATGGTCTATATTTTAGTGATTGGTAAATACAAATGATGGCCATGGGGAAGCAAGAGATCGTATGAAATTGTGTTGGTATTTTTGCTACTTACTTGAATAAAAGAAGCTTTTACTTTTGGATCAATGGCCCTCACTTGTTTGCTTTGTTAGTGAGATCCACAAGGAAGTAGTATCACTGGTGCAAAAACGTGTAATAGAGCACATTCCTCCATCTCAAACAGGAGAAGAAATCTATTCAAGACATTTTTGTTATTCAAAAAAGAGGCTACAAACAATAGTTTAAACCATTCTTAGACTTCAGACTTGTTTAAATATGGATCAAAAACGAAACATTCAGAATATTGACTCTGCATCACATTTTTCTCATCTCCTGAAAGGGGACAAAATGTTCGCTGTAGACTTACAAGATACGTACTTTCACATTTCAGTTTCAAAAAAGCCCAGAAAGTTCCTTGGGTTCGAGATAGTCAACTTCCATTACCACTACACAGATCTTTCTTTCATTTTAAAGTCTGCACCTCTGACATTTTCAACATGCATGTCTGTAATTGCAGCTCATCTTCACAGACAAAAACTCTACAGGCCTTAATACGAGTTTCGCGGTTCAACCGTCTGAAGACGGCGGCCACGTCCTATAGAAGACCGCAGTGCTGGCAGTCTTCCGACCTCTGTATTGCGAGTTGACCGCGGTGTCCGCGGTGTAGCTGCTGATGTCTTGAGGCAGTGGTGAGTACTTTTCCATATGTATCAATGCCTGTGTATACATTTCGACAGTATATGTGTCAAATGCACATGTATGCATGATACACGTGGAAAAATACCACCTATCCATTACCAGAGTCTGACCCATAGCTGGCCAGTCCTGGCGATGGGTTTATGGAACAAAAAGGACTTACCTGTGTATCGCCGCAGACAGCGTCCTATTCCTCTGTTGAAGATACTGCTGTGAAGGGGGGAGCTGGAGAAAGGGATCCACGTTGAATGCTGATGGAAAGAACAGGAAAGGGGTGAGTATGCACCCCAAATCCTTTGTTTCCGCTGACCTAAAACTGGCAGTCCCATCGTCGCAGTCATCTCGTCGCAAAGCCAACTCGTTATATGGACGGCGATGAGACTCCTTTGTACTGCCCTATGGGAGCTGATTTTCCCCAACTGTGAGCCCTGCGGTCAGCGGTGTGCTTTCGGTGTTGGCTGTTCGGCCGTGGTCTTTGCAATAGCAATACTCCCATCTCATAATACGGCGGTCAGATCGGTGAGCTCCCGGCAGTCAGACCGCGGGTAAGGAGGTCCACGGACCATCGAACTCGTAATAAGGCCCAAGTCTCTCCTTATTTCAACAATTACATTTAAAAGCCCACACGTCAGACAGGACCCTTCCTGACTTTAAAAACCACTATTACATTACTTTGTCATCAGGGTCTCCAAGTCAACTTCCAGAAATCCATGATGATTTCTGTGAAGATTCTCAATTACCTTGGGGCTATGTTAAACACGGAGTGAGAAAAAGTCAATTCTTTGGAGGAGAGACTGTCTACCATTTTTCAAAAATTCCTTAATTTTCAGAAAACTCACCACTCACCAAATTTCAGCCTCCTAGAGTCCTTGGGCTTTTGCATATTCATTGTACCGAATGCAAGACTTCATATGAGGCCTCAGCAACAATGCTTGCACTTCCTTTGTCTCAGTGGGAGAACATCTGGGAGTACGAGCTAAGTCTATCTCTTCCAATGAAACAATCTCTTCCATGGTGGTGCAAGAAGCTCAATCTTCTTTAAGATACCCTCTTTCACCAGTGTCTTCCTTTTCAAACCATTGTCCCAGATGCATCACTGGTGGGTTGGGAAGCCCATCTTCAGAAGCTGACAGTGCAATAATTGTGGTTAGAAAAGGAACAACTTTATCACATCTATGTCCTGGAATTGAGAGTGAAGGCAGAGGAATATGAAGTGAATACGTATTGTATTAAAATCAATCAATTACAAATAAAAATCAAGATAGGGATCATTTCATTTTAAACAGGTCATCTTAGAATTCGCATAATAGTAGACAAGTTATCTTAAAATCTGAGTCCCAGAGTCTGAATCATAGCCTTGATCGAATAGCTCAGTAAGGCGCCTAGTTAAAGTGCAAGTGTTAGTCAAAGAGGAAAGCCCCAGATAAGTTAAACCTAGATATTTTGCCAGTTTACTGATGAAACAGTTTGTTACTGCTTTGACTGTTAGTGTCTTGTTCTCAATGAAGGTTAGATACAAACATTTCCTTCTCAAGTCCAGTAGGTTCGGGCAGTTACATAGTATGTGTTCCAGGGTTTCTGATCTATAGCCGCATAGTATGCAGCCTACATGTTTGCACAGGGCTGTTTTCCAGAAGCTCCCACTTTGGCAATGGGGATGTATAAAGAACAAAACCATAGGTCGAGATAAGGCTGTTATGTTACACAGAAGGTGCCTAAAACTAAGTGGCTGTGTTTGTATTTAAAAACATTTTTTAGGTCGTTGTGACCAAGTCAAAGAAGAGAGTTTCATATTAGGCATTTACGAATGCCTCTTTGGAGGCTGAATAAGTCGCTCAGAGATGGCAAGTTGTGCTCTTCCACAAGGTTTTCAATACAACATATATTTAAAATGTCGCAGGTTGAATTGCTGTTGGATAGCTCTTGGATGATCCACTTTTTTAGCGTGTCCTCCTGTGCAGACCTGGCTTTGCATGCGCAGTTGAAGAGGAAAGCCGGGTATCAGCTGCTTACAGATTTTACGTTCAGTTCCAGTCAAATAATTGATTGAGGAGTGGAGGACCTTAGGTTGAGCAGGAGCCTGATGTTTTGCATATAGATTGTGATAAGATTATTGACCTATTTAACTAGAAGTGCCACAGAGATGTGAAGGAGAAGTGGAAGGAGTTTGACGTTCAAGGCTTGTCCGCCGTTAGATTGTTAAAAAGCATTTCATTTAACTCCCTTCATGACTGTAGTAGTTTTGTTTTTTGCTTCGTCAATATGAGAGGACCGGGTTAGTTTAGAGTGTGCAAGGTTGTGAGTAGGTATAGTAACATCCGATCTATAAATTTAGCAGCCAGTTTATTCTATAGTAAATTGCGGTTCACTTTATCAAAGGCCGAGCTGTAGTCAATAAAGCAGGTCTACAGGGCCTTGTTGACCTTGGTCACTTTTTTCACCTGTAAGGTTAGCGCTAAGATGTCTACTGTGAAGCATCTGGAGCGGAAGACTGTTTCATACACTGGCAGCAGATTGTTATTGCTCACCCATTTACTTAGTTTGGTTAGCAAGGGTTTGGCAAGCATTTTGCCTTCAGCATCGAGCAATGCAATGGGATGGAGGGTTTTTGTTTCGTTTATCGGGCCCTTTTTAGGTCTCGCGCCTAGCGTTGCAGTGCGTAGCACTGCTCGTGCAGCGCGAGACCTCTAGAAAGGGCTTCTGAAAACGACCCACACGCTCGTGCGTGTGGTTTTGTTTTCGGAAGCCCACATTGGCTGTAGCGTGCGTTTTTAAAAAAAAAACGGCACGCGATTGGATAAAGGCGGGCGCATGTCCCGCCTTTGCTCCTCCCATTCCCGACGGTGGCCAGAACGCGCAGCAGCGCGCGTTCGCCTCGCTGCCGCTGCCGCGCTCCCTCCCCCCGCTCCTCTGTGGTGCGCGCGCACCACTGGTTGTCCATGCAAGTCCTTTTCACTTTCGCATTTAAAACAAAGCTTGAGGTGTAATTAAAAAGGGACATTTTACAAGTAAATCTACAAACATCCAGAGCTCCTGGCTGTGTTTTTTTAAAGCGGGCACAAAGACGTCACGTCCGGTTTTAAAACGCCCTCTTACCCAAATCCTTCCATTTGCTGCACACTTCTAGCACTTAGAAACCTTATGAATGTTCTTGTGAGGAGAATGAAACGGGCGCCCTTTCCTTGGGATGCCTTCGTAAAACCTCCACCCCCTCTCCATGTGGAGCAGAGCATGTAATTACATTTTAGAGTAGGGTAAAGAACGGGCTTCCACAAAATTGTCCCTGAATTGTAAGGTTCCCCTTGTCGAAGCCGCTGTTCTTTAATACTTAGAAAACCTGCAGCGAAATGGGGTGAGAGCGGGGAGTATTCATCTCAGTGAAGAGACGAAATAATCCGAACTGTCTGATGACGTCTTGTAAGAGCTGTGGTGGAAGAAGGATGAATAAATGTCTGGAGACTATAAGACGTGCTTCCTTCACATACCGGGAGTCGAACCGCTAAACCATATGGGCATGTGCACAGCTCTGTGTACATGCAAAGGCCTCTCGCCTGTTAGCGCCTTCTTCAGCCTTCAGTGAGCTACCCATTCCTGCACTAGGAGGAGAAGGAAAGGCATGAACTAAGGGGACAAACTTCACTCTAATATGGAACTCGATCGTTCCTTCATCCCAATCTGGTCTCTGCTCGTCATTCTTCACAACATAGAAGGTCTCAGGATATTTCTGAAGGTGATAGAGGAACATTCAACGTGAAAACAGACAGCATTGCACATCACGCAGTCAACATCACTGCAGCAGTGCACCGGGTGAACTTCACTGCAGTGGTCTGCAGTGTGACTCTTACAGCAGCACTACACATTCACTCTAACTGCAGAACTCTACATGGTGACACGGTGCAGCTCTGCACTGACTGTCGCTGTGGCAATGTACGTGGTGACAGAGCAGCACTGCATAATCAGTGCAGCACTGTACATTGACCCTCACTGCAGAACTCTACATGATGACAGAGTGCAGCTCTGCACAGACTGACTGTCACTGTGGCAATGTACGTGGTGACACCGAGGCACTACATAACGTGACATTCACTGCAGCACTGCAGAGTGTGGCTTCACTGCATCGTTAGAGAGTTGTCCTCGCTGAGGCTTTACACAGAGAGAGCTTCACTGTTATAGCTCATTGAGAGAACCTCATACCAGCACTGCACTGAGGCACTCACTGCAGAACTGCACTGACCCTCGTTACTGCAAAGCACAGGGGCCTCAATGCAACACTACAAAAGCCTACTGCACAACTTTAGAGCATGACCCTCACTGCAGGGCTGCACAGAGTCCCTGCAAACAGCAGTATACCAAGACACCCTCATGGCAGCACTGCACAGACTGACGGCCATTGTTACTGCATTGGAGAAACCTCGCTGCAGAACTGTAGAGCCTGACCCTCACTGCAGGGCTGCACAGTGTCCCTCCACACAACAGTATACCAAGACACCCTCATGGCAGCACTGCACAGACTGACGGCCATTGTTACTGCATTGGAGAGACCTCTCTGCAGAACTGTAGAGCCTGACCCTCACTGCAGGGCTGCACAGTGTCCCTCCAAACAGCAGTATACCAAGACACCCTCATGGCAGCACTGCACAGACTGACGGCCATTGTTACTGCATTGGAGAAACCTCACTGCAGAACTGTAGAGCCTGACCCTCACTGCAGGGCTGCACAGTGTCCCTCCACACAACAGTATATCAAGACACCCTCATGGCAGCACTGCACAGACTGACGGCCATTGTTACTGCATTGGAGAGACCTCACTGCAGAACTGTAGAGCCTGACCCTCACTGCAGGGCTGCACAGTGGCCCTCCACACAACAGTATACCAATGTTATGTTAGGCGGATTTATAAAGCGCATGGCTGCCCCAACATCGGGCGTCCCAGCGCTAGCAGACGGGGGCTAGGAAGGATGAACTCATAGCAGCACTGCGAAAGAATGACCGTCGTGACAACACTGCACAACGCTGCACCAAGATAGATAATCACTACATTAGTGCAGTCACAGTCACTGTTGACTTGCGACGAGTGAGCAGTGTGCACCTGTTTACAACACTGCACAGAACGACTCTCTTTAGAGCACTGCACGCTGTGGCTTTCTCTGCAACACTGCATATTGGCCCGCACTGCAGGAATGCAGACTATGAATCATGTCTGTACTCATTCCAGCGCTGCGAAGAACGAGCTTCTCCAAGAATCACACACACCGGCCCTCTCTGTCGTGCTGCACAGTGCCTCTCATTACAGCACTGCATAGTGACCCTCTCTGTAGCACTGTACAGTGCCCGTGACAGGAGCGCTGTCTATGATGATCCTCCTTTATCTATTGCACCGCTCGAATATCCCTAAAAGGGAATAATGAAGATGTTGTTTTTCATTTTTCGCCCCGAGCGGTGTAAAAATTAATGTGTTAATTGTGCTTGAGAGGTTTGCAAACCAACCGGAAGTAAAAATAAATAGCAAAATATCCAGTGAATCCGACGTCGAACCGTGGACCTGATGGCAAGTAGCTCAGAGGGGCTGGGCCCATGCTGCAGCAGTAGTGTCTAAACCCTAATCCTCACCACCCAGATGTGAACTGTAGCCCATCCACAACTTCACTGACATGGACGACTGAAACTACTATGAAACTGCTGTGTGCTAATAGACTCAGCTGGCTCGTTGGTCTAGGGGTATGATTCTCGCTTTGGGTGCGAGAGGTCCCGGGTTCAAATCCCGGACGAGCCCTCTTTTGTCACTATTTTTTTTTTAATTTGCCACTTTTATATTCTTTTATTACACGGTTTCATTTTCCACTTTTAAATTGATTGCCGTAGAAATATTCTGTAAATGTTTTCAAAATAAAATGGGGCTGGTCCGGGATTTGAACCCAGGACCTCTCGCACCCTAAGCGAGAATCATACCCCTAGACCAACAAGCCGATGAGTAAAATTTATACACAGCTATCCATGTATTTCGAACTGCTCCAGAATTGTGGCACTGTCTTTTATTTTTGATTTTTCTGGATTCACCCGCGCCTTGGAAGTCAAACTAAAAGACCTGCTTTAAAGAGAGAGGCCCTGGTTTAAAAAAATGTCTGCTTCTTGTATTCAACATTGGGAAGTGGAAGGAAACAGTCATCGCATGAATCTACAGATTATTCTAGGAGATAGTCTCTTACTGTGTCCGTACAGATAAAGGGTGAACTGTAGCCCAACCCACAAGTTCACTGATTCACTTATTTGTACAAAGGTGCATGAGAGTGTCTCGGTACTGGGGTGTCCGTTTATTGGTGGAAGTGTGAAATCGTGCAAGGAGACCAGTGTGTGTCTGCACTCGTCACAAGTCAACAGCCAGAACACTAGGGGTGCAGCTTCAGGGACCCTAGTGATCCCGGGCCCTAATCTGTCTCTCTAGTGGTACCCAGCTTCAGGGACCCATCATGCCGTGCAAGTGGTCGGCTGATGGTGAAAATATTCCAGTGCATGACGCCAAGCATTTGCAATGCAATAGGTCTCGCATTATTAAAGTTTGAGCTATTGGTGTTGCATTATTTAGCAATGCCAATAGCTCAAACTCTAATAATGCGAGACCTATTGCATTGTAAATGCTTGTTATGGATAGGATGTATTAAGGACTCCTTCCAGGTCAGAGGTAAGTAAATAAGTAAAATGTGGTTAGATAGACCAGAGAGGAGCGTGCCCCATAAAGTTAGATTCTGTTTGATCAGTGTAAACTGAGATTGGTCCACACTGATCTCATAGGTTTTCTGCCTTCCTCAACAGCAAACAGAAGCCTCATCCAGACAGACAACACAACCACAAAGCACTACCTCAACAAGCAAGGCGATACCACATCCAGAGCTCTACTGCTGGAGACTCAGGCATTCTGGAGCTGGCTCTTGCCGAGAAATCTGTCCATACAAGCAGCAACTCCCTAGTCTTCAAAACTCTCAGTCAGACTTCCTGAGCAGTTGTTTCGTAGAAAATCATGAATAAGTTCTTTATGAAGACATGCTGCTGAACATTTTCCAAGACTATGGTTTTCCTTAAGTAGCAAAATGCACAAACTTTGCATCCAGAGTTTGGAAGCTGGGATGACTTGTCAATTAATATACTGGCCAGATATATTTCTCTACGATTTTCCACAAATACCACTGATTCTACTAGTTTTAACGCAAATGGGGTATTCCAACTCAAAGTAAAATGTCAATGCCCCATAGTGGCCTAGAAAGTGGTGATTTCCAGAGCTCCTTCACCTGTTCCTTTGACCTCACCGGAAGCTGTGGTGCAAACCTAATCGGTTATCCAGGATGCACGGGCATTTACATCACCCCAATGTGACATCCTTGTACTTGGCAGCATGTCTCCTAAAATCATGCAATATAGCCACCTGAATTTACCTCAAGAGTGTATTAATATTCTGAAAGAGGCCGAAAGAGCTTTCTAGGCTTTCAAATAGAATAGATTTGTATTATTGTGCCTTCAGAATAACAATGATTCTGTGTCCTCCCAGGAGGAGCTGCTCATTTCTTACCTCATTCATCTGTCATGGTCAAAACTTCAGTTTACCTCCATAGAAATGTGCATTTGGTTTGCTACCGCAGCATATAGCAAGGTTTCGTCTCAAAGAGCTTTCTGTACAATTCCCATCATAAAACACTTTGTGGAGGTTCCAAAGAAGACATTTCCTTCATGACTGCAGCCTTCTCCTTCATGGTAACTCAATCTGATTCTATCTAAATTGATGGCTTCCCCAAGTTGGCAGGGTATGCCGAGACGTGGGTCCCTTGCTCACCTTGCCACTGGATTCAAGCTAGTCTGGCTGATGAGGGGTGTTACCCCTAAACCAGTCCCAGGATACTTGTTTCTGGGCCAGGGAAGACCTGGCTTGGCAGTTCGGGCTGGACTGCTCCCATGAGGCACAAGGTCAAGACTGATTTGCATATGGCTGGGTCTGAACTGGGGTGGCAAAATGAGCTAAAGAACAATGATGGATTCAACCCAGATCTGTGACTGTGGCTGAGTGTCTGAAAAGTTTCGGCTCTCCGTCCATCATCTCCTTGTGTGTGCTTTGTTCGCCCTAAGTTGGCAGGGTATGCCCAGACGTGGGTCCCTTGCTCACTTTGCCACTGGATTCAAGTTAGCCTGGCTGATGAGGGATGTTACCCCGAAACTGGTCCCAGGATGCTTGTTTCCAGGCCAGGGAAGACCTGGCTTGGCAGTTCGTGCTGGACTGTTCCCATGAGGCAAAGGGGCCAGACTGATTTGCATATGGCTGGGTCTGAACTGGTGTGACGAAGTGAGCTAAAAAACGATGATGGATTCAACCCAGATCTGTGACTGGGGGTGAGTGTCTGAAAAGTTTCAGCGCTCTGTCCATCATCTCCTTGTGTTTGCTTTGTAGCCTATACATTGCAGAATCTTAGATGGAAGATAGCTTGTTTAGTAGTCATTAGCCAGGTCTGGTGGCTTAGTGGACTAATGCGTCCACTGCAGGTGCCTGTGTTTGACCTCATGGTCACAGGTTCAAATCATAGTGAGTCCACTCAGCCTTTCATTCTTCTGAGGTCACTGAAACGAGTACCATTGAGTTGGGTAACAATAATTACTCCAGTATTGGAACTTTCATAGATTCACATGCTTTAATCATTCCCCGTCATCATGATGGGAGTCCCCAGTACTTTAAAACAGTAGTAGTAGTAGAAGTAGTACACTGATAGGTATAGACTAGACAGAGGCTTAGGCCCGTAGTTTATTAACCTATCATAGTCATTATTAAAAAAGAGACCAAAGTTTTGCCTTAACCAATTAGCATGTACCACCCTCTAGAACACTCTTGAGAGAAGCTCAGTACCTCAGATTTTCTACTGCACGTTGTGCTAGGGAGTCTCCTCTGAGCTCTGCTCATCTTTTCACATCTAAAGAAGATTTATGGACTTCATCTTTCAGGGAAGTGACTTTATTTGATTTATATTCTCAAGCAGATATATATTCTACTCTTTATATCTGATGTTTTGCCACCAACTCTGACTGAGTTATGTCAGACAAGGCAAGAAAGGCTCTTTTTAGAGAGTGTGCCGCCTGTTTAAAGAAGAGGCTATATGTGGAAGACCCTCATAAAGAGTGCATTTATACTTCTTATATCCATCCCATAAGGTGTCAGACTGCAAAAGTTGTCGCACCTTTTCAAACAAGACTCTCAGAAACCGTGAAGGACGGCTTCTCATTTGGCTCCAGAAGATGAAAACCAGGTCTGATCCTGTGTCAGACTTGGAGAGTGAGCAGTCTACCTCCTCAAAAATTTCCCTCAAAAGGGAAAGTGATTCCTTGCACTCAGATAAGGAACCCCATGCTAAATGTGCTAAGAAGTCCTCTCAGGATGTTTCCACAGAGAGCAAGAAAGGGTCTCACAGGAGAGAACAGCCTTCAAAGACTGTATTAGAGCCCAAAACTCCACCTCCAGGACTAAAATTGGCATTCAGAAAGCCTTCTTCAGAGCCGTCGTTGAGTTCTGCCATCAAGAAACGGTTCGTCAACTCCCTCGACTATGTGGGGATGCACCTCAGGGACATCAACATCTTTCTCTATGGCCCTCTCATCGTCGATGACATCTCTAATGACGTCCACTCAGGCCCCGATTTTGTCAACCATCCCTCTGGCTTTCGTCGTCGTCTTTGAAAATGAGACCGCCGACGGAGAAGTTACCATCGACGAAGCCGTCGGCGGAGAAATCTGAGCCGACGAAGACCCCACTGACGACAAGAATGTCGTCGTCGACCAAGACACCATTGTTGATGGAGGCACCGTCGTCGACGAGGACACCTTCGTCGACAGAGACACCAACATCGACAAAGCTACTGGCGTCGACGAAGGCACTGACGTCGACAAAGACACCGGCGTCGACGAAGACGCAGTCGACAACGAAGGCATGAACGTTGTCGACGAAGAGGAAACTTTCACCGGAGGTGAACACTTCGTCGTCGAGCCCACCTCTATCGACGACGATATAGTTGTCGACGGCAGCCATTTCGTCGACGAAGACTCCTTTGTCACCAAAATCACTGTTGGTGGCCAAATCATTATCGCCAAAGTCTACTGCGGTACCTATGGACACAGAGATTACTCCAGAACATTCAAAAATCATAAGCTTAAAGACCACAACGACGGACTGTACATTCTGCCCCTCACATCTAGTTTCTTCAATTCAAAAGTTCCCGTGCACTACGATTTCTATACCCGCCGTTGTTTGGTACTGCTGCTCGGCAGAATAATATTAATACTTGAAGTGGAATGGTGCACCGGGAAGGTCCTCTTATCCAAATGAAAATTCAAAACAGTCTTTATAGATATTCCTTTTTATTTTGTTTTTTCTTCTTTCATGTTCAGAGTTAATTCCTCATATGAAATCCATGCATAAACAAAAAACATCCAGCCAACGCGTTTCGTTCAAAGTGTTCAAATTGAACTTCGTCCGGGCTGTGGAGGACAACATATACAATATTAATATATATAGACAAGAACAAACTCAAACTGAAAAGACAGTTTTTGCAAACAGTAAGGCACAAAGCACATAGCACATAACTGGCACAACTGACAAAATTATAATATGATATAACATCAAAGACACAAACAAAACCAGTCATGAATTACACCAACAACAATAATAAAACATTACAGATAGCACCATATTGTTGGACGGAGATCTCACATTCCCCCATATATGTAAGAACATATTCGGCATATAACACGAAAAGGCCAAACACAACGGCAAAATGAGCAAGACACCATTAACGCTACATGACAGTCACGAATACACAGTGTTGCTTGGTTAAACCCAACAGACTCCTTTGTACACCTCCAAGAGTGATGTAATCATGTTTAAAAAGCACACAAAGGATTGTCACTTATAAGCACATATTATTAGGGGGAATAAAAACATACCTCCTATATATCAAATGTAAAGAGTATTTCCAGGATTGATATTAATTAATCAGTATGGGAATAGATTTAGAGATAGTACTCCTCCTCCTTAAAATGGATCCTCTATATTCCTTATATCTCTGAGGCTTATCCAATCGGTAAGTACGGAAGCGGCGATTATTAGCCCGTCAGTAGTACCCAAGGGAGTCTCAATGGTCATGATGAATAGGTGATCTGAAAAAGAGGATGATAAAAAACCTGCGCCCTATGCGACTCAGAACCATGTATTAAAATGTTTATATCTGTAGCAAATATAGTCTTAGTATACCGTGATTCATTGCCAGCCGGTAATGTACGTTCGTAAGGAGAAATAAATTCTCTGATCGGTTAGAGAATACTAGAATTCAAACCTTTTGGTGGGTAAGTAGTATTTAATCAGAAGTCTAAAATAGACCCAAATGCCAAACCTATAGTCAATGTGAATAGTAACCAAAAAAGAGGAAACTGTGAAGAGGGGAATGTTAACAAATGTAATTGTAAAACGAATAATACGAAAGTATGTACAACAAATAATTCCACAATAGCTTAAATAACCTACTACTCAATAACTGCCTCATTTATAATTTTTGCTGCTCAACGCGAGCACATATAAACATAGTCCTAAATATAGGATTGTCCAAGGACCTGAGGTCAAGAAAAACATATCAAAACACACCCTCAAACGACATCGCAAGAGACGTCGATAAGTCATCTGAAGTTGTACTGATGAAAATATGGTGTATCAAAAGCTGTCAAAAGGAGGACCCCGCACAGAAAAAAAGAGATTAAATTATTTATCTCCTATTGCCCGGTACCTTCCTCACGCCAAAATCCACAAGTGTGTTCGGAGTTTCTAACCCGGAAATATAGTCTTACGCCATTCGACAGCTGAGCGCCGTCCTACCCAATACGATGTTACGGCGTCACCCAAGGTCGCCTTCAAACCATATCCAAGGAGGCAGACATCTTGGAGTAGTCACGTAGATGAGGCATCGCATAGGAAGTCGACAACTCATCAATTAGAAGTGATGATAATGTAGAGTATGACGGGCTTTAAAAGGGAACCCCACATATAGGTTTATTAGCTCATGTTGCCAGGTAGCTTGCTGGTGTTTAAAACCGTAAGCGCAAGTGAGGTTACCCACCTAGTGTTTTGGCCATACGATATACTTTAACTCAATGCCCTCGTACCAAATAGAGTATTAAGACGTCATCCCAGGCCGCCCTCACGCTAGAACTGAATAATCAGACATATTAAAGCGGTCAAACAGATCCTCGAACGGCACAGTTTTAGTGAACTTGTGTGTTTCAGAGATGCCAAATTTTAAATCTTAAGCACCCAGTTTCGCGAAAAATAAACAAAACGAAATGAATTCTACTATCTTGTAAGGAAGTAGAGTTGTTTATCATGAATCTCAACCTTATCTAAAAACCAGGTTTACCTATCAATGTTAGGGGGCCCTCATAATGTAATCTCCACAAAGAATTAAAAGAACAAAAATTCTACTGTCCTGTAAAGGGAAGAGAAAATTCTCAAAATCTTCAATAAGGTTAAATGTGGGCACCTGATTGGCATAAATGGAACAGTCAGTTTATCTGAAATAGCAATACCAGTAAGGGAAAGTGGAGCCAGGACCAAAATAGGCAGCGTGACTTCATCTTAAAGAGTAATGAAATTTATTAACAGTGTTGTGGCCGTGTGCAACTGCTCTCACTGTCAATGCTGACATCACAGAAAACCTCTTGCCGATGGACTCTAGATGCCTGTCATCCTTATCAGGAGGAGCCGAAAGGTTTGCTGCCAGATTTTTCGAGCGGTGCTGAGCAGCCTGAACCAACTACCAGAGGACGCTAAGGAGGAGGCAAAGAAGATCCTGCATGAGGGAGAAAGAGCATCCAACGAAATTATAGATTCTGCCATGGATGTCGCCATCACAGGTTTCAGGCAATTGGCAGGGGCAGCAGTTCTTAGAAGGCAAGGATGGCTCAAAGCCACCTCATTCCGCCCAGAGGTTCAGAATAAGATCTTAGACCTACCATATGACAGAGAAGATCTCAGGTGGAGGAATCCCTTAAAACAATAAAGGTGAACACGGATACCGCCAAGTCTTTTGGGACGCTTCAGTTCAGGAAAACTCCTTTTCGAGGATCCTGAGGAAAAGAGCAGCCTTCCTATAGGGGAGGGGGTATCAGCAATACCGATACCCTGCATATTCATCAAATAATTAGTCTTACCGTTCCCAATTCCAACAAACACAACCTCCTCAAACATCCTATGTCAGGTAAAATAGGGGAAAATCAGCACAAGGAGGCAAGGATGTTGGCCATTGACAATGATATGGTACAGGTCCGGCTCCAACTCCTCCACCACGTTCTCCTCAATTTCTCCCATCAAAAACCTTGTATCTTGCAAGCAAGATTTCCAACCACCTTCCTCACTGGAGTTTATCCAAAAACCACCAGCAACCCCACCACAACCCTTCCACCAAAAGCATCTCTAAGCTCTTCAATAAGAAGAGGTCAAAGCCATGCTCCAAAAAGGGGTGCTTGAGGAGGTCCCGGTCTCCCACAGGGGCAAAGGGTTCTACTCCCGTTTCTTTTTAATCAGAAAGACGCTAAGGCACGGGCGACCAATTTTAGACCTCCGAAGCCTCAACGTCTACCTGAAAAAACAATAATTTCGGATGATCATGTTGCAGGAGATTCTGAAGCTCCTAAACCAGCGCAATTTCATGACCTCATTAGACCTCCAAGATGCTTATTTCCACATACAAATTCACTCAAGGAAGTGAGTGGCAAGTGGTATCGGACTCAAAGTCAATCCCATATAAATTTATTGGAACTAAGAGCAGTACATCTAGCCCTCCAAGCATTTCTTCCCAGGATACACCATTCGTCAGTGCTCGTCCGTACGGAGAATACCACAACGATACACTATATAAACAAACAGGGCGGCACAAGATCTTGCCAGCTCTCCAGGGAAGCACAGAAGTTGTGGGAATGAGCTATAATTCACAGAATCTGCCTCCGAGCAGAACATGTTCCGGGAAGACAAAATTAAGTGTGGGCAGAGAACTCCGCTCCGCTGGTGGAGCTTGCCGATTTGTGCATACTCCGCATTCCGCTGAGAACGCGAAGTTTATGCAAAACTCCGACTCAGCAGCAGAGCGGAGTTCAGCCCCGGACCCTCCCCGCCTCCACCCCCCCTCCCCAATAAATATAATTAAAAAATAAATTAAGATTAAGATAAAAAACACACTTACCTTTAAAGCGGCATCTCCGTTCTGCCCTCCTCCTCCTCGCCGTGGTCTCTCCTGCAAAATCCCCTACGTCAGATGTACGTCATGGTACGACTGCGCATGTGCGCGCAGTCCTACCACGACGTACGTCTGACGTAGGGGTTTCAGTTTGCAGAAAAGACCACGGCGAGGAGGAGGAGGGAAGCCCGAAGACGCCGCGATAGAGGCAAGTGTGTTTTTATCTAATTATTATTTTTTTAAAAGATTTATTTATTGGGGGGGTGGAGGCTTGGAGCGGAGTTTTTGCCCAACTCCGTGGAGCTCCGCGTAGTGCAACTACGCCTCCTCCGCCCGAGATTAGACAAAATACGATTGTGGACACACTCAGTAGGCTCACAAAATCGTGCCACGAGTGGGAACTGCACCAGCAAACCCTGTCCAATATCTTCTTACTCTGGGGCCCACCAGAATTGGACCTATTCACAACTCCCCTGAACCGCAAATGCCGGTACTATGCAAGTTGGCATCCCGAACAGGGGTCATGGGGGAATGTCTTTTCAATTACAATGTCCTGCATCTTTGCTTATGCTTTTCTTCCCATTCCTCTTCTCCCAAGATTCCTGAGGAGGATGAAGAACGAGCCATTCAAACCAATCCTCCTTGCTCCAGCATGGCTACGTCAACACTGGTACACAGAGCTGCTTCTTCTATCCCAGGTCCCGCACTTCCGGCTTCCAGTGTTTCCCAATCTTCTGACGATGAACCAGGGGCAGATTGTACACCCGGATCCTAGGCACCTCCACTTATCGGCATGGCTCCTGAGTTCAATGAGCTCCAGCACTTGAACATTTCCAGGGAATGTCGAGATATCTTAGCCAGAGCGGACAGTACCAACAAAACGTACTGTATCAAATGGAAACGTTTCTGCATCTGGTGCCATCAAACAGGTATACATCCGCTGTCCTCCTTTCCAGAACAGGTCTTACCTTACCTTTTACAGCTAGTGAAATCAGGCTTGGCGCATAGCTCGATAAAGGTTCACTTAGCAGCCATTTCCCGTTACAGAAGATCAATTTCTTCTCCACCTTTGTAGTCTTCTAGAATAATAAAAGAGTTCCTCAAAGGACTGTTTTGTGTTTTTCCTCCAATAAGGCCTCCACCTCCGGCTTGGCTGTTGAACACTGTTCTTTTGCAATTGTTGAAATCTCCTTTCGAACCAATTCACAAGGCAGAGATCAAGTTCCTGTCATGGAAATTGGCTTTACTTCTTGCTCTGACCTCAGCCAGACCGGTCAGCGAGATTCAGGTTTTTGTTATAGAAGAACCTTTTTTGCAATTCAAAGCTGACGGAGTTCTACTCCGCACAAATCCAAAGTTCATACACAAAGTTCCATCATATTTCCACCTTAATAAGCCTGTGGCACTAAAGACATTCTTCCCAAATCCATCGACAACTGCTGAAAGGGCTCTTCACTCGTTGGATGTCAGGCGTTGCCTAAACTTTTATCAGCAAAAGACACAAGCTTTTCGCAAGACTTCGCAACTATTTGTTGCAGACAGAGCTCCAAGAAAAGGTTTCCTGCTCTCCAAGCAGAGTATCTCTAGATGGATCTCAAGTGCGATACAATATTGCCACCACAAAGCAGGCAGACCACTGTCTTCTAGAGTTCGAGCCCATTCCACAAGAGCTGTGTCTATGCCTACAGCTTTATTTGCGGGAGTGTCACTTCCGGAAATTTGCATTGCAGCAACATGGAAGAATAGACACATTTTCTAGACACTACAACTTGGATTCAGCAGTCCTAAACGACATGGCAGTGGGCCAAGCAGTACTCCGGCATCTGTTTCACTAAGGTGAGCCACCTCTGTCTTCCCTCCTACCTCTATTACTGTATCACATTTCCGTAGTATAAACCATTTGCTCTGCTTAACGCTTAAAGCAGTTTATTCCTTAATTTTTATTAATATGATTATGGCTATCATATTTTTTGTGGTTATTTGCAGGTTTTGGTGATCTATATTCCTGTTAAGCTGTTCATGGTTATGTCAAATGTAATGCTCAACTGCCTGCTATTCTGATTCAAGCATGTGAATCTATGAAAGTTCCAATACTGGAGTAAGAAATAAGTTACTTACCTGTAACTATAGTTCTCCAGTAGCGGAAGCTTTCATAGATTCACATGCGACCCACCCTCCTCCCTGGGGGAAGCTCACCTTTGTCGATCTCAGTGTATTAACGCTAGCACTAGTGCTCGAAAATCTGAGGTACTGAGATTCTCTCAGGAGTGTTCTAGAGGGTGATTCATGCTGATTGGTTAAGGCAAAACTTTGATCTCTTTTTTAATAATGACTATGATAGGTTAATAAACTAAGAGGCCTAAGACTCTGTCTAGTCTATACCTATCAGTGTACTACTTCTACTAATACAATTACTACTATTTTAAAGTACCAGGGACTCCCATCATGACGACGGGGAATGATTCAAGCATGTGAATCTATGAAAGCTTCCAATACTGGAGAACTATAGTTACAGGTAAGTAGCTTATTTCACATCTGTTATTCAGTGCCAAGATGCCCTTCTGGGTGAACGTGCGCTTTACAAATACACATGTGTGAGAAGCTGGCCTGGTATATGATGTCCACTAATGTAAGTGGGCACCTTGCACCAGTCCAGACAACCCTTATGGTGATTTAAGAGGTCTTAGACAACCTTAGAAGCTCTCTAAGTGGTAGCTGTGGAGAGCAGCCTTCAGGCTTAGTCCAGAAGCAGCGTAAAGCAGCTTGTTTTACCAGAATGCAATCTTATAGTATAGATTAAGTGAAAAAGAACCACACAAGGTATTTATAAAAATATGTATTTATTATAATATACTCTCTAACACGTTTAGATATCTCCTACCCGGAGATAATCACAATGCACACAATACTTTGCAAAGAAACACAGAAAATAGCACAGAATACACAGTGGACCCCAGGAGGGGACCAAACCATATACTAAGAAAGTGGTATAAGAACCATGACTCGGGTCAAGACAAGGTCAAGAGGACGTAGAAGAGCTGGAGACCCATGGAACCACCCAATGTGAGTAGATAGGGACCCCACGGAGAGCGTGTGCAGTGTGGGAACACGACCGCGTGCTCCACACAACCCTACGGGTAAGTCGCGGTTGCATTTTTAAAGATTAAGGACCCTTCCCAGTGCTCCCTGAAGAAACCCCGTGGAAGACAGAAGGTTGGAGAGCCACCCCACCTGTGGATACCCTAGTACCCACGTTGCCTACACCAGGTAAGCCGGGTGCATAGGTGTGAAGTCGTGTCGGAAACTGCTGTTGAACCCAATGGAGGACTTCAGGAAAGTGCCACTGCAGAAGAAGGAGAAAGTGTCCGGTGGAATCTGAAGCTGGATTCTAGATGAGAGGTACCTGCAAGCAGAGGGGACAGAGTCTATGTCACTCAGGAGTGACCGAGAGACTTGGAAGACTAATGCTCTCCGATGTCGGGTGTTGCAGGATGGATGACGATGACCTCTGCAGCTGTGAGGACCAGGCGATGCTAAGGAAGACCAGGAGCCGTGCATGAGTTGTCCCACCTCGGATGTCGAGTGCTGAGGGGTCGTGTCTGGCAGGAGCACCACCAAGCCTTGACAAAAGCAACCAACGCAGAAATCAAAGAAGATGCAACGTCGGGACCAGCAAGGACCAGGGGGCTCACCACAAGCAGGGGAGTCAGGGCAGGCCCGAGCACTCAAGGGAGCCCAAAAGAAACAAATGTGACCCTCAATTGGACTCACAGGCCGGAGGCACTGGAGTTGTGAGAGGACCTCAAGCAGCTCACCAAAAGATGCAGGCCACGATGCACACGATGAGGTGTGCCTGAAGATTCTGGTCACTGGAGGTGCTCGAGATTGGGGCTACTTGGAGCCCGAAGATCTTCTTGGAAGGAAGCCAACAAGCCTTTGCAACTGCAAGTTGACGCGATGAACAGGGGTTCAGTTATTGCAACCCCCACGAGGGATACTGGCCTCAAACTTGGTGAGAGGGCAGGTAGCTGAGGAAAACCACCACCTGTGTTGCAGAACCATATGGAGTCTGGAGGAGCTCAGGATCAGCAGACCGGTCGACGTAGTTGCGGTGCCTGCGAATGCAGGGGAGTCACTCCTTCACTCCAAGGGAGATTCCTTCAGGTGTCTTTGATGCCCACAGGCCTTGGAAGGTTCCTGTATGATGCACAGGCACAGACAATGCAGCAGACTGGAAGGGAGACGAAGTCAGGCCCAAACAAAGTCCAGCAAAGTCCAGAGTGCCCCGACGGTAGAAGAAGTGGTGTCTGATCTGAACAGGGGCGGCTCCTCCATGTGGGCGGAGGAGCGTCACCCCACTGCTTTCTCGCAGTGCAAGAAGCAGATACATAAAATGGTATTGTAAATACCATTTTATGTTTGTGCTTCTCACACTGCGAGAAAGCAGAAGGGTTTGGTTGGGGGCGGGTGGGTTGTCCTGCTCTAGGGCAGGGGAGGAGTGTCTTGCCCACTCTGAGGGCGCTGACTGTTTGGTCGGCCCCAGGGCCGACCAACCCAGTCATACGCACTCTGCATTTTGGCCTCCCCATAGACGCCTGTGTGGTCGGCGTCCCAACCAATCACAATGCTGCCATTGCAGCGTTGTGATTGGCATAGGGAGGGGAGGGAGGCTGCCTGGGCTGCTTCCTGTGAGGAGCAGAGACGACGCGGGACGGGGACGGTGAAGGTAAGTTAACTTTTTGTTTTTAAAAAAAATTATCCCCCCCCTCCCCGCATGACCTCCTCCCCCCGCGACACCCCACCTCCCCAACTCACAAGTCATACCGGCCGCGACTGGATCTGAATCTTGTCCCACGACGAATCAAGGGACCCACCCACAGGTAAGCCCTTAAGTACCCTAAGGAAAGGGTTGGGACGATTCAGGGGAGGATCTGGACAGGGGGGAGGTTACTCCCATGTCCTTTGTCCAGTATCGTGCCAGAGCGGGAGCCAACGGCTCCCAGAGCTGGTTTGAACTGGACTATGCAAGGGGACACCAAATGTCCCCCTCATGCAGACTGAGTGGCGCTGGCAAGCGCACCCATCCTGCCCCAATACACTAAATCCTGTCTGGGAGGTGGTCACACCTCCCTGTGACAGGATGCCTATTGTTCTGCCTTCCCCTGCTCGAGCTTCGGTCAGCAGAAGGAGGGCAGAATTGTGTCTGGGGTCGGCAGCAACCATTTTGTGCTGTCCGGGTCAAGAAGGCTGGTACCGGGAACACTGAGAGCATAACGTAGGGCTCGTCCAGTGCTTGGAATCATACCTCCCACACCGTTTAGGGTGTGGGGGGTATGATTCCAACATGTTTGATTTCAAACATGATAGGATTCGTTGCAGCCAGTTTCGAGATGGTCATTGCGTAATTGAGCAGTGCCTCTCTATATGGTATATGGCTGCTTCACTTACAACCCGGGAGAATGGACTCCATAGGCTGTAGGGGTGTCCTGCTCATGCAGGGGCACCCTCACACTTATAACCATGCATCCTGCCTTCAGGATTGATATGGCCTGCTATAGGGGTGACTTATAGGTGTTAAGTGCAGTGACCCTAGAAATAGGAAACCTATATCTTTAGTAAGTGGTGCTAGCACCAGCTTACACAGGCTGCAATGGCAGGCCTGTAGTTCCATTGTGAATGGTCTCCCATGGGTGGCATAATGCATGCTTCAGCCCATGGGGGACCTCTGGGGTACCTATGTCCTGGATACCTTAGTACCATATACTAGGGACTGATATGGGTAACCCAGTATCCAATTGGGATGTACCTAAGTACTGAACATAACAATTTAAGGGAGAAAGCAGATAGACTGGGGTCCTGATTAGCAGGATCCAAGTCAGAATAGTCATTAACAGTTTAGCACCAGGCAAAAAGTAGGGTAACCATAAAAGCAGATCCTACTTTCCTACAACATGTTATTACATTGGCCCACAACTAAGCAACTTAAAACCCTATCTGCTCTAGAACTCTATATAATTTTTCATCCCAACAAGGTTGACTGGAGAACACATCTTTTCTCCCAAACATATTATCTGGCTTTCATATTCACCAGACTATTTCACAGGCAGTTTTCTTCAGTAAACCCTTCCTTTCAAGCAGAGAGGTCCCTCCTTTATGTAGGTGTTAGGAGAGTCTTACAAAGTTACTTGGATAGAAATAAAATGTTACAAAAATCTAATCAAGTATTTGTTCATTAAGGTCCACTCCGTACTGGGAAGTCAATTACCAAACATTCCATTTCCAGGTGGATAGTTTTGTGTATTGCCTTACACTGTCAACTAGCCAACAATACTCTACTCTATGCAAGGCATCCAATTGGAAGTCTGTCCATATAGTCACCAAAAGTTACTGTTTATATGAAAATTCTAGAGTTGATATGCTAGATGGCCAACGGGCTCTGGAGAATCTTTCTGGATAAGTTTCAGATTGTAAGTCTACTTTACCAGTTCTGTCTTGTCGTTGATTATCAAAAGCTAAACATGCTAGTCTCTATTTATAACAATCAGTGAAGATCCTGTGATGCAGAAGGAAATGCTACTTACTTGTAGTTCTAGTTACTCCAGTATTGGAACTTTCATAGATTCACATGCTTGAATCATTCCCCGTTGTCAAGATGTGAGTCCCCGGTATATCAAAAAAGCAATGCTTAAATCAATACAAAGCAGAAAAAAGGCCTAGGCGCATTTCAGTTTTGTAACTCATAACTCTCGTTTTGTAAAAGAGACCAAAAATAATCTTTGAACCAATCAGGACCCTTCACCCCCTAGAACCCTCCTGAGAGAACCTTAGATCTTCAGATTTTCTACCGCACGTTGTGCTAGGGAGTCTCCTCTGAGCTCTGCTCAGTTTTCTCGTGTTTTTGGACAGTATTCTTAGCTATCATCTCAGATTTCATCTGCAGGATCCATCTTCAGGGCTGGTTTATCATCACTTTGACTTTATTATGTCAGGAAAGGAGAAAAAGGGTCTGTTTAGAGCCTGTGCTACCTGCTCTAAGAAGAGGCTTTATACTGATGACCCTCATGCGGACTGTATTTATTGCCTCTATCCAGACCATCAAGCAAAGGACTGCAAGGTATGTCGTACCTTTTCTAGTAAGACCTTAAACGACCGTGAGGGACGCCTTTTGATATGGCTTCAAAAGCTAAAAGCCAGAAAGGAGGTGATTTCTAGTGACAGTGATGAGGCATCCTCTTCCTCATCCAGAAGGTCCCATAAAAGAAGATGATCACCACATGCTCATTCTTCTGAAGAGCGTCCAGGAAAAGCCCTTAAAAAGACCACTAAATGGTCTCACGGGCGCAGTCCCTCAAAATCTCCTCAGAGACATGAAAAGGAGAGGAGGGGACATGCTTAGGGGGATAAAACTGCAAAAAAGGCGAGTTCTGAGCCGCCTAAGACGCCCCCTCAGATCAGGCATTCCTTCAAAAAGCCTTCTTCAGCGCCTCCTGAGGTAAAAACGGCGACGAAATCCTCATCGTCGACGGGACCGTCGATGAAGAAACCATCTATGTCGTCGTCGACGAAGGTTGAGATTCGCCTGCTACCAAAGAAGGTTTCAGCGTCCACGGCGGAGGGAGCTCCGTCGACGAAGATTTTATCACCGTCGACGACAATTTCGACACCGGTATCATCGACGACAGCGTCAACGACAATTACGATGCCGACGACAGCGACGACGACGGTGCCGACGGCGGAGTCGTCGACGACTACGACGACGACAGTAACCACGTCGTCGACGGCGGCTAGACCATCACTGATGGTTTCCAGGTTACTGCCGACGGCTGCAATTTCGCCGACGGTGTCATCGGCGATCTCGTCGACGAGGGATAAAACACCAGACAGGTCAGAAAGCGCTAGGAAAAGGAGAATTACGCCTGAAATCACATCTCCTAGCAAAGTTACGCCTCTTTTGCCATCTCACCTGCTAGAAGAGCAGGATTCTGAGGAAGACGACGAAGGACCTTATGGCTATGCAAGTAGCCCATCTCAGCTGCACGTAAAGTGTCAGGAGGACGACTTTGATGAGGAATATGGCGAATATCAATTCCCTCCTCAGGAACAATACCGCCAGAGTTATCAGGAGAAAGTGGTTTGCATGCCGTCCTCCTTGTTGACGGACCTACAATTCATGTTGGCTGACTACAGGAAGAGATTTCCACCAGCTTCTGTATCTCAAGAAATGCCATCAGCAGTTCCTCGCCCACGATCTATACCATCTACTCCGATGAGAAGCCAAGCTGTACTGGCGGAACATTTACAGAGATCGCCTCCGCCAATCCCTCAACAGGATCCGGTTACCAGACTATGACCAAGAGGAGGGAGAAATTACAGATCCTAAAAGAGAATGGGATGACTACCTCATTCCTACGCCCTCTTCTCCCTCTCCGGTACCGGTTGACTCACCACCAGAGGATATTGGTGGATTTCATAATTTTCTGGAAAGAGCTGCAAAAAGATTTGACCTACCCATGCCAGCGACACAGACGGAGTGTTTTTTATATGATTTTAAGGAGCCATATAGGAAGTTGGTGAGGACCATCCCGGTAATAAGTCACGTTTGGGAGGAAGGCCTTAAGGTCATGAAGACACCAGCGACAGTAACACCAGTACCAGGTTGGAAAAGAAGTACAAGGCCCCAGAGGACGCTCCAGCCTGTTTGGTGGGCCATCCCAAACCGGATTACGTTATTTCCCAAGCAGCTCAACGGAAATCCAAAAATCCATTGGCACCCATTACAGCACCGCCGGATAGAGAAGGCAGACACCTAGATACCGCTGGTAAGCGTTTCTCCTCAATGTCAGCTCTGTTGGTCAGAGCGGCTAATGTCCTTGCCATATTGGGCAGATATGATAGACAGATGTGGTGTGACCTGGCTCCGTATATGGATCAGCTTCCAGAAGAAAGTAGACCAGAGGTAAAGAAAATTCTCCAGGAGGGGGAGAGAGCTTCTGCAGAAGTAATAGATTGTACGATGGATATCGCAACTACAGCTTTCAGATCGCTGGGGGGTGCAGCGGTTTTGCACCATCAAGGATGGCTACGAGCAACATCATTTAGACCGGAGGTCCAAAATAAGATCCTGGACCTTCCTTTCGATGGAGAGGCTTTATTTGGAAAGCATATAGACGATGCGCTGCAGGATATCAAGAAAGATACCGATACAGCGAAAGCTCTAGGGACACTACAATATCGAAAGGTGCCCTTTAGAGTAGCCAGAGGAAGAGGACTTCCATCCTATGGAGGAGGATACCAACAATACAGATACCCCTCTTACGCTACATCTTCCCAACCATACCGTCAGCAATATGTTCAACGACAGCAACAATCAGGGGCATACTCTAGATCTACCCCCAGAGGAAAAACAGGTCGTCAGGGAAAAGACACCTCAAGACGTCAATGACGAGCTTCAGGCTCCGGCTATGTCTATTCCTTTCTCTCCAGAAGTTCCCCTGGGAGGACAAGGAGGACAAATTTCTTTTCATCTTTCCCAGTGGCAGAAAATAACCACGGACCGATGGGTCCTCAATTTAATACAATTTGGCCATACATTGGAGTTTCTTCAGATTCTTCCCTGTACTCCTCCGGGACGCCAGGAAGTCAAACATCTACATCTCATGCGCTTGGAGATTCTTACAATGCCCCGAAAAGGAGCAATAGAACCGGTGCCAATCTCCCAGAGGGGGAAGGGATTTTATTCCCATTTTTTTCTGGTTCACAAGAACTTTCGTCAATGGCGTCCTATCCTGGATCTGAGAACTCTAAATACTTATCTAAAAAAACAGTCCTTCCGGATGGTTTCCCTTCAGGACATTCTGCTACTCCTAAACCCAGGGGTTCATATGACCACCTTAGACTTACAAGATGCATATTTTCACATCCCCATCCATCCCTCCCACAGGCAGTACCTTCGATTTGTCGTAGCTGGAAGCCATTACCAGTTCAAGGTGCTGCCGTTTGGCCTCAAGTCCGCCCCAAGGATTTTCACAAAATGTATGGCTCCAGTGCCAGCTGTTCTGAGGAAACAAAGGCATCAGGTATTTCCATACCTGGACGACTGGTTGATCAAAGCACCTTCACACGCAGCTGCTCAGTCGTCCACGGTGGCATGCACAACACTTTTTGCCGAATTAGGCCTGACTCTGAACAGGGAGAAATCAGCTCTTCATCCTTCCAAGAGCATCACGTTCTTAGGGGCTATTCTGGACACAACAATAAACAGAGCGTTTCCTTCTCTCGAGAGACAGCAGAAGCTAATCTCTCCGTCCCAAGCATTCACAAGAAGACAGTCACTTTCGGTATGCCGCTACAAGTCACTCCTGAGGACAATGTCTTCATGCATCCCTCTCATCCCTTTCTGCCGATTAAGGATGCGTCCATTACAGAAGGAACTGGATCGGCAATGGCGTCAAACTGTGGGGTCCTTCGAAGATGTCATCACAATCACACCAGGTATGATACAGGCCGTGTCTTGGTGGACCCAACGTCAAAATATTTCAGTCGGCCTTTCTTTTCTTACCATGCCGGCTCCACAAGTCATCTCCACCGACGCTTCCCTGGAAGGCTGGGGAGCCTTCCTTCAAGACCTCCAGGTCAGTGGGCGTTGGCAGCGTCAAGACCAGCAGCTTCACATCAATCTACTGGAACTCAGAGCAGTGAGATTAGCATTGCTGGCTTTTCTTCTGAGGATAAAGAACTCGTCTGTGCTGACCAGGACAGACAACACAACAGCAATGCATTATCTCAACAAGCAAGGCGGCACGAGATCTCTCCCCCCCGTCTCAGGAGGCCCAGAGAATCTGGAAATGGGTGGTTCAGAATAGAATCTCGCTAAAAGCAGAACACCTTCCGGGGCATCAAAATGTCAAGGCAGACACATTAAGCAGACTCAAGTCAACCTGCCACGAGTGGGAAATCAATCAGGAAACCCTAGACAGTATCTTTCTAAAGTGGGGCAAGCCAACAGTGGATCTCTTTGTGACAGCTCAGAACAAGAAATGCCGCTCCTTTGCAAGTTGGCATCACCAACAGGGATCCTGGGGGAATGCGTTTTTGATGGCATGGTCAGGCGTCTTGCCTACGCCTTTCCGCTGATTCCCCTACTACCACGTCTTCTCACGAAGATCAAGAGAGAGCCGTGCAGAATGATCCTGATAGCCCAATGGTGGCCCAGACAACACTGGTTCACAGAGCTTCTCCTTCTTTCGGAAACGCAACCGATTCTCTTTCAGCCCATTCCATCTCTCTTGACGATGTCGCGGGGACAGGTGCTTCATCCAGACCCCAAGTCACTACGTTTAGCAGCATGGCTCCTGAACACTGTGAATTTCAACATCTAAAACTACCATCTGAATGCAGGAATATTCTCTCAAATGCCAGAGCACAGAGTACGAATAAGACGTACAGGATGAAATGGAGAAGATTCTGTTTATGGTGCCAGGAGTCTAATATTCATCCTCTAAGATCTGCTTCTCATGAAATTCTTCCTTGCATCCTGCTTTTGGCGAAATCTGGATTAGCGCATGCGTCAATAAAGGTTCATCTAGCCGCTATATCCCGTTATAGAAGGACCTCATCAGGACCATCCTTATGGTCTGAAAGAATCATAAAACAGTTCATGAAAGGATTATTTCGTACCTTTCCCCCAGTCAAACCTCCGCCACCTCTCTGACAGCTGAATATAGTGCTATCGCAACTCATGAAGCATCTATTTGAACCCATTCACAGGACGGACCTTAAATTCTTGTCTTGGAAGGTGGCTCTTCTCCTGGCGCTCACATCGGCCAGGAGAGTTGGGGAGATTCAAGCCCTGACCATTCAGGAACCTTTTCTACAGTTCAAAGAGGATCGGATAGTCCTTCGAACTAATCCAAAGTTTATACCCAAAGTACCATCAGACTTTCACTTGAATGAGCCTCTTATCCTAAAGAGGTTCTTTCCTCAACCGACTACTGCAGCGGAGAGGACTCTCCATTCGCTGGATATCCAGCGTTGTCTGAAATGTTATCTACAGAGAATTAAAGCTTTTCACAAATCGTCTCAGCTCTTTGTATCCTTCAGTGCACCCAGAAAGGGCTATCCTCTTTCCAAAAGAGGGATTGCTCGGTGGATCTCAAGTGCAATCCAATATTGCCATCAAGCAGCAGGGAAGCCTTTGGGAGCACGGGTTCGTGCTCATTCGACGAGAGCAGTATCGACATCCACTGCATTGTTTGCTGGAGTACCTATCCAGGATATATGCAGGGCAGCTACCTGGAAGAGTACACACACCTTCACCAGACATTACTGCCTGGATGCAGCCGCTGACAATGATGTGGCAGTGGGACAGGCGGTGCTGAGAAACCTTTTCCAATGACAGTGAGCTCTCTCTTTCATCCCTCCTTCCTTTTTTACTGTTAAAATATGCACATTTTTATAATAAATGCATTTCTCATTGTGAAGAGATTTATAATATAGTGGTTTCCAAAAGAACTGTTTATTCTCTGTGATTTTACAGTTATAGAGGTTAAGCATGGAATATTTAACGATTGGGAGTTTGATGTTTTTTCTCAGGTAAAGCTGTTCCTCCCTACAAATGGACAATTTAATTTGTTCATGCAGTATAAAATGTGCTACGTACTGCTAGCTACTCTGATTCAAGCATGTGAATCTATGAAAGTTCCAATACTGGAGTAAGAAAACAAGTTACTTACCTGTAACTGTAGTTCTCCAGTATTGGAAACTTTCATAGATTCACATGCGACCCGCCCTCCTCCCGTGAGAGGCTCACCTTTGGATTTTTGCACAGGGTTGTCTTAGGCACAAGTGCTCGAAAATCTGAAGGTCTAAGGTTCTCTCAGGAGGGTTCTAGGTGGTGAAGGGTCCTGATTGGTTCAAGGATTATTTTTGGTCTCTTTTACAAAAAGAGAGTTATGGGTTACAAAACTGAAATGGGCCTAGGCCTTTTTTCTGCTTTGTATTGACTTAAGCATTGCTTTTTTGATATACCGGGGACTCCCATCTCGACGACGGGGAATGATTCAAGCATGTGAATCTATGAAAGTTTCCAATACTGGAGAACTACAGTTACAGGTAAGTAACTTGTTTTCTTGTGCGTCATTTATGTCTTCACTGAAGTAAAAAAAAAAAACACTCCCACATCCTCAGTCTCTTAGTTTTCAGGGGCGAATAGTGATTCAGTTAAATAAAAAAAAATGCATATCTACCTCAAAAAAAGCTGAGCCTGTGAAGCAACTGCCAATTCAAAGCATGCTGGGAGATGGAAGCGTCTGGCTCCTTAAATAGCTGTGCTTGTTTTCATTTGTATGTATATTTACCCTAACATGCTCTGTGAGGAGCCCAATTCTGACCCCGTGACCATAGCGGCAAACTCAACATGGCCGCCGCCATAGACCAACCCTGAATTGAGGAACTCGGTCTAGAAGTCCGAGTACGTCGTAGAAGCGTCACGGATCAAGAGGAAGGAAGGAGGATGACGGAGCGCATCTTTTCGTCAGCAAACATAGGCGAGGAGGAGCGTTGCGAGAGAAACAGACATGAGGACAACACGAGGACTGTAGTTTGTGAGGAAACAGGAGGAGAGCCGTCGGAGGTCGGAGACGTGCCGCAAGAGGAGGTAGACACAAGAGCCAAGGCACACTCGCAGAGCACCGCTGTAGAGACCAGTACTCCCAGGAGGGACGAGGCGGCTGGATCTCCCATCACCACGGCCCAGGAGGGTCGTGGGCTCAGGCAAGTGCCCACTGCACATTCTTTTTCTGTAAAGGGTTGGTGGGCGGGGCTGAGGGCCACGCCGTCTTGAGCACCGTTATCCCCTGCACCTAGTCACCTCACGAGTAGGGCACTGGTGGAAGAGCACAAATCCCCCCCCCCCCCCATTTACTTTAGAAGGGCATCAGCCTGAACCATCTTTGTTTATTTCTTTTTGGGTTTTTGCATCCCTCCTGAGGACCTTACCCCGAGGTGGAAGAAGACCACAGGAAGAAGAGACCGAGGAGAGGACATTTTTGTTTAATAGTTCAAGACTACCCACACTCCCTTAAAGGAGTATCAAGCGTACTGAAAAAAACACCCTGTGTGTATGACAAGAACATACAAAATAAAGAGAATAAATACCTAAAAGGCCTGATAACATCTTGTCTGAGGGTGGGTTTGGGATACCCTACGGGACCCCCCTACAACCTGCTCTTTTTCCCTTCATGTTCTCTCTGACACAAAGGGGTTTGATTTGACTTTTTCATATTTGCAGGACAGTTTTGTCTTCGTGCTGCAATGTTGGGTTTCGGGGTATCACTCCTCGTCAGCCAGGCTAGCTTGAATCTGGTAGCGTTGCGAGCATGGGACCCATGCCTGGGACCCCCAAGCTCTGGTTGCCCCCTCTCAGCAAAAGTGGTAAGTTGTGGGCTGTGCACCTTGAGGGGGGGGGGCTCAAGTTTTGTTACGCCACGTTCACAACAGCGATGCTGGCGAGAGTGAGTACTGGCTCATCAGCCAGGATAGCTTGACCTCAAAGTCCTTTGGCTTCTAGCTAGTGCTATCTGCAGATCTTTTCACTTATCCAGATTACACCAGTGTTATCTCCTCAGATACTAGAAAGAACTGCTCTCCTGTAATGAAGGTGATATGAGTGAGGGGAAGAGTGATGAGGAAGTTTCATCTAAGATTCAGATGGTTCCCAGAATGAAGACACCTCAGAGCACCAGGCAATTACCCCCCATTATTTAGACATTCACCTCATTTTTAGTTAATTGGATAACAACCACCTATACCAGCGACCACTACGCTATGATATCTACCATGTTTTCCTCCTTCTATGTTCCAGATTTCAGCAGATTTCCTGGATTCCCTAAAGCACATTAGGGAGAGATTTTTGTAACCACCTGCCTCCTCCAGGATACTATTCAGTCACCTGTTTCTCAGTTTTTAACATCAAGCCAGTTCTGCAGCCTCCTTCATCACAGCTGAGTCTTTCTGACCAGCAACAGCCCATGCCATCAGCACAATCTTCACAATCACCAAATGCTTCTTTCATTGTACCCCAAACTTCACCTGTGGATTTGACACCCAGTGAACATACTGCCAAATGCAGTTGACACGCTCCAAAAGTGGAAGAACCACAGCATCACACCACTCATTAAATGGGGCAGATCCGGGCCATGATGATGACAATGGAGATGATGATCGCTAAGACTGTGCGCATGGTGATGTATCAGCACCTCGTATGGCGACTATGTCCCTGGCAAAGATCCCTGTCCTAAAATGACAACCAAGGGACTTGGCACCTGACGATATATATTGTTTTTACCTTGTTGAAAAAACATCCTTCCTCTTTGACATTGAGGATAAATCAAGGTGCTCAGTTAAAGCCATTCCACTTCCTGATCATCTGTGGCAACAGGGTCTTGCCTGTACGAACAGTCCTGCAAGAGGGACTACCTAAGTTGCCCTTCTAGAGAAGAATTATAAAACAACATAGACTTGTCCGTCTTGTTCAATTATTCAAGCTAAAATGGAACCTGTTGTTTCAGCTGTTCCTCATAGTCACTCGCACAGTCCTTCCTCGCCCTGTGTGGTTCCCCGTGACAAGGAAGCTTGGTGTGCGAATACCCTAGGAAAAGAATAGCTGTTTTTGCTTCTACGGCCATCATAATCTCCAATGCAAGCACAATACTGACGCGTTCTGACCGACAAATGTGGTAAGATAATTCTGCCTTCTTGGACAAGCAACCGGCTGATTGGAAAGTCCAAACTGAAGACTAAGGGACTGATTTAAAGTTTGGAGTAACCATACTCCGGATTTAGAGCTGTCCGCCGCCCCAGCAGTCATCTCTTACACTGGCAGGAACCACCGTCACGGCGTGCCTTGTCAATGCATTGGAAGTGTGCCATGCTGCTCCATCAACATAATGGTGCCATACAGCACACTTTCAATATCTTTTTTTATTTTCCAAAACAAAATCCCAAATCTGGATTTTCTTTTTTCTTTTAAATGAAAAAAGCAAAGACCCCTCACCAAGGGAGTTTTCTCTCATGGTGCGGGGGGCCATTAAAATGTTTTTCATTTCATTTACCACCACGTTTTGAATAGCAATGTGTCAAAGTAAAAACTGTACATTTGTCTGCCCACTCTAAATCGGGCGGGTGAACAAATGCCCAAACCTCTGATGGCCCATACTCTTTGGGCCGTCGTGGGAGTATGTCAGCAGCAGGGACGGAGTAGCCTCCGTCGCTGGCATACTTAAGTTTCGGCCAACTCTAAATGAAGAGAACAGAACGTTGCAATGGAGTACACTCTCTGCTAAACTCTAAATCAGGCCCCTACTTTGTAAAGGTAAACTTGTACCTCTGACAATGATCGACACGTCATTAGACATTTTCAATAATGGCTTAAGACAGATCGAGATGGGAGAGGCCTTGCTCTGTTGTGGCTGTCTGAAACATATATCCTTCCACTCAGAAGTTCAGTCTGAAATACTGGATCTGCCTTTCATAAGTCAGCTGCTCTTTGGAAAACATGTTGACAAAGCTGTATAAAGCTGTACAAGCCATCAAAGCACACACTGATACAACTTGTTTGCTTTGCATTTTACAGTAGCGGCACGGATAGCATTCTGGCAGGATACATGAGGGCAGGGAGGATACAATACGTCTGGAAATGTTCACCCTCAACTCCAATTAGGTAAATCATGGCTGGCATGCCTGACTTCTCCTTGCAAGGGAGTCAGGTGAAATTACGGGTATTCTAGCCAGTCTGGCAGCTCATCACTAGGATCTCAGGGTGTTGGACATAGTCCAGCATGGTCACTCCATAGACTTCATTTACAAACTGGCTTCAACACCACCAACGAAGGGACACCCCCTACATCTGGAGGCCTTACAGTGGGGGGATAAAAACGTCCTCACAAAATGGCTTCAGAGCCAGTGCCAAAATGGAAGCACACCAGAGAGTTTACTCAAGATTTTTCTGGGTATCCAAAGCCAGGAGTATGGTGCCCGGTGCTGGAACTCAAGGCATTCAACAAGTTTATGAAGAAATAGTCTTCAAAATGCTATCCATCCTAGATGTCCTGAAATCCGTCAACAAGGATGATTTTGAAGCATCTTGTGACTTTGAGGATGCCCATTTTATTATCCCGTTTCATGCCAAGCATAAGAAGTTTCCTTGTTTCTGGGTCAACAGTCAACACTTTCAGTCTGAGCACTACACTTTGTTCTGTGCACTGAGACTGAGTCTTCACAAAATGTTTAGCTCCAGTGACGACACACCTGCGGCAACAGGAAGTAAGGGCATGTACCTACCTAGTCTATTGACTCATCAATGGCCCGTCTACTGGTTGCTCAAACCAGCTGAGGAAAGCCACCATACATTGGGTCCAGAAACTGGGTCTTACTCTAAACACAAAAATCAATGCTCACAGCTCACCCCAAATCAACAGATAGTATTCCTGGGTTTTTACATCTGCATGATTACCATCAAAGCTTACCCATTGCAAGGAAAAGGTGACAATCTAATAACCCTTGCCCAGATTCTCAGCAAAGCTCAATACACGGCTTTAAAGGAATGCTATGAAAGGTGCTGTTTTCATTCCTGTACATCCTCAATGTTGCTTACAAATGTGCTCTCTTGAGGAGCAGTTGGACCTTCAGTGGAGGCAAATCACAGGTCATTGGTATGACCAAGTGTTACTGGCTACCAGAGTCAACTGTCAGACCCCAAGTTTCATCTCAGATTGGATGTGTTCCTCCGAGGTTGGGGAGCCTTTTTCCAAGGTCTTCATAACAGAGTACTGTGGACACTGAAGGAGACGCAACTACTCATCAGTGTACTGACATTGGGAAGTGGTGAGTTTCATATTAATTTTTTTTAATTGCCAATCAATGGGTTCTCAGTACACCAACTCTCCTATATATAAAGAAGCACGGTCATACAAAGTATCAAGTGTTGTCGAAAAGCTTTTGGAACTGGGTTCTTCATCATAACATCAAACTAACAGTGTAGCATTTCTTGGGTCGACAGAATGAAGTGGCGGACGATCTCAGCAGGCATAACTGGAGCTGCTAAGAGTGGGGGATAGACATGAGGCAGATGAGGTTGTATCTACAGACGACTGGGAACACCCCACCCCTCAATATTTGTGTTACTTCCGACAATCCAGGATATTAACTCTGTGCAAGCAGGCGGGGTATCCCTGGGCTCTTTCGATCCTTTGGTCAGTAATCTATGCTTACACTTTTCCTCCTGCCACTATCAGCCTTTGAGTTGCCTGGAAAGAGCTGTGCACATTGATTGTGGTAGCCAGGCAGTTCTGGTACAAAGTCTTTTGAGATCTGCAGTGGATATTCCAGTTCAGTTCACAGCAGACACTCAATCTTCTTACCAATAATCACGGCCAAGTTCTGCACCACAATCCGCAATCATGCCACCTATCTGTACGGCTGTTAAAAAGGTAGGGCCTTATTATGACTTCGGTGGTCTGACCGCCAGACCGCCGAAGCCGCATACTCTTCAAGACCGCTGCATCGGCGGTCTTAAGACCAACATATTCTGATTAGACCACGGGGCTGGTGGTATGCCGGACACGGTCTTGTGCTGTCTGTATGCTTTGGCTCACTGAGGAAGCCTGAAGCCAATGCAGCAGCCCAGTAGCTCCTGCATTGTTGTGTGTGCACTGCTGGCATGCACCATGTTGTGCATGCCTCACAGTGCACTGAATAGGCAACGATGCCCGGGGGCCCTTTCTGGGGCCCCCTCCTTGCCGTTCCGCCAGCTTTTTCATGGTGGTTTCACTGCCATGAAAAGGCTTGCAGGAGGGCAAATCGTAGCATGGATGGCGGTGCGGGGCTCGGGACCTCCTCCATTCCTCCCCACTCTGAACACCGCCAGCACTGCCAGCACCGCGGGATCCAGGATGTTTGCTCTGTGCAAGCAGGCGGGGTATCCCTGGACTCTTTCGATCCTTTGGTCAGTAATCTATGCTTACATTTTCCTCCTGCCACTATCAGCCTTTGAGTTGCCTGGAAAGGTCTGTGCATGTTGCTTGTGGTAGCCAGGCCTTTGAGATCTGTCAGTGGATATTCCAGTTCAGTTTACCGTGGACACTCAATCTTCTTACCAATGATCTCAGTCAAGTTCTACAACACAATCCGCAGTCATGCCACCTGACCGTACGGCTGTCTCGACAGACATTCTGAAAGCAGTCAGATGTACCTTTACTATAAAACACATTCTTTAAAAAGCAGGATATGACGTGTTTGGATCATAGCCTGGACCCCGAAGCCATGCTCCCACAGAACATTCTGAAAGCAGTCAGATGTGCCTTTACTATAAAACACATTCTTTAAAATGCAGGAGATTACGTGTTTGGATCATAACCTGGACCCTTAGGCCATGCTCCCACAGAGCATTCTGAAAGTAGCCAGATGCGCCTTTCCTATAAAAAACATTCTTTAAAATGGAAGAGATGACGTATTTGGATCATAAACTGGACCCTGAGGCCATGCTCCCACAGAACATTCTGAAAGCAGTCCGATGCACCTTTACTATAAAACACATTCTTTAAAATGGAAGAGATGACGTGTTTGGATCACAGCCTGGACCCCTAGGCCATGCTCCCACAGAACATTCTGAAAGCAGTCAGGTGCGCCTTTACTATAAAACACATTCTTTAAAATGGAAGAGAGGACGTGTTTGGATCATAGCCTGGACCCCGAGGCCATGCTCCCACAGAACATTCTGAAAGCAGTCAGATGTGCCTTTACTATAAAACACATTCTTTAAATTGGAAGAGTTGGCGTGTTTGGATCATAGCCTGGACCCTTAGGCCATGCTCCCACAGAACATTTTGAAAGCAGTCAGATGTGCCTTTACTATAAAACACGTTCTTTAAAATGGAAGAGATGACGTGTTTGGATCATAGCCTGGACCCCTAGGCCATGCTCCCACAGAACATTCTGAAAGTAGCCAGATGCGCCTTTACTATAAAACACGTTCTTTAAAATGCAGGAGATGACGTGTTTGGATCATAGCCTGGACCCTTAGGCCATGCTCCCACAGAACATTCTGAAAGCAGTCAGATGCGCCTTTCCTATAAGACACATTCTTTAAAATGGAGGAGACGAGGTGTTTGGATCATAGCCTGGACCCCGAGGCCATGCTCCCACAGAACATTCTGAAAGCAGCCAGATGTGCCTTTACTATAAAACACATTCTTTAAAATGGAAGAGAGGACGTGTTTGGATCAAAGCCTGGACCCCGAGGCCGTGCTCCCACAGAGCATTCTGAAAGCAGCCAGATGCGCCTTTACTATAAAACACATTCTTTAAAATGGAAGAGATGACGTGTTTGGATCACAGCCTGGACCCCTAGGCCATGCTCCCACAGAACATTCTGAAAGCAGCCAGATGCGCCTTTACTATAAAACACATTCTTTAAAATGGAAGAGATGACGTGTTTGGATCACAGCCTGGACCCCTAGGCCATGCTCCCACAGAACATTCTGAAAGCAGTCAGATGTGCCTTTACTATAAAACACATTCTTTAAAATGGAAGAGAGGACGTGTTTGGATCAAAGCCTGGACCCCGAGGCCATGCTCCCACAGAACATTCTGAAAGCAGCCAGATGCGCCTTTACTATAAAACACATTCTTTAAAATGGAAGAGATGGCGTGTTTGGATCATAGCCTGGACCCTTAGGTCATGCTCCCACAGAACATTCTGAAAGCAGCCAGATGTGCCTTTACTATAAAACACATTCTTTAAAATGGAAGAGATGGCGTGTTTGGATCATAACCTGGACCCAGAGGCCATGCTCCCACAGAAAATTCTGAAAGCAGTCAGACGCACCTTTACTATAAAACACATTCTTTAAAATGGAAGAGATGGCGTGTTTGGATCATAGCCTGGACCCCGAGGCCATGCTCCCACAGAACATTCTGAAAGCAGTCAGATGTGCCTTTACTATAAAAATTTAAATATCAAAAGGAGAGAGAGGATTAGAGAACTAGTCCTTATCCCCAAAGTTTAATGTATATCATCAAATAGGACTAGGCTAAGGTTGTATACAAATGCAACATTGTATGGTTTTTGTAAAAAGAAAAGCTTTTTTCTTTTTTTGAAAGCCCTCACCCACCAACCTAGTTGGTGGCATGCTTCATCATCGGGCCCACCTGGTAACACCGATTGTGTCCCTGGTGTGCTTCAACGCCTGGTTTACAGCGGAGCAGGTATCTTGACTGAGTGTGCAGTGCTGTGACGTGAAGGTGAATTTAAAAACTGTACAGTGGTCCCATTACCCACAGGGTTTATTTTTAATGATTGGGCCTCTGGCAGTTATAAAAACAAGGCAATGGATGCGCATAGAGTAATAATGGCTCTTACATCCAAAAACGGTCTACATGTTTCAGCCAGGCCTCAGATGTGTACTGGCTTTCCTCAGGACCATAAAATTATGTGCGTAGTGAGATCTAAAACTTAGTTTGTGTTCAGACCAAATGTGTTGCACGCTCTAAGGTGCACTATGTATGAGAGGGGGGATTACCCTCTTAAGGCATTCCTATATGACAAATACATAAAACGGAACATACAAACAAACATACAATGATACTGCGAAATTAGGCAGAGTTTCTTTTAGTCACGTGCATAATTATACTGGTGACCATCAAATAGCGCGATAAAACAGGCGGCGGTGAAATGCCGATCTGGCGGCAATGTGTGTCAAATACCGATATATGCGCTAAAGTGAAGATGTATACATGTAAAGAGAAATAAAAATAAATATAAACTTGCTATAGAAAGGAGGCCTTTCTTACACTTGCAATTAGCGGAAGTGCCCCATGAGAGTCCACCAGGGGTTCTAGCTGAACCTAGGAGAAAAAACGAAGGACGGCGAAATCACCGTGGTAAAGCACAAGAGGATTGCTTGAGATCCTTCACTACGCACATAATTTTATGGTCCTGAGGAAAGCCAGTACACATCTGAGGCCTGGCTGAAACATGTAGACCGTTTTTGGATGTAAGAGCCATTATTACTCTATGCGCATCCATTGCCTTGTTTTTATAACTGCCAGAGGCCCAATCATTAAAAATAAACCCTGTGGGTAATGGGACCACTGTACAGTTTTTAAATTCACCTTCACGTCACAGCACTGCACACTCAGTCAAGATACCTGCTCCGCTGTAAACCAGGCGTTGAAGCACACCAGGGACACAATCGGTGTTACCAGGTGGGCCCGATGATGAAGCATGCCACCAACTAGGTTGGTGGGTGAGAGCTTTCAAAAAAAGAAAAAAGCTTTTCTTTTACAAAAACCATACAATGTTGCATTTGTATACAACCTTAGCCTAGTCCTATTTGATGATATACCTTTACTATAAAACACATTCTTTAAAATGCAGGAGATGACGTGTTTGGATCATAACCTGGACCCCGAGGCCGTGCTCCCACAGAACATTCTGAAAGCAGCCAGGTGCGCCTTTACTATAAAACACATTCTTTAAAATGGAAGAGAGGACGTGTTTGGATCATAGCCTGGACCCTTAGGCCATGCTCCCACAGAACATTCTGAAAGCAGTCAGACGCACCTTTACTATAAAACACATTCTTTAAATTGGAAGAGTTGGCGTGTTTGGATCATAGCCTGGACCCTTAGGCCATGCTCCCACAGAACATTTTGAAAGCAGTCAGATGTGCCTTTACTATAAAACACGTTCTTTAAAATGGAAGAGATGACGTGTTTGGATCATAGCCTGGACCCCTAGGCCATGCTCCCACAGAACATTCTGAAAGTAGCCAGATGCGCCTTTACTATAAAACACGTTCTTTAAAATGCAGGAGATGACGTGTTTGGATCATAGCCTGGACCCTTAGGCCATGCTCCCACAGAACATTCTGAAAGCAGTCAGATGCGCCTTTCCTATAAGACACATTCTTTAAAATGGAGGAGACGAGGTGTTTGGATCATAGCCTGGTCCCCGAGGCCATGCTCCCACAGAACATTCTGAAAGCAGCCAGATGTGCCTTTACTATAAAACACATTCTTTAAAATGGAAGAGAGGACGTGTTTGGATCAAAGCGTGGACCCCGAGGCCGTGCTCCCACGGAGCATTCTGAAAGCAGCCAGATGCGCCTTTACTATAAAACACATTCTTTAAAATGGAAGAGATGACGTGTTTGGATCACAGCCTGGACCCCTAGGCCATGCTCCCACAGAACATTCTGAAAGCAGCCAGATGCGCCTTTACTATAAAACACATTCTTTAAAATGGAAGAGATGACGTGTTTGGATCACAGCCTGGACCCCTAGGCCATGCTCCCACAGAACATTCTGAAAGCAGTCAGATGTGCCTTTACTATAAAACACATTCTTTAAAATGGAAGAGAGGACGTGTTTGGATCAAAGCCTGGACCCCGAGGCCATGCTCCCACAGAACATTCTGAAAGCAGCCAGATGCGCCTTTACTATAAAACACATTCTTTAAAATGGAAGAGAGGACGTGTTTGGATCATAGCCTGGACCCTTAGGCCATGCTCCCACAGAACATTCTGAAAGCAGTCAGACGCACCTTTACTATAAAACACATTCTTTAAAATGGAAGAGATGACGTGTTTGGATCATAGCCTGGACCCTTAGGCCATGCTCCCACAGAACATTCTGAAAGCAGCCAGATGCGCCTTTACTATAAAACACATTCTTTAAAATGCAGGAGATGACGTGTTTGGATCATAACCTGGACCCTTAGGCCATGCTCCCACAGAACATTCTGAAAGTAGCCAGATGCGCCTTTCCTATAAGACACATTCTTTAAAATGGAGGAGACGAGGTGTTTGGATCATAGCCTGGACCCCGAGGCCATGCTCCCACAGAACATTCTGAAAGCAGCCAGATGTGCCTTTACTATAAAACACATTCTTTAAAATGGAAGAGAGGACGTGTTTGGATCAAAGCTTGGACCCCGAGGCCGTGCTCCCACAGAACATTCTGAAAGCAGCCAGATGCGCCTTTACTATAAAACACATTCTTTAAAATGCAGGAGATGACGTGTTTGGATCATAACCTGGACCCTTAGGCCATGCTCCCACAGAACATTCTGAAAGCAGTCAGATGTGCCTTTACTATAAAACACATTCTTTAAAATGGAAGAGAGGACGTGTTTGGATCAAAGCCTGGACCCCGAGGCCATGCTCCCACAGAACATTCTGAAAGCAGTCAGACGCACCTTTACTATAAAACAACATTCTTTAAAATGGAAGAGATGGCGTGTTTGGATCATAGCCTGGACCCTTAGGCCATGCTCCCACAGAACATTCTGAAAGCAGTCAGATGTGCCTTTACTATAAAACACATTCTTTAAAATGGAAGAGATGACGTGTTTGGATCATAGCCTGGACCCCGAGGCCATGCTCCCACAGAACATTCTGAAAGCAGCCAGATGCGCCTTTACTATAAAACACATTCTTTAAAATGGAAGAGAGGACATGTTTGGATCATAGCCTGGACCCTTAGGCCATGCTCCCACAGAACATTCTGAAAGCAGTCAGATGTGCCTTTACTATAAAACACGTTCTTTAAAATGGAAGAGATGACGTGTTTGGATCATAGCCCTGGACCCCGAGGCCATGCTCCCACAGAACATTCTGAAAGCAGCCAGATGCGCCTTTACTATAAAACACATTCTTTAAAATGGAAGAGAGGACATGTTTGGATCATAGCCTGGACCCTTAGGCCATGCTCCCACAGAACATTCTGAAAGTAGCCAGATGCGCCTTTCCTATAAGACACATTCTTTAAAATGGAGGAGACGAGGTGTTTGGATCATAGCCTGGACCCCGAGGCCATGCTCCCACAGAACATTCTGAAAGCAGCCAGATGCGCCTTTCCTATAAAACACATTCTTTAAAATGGAAGAGAGGACGTGTTTGGATCAAAGCCTGGACCCCGAGGCCGTGCTCCCACAGAGCATTCTGAAAGCAGCCAGATGCGCCTTTACTATAAAACACATTCTTTAAAATGGAAGAGAGGACATGTTTGGATCATAGCCTGGACCCTTAGGCCATGCTCCCACAGAACATTCTGAAAGTAGCCAGATGCGCCTTTCCTATAAGACACATTCTTTAAAATGGAGGAGACGAGGTGTTTGGATCATAGCCTGGACCCCGAGGCCATGCTCCCACAGAACATTCTGAAAGCGGCCAGATGCGCCTTTACTATAAAACACATTCTTTAAAATGGAAGAGAGGACGTGTTTGGATCAAAGCCTGGACCCCGAGGCCGTGCTCCCACAGAGCATTCTGAAAGCAGCCAGATGCGCCTTTACTATAAAACACATTCTTTAAAATGCAGGAGATGACGTGTTTGGATCATAGCCTGGACCCCGAGGCCATGCTCCCACAGAACATTCTGAAAGCAGCCAGATGTGCCTTTACTATAAAACACGTTCTTTAAAATGCAGGAGATGACGTGATTGGATCATAGCCTGGACCCCGAGGCCGTGCTCCCACAGAACATTCTGAAAGCAGTCAGATGTGCCTTTCCTATAAGACACATTCTTTAAAATGGAAGAGAGGACGTGTTTGGATCATAACCTGGACCCTTCATAACCTGGACCCCGAGGCCATGCTCCCACAGAACATGTTGCCCTGCCTGTCACATGAGGTAAGATGTGACCTGAAGCATGCTTCCATCAATGAAATACTGCTTTGAGGGGTGGGTTTTCAGTCTTACTGCGTACATGGGGAACATGCAGCAGAGTATTGCCACTGACTAGCCAGGATTCACAGTCTGAATACGTGGGATATTAAAACCTGCAAATCTAAGCCGGGGAAGTGTAGCTACAGGCAACTCGCTTGTTCTCTTTCCTTCGGTCTTGTACCAAAGTCCTTGAAGCTGCTCCCAATCACCATCTCAAACAAGAGGGGATTCCTGGCAAACTCAGCCAATCACAGTCAGAAAAAAAAAATGCTGTTTTGAAAAAAAGAAAAGAATCTTTGTGCACGCAAAAACGTCCAACCCTTTAGGAGCAATAATAGAATTATAATTCCAATTTTATTTTTTCAGCAAAGTGAGGGAACATTTTTTGAAAACTCTTCCATCAAATATAAACCAATTGGAAGCCACAGTTGAAGTGACATGATGAAAGAAGGCTGATGTCACAAGTGTTCAACCCCTGTCGCCAGTGCTTTTCTCACTTTATATTTCACTCTCGTAAAACCTGAAATAGTTTATTCAAATAAACAGACTAGAAGTCTCAGAACAAGACCATTAACGTGGCAAGGCCCATGCCTGGCATTCACTCATGTGCCCATTAAGGGCCCTCCTTCTTGGCGTGCTCCTGCCTCTTGTGAGCTGCTTGCTTCAAGGACCCCTGCTCCTTAGGTAGGGCACACACTGCCAACGGATTCGGAAATGCCCTTTGATCTCTCAATAATATTATCGATCTGAGGCACAGAGAGACAGAATCATTTTGCCTCGTGTCACTCAATGTGATGCTTGTGCCCTTTTCACTAAACCAACCCTCTTTGCCTTCCCCAAGATGAATACACGTGATATTCTTCCCTATTCAGAAGGCACATTCTCTCCCCGGAGCACTTAACAAGGATTGTGTGATGCTGTTATAAATAGTTAAACGAAGCCTCTCACTCCCTTTTCAAAATCTATAAAAACGCCCCCTTTAGTAAGCAATATAGATGACAATTATGAAAAATGCTCAGTTTGGTGTTTATTGTTAAAAGAAGCTTCTGGAGGCGAATGAGTGCAGGAATCTCCCAAATACACCTTAGTCAGTGGGTTTGTTTTTCCCCAGTGACAGGGAAAAAAGTCATTCAGTCAATTTATGGAGTCTGGCGGTCTCCCCAAATGGATTGCTAAACGATTGCCAAGCTCACCTATGGCCCTCTCAGGCATCATGGAGGGACGTAAGGGGGTAATTCTCTCCTGAGAGTCACTGCACTTAACGCGGGTTCTTAATGTATCTGCTAAACTTTCTTTCTATATATGGTGCACTCTTGCAATTTATGCTTGCAATCTTAGCGTGAAAATGTCTTTTTTCTATTAATTTGGCATTTTAATAGGGGTTTTCAAAACGTAGCAGCTTAGTCGGAACGACAGCTGCCGTCCCCATCATAATTCCAATTAGTATTTTTTAAAGAATTCTGAGCCCAATAAAAATAAAATCTGTCATCGATGCATAGCACAACCCACATAATTTTGCATAAGAAGAGAAACCTTGTAGTGAGCTGAAATTCTTCAAATGCTATGTCAATAATTCATCAATTTCGAGCTTTTACTGCAACATATTTTGTGAATAATGTTTTTTAGAGGTCTGATTTGATCTTTTAATTCTTCATTGTACAGTAGCAGGTAATGGACACTTGAATGTGGTAGGATTTGATGGCATCTGATTGTTTGGGAATCCTGTCTAGGGATCACACAACCCCTAATGAGATCTTTCTGGGACGGATCTCTTACTACATCTCCCCTGTACTTTCTGTCTTTACCAGGAGGTGATGGAGACCTTCCAGAACCGCATGCTTCGCTTGGAGACCCAGCACGCGACCAGCCAGCAGGAAGACATGGAGGCCGACAGCTCCCGGCAGCTCTACCACAAAGTAGTGAATCTCTTTCTGGCTCTCATCACCATTCTTCTGGTCTTCGTACCCGCTGTGCACACCTGCATCCTACCATTTGTGAAAACCCGCCGACGCGCCATAGCCAGTGCAATTGTGTTAGTTGCCTGCATTGTGTTGTGGCATCACCACGACACTGTGTGGAATTATGTGTGGAATTCTAGGCTTTTTTGCAAATTGGACTCTGTTCTAAGGCGATTTATGACAACAAGTTGTACTTTTGGCAATAAGAAGGAGCTCAGAAGTTGAGAAGTGTGCAGAAAGGATCTTTGGCTAAGTCCCCAGCCTTCTTCGCTCCACCCAAACACGTTCTACCTTGGTCTTCTTGAACACCAGCAGACAGTGCAGTGCAGATGTGTTGTCTCCCTCACAAGGCTGTAATAAGAGTTTTATCAAATTGTGGGGAATTCTACCTTTTCTGGTACATGACTTCTCCTTGGCCCTGTGTCTTCCTTCTGTACTGTCACAACACTCAAAAGGACCCTAAGTAAAAACAAGAGCGTTCTGTTTGGCCATATAACCAAAGAGGAGCCCACCACGCAGTTCTTTCTCATGCTTCTTTTCGGGAAGTGTTTACTCATTCATCAACATGAGACCTGCTTTGGTTCTCCAGGCTGAAGATGGCGCCCCTGTGATAAAGCAGTGAGGAAGTGTGTTCAAGAAGGTACAACATGGCGCTGTCATCACTGAGCGTGGAGGGAAGGCCCTCTCAGAATGGCCAGGAAAGGGCTAAGAATCGTAAGAAAAGCTGAGCCAGTCTGGCTTTTACCCGTGCCAGCACTGTGTTGATGTGTTCTGAGCGGCCCTTCTGCCAGGTGGACCCCAGACTCGCAGCAGGCCCACGTGGCAGCCGACTCTGGGTTCTGGTCGGTACTGATCCTACTTGGACTGTCCCGTGTTCTGTTTCATTTCAGATTTTTTCCATACTCTGAATAGCAAACACTTTGCCAGTCCATAGAAAAGGGAGTAAAGAGATTTCGCACCTTGAGACATGATTTATTAGAAGCATTTGCATGAAATACACAGTAAGAAGGAAATGTTGTAAAGGGGGTCCTTCCGCCGACAGCAAGGGTCGGGTTTTAACCAAAGAGACTGACTGATGCAGTTGTAAACGGTGGGACGCTCTCTGTCCAACAAGTAACGGTAATATTTATGAAATAATATATATCATTTATGCTTCAGTTTCCAGAGGGCTGTCTCGTTTCTCACTGGAGTCATGCTCCATATCCTGGGATTCCTGCCTGTGCAGCTCCTGCTGGAGCCAGTTCTGCAGGAAGGCAGTGAGTGAGTTATCCTGCGATGGTGCCTGGAACGGAGCTGAGTGCGCCAGGAGGCTGTAGAATGGGGTGAGTAGAGGCCCGGGGGCCAGTAATCTGGTGGCCATGAGCTGAGTGCGCCAGGAGGCTGTAGAATGGGGTGAGTAGAGGCCCGGGGGCCAGTAATCTGGTGGCCATGAGCTGAGTGCGCCAGGAGGCTGTAGAATGGGGTGAGTAGAGGCCCGGGGGCCAGTAATCTGGTGGCCTTTAGCTGAGTGCGCCAGGAGGCTGTAGAATGGGGTGAGTAGAGGCCCGGGGGCCAGTAATCTGGTGGCCATGAGCTGAGTGCGCCAGGAGGCTGTAGAATGGGGTGAGTAGAGGCCCGGGGCCAGTAATCTGGTGGCCATGAGCTGAGTGCGCCAGGAGGCTGTAGAATGGGGTGAGTAGAGGCCCGGGGGCCAGTAATCTGGTGGCCATGAGCTGAGTGCGCCAGGAGGCTGTAGAATGGGGTGAGTAGAGGCCCGGGGCCAGTAATCTGGTGGCCATGAGCTGAGTGCGCCAGGAGGCTGTAGAATGGGGTGAGTAGAGGCCCGGGGGCCAGTAATCTGGTGGCCATGAGCTGAGCGCGCCAGGAGGCTGTAGAATGGGGTGAGTAGAGGCCCGGGGGCCAGTAATCTGGTGGCCATGAGCTGAGTGCGCCAGGAGGCTGTAAAATCTGGCGAGTAGAGGCCCGGGGGCCAGTAAACTTGTGGCCATGAGCTGAGCGCGCCAGGAGGCTGTAGAATGGGGTGAGTAGAGGCCCGGGGGCCAGTAATTTGGTGGCCATGAGCTGAGTGCGCCAGGAGGCTGTAGAATGGGGTGAGTAGAGGCCCGGGGGCCAGTAATCTTGTGGCCATGAGCTGAGCGCGCCAGGAGGCTGTAGAATGGGGTGAGTAGAGGCCCGGGGACCAGTAATCTGGTGGCCATGAGCTGAGCGCGCCAGGAGGCTGTAGAAAGGGGTGGGTAGAGGCCCGGGGGCCAGTAATCTGGTGGCCATGTGCTGAGAGCTGCAGGAGGCTGCAGAATGGAGTGAGTAGAGGCCCGGGGGCCAGTAATCTGGTGGTCATGAGCTGAGCGCGCCAGGAGGCTGTAGAATGGGGTGAGTAGAGGCCCGGGGCCAGTAATCTGGTGGCCATGAGTTGGAGCGCGCCAGGAGGCTGTAGAATGGGGTGAGTAGAGGCCCGGGGGCCAGTAATCTGGTGGCCATGAGCTGAGCGCGCCAGGAGGCTGTAGAATGGGGTGAGTAGAGGCCCGGGGGCCAGTAATCTGGTGGCCATGAGTTGAGCGCGCCAGGAGGCTGTAGAATGGGGTGAGTAGAGGCCCGGGGCCAGTAATCTGGTGGCCATGAGCTGAGTGCGCCAGGAGGCTGTGAGAATGGGGTGAGTAGAGGCCCGGGGGCCAGTAATCTGGTGGCCATGAGCTGAGCGCGCCAGGAGGCTGTAGAATGGGGTGAGTAGAGGCCCGGGGCCAGTAATCTGGTGGCCATGAGCTGAGTGCGCCAGGAGGCTGTAAAATCTGGCGAGTAGAGGCCCGGGGGCCAGTATTTTGTGGCCATGAGCTGAGCGCGCCAGGAGGCTGTAGAATAGGGTGAGTAGAGGCCCGGGGGCCCGTAATCTGGTGGCCATGAGCTGAGCGCGCCAGGAGGCTGTAGAATGGGGTGAGTAGAGGCCCGGGGGCCAGTAATCTGGTGGCCATGAGCTGAGTGCGCCAGGAGGCTGTAGAATGGGGTGAGTAGAGGCCCGGGGGCCAGTAATCTTGTGGCCATGAGCTGAGCGCGCCAGGAGGCTGTAGAATGGGGTGAGTAGAGGCCCGGGGACCAGTAATCTGGTGGCCATGAGCTGAGCGCGCCAGGAGGCTGTAGAAAGGGGTGGGTAGAGGCCCGGGGGCCAGTAATCTGGTGGCCATGAGCTGAGCGCTCCAGGAGGCTGCAGAATGGAGTGAGTAGAGGCCCGGGGGCCAGTAATCTGGTGGTCATGAGCTGAGCGCGCCAGGAGGCTGTAGAATGGGGTGAGTAGAGGCCCGGGGGCCAGTAATCTGGTGGCCATGAGTGAAGCAGCAGATTGCGGCCCATGGTGCCAGAATAGGTACGACAGTGGGATTAAGAGATTGAAGGGAAGAGGGGGTAGAAACATGGCAGAGATGTGGACTGAGTGCCCCCAAAGGATGGATGTCATTGGGAATTAGGGCCTTCTTTAGAGTTTGATAGATGGGACACTGTCACAAACCTAAGGGGTATCTCGTCCGCCTCATCACAAGTGTACTCTACCCTATGGCACTTGTAATAAGGCGGGCGGGTTATCCCTTATGTATCCCACCCGCCACACTCTAAAGCAAGCCCTAGGTTTGTTTTAGCAATAAATAGAGCCAGTGGCCACAATGGAGGGAGGAATTATGGGGTGCTGCACCCCAAGCGATAACTGCAACTGAAGATCATAGTAGACCATTACAGAAATCCAGTGGAGCCAAGTGGACAGGCAGAAGGGAAGCAGGACCTTCATAGATGGATATAACTGAGAAATGTGCCAACTACTGGAGCCCAATGAAAATCTAGGGGAAGGGGGTAAGGGGTGCTACACCCCAAACATCACATAGAAGTGACAAACAGCTTTGGTGTTAACAGTAACCAGTGTAGCCAAATACACTCGATAAAGAGGGAGATGGAGTTTATAGATTGCAGGGAATATAAAAACCAATAACACAATATACATAGGAATAAATACACAAATATATAGAGATCGATATATATACATATAGTTTTCTTTTTTTAAATATATACGTAGTATGGTTAGGTTCATAAATAAATAAATACTACCAGTATTAAACATACATAGGTGTCACTTACAGATATAAAAATATAATAAAAATGAGCGTCCGTCAGAAGTAAGTAGTCATAGCTAGGACCATGTTTTCATAGAAGCATTTTTTGACTGGCCTATAACTTTGGCGCCGTTTGATGAATCTTCACAAAAGTTTCCCAAAAAAGTATCATTAGGTCTTGTTGTGCATGGAAAGTTTCAGGGTGATCCGCAAAGCGGGGGTCAAGAAAAAGAGGGGAGGGGGCAAAAAAAGTGCATTTCCCATGTTATCTCCCATCGAGTCTTTAGACACGCCTGCTTCAGCCGAGCCCCCAAAAAAACGCAAAAAAAGAAAAAGGGCCAGGGTACAAATACCCTAACCCTCTAGCCTTGGTCTACGGGTCCTCCTAGAACCGTGCCAGGGCAAAAAAACATTTAATAAAAAAAAAATCACAGTCGTTTTTGCAAATATTTGTGTATTTCGCCGTGAATTAAAAAACAAAACAAACGCAGTCTCCCACGCTTGTTATGATTGTAGCCCGTGGGTTGGCTAGGTCCTGGAGGCATGCAGAGTTTCTGTTAAAACATGGAGGGGGACGCATGGGGCTTCCCCACAAGGGCCTCATAATGCCCCGGGGACCACCACCTCCCCGAGGCCAATCTCAAATTAAGCTGGGGGGTCGCGTGGACCTCCCCCGGGCCCCGGGGACCATCACCTCCCCAGGACTATAAATGAAAAATGATATAGGGGGGCTGCATGGACCCTCCTGGGTCCCGGGGACCACCACCTTCCTCAGGCTAAAAATAAACATTAAAGAGGGCCCCAGGGACCACCATCTCCCCAGGGCCAATTTATTTCTTAAAAAGAGGGAGGAGGGTGGGCGTGGCTTGCAGCCAAGCGAAATGGCTGCCGCCTAACGGAGCTCCGGACCCCCTTCCTACGTCTCTGTAAATCCGCAAGATAATCCGTCCACCCTGGTAGTCACCAAGAGGCGTAGCGGGCGTCGGAGGACACCAGGCGCACAGCGACCGCCCTGTAACGGGACGGAGACGGTTGGCGCCGAAACTGCACCGAGTGAAAGACCTGCGGCCTGCGCGCTGGGAAGAAGCCGGGGTCTCGAGTAAGTAGAGTGCCTGCAGGCGCGCGCTCCAAGGTCAGTGGAACCTTCCCAAAGCCCTGGGGAATTCATCCGTTGAGCCCGGAAGCCACCGGACCGTACTGGCAAGTGCAGCGGCGCCTGACATTCTCCACCACGATACTGCCGGACCCTCCCCCCCCTGCCTGCTAACACAATAGCAGTCCGCGGTGTGGCGCTGGCCCGTGGAGACGGTATACCCGGGAGCGGCGACTGCCGGCGAACGCTCGACAGGGGCCTGAGGCCTAGGAGAACCATAAAGACACCGGGGAATATCCCCTCCCCCCCCATCCACAAACAGGTCACTGCATCATCACCACTGAAGTGCCACAGAGACGGTGAGCATCCAGAGCGGGCAGCGGGGGTGGTGGGCATTGCTGCTGACAGTAGACACTCCAGCCCAGGGCAGAACACCATATCAGAGGGAGGAATATTCTTCAAGGCCCCGGCAGGCGCATAAAGAGACCCACTGGTGAAGCATAATTGGTACAAACATCGGGGCAAAGCAGCGATTGTTGCTGTTGGAGGAGGGAGCGAAACAGTGACTCCGCCTGGGGGTAAGTAACCCGAAAGGCCGCAGGTGGCGCGGGGTCACCTAGGCAGGCAACGACGAGTACTACCGCCCATGTGCGTCAAACCAGCGCGACGCGACTCCAGGAGAGACGATGGGGGGCCGAGGGCAACGTACCGCACAGCAAACTAAACTGGATAAGTTCGCGTTCACAAAAGACCAACAGGACTTGACAGACCAGTCAACTGGGCATGCGGCAGACGCGGCCTCCGGAGAAGGACCCGAGGTCACGTTACAGGGCATACTTACCACGCTAAATAGAGTCCATACAGCACTGGATGGCAGGATTGGCACAATATCAGTAGAACTCTCCCTGCTCAGAGCTGACTTCAAGAATATGACAGCTCGGGTCAAAGATGTAGAGATAACCATTGAAACGCTCTGTGGTGAGACTAAGGAACTTAAACGTCAAGTATGCCTACTGGAGGCAGAAACCAAAGTAATGGCCGACAAACTTGATGATTATGAAGGCCGGTCCCGGCGCAACAATGTTCGAATAATTGGGGTACCGGAAGGAGCAGAAGGACGGGCAATGGACCTGTTCGTAGAGGAGCTCGTCAAACAGCACCTACAACCCAAAGGCCTCTCCAATTATTTTTCGGTGGAAAGAGCGCACTGAGTCCCTGGAGGCAGACTGAGACCAGGGGCAACACCTAGACCGATCCTTGCCCGCATTTTTAATTTCAGGGACCGGGACATAATCCTGCAGACTGCGAGAATTGCCCCACCAGTCCGCTTAGACGACAAAACGATCAATTTCTTTCCCGATTATACAGCGGCAGTAATCAAGCAACGGCGCACGTTCATGGAGGTCAAGAAAGAATTGAGAAAGAGAGAACTGAAATACTCTATGCTGTTCCCGGCACGACTACGGGTCGAAGCGGAAGGAAAAGTATGGTTTTTTAATGCACCAGAAGAGGCACAGGACTGGCTAGAAGGGTGGCGTCCAGCCGCAACATCGGGGCAGCAACAGGGCAAACTGCGGCAAACGACGACAACAAGTGTACGGCCCGGCACTAAGGAAACGAGGATAGCGCAAGAAGAGTCACCAGAAAGGCGATGAACGACCAAGAGACTGACACCATGGATAGAACAACGTCAGAGCAAGACAGCAACTATGTCTACTCATGGACTCGTGGCATCTCAACAATATGGACATACTCGTTAGACTGGAAGCACTCAGGCGATACAGACGTTCCCAGAAGAATAGATGCCTGTGTTTACAATTATGCTACCATGCGCGCATTTACCTATAGGTTTCATATCTAAGCTGTAGTAATAACTAATTGGCAAAGAGACGAACGGGGGGATGGAAGGAGAGACCGACCCCCACCAAGATACCGGGTAATGGGATATAAGCTCTCTGCAATGTTGGGGAGGCGGGTAGTTCTAAATCCGTCATGCAGGGAGGCAGGGAGGGGGGAGGGAAATTTTATAAGGGTTACTAAAAGTTCGATGTATGTTTTTCTATTGTTTAAATTGTTGTTGCTGACGATCTGCGAACACTCATGTACAGTCTCTGCGAAAACTGGTGCACATACCACCTCACTGACCCGGTCCAATACAGATATCCTCACTGCACACGTCCTCAGATAATCCAATGACGCAACACACCACAATACCGACGCTAGCGCTCACCTCCTGGAATGTCAATGGCTTAAGGGATAAGGTAAAGAGAGGGCTGGTGCTGCAATATCTAAAACGTAAAGCCCCAGCAGTTATAATGATGCAGGAAACACATCTAGTAGGGGCGACATGCAAGGCACTGGACCGATGGGGGTTTAAACTGGCAGTGCACTCGGAATTTACCTCGGGATCCCGGGGGGTGGGAATTTTGGTTAAAAAAACAATTCCCTCTCATTATCACCCACACCTTCAGGGACGATCAAGGCCGATTTGCGGCGATCTCCACACAATGGGAAGGCCGCCCAATCAATCTTGTAACAGTATACATCCCACCTGCGTTGCACACGATGGCCTTTCAAGCATTAGGTGCGTTCCTGCTGACATTGCCAGAGGGAGACCTGATAATTGGGGGCGACTTTAACGCTACACTAAATGACGCAGAAGACCGTACACCCCTCCGGCCTCAACACCGCACCAGCTCCAGATTAGCAGATTTCCATGACGCACACGGCTTGTTGGACTTATGGCGATTTAAAAACCCACAAACAAGGCAGTATACCTTTCACTCTGGGGCTCACAACAGCCTTTCACGTATAGACTACATCATTGCAGCCACAGACAATGTGGGACGGTTTGGGGCAGTATCGCACCTACCCAGGGGAATCTCGGATCACTCCCCGGTGATGGCGGAGTACACGTCGCACACTCCCACACAAAGTCGTATGTATCCAATATACCCAGGATATCTACAAAACCCTAAGATTAGAAAAGGCCTGATTACTACAACATCACACTACTTTAGGGAAAATGAGGCATCGGTCTCCTCGCCGCTGGTCCTGTGGGAGGCGTATAAGCCGGTCCTCCGGGGACAGGCCATATCCCTTATTGAAGGTCACAAAAAAGAAAAAAAGAAAGAGATAGAGGCCTTAGAACAGGAGGTACATCACTTGGAGTCACAACATGCCAGTGACCCATCAGACATCAACACGCACAGGCTACGCACAAAACAGCAAGAATATAAAGAATACTTATGGGCAGACGCCAAAACCCGCCTGACAGCAGTCCAACATAAGATCTATGAATCAGGGGATAAAGCCGGTAAACTCCTAGCTTGGTTGGACAAAAGGGATCGGGCGGATAGATAGGTGGCAGAGCTCAGACTAGAAAATGGGGGATCCACATCGGACCCACAGGAGATAGCAATGGCGCTGGCGGCGCACTTTAAGCAGGTGTACGCATCCATGGTCACGACCATGGTACAAGATGCTCTAGACTTCATCAAAGACATACGTTTGCCAACACTCATGCAGGGAGAGGCCCAGAAGCTAGACTCTGACTTAACAGTAGACGAACTTAAGGTGGCCATCCATAAGATACAGTCCGGGAAGGCCAGTGGTCCAAATGGTATCCCAATAGAACTGTACAAACGTACAGCGGATAAAGTGGCCCCCTATCTATCGAAAATGTACGAAGCAAGCCTGGCTCAGGGAGAGCTCCCTAAGGACCAACGCATTGCTACAATAGTAGCTATCTGCAAGCCGGGCAAACCCCCTTCTGAGAGCACTTCCTACCGACCTATTTCACTGATTAACGCGGAAGCCAAGATCTTGGCCAAAGCGTTGGCGCTCCGATTAACCCCCTATCTCAATAAACTAGTTCACCCGGATCAATCTGGGTTCATGCCGGGTAGGAACACAGCCCTGAACCTCAGACGGCTACACAGCGTCCTCGGCCGTAAACACCCAATACGAGAGGAGGCGGTGGTCCTGTCTCTCGACGCGAAAATGGCTTTCGACTCCGTGGAATGGTCATTCCTTTTTGCAGCCCTCCAGCATCAGGGGTTTGGGCCTAAGTTCTGTTCATGGGTCCGTCTATTATATACCAACCCTCTTGCGCATGTAGTGGCAAATGGACATATCTCACAGGAATTCCCTTTGGGATGCGGAACACGGCAGGGATGTCCGCTGTCACTGCTCCTTTTTGCTCTGATCTTAGAGCCATTGGCTGCATGGATCAGAGGTGATCCAATGGTTCGCGGCTTGCGCTGGACGGAGGGATGGGAAGATCGGATCTCCCTCTACGCAGACGACGTTCTGCTATATATAGCCTCCCCCACAAGGTCCATTCATAGAATACTAAATATATGCGAAAGATATGGGGAGATCTCCGGATATACAATCAACTGGGAGAAGTCAGTACTGTATATCCTGTACAGGCCCCATCCAAAGTTACCAAAGAATTGCCCGGTTAGGGTAGTAACAGATAGCTTTAAATACTTAGGGATTCATGTTACGTCTGACCCGGACAACTTCCATGCTCTGAACCTCCAAGAACCACTGCAGAGGCTGAGAAGTGATATTAAACACTGGAGAGCACTACCGCTCACCCTACTGGGTAGGGCGGCACTTTTTAAAATGATGTCGTTACCCAGGTTTCTCTATGCCCTGCAGAACACGCTCTACCGTGTCCCGGATTCATATTTTAAGGCCATTGATTCAGAAGTTAATCATCTCCTATGGGAGAACAAACTGGCTAGGATAGCTGCGGGCAAACTGACTAGAAGTTGGTACGATGGCGGCATTGCCCTGCCCAAGGTTTGGGCGTATTATTGGGCCTCGCAACTGGTAGCGATCAATCAGTGGATCCACGCACCCAACACCGACCCTGCGTACCACCTAGATAGATTGGCCCTGGGTTCGGGGGGAGTTAACCAAGTACTATACAATAAACAGAAAAAATCAAGCCTACTGGGACCGGCAGCGCATATGGTTCACGTGTGGCATACAGTGACGCGACACCTGGGATGGGCTGACACAACACACTCCATTATGGGATACCGGCAAGCTAGGCACACTGGGCAAGAGCAAGGGGTTCCAAAAGTGGGATATAATAGGGATCTCCCGGCTGGGCGACCTCTGGAAAGGGGGGAAGGTCGTTACATTTGCCCACCTGCAGGAACAATACGAGATGGCTCCTGCCGATATGTTCCGGTATATGCAGGTAAAACACGCGTTAGAAGCTGCTATTCCAGCGGAGGAGACTCTCCCTGAAGCCTCCACCTTAGAGGACCGGCTAATAACGGACCACCTAGACAAGAAAGCGATCTCCCTTACATATCGGAAAATCATTAACAGTCAAATAGACCCCATGTTGACACTACGGGCTAAATGGCAGGAAGAGGTGGGGGAACTGGATGACACCGACTGGCAGGAAGCAATGGAATCACCAAGGGTGGTGGCGGTGTCCTCCAGACTACGCCTGATACAACTCAAAATACTACATAGGACATACTTCACGAGAGTGACGTTATGCAAAATAGGGAAAGCCACGGACCAGCGCTGCATGCGTCAATGCAACGACACAGGCACCTTCTACCATATCTTGTGGGACTGCCCAGTTATTAAACTATACTGGACAGCCGTAATGAACACTATTACGGAGGTCAGCACCAGCCCAGTCCCACCTGAACCCAACCGTTGTCTTTTGAATATATGGGAACCAACGGACTTGAATCACGCTGACCAAAACTGGGCAACGACAGGGATGATAAAAGCTAAACGGAATATAGCCCAGAAATGGGGGGCGGTGCAAGCCCCGGTTCACGAGGATTGGTGCAGGGACATGGATATGATTATGGTAGCAGAAAAAGTCACGTATCTCCACAGAGGGTGCCCCAAGAAGTGGGAGAGGGTGTGGGGTAAATGGAATATTTATAGAGGAAATATATGTACCATCCCAGCAATAGATCGGGAATCAGAGGAGGAGGTATAAAAATCACAATATGCATATAGCTGTAATATGTTACACGTATTGTCGCTCACTGTGAGACTGTCACTGTAATATCCTGTCAATTGTGAGGATGTAATTGCAGATCTTCTGTTTAATATTTAATTAAAAAAACTGTTTAATAAAAAAAAAAAAAGAGGGAGGACGTCCGTGCTGCCCCCCTCCCGGGCCTCCCGGGCCATATATGGCCCCGGGGACCACCACCTCCCTGGGGCCGGACCGTGCGGAGCAAAGGAGGGGGGCCCCCCTCCTGGAGCCATATATGGCCCTGGGGACCGTTATCCCCCAGGGCCGACTCATTCTATCTCCCAAGGTGCCCACCCTTGTGAGGTAGCTGTTTGATTTTGCTTGGCGGAAGCTGTGACAGCTCCCGTCAAGCAAAAGCAAACATTCCACTTCCAGCAAGCAGGAGCTGTCAAAATGCTCCCGCTTTCTGGAAGAGGAGTCTTCATCTCTTTCCCTGCCCGTTGTCATGCTGGTAGGGAAAGAGATGAAAGTATTGCTCTTGCAATCAGAGAGCTGCATTTCCACAGCTCCCTGTGTGCAAGAGCAATGCCGGCTGGGACCGCGGGGGCCTTGAGGCTCCCCCCACGGTCCCCAACATGCACACTGGGTGCCCTGGGTGGGGCCAGGGTGCCCACAGAGACATAGCCAGACCCCAGGGGATGGGGTCTCCAGGACCAAAATTGGTCCCCCCTCCCCCATTGAATTATTGCTGCGCCCCAGGGGATAGGGTCCCCGGGGCCCAAATCAGCCCGGGGAGGGGGGCTGTGTTGCACCTCTGCCCCACTGAATTATGTCCTGGCCCCAGGGGCCAGGGGGCTGTGTGGCCCCCCTCCCCTACTAATAATTGTCTGGGCCTTCCCATCCACCTTAGTAGCATACAAAGGTATTCCAGCCTTTTGCCAGGATGATGGACAGCTTACCAAAGGCCCCCAGCGCAATCCCGCCAGTTTTGGTGGTGCATTCTTCATGCCGAGGAATATGAGGACATCTCCACCAAACTAAGAAGCACTTACAGGATATAGCTAAGAGGGAGTGGCCTTGTTTGGTGGGGATTTACCTCTTTGTAGTCTTGTTGTCCTCTCTATTGGATGATTCATGTTATCACAGATTTCTGGATAAAGATGCACAAGGAACAATCACATTTCCGAAATGCACACAAGGTCACTGGAGACATTTTCTCGTGGTCCATTACACAGATGTAGTGTAGAATACGCACAGGACATTTGCCCAATGGGGTAGCAGTTACTAATTAACCAGAAGAAAGTACTCCACTTGAGTAGATATTTTGTGCAGAACTGTGGGCTCTTGTTGGATAAAGGGGCAGGTGTGGTTCTGTTGTGGCCCAGTCACTCACACAGCTGCTGACACACAGACACTTAGACACCTACTCCCACACTCCGGTACTAACACACCCACTGACAGACCCACTCAGACACTGATACACCCACTCACAGATCCTCTCTGACACTCATGCACCCACTCACATACCCACTTACAGACCAACTCAGACTCTCACACGCACTCGTATACCCACTCAAACACTCATGCACCCACTCACAGACCCACTCAGACACTCTCACACCAACTCAGGCACTCATGCACCCACTCACAGACCCACTCAGACACTCTCACAGTGACTTACAGATCCATTCAGACACTCATGCACCCACTCACAGACCCACTCAGACATGCACTCACTTACAGAACCACTCATACTCTCCCACACCCACTCACAGACCTTCTCAGAGACTCATGCACCAATGCACAGACCCACTCAGGAACTCACACACCCACTCCCAGACCCACTCTGAGACTCACGCACCCACTCACAGACTTATTTAGACACTCATGCACTCACTCACAGACTGACTCACACACTCTTGGAGGCACTCGCAAACCCACTCAGACACTCTCATGCCCACTCACTTTCTCATGCACCCACTCAGATACTTATGTACCCACTCAGACACTCACACACCAACTCACAGACCCAATCAGACACTTACACACCCAGTCACAGACCCATACAGCCACTCACAGACCCATACAGCCACTCACACCCACAAAACCACTCATATAACCAGTCACAAACCCATACAGCCACTCACACACCTACTCACTGACCTATGCAGCCACTCACACACATAGGGGCCGATTCCGATTCAGGCCGGAAATCTCCCCGACCGAGCCGGACCCGGAGAGATTTCCGACCGAATCGGACCCTAGCAGTCCGACCGAACGAGTACGATGCGCACGTATGCTATCGGACTCGATTCGGTCGGACTCCCATTGAAGTCAATGGGAGCCAGTCGTACGACGCGTACACGGGCTCCCATTGACTCAATGGGCACGACGCGAACAAGGGCGCCCCTACAGCGTGTTCGCGTCGATGCGGGTCGCACCGTACATGCACGTGTAGGGGGGACCCATGGGTCCCCCCTGTGTGCGACTCGCACGCCTACGCTTCCAGGGGGGTCCGACACGGACCCCCAAAGTGCGGCTCCGACAGCTCCTTGGAGCCGGACTGCGCGAGTCGGTCGGAGCGGTCGAGGTGCGCATCGTACTTACCCGGCCGGGGAACGTCTCCATTGCGAGGTGCGCGTCGTCCCCATGCGAGTCGGTCGGAGCGGTCGGGTCCTGCGAACGAGTCGGTCGGAGATTTCGCGAGCGCACGCATCGTACTCGCCGCCCGGACGCACGTACGACTCGGTCGGGAAATAGGGCTCCGAATCGGATCCGGTTAAGCCGAATCCGATTCGGTGCCCTACCGGCCGAGATCGGAATCGGCCCCATAGTCTCAAAGGTTACAGTTAGGAAATAACATTTTTTTTAAACATTGAAATTCACAAAAAAAACAAAGTTTACAGGGACATTATAGTTAGGAATTAACATTAAAAAACCTTAGAAATTCACTGAAAAAAACAAAGGCTACAGGGACTTTATAGTTAGGAAATAGAATTATAGTTCGGCTCAGATTTCATTCATACAAAACCATTGAAATTCAGCAGTTATAACCTGAGCTAACTATAACTTACACCCCCACAATGCACTGCTTATGACCTCACATATTACATCACTCAGGACATGGTCAGTGACATCACTGATGATCTCAAATGACATCACTGATTACATCATCCACAGAACCACTCACACACCCACTCACACCCCCATACAGTCACACCCACAGAACCATTCACATACCTATTCACAGATCCATACAACTTGTCACATACGCTCTCACTCATCCATGCAATCACACATACCCACTCACACACCTATACAGCCACTCATACAAATACTCACTCATACAGATCCTTATGCAACAACTTACTCACTCATACAACAACTTACATAACCAGTCACTCACCCACCCATACAGCATCTCAACAGATCTATTGACACACCCATACAACTACTCACATACCAACTCACACACTCTCACAACCACTAACATATCCATTCACGCATCCCTACAAGCACTCAGATGACCAATCCCTCTCCGATACAGCCACTCACACAGACACTTACTCACCCATACAGCCACACACTCACACACCCAGTCACTCGCCAATACAGCCACTCATACAGCCACTCACTCACCCATACAGCTACTCACACGCCCAGTTATTCACCCATACAGCTGCTTACATAACTTATTCACCCATACAGCCACTCACACAGCCTTACAGCCACTCACATACTGATACAGATAGTCGAAAAGCCACTCTGATGACATATGTTAGAAACAGTATCACTCATTAGTAGTACAGAAAGAATAGTAATTTACTTATGCTGTAGCTTAGTATGTATGTTTAAGTCTCACAGACATTTACTGGATGATGTAATGAATTATGTCATCAGTGATGTCATTTGAGATGTCATCAGTGATGTCACTGACCATGTCATGATTAATGTAATATGTGAGGTCATAAGCAGTGCATTGTGGGGGAGTGAGTTAGAGTTAGCATGCAAGATGGGGGCCCGGGCTATCTTAAGCGTAGGCTCTGCCTATACCAACAAGAACGCACGCTGAGATCTAACTCCCAGCACCTGCTCTGTGTACCTCATTTTGCTAAGTCCCGTATGGGAGGCAGGTTCTTCACTGTGGAGACGGCCAGACTGTGGAACTCCCTGCCTTCCCATATGCGCCTGATCAAGTCCGAACGTGAGTTCAGAAAGACCTCGAAGACTTGGCTCTTCAGCCAATGCTAGTACCTCGGTTGGACCTCCCTCACCTGCTGTTGACTGCGAAGCGCCGGGACACCTCTGCTCGAGGTAGCTGTTGCGCTCTACAAATGCTGTTATTATTATTATTATTAGCTCAGGTAGCTCTAACTGCTGAATTTCTATGGTTTTGCACGTGTGAAATCTGATCCTAACTATAATGTCCCTGTAACCTTTGTTTTTTTCAGTGGAAAAAAAGGTTAAGGTGACTATATATTTTTTAATGCTATGTTTATGAAAGTTTTGATAAAGGTACATATAAAGTACACAGAGACAGGTTATATTTGGGAAACAGGGTACATATAGTAATTGGAGCACGTTTGCACGATGTGGCAATTGAGCTGTGAGATCAGGCACAACCATGGACAACCATTGCTTGTTCACAATGATGCAAATTGTAATATTGTAGAGATGTGCATTTTTGGCCTTCAAGGGGGTCTTTCATTGGGGGGGGCGATTAATGCGTTCAACAGTGCTTTCCACACGTCAAGGTCTTCTTGCAGTTTGTCATTATTTCTGGTTAGGTTCATTTTTATTTCCTCCACTGTCATCCACTCTGCTACATCTTGGATCCAGTATCATGTCTCTGAAGTTCTTGTGCTCTGCCAGCAGATGGCTCCATGTCTTTTTGCTAGCAAGAGTGTAAATAGTACAAACTTCTGCTTCATTTTGTATTTCGTTTTTATGACATCTATGCCCAGTAGGCATGTTATTGTGCCAATTGCACTGTGAGCGCCATGTGTCAAGTATCGATCCCCCACCTCCCTACCTCTTCTTTAGGACAGTCCCATACCAGATGGGAGGATGTGGCATCTGGGTCTTTGCATTTAGGGCAGTAGCCCCGAGCAGCGTTATTTATCGGTGCAACATTTTTGGCGCCATATACATTCTGTGTGCATAATTAAAGTGCAGCAATCTAAATCTGGCATTGCTAGACACTTCATTAATTAACATTAATGTTTACTTTTGCTGTGCAACTGTGAAGTGCTGGTTGCAGTCTGTCTTCCATTTTGTGCGAGCGTGCAGTGGGTGTTTGTGTGTATCTTCTCTAATAGAGGTGTATAGTTGGCTTATGCTGCTCCAGCTATTGTTTTCAAGAACCAGCAACGTCAATGTGGCATATCTCACTGAGCGTGTCTTGTTTCCCCCCCAGAGTTCATTCATTACATCCTTTATAACACAATTTTGTAGATATTGCCCTGTGCTGACTCAGTATTGAGTTCTTGCCGCTTCGAAGGAGGACATTGCATTCCTTTCCCATATGTCAGCTAGTGTGAGGCAGCACCTCCCCCCTCTTCCAGTCTGTCATATTTATATTTCGTTCTAGGTGGAAAAACTACAGGAGGCACCATAACTGCAGATCTGCGGTGTATAGGGTGTGTTTGCCCCAGCATCTACAGTATCTGCTCCAGAGTCGAGTAGTTTAGTGGGTAACTTCTCGCTTTCTGTGTGTCCCTGTAGTAGGATACTGTCTACATTAGCATCTGTGCCGAACCAGCCAGTTACAAATTGTAGTTGCACTGCTAAGAAATAAGCTTCCACATCAGGGACCCTCGGACCTCCCTCTTCATATGTATAGGTGAGTGTGTCCATCTTTACTCTGCTTCTCATCTTTCCCCATCCTAGTGTGTTCACTAAAGAGAGTCGTTTTTGATATAACTTGGGGGTATCTCATATAGGCTGCACTTGAAGAGATACAAACATCTAGGCAGTACCATCATCTTAGTTATCGCTTTTCTCCCACCATTGATAAGGGCAGGGAAGTCCAGAAATCTATAGACCCCTCAACACCCTGTATTACTCTACTAGTGTTAAGGGCATGCCAGTCCTGTTCCGATGAGGTTACCTTGACTGCCAAAATATCTAAAGGCCTCTGTTTCACATGGTATCTCCAGATTGGATATTAGCACTCGCAGCATGCCTGATAGGCTAGCGATTGGGTACACTAAGGATTTCTGCTTGTTTATTCGCAGGCCGGACTGCTGCCCAAAACTGTCAAGGAGACGCGGAAGCGCCTCCTCTGGTTTCTTCAGATAGAGGAGCATGTCATCCACGTACAGCGATACTAGGTGTTCCCTGCCTCTGACACCTATAGCCCAATTAGCTATAGCAAGGACCTGAGTTGGCAGGCCAGCAGTTTGGCTACCAGTGCATAGATCAGTGGGGCAATGGGCATCCTTGTTGTGTCCCATGTTCCAGGGTCCATTCCTCTGAGATTATCTTGTTTGTTCTTACTCTAGCAACTGAGTTGGTGTATAGTAGTTTAGTCAACGCTAAATATGTCAGGCCTAAGTTCATGGCTTCTAGTGTTGTGAATAAATAGCGCCACGAGACTGTGTCAAAAGCTTTTTCTGTGTCTAATGACACTAATGCCATATATTTGTCTTCTAGCTGCATCTCCCTCATAGTCTCCTGATGTTAAGCGCCGTTCGCCTGCCCGCTATGAAGCCACACCGATCTGTGTGCACAAGGGTACCAATAATTTATGTTCGTAGGTGGCTTTATAGTTAGGTGTTGAAATGTGATAAAAGCTAACATTTAAAAACCAAAATAACACTAAAATCACTTGCGCTCCTGCGATGCACTGCTTATGACCTCACATATTACATCACTCATGGCATGTTAAATGACATCATTGATGCCATCCAGTTTTTAAACATTAACTTTTATCTCTTTTCAACAACAAACTATAACGTCACTTTAACCTTTATTTTCTTCAGTGAATTTAGACCATATCTAACTATAATGTCACTTTTATTTTTGTTTTATAAGTAAATTTCAGTTTTTTTGTCATATTCAAACTTCAGCATACGCACAACTCCTCAGCTAACCCCCAGATTGCAGGCCTCCACCAGGCCCTGTGCCCAATCCCTCCATGACTGCCCAACCCCCTGCTGCACACAGCCTTTGGCCATATATAGCAGAGCCTGGCCTATGGCCTGGCTCTTTGCTCATCCCTGTCCCGCAGGGAGCCAAACACCTGTTGCACACTGTTTTAAGCCAGGCCCTTCACCCAACCTCCAGCCAGCATCCAATCACACTGTGCATGGCCTTCAGCCAGGCCCTGCGCCTAACTCCCCACCATTTTTCAGTTTCCACTCCACATGGCGCCATCACCAGTGTGGCTATAGGTATGTCAGTCTTTCCATAGGAAAGGCATTTTTGTTTCCTTTATAATTTTGGTGCCATTTAAAGAATTTGCCCGAAACTTTCCCCAAAAAGTCTTCATTGAAAGTGTTGCACTGACCAGTCAAGTGGGGGGAGGGTGAGGGGGTGCTAAAAGTGTGATTTCCCATTTTAATTACCATAGGACAATTTGCTTTCACAGAAAAAAATGGTTGAACGGATTCACAACAAATTTACTTAGAAAGAGTGATTTTTGTAAGTTGTTGTTTACGAGAAATTAGCATTTAAAGAGGTGCACAGGTTGGGTATGGAGGGGTTAAGCCTCAGAAAAAGTCAGAGGTATCTAGCTAGTTGGTGCTGCGGTACTCCTGCAGGGATACAATTAAAATAATGCTCTTTTATCCAGTATTGCAGTATATTTCATAGATGCTTGAATCACTCCCTGTCGTCGAAGTAGTAGTCCCACTGTACTATAATCAAGCAGTAAGATAAAGCTATCATAGGCTACAATGGTTGTAGGCCTTAAGTTCCATAGCCTATTTATGTCCTTTATAAAAAAGGACCAAAGTGGTACTACAACCAATCAGGCGACAGCACCCTCTAGAACTTTCCCCAAAGAGGCTGAGTACCTCAGATTTTCACCGCATGTGTGAAGGGAGACTCCCTGAGCTCTGCGCAGTTTCTTCTTCTTCTAAACAGTTTTTTTCAACTTGAAAGATACTATGGGGCCGATTCCGATCTCGGCCGGTAGGGCATCTAACACTATTCGTCCGGAAAAAAACCCAGCCGAATGCGTGTTTCCCGACCGAGTCGAACAGTCGTCCCAACGAGCAAGTACGATGCGTATAACAGCCCAGATTCCGAGCGAGCTGTACTTACCCATTTCAGCTCCTGTTCCCCGCCCGAGCCGGATCCGTAAACGCCGAATCGAGTCGCACGGAACCAAATACACAGCACCTTCTGGCTGGACCAGTACGATGCGCACTCCGTACGCGCCGAACCCGTCGCTACGTCCGGCACGTCAGAGCATCCGGGAGAGCTGTACATAAGCTCCGATTCGCGCCACAAGACGATCCACGGCGACGAGACGAACAAGCCAGCGACGAGTACGAGTCGAAGCCACGAGAAACCCGAACGAGACGAACAAACCATGAATCCCATCGCGCAGGTCCTACCAATACTCTACATCTATTATCGGAACAGGTACGGACGCGTACGGCGCAGACGGTAAGTCAAACACCCACTACACAAACAAACGACACGTACCCAACATATGTCACACACACATAGGGATGCAGAAATGACGTACACTAGCAACAGCAGAACCATAGGGGCGGGATGGCTACCACCAATGCCATACACACCCATAGGGTGCTGGATGCCTACCACTACCACCACCCCTACTCAGGGGGCCTGGATGCCTGTCACTACTACCATCCCCACTCATAGGGGGATGGATGCCTACCACTACCACCACCCCTACTCAGGGGGCCTGGATGCCTACCACTACCACCACCCCTACTCAGGGGGCCTGGATGCCTGTCACTACGACCATCCCCACTCATAGGGGGATGGATGCCTACCACTACCACCACCCCTACTCAGGGGGCCTGGATGCCTGTCACTACTACCATCCCCACTCATAGGGGGATGGATGCCTACCACTACCACCACCCCTACTCAGGGGGCCTGGATGCCTACCACTACCACCACCCCTACTCAGGGGGCCTGGATGCCTGTCACTACTACCATCCCCACTCATAGGGGGATGGATGCCTACCACTACCACCACCCCTACTCAGGGGGCCTGGATGCCTGTCACTACTACCATCCCCACTCATAGGGGGATGGATGCCTACCACCAACACCACCCCTACTCAGGGGGAGCTTGTTTCCATACTACTACCACCACCCCCCTACTCAGGGGGGCTGGATGCCTACCACTACCACCACCCCTACTCAGGGGTGGCTGGATGCCTACCACTACCACCACCCCTACTCATGGGTGCTGGATGCCTACCACTACCACCACCCCTACTCATGGGGGGCTGGATGCCTACCACTACCACCACCCCTACTCATGGGTGCTGGATGCCTACCACTACCACCACCCCTACTCATGGGGGGCTGGATGCCTACCACTACCACCACCCCTACTCAGGGGGGCCTGGATGCCTACCAAGACCACCACCCCTACTCAGGGGGGCCTGGATGCCTGTCACTACTACCATCCCCACTCATAGGGGGATGGATGCCTACCACTACCACCACCCCTACTCAGGGGGGCCTGGATGCCTGTCACTACTACCATCCCCACTCATAGGTGGATGGATGCCTACCACCAACACCACCCCTACTCAGGGGGGGCTGGATGCATACCACTACCACCACCCCTACTCAGGGGGGGCTGGATGCCTACCACTACCACCACCCCTACTCAGGGGGGGCTGGATGCCTACCACTACCACCACCCCTACTCATGGGTGCTGGATGCCTACCACTACCACCACCCCTACTCATGGGGGGCTGGATGCCTACCACTACCACCACCCCTACTCATGGGTGCTGGATGCCTACCACTACCACCACCCCTACTCATGGGGGCTGGATGCCTACCACTACCACCACCCCTACTCAGGGGGCCTGGATGCCTGTCACTACTACCACCCCCACTCATAGGGGGATGGATGCCTACCACTACCACCACCCCTACTCAGGGGGCCTGGATGCCTACCACTACCACCACCCCTACTCAGGGGGGCCTGGATGCCTGTCACTACTACCATCCCCACTCATAGGGGGATGGATGCCTACCACCCACACCACTCCTACACATAGGACGGGTAATGCATGACACAACCAGCATACTCCAACATAAGGAATGTCTGAAAAATACATCCCCCCAACACCATGACAAGCGTGTGTAGTCTGTGTCAAATGCCTACAACACTGAACATGACATTGAACATACAATGTGACCCCCTATCACATGTGTCACACATAAATGTGTGTGGCCTCCACAATGCAAGCAGACCATGACCACTGTGGGAATGGGGTATAACACCCCATCATCACAGTGCCCAAAAGGTAAGTGTGGGGTCCATAGCTGAAGCCCAATTGAACATTGTGGCAATGGGGTCTAAACCCCCATCACCACAGTGACAAAAAGGTAAGTGTGGGGTCCATAGCTGAAGCACATTTTGAACATTGTGGCAATGGGGTCTAAAACCCCATCATCACAGTGACCAAAAGGTAAGTGTGGGGTCCATAGCTGAAGCACATTTTGAACATTGTGGCAATGGGGTCTAAAACCCCATCATCACAGTGACCAAAAGGTAAGTGTGGGGTCCATAGCTGAAGCACATTTTGAACATTGTGGCAATGGGGTCTAAAACCCCATCATCACAGTGACCAAAATGTAAGTGTTGTCATGGGAAAAGCTGCAAATGCCAAACAGCATGGATGATTCCTGGTCACAGAACAACAAACACATCTGTGGCATAGTAGTGCTTGTGTCCCATAGCAACATAGATTGCGTGAGGCAAACAGTGCAGTGCAAATAAGATATACCTTTGGCCATGTGCAGACAAACATCACCCATGGGGGCCGACATTGTCAACATTCGTCAATAACACAATGACAGAAGTGACCATCATAATGCAGCCCCACATATCTGCACCAATGGACACACAAACGTAGATATCCTGTGGAGACTGTAGATGTCAGGTGAACAAATACCATACCATGGCAGCAATGGGACATACAAACCATGATCATTGTGCTGACTGATGACCTAGGAGTCCCAGGGACAGCAGGGGAAAGCCACTAAACAACATACAGCCAATGGCACACTAAAGATATGCCAATGCAGTGGTGCAGATGCACAAACACAAACAGGCAGCCTCACACTTCATATCAAACACAACAGGTGATGGGGGGGTGTGCCAGTGTCCCCAGGCAACCACACAACACATGAGGAGGCCTGAATCACAATTACACAGATGTGTATACAGTGCCACACAAAAGTAACTCATGGATCGGATTCCCCTATGTGGGCAATCAGGCATTGTTAGATGAGAGGGAGCCCAAATTACACATGTCACACAAGCTTGTAGGAACAGCAAATAACACAGCAAGAGACAGATCCACCACAGCACTACCCCCAGGGACCCCACATTGTGGTGACCCTGACCTGCATGATAATCCCACTGTGATGACAAAGCTAGATGTCGTTCACACTGTGAACCACAGTCATGTGACCTGAGCAACAAACTACCATCCCACCTACACAAGCACAAATCAATCAGCACGGCCTGTCAGCCAAGGCCAACATGGAGGTAAGGGTCTAGCCGTGCAACAACTCTCATTTGCACACACTCAACACCACACACCTTGATCTCCACCAATGTGCAGCAGTGAAGCTCACATGGACTGGTGACATTGCACATGCACCCATGACAATCCCAGGGGTGGTGGTGGGAACTAAGGTGCAGAAACCCATCACACATGGCCAGTAAACAAGACTCATGAATGTCGGACACACTGCACAGTACGCCGTACATGGGCATGACGTGAAATCCACCACAATCAATGAGATCCCGGACACAGTCACACACCAATGAAGAAGTCAAGGTCACCCACAAGAACACACATAGACAACTTCCAACATTGCAGCTCTGACCCTGAGGAGTGGTAGCAGTCACACACACAACGTGTCACAATCACTGAAAGCTAACCCAAACTGTAAATTACATGACTTGTGTAACCAACAAGTGCCAAGGGGAATCCTGACTGTGTCTCATCTGCGTTTGCCCACAAACTCAGCCCTGACAGCAAACACACCTATGGATGACACCCTGATGACCAGTAATGTGCCATGCACCCACATCCCAGAGAACCCAGTGCGAAGATTTGGGGGAACATAGGTCAACTCAGCAAGCATCACAAACAGGAACATCATTAGGGATCCCAGCCTGCGTAGCAAAATGGAAGTGAACACACACAGACATGCTCACACAACACACACCTTGGGCTCAGGCAATGTCACGGAATTACACACTGCCATGAGGGGACTCCACTCCTGTGTAAGGAAAGCTGTGCCATACGTTGTCTCTGCAGGGCTCTATCATGTCAGCAGAACACTTGGTCACTCAGTCAACAATTAGCACAAAATGAAGGCTCTCGTCACATCAGCCTGGTCATGGGAGTGTCACCGAAATCATCTGCACAGATCCAACACACATGTATAGCAAGTTGCACTGATAACACAGATGAGTCCTTCCCCATTGATGCCCAAACTTGCATGTCCAGTGGAGATGGTCACACGGTCAGGGAAATAGACAAATTGAACAATGGCAAGCACAACTGATGTGCAGGGGTGTAAGCCACAGATGTGATATTGCAAATAAATGTAGGAAATCCCATTGGCAAATATTGAAAACATGACACCCTCATATTGCTGCAAAGGATGACATGGCTACACACCAGGATAGGACACATTCCCCCTGCACCACATGGGGTCCTGCACAGTGACACTTCATTTTCATGATATCAAAAATCACCATCACTGCAGCAAGGGCATGGTTAGCATCATCAACATCATGTACATCTGAAGCAAAACCACCAGAGAACAGAAAGGAGCTTTATTCAGCATATGTGTGTGAAATAGAAAGTCCAGAAAAAAGACAAAGGCCAATGGCCAGTCCAACAGTAAAGTCCGAACAGGGTGACAGTGGCAGATGTCACCCTTTGCTTGCCTGCACCGCTACGGACCAGGGACATTCCCTCGGAGGGGCATACGGGGGGGCAGGCCAGGCACCGCAGGGACAGGATCAAGGCTCACCAGCAGAAGGCAGGGAAGGGGTGGCTGGTGCTGGAGATTCACTGACAACTGCAGTGGAGGTGTCTGACATGGTGTGTGCCGGCACAACTGGGGGGCATGAGTCAGATGGTGTGGGTGCCGGCACGACTGCAGTGGGCTGGCCAGATGGAGTGGACAGGTTCCCCACTGCAGTGCCCAAGTCAGACGGGGTGGTAGTGGACTCCACTGCAGTGCCTATCTCCAGGGAGTAGAATGGGGTTCAGGTAAGATGGGCAGGACAGAGGGGAGGACACGGTCTCCACACCAGTGGCACAAACATGTGCAGCGGGGGTGTGAGGCTGGAAGAGCAAGTGGTAGGGGGAGAAGGCCGGATCATTTTGGGGATGGTGTATCTGTGGGTGGGGGAACCTGGGGCAGGGTGTGGTGGGGGAACCTGTGTTTTGGGGGCCTGAGGGATGGAGGAAGGAGACTGTGTGGTTGAGCTGCAGGGCGGTGGCGGGGTCTTGCTCTTCCGGGACCGGGGGGACTTGCGTGTGGGGGCCTCAGTTCGTCTGTGCCAGGGGGAGGGTGTCCAGGGGTGAGGGTGGACTTCCTCTTCCCCCTGTATGCTGGATCAGCTGGATCTGAGGGGAAGAGGCCGAGGTCACAGAGGAAGAGCTGCTTTTTAGGTGGGGTTGCAGGTGAGGCAAGGGAAGGGGTCTTGGAGGGAAAGGATTTGGAGGACTGCGGAGTGACTGTGGATGCCTGTGTGTGTGTGTCTGTTCCCCATCCCCTGTGGGTGTGGTATCAGTCCCCTGAGGATGCTTGCGTGCATGTTTTGCCTTTGTTTTGGGTGTTTCTGTGCTGCTCGTGTCTGTGTGTTTGGGTGATTGTGCAGGTGTGCATGTGCTTGGGACAGGTAGGGTGCCAGGAAGTGTGGATGGGGCAGAGGTAGGAGGGGTGAGGGACTGTTGGAGGAGGGACACTGCTGCCGTCAGGGAGGAGTCCATGGACTCATTGCTCCTCTGTAGGGCAGACATGCCCGATGAGATGCCCTCCATGAACGACACCAGCTGTGTCAACAGAGTGGTGTGTGCATGGAGGACACTCAGCATTGCTGTCTGCCCTACATGGAGCTGGCGAAGTAAGTACACAGACTCCTCACTCAGGGCAGCAGGGGACACAGGGGAGGGGGTGCGGTGCCTGGCACGAAGGAGACACGCTCCCGAACACGGGTGCCTCCACGGACCTCTGGAATGGGAGCCGATGGGAGGGCGGTGGTGGTGGTGGTGGCGGGGACAGCAATACTAGCTGGGGTGTGGTGGCTGCTGACACCCGCCTCCACAAGGGAGTCATCCTCCGAGCTGCTGTGGTCCTCAGCTGAGGTGGATGGTGCTGAGGACTCCTCGGTGTGGCTCCCCTCGCCCTCCGTGCCACTGGGTCCCTCCGACCACTCATCGGCTGCTGACCCAGTCTGGCTCTGCAGCTCCTCCTGGTCCGTGGAGCTGTCCCCTCCTGTGGCCGTGGATGTATCTGCAAACAATTAGGGAAACAGACAAACATCAGTCACCTGCACTGACCGCACACACCACAGTAAGTACAGCACATTACAGAGCAAGCCCTGGCATCCTTAGTTGAACATTGCCAAAGGTGCTCACACAGATTAGGAGAAGCCAATTGTCAGTCTGATGGTCAACCATGGCACTCACACCCCTCCTGGCCTTTGAAGTAGGGTTCTGTTCTACCATATGACACAGACCTATGTACCTTTCTGCTCTGCCCATGAAACATGGCACTCCCATATAGGCCCCACCAGTCAGGCCCTGATAGATGACCTAAGTTGTCCATTTTTCTTTTAGCCTTTTTGTACCTGTCACAGTGGTCCACACCCCCTTAGATACATACACTTAGGCTCAAGCCCTCACAGTGGTCCACCCCCCCTTAGATACATACACTTAGGCCCAAACCCACCTCCTTAGATGCACACACACATGTAGGCCCAAGGGGCCACTGCCTCTTGCTATCATTTTTAATACAACAAATCTTGTAGGCCTTTCTGACCTGACAGCAGGGACCTGTGCCATCCACCGCGGCACCAGCCCCCCCCCCTTGTAAATTTCCACAGTCACAAGCATAAGGTTAGCCCACACGTACGTGACACTCTGCTGGTACATCTTGCTCTTTCACAAGCAATGTTTGCAATATTTTAACTTATGAAACTTTCCACGCTTGCTCAACTGAAACTGAAAAGGCGGCTACGTGACAGAGAAATAACATATGAATTCTTAATTTCTGAGCATTTTACGGTAAAAGTTATCTTTTTCTTATGTTTGCGGTCAAGAGCACCGACCACCTGCTAAAAGCCCCTGTTATCACCATGATACCACTTCTCTGTTCTCCAAAAGACTTTCCACAGTTACTGTAAGCATGCGGTCAAGGACCCACGTCAGGGCCCACGTCAACTGTGGGTAGGAGTTCTGCATTAAGCCATATAAAAGGTTTGCACCCATGTCCACGCCCTGAACTCTTCATACCAGTGCATTGCATGGTGAGGGTTCCCGGTCGGCCGTTCTCCTGATCTTGGGCCTAGAACTTCTACTCTCAAGGTGGTAATGCTCTTTTCTGATTGCTAGCCTTTTGGCTTTGTCAGCCTCTCTAATTTAGCTCATCCACACCCAATTCATTGCATTTATCCTAGCTTAAACTGTGTAGCCTTGGATGGTTCTTGCTCTCTTATTTAATATTTGCCTTCTAGGCGCTTGCCTATTCATGATCCCTCTTTTAAGACTTGCCCCATAGGCTGTAGCTCACTGATAGATAGTTACATAGATCTTTGTGCTTCACTTAAAATATGATTTGTAATATTGTTGATGCTTTCATTTTCATCCTGCTCATGTGTTGACGAGCAGCATTAAATGAACAGTTCTCGGTGTTACTGAATTGCTTAACAAAGTGCCACTGTATTTCACACCGTTGTTCCTTCTTTTCAAGTGAACGAGCAGAGTGCGGGTCGTGCTCTCATGAGCCGGTAAGCAGAAGGGTGTGACCACCCATTTACCCTCAAACAGCTTGCACCCATCTGTCTGGTGCCTGTCGGATGGTAATACCCCAGTGTGGACACATGCACCACCTACCCAGTTGTTGGACATTGCAGAGAACACGGTGAAGTATGTGAACATGCACACATCACATCTCTTGCCACTGAGTCAGTACAGGTGTCCGGATAAAGGGATGGCCAGAGTCTAATTTGAAATGCATGTGATGCATACCAGCACCAGACACCATTCAGCTGGACCCTTGCGATCCTCCGGGTCCAGCCCTGAAGGTCCTGCCACCTCTTCTGGCAGTTGCGGATCCGGCGCTTGTAGTCCCCCACGGATCGTACTGCCCGGACGATGGTCAGCCAGATCTCCTGCTTCTGGTGGGCATCAACCTGTGAGGATGACAAAGTGAAAAAGGCCATTACTACACATGCAACATATCCGTGCATCACACAGTTGGATATACATGTCTCAATCACAGGGGCATATGATGTACACAGGCAGTGCAACTATGGCTATGAACAGTTTACCAGCAGTTACTGATTGGTATCATTGCCTGGGAAGTAAAACCTTGTTGGAATGCACTGTTACTGCACTATACCTGTTCAGTGCATGTAACTACACACTTTGGGGGTGAGAACTACTCAGTGAGCATGCTAGCCAGTGGTGTGCACACTGGAAGTCTTGCTAGTCAGACAACATGCACATTTAGTAAGGCAGTGGACAGCACACTCACCTGCTCCCCTGGTTTCCCATACAGCTTGCTGTACTGTGGAAGGAGGCTGTCCAGCAGGGCCTGGTTCTCCTCAGTGCTGAAGGATGGGGCTCTCTCCACAGTACGTGCCATTGCAGTAGCCAGAGGATGCAGAGACAGCAGCAGTGTTGGTGGCAGATGTCGTCCTGGAGCATGTAGTGCAGGCAAGTGAGCTCTCAGGGGAACAGCCAGCATTATATGTGTGCTGCAGCGGCAGATACTGTCCCATGTGTCCAAAGTGATAGGTCCAAGTCGTTAGCTTCTGAATCTGGCCAATCCATGGAATTGCACCACTTATACACGCCCACAGCATCCTTCAAAAGTTCAACTTCATGACACCCATGAATTTGCAACATTGTTGTGGCTGGCCAACTGAATTCACTGCATCAGAATCGTTAAAGCTTCGAAAACGCGTCCGTTGCCATGCCAGGCCCTAGCCAATGCGTGCGCACCGATCGGACCATTGCTGTACAACGCGTATTTCTGTCCACATCATATGCAATGGCCAATGCGTGCGCACCGATCGGTCCATTGCTGTACAACGCGTACCCGCTCACATCATATGCAATGGCCAATGCGTGCGCACCGATCGGACCATTGCTGTACAACGCGTCTCCGCTCACATCATATGCAATGGCCAATGCGTGCGCACCGATCGGACCATTGCTGTACAACGCGTCCCCGCTCACATCATATGCAATGGCCAATGCGTGCGCACTGATCGGACCATTGCTGTACAACGCGTACCCGCTCACATCATATGCAATGGCCAATGCGTGCGCACCGATCGGACCATTGCTGTACAACGCGTATCCGCTCACATCATATGCAATGGCCAATGCGTGCGTACCGATCGGACCATTGCTGTACAACGCGTATTTCTGTCCACATCATATGCAATGGCCAATGCGTGCGCACCGATCGGTCCATTGCTGTACAACGCTGCACTCCGCTCACATCATATGCAATGGCCAATGCGTGCGCACCGATCGGACCATTGCTGTACAACGCGTACTCGCCACATCATATGCAATGGCCAATGCGTGCGCACCGATCGGACCATTGCTGTACAACGCGTACCCGCTCACATCATATGCAATGGCCAATGCGTGCGCACCGGTCGGACCATTGCTGTACAACGCGTATTTCTGTCCACATCATATGCAATGGCCAATGCGTGCGCACCGATCGGTCCATTGCTGTACAACGCGTACCCGCTCACATCATATGCAATGGCCAATGCGTGCACACCGATCGGACCATTGCTGTACAACGCGTATTTCTGTCCACATCATATGCAATGGCCAATGCGTGCGCACCGATCGGTCCATTGCTGTACAACGCGTACCCGCTCACATCATATGCAATGGCCAATGCGTGCGCACCGATCGGACCATTGCTGTACAACGCGTACCCGCTCACATCATATGCAATGGCCAATGCGTGCGCACCGATCGGACCATTGCTGTACAACGCGTATTTCTGTCCACATCATATGCAATGGCCAATGCGTGCGCACCGATTGGACCATTGCTGTACAACGCGTCCCTGTACAAGTCACTCGCATATGTCACCATGCCTGTCACAGGTGAACGTATGCCAGCCACATTTACTTTCCAGGGACTCAGGGGCACACCTCCAACACAACAGCCTGTCCACACTGTATCCTAAGGCATGTAAGGCTGCATTACCTTTTCTGTGTATGGGGGTCAACATGTGGTTTTTTGGGTGGCACTTGGGGGCAGCCACTCCCAGGCTGTGCACGTGTTCATGGGGACAGAATCCTTTGTGTGTTGTGCACATGACCACTGTGATGTGCAACTGTTCATTTCAGAGCATGTGGCATGGTCACATTTCCAGGTTTCTGGACTACACGATACCATTACATTACGGGGTAGTTTTACTAACATGGCTGCTGCCGGCTGTATTTACTGCTATCTGACCTATCCCAGATGCATGTATATTAAATCACTATCCCCCTGTTGCACACCTACCTATTACTACATACATATTACTATACATTAGATATGATATATTATATCATTTGATCTCCCTTGATTACCCATCACCATACGTAGCATATATGGCACCAGACGGTTCCTTTACGTATAGGACACCTGAGACCTGTCCAAGATGGCCGCGTCCTTTACGTGCTCCATCAGTCCATTTTTTCCCGCACGTCGAGGTCGCATTTACTATGACGGGCGAGATGTTGATTCTGCCGACTATATCCACAGAGACTTCCTGCACCACATTACCGGCGGACTGGGCAGGCAGTTAGGTCTCCAGGATTTGGTTGGAGGGTGATAAGTAAGTTTTCCACACCGCTGGCCACAAAAGGATCTTAAGGTAACCCTTGATAAGCACCTTTTGCTATGTCGAGAGACATGTAATAGCGTCTCTGTTCGCTTGCCCCCCCTCTCTTTGCAGCTTCCCCCTTCATTAGACCACCATCCGCCGAAGAAGCCCTATTCCACCTCGGGAAGGGTATGATTTTACTTCTTATGGTTTAATACAGTATGCGGTGAACTTACCTTGACTCGCTTATGCTGACCGACCCATTATGTGTTTTAATCCATCCTACTACTGAGTCACACGCATGTTGTTTTACAGCGTCCATCGCTGCTTTTTTAATATAAAGCACTTGGTCAGCGCGACGCTCTCTTTTTTTCCCTCCCTCATTTCTTTGAATCAACTACCCACTCCTGACACCGAGCTCAACATCCTGTTCTGTGTCATTTAATATTAGCAGTATTACCTACGGTATTTAACGGTTATCAATGATATGGTTCACTGCATGCATGTACTTTAGTCCTAGTCTGAAATTTTACTGCCCTACTCCAGAGAGAATATCTGATACCATTTCTTCTTTTATCGTCGTTCATGGTTGTTTTGCTGTGGTGTATTCATGATACGCCATGTCATGCCAGTGTCCATGTGGCAATACAGGGTCCCTGGGAATCTACCTGTCAATGAGCTGTGATGCCTGGGGCACATCTGTCCTCACATGTCACTGTGGTGTGTGTTTGGAACGTGACAGCAGTACATGGGTACTGTGACACAGCCTAATGATATCCCAAAGCACAACCTGGAACTTGTTGTCAACACAGGTTGAACTGTGATGTTAGCCATGTAGGTGCCATACATGTCCTTACAGAACGGCACACACATCAGGTACTTGTGTCTCGTAATGATGTATCATGTGATATTGAGTATGGTCTATGCCACATATGTGGGGTGACTGACAATCTTTCTTTCTTCACCTATGCACTGCAGGGCACCATTCCCTGACCTTGCAACCATGGTTGAACGGGACTGCATCCGATGGTACCGCTTCAACAGGCCGCTGATTGAGGAATTGACGGTGCGGTTGGCCCCACATTTGCAACCTGGCCGGCCATACCCTACAGCGCTGACCCCCAAGGTGAAGGTGATGGCAGCCCTACACTTCTTTGCCACCGGTACCTTTCAACACACTGTGGCGTCTGCTGGTGGGATGTCACAGACCATGTTCAGCCGTGTGCTACGCGATGTTTTGGAGGCAATGTTGAGATACCTGAACCAGTACATCTATTTCCCTAAACGTCAACAACTCACTGACGTCAAGAGTGACTTCTATGCCCTGGGGAGGATGCTGCATGTCATTGGCTCCATTGATGGGACACATGTGGCTTTGGTACCACCACAGGCACATGAGCAGGCATACAGGAACAGGAAACATTACCATTCGGTCAATGCTCTGGTGGTATGTCTTGCAGATATGAGCATCTCACACGTGTGTGCCCGTTTCCCCGGTTCTGCACACGATGCCTACGTGATGAGGAGTAGTCGCATCCCGAGGATGATGTCACAGATGCAGAACCAGCGTGCCTGGCTTGTCGGTGTGTACTGACTTTGTACCATTGTGTGTGTTCTGCAATGTAGTATTCCACCCTCTTTTCCAACTCAGCTAATGTGCAATTGTCTGTATGTAGGTGACTCGGGCTACCCCAACATGCTGTGGTTGCTGACGCCCCTCAGGAACCCTGTGACACCAGCCCAGATGCGCTACAATGAGGCACATGGTCGGACCAGGAGAGTGATCGAGCGGACATTTGGTCTCCTGAAGAGCCGTTTTCGCTGCCTGGACAAGACAGGAGGGGCCCTCCCATATGCCCCAGCAAAGGTGTGCAAGACTGTCATCGTCTGCTGCATGCTACACAACTTGGCAGTGCGGAAGGAGTTGCCTCTCATCATGGATGACGATGACCAACATCCGCCACCTGTGGAGGATCCTGGCCTGGGCCACGATGCCAGTGATGATGATGAGGGTGATGTCCGCACACAGCTCATCACCAACTTCTTCAGCTGAATGTGAGTATCAAGAGATGTCATGTCAATGATGTGACTTTGCGTGATATGTGTTGGTGGTGCTCTGGTGCTGTTTGAGTGTGGCCATGTGCTACTTGACTGGAAGCGTGCAGCGATGTGTCCTTACAGGTAGTCTGTACTCCCCAACAGTGTTGACATGCTAACTTGGTTTTGTGTAGGTATCTTGTGACATGTATTGGGCATGAGTATTGCAGTTCTGTCCTGTTCTTCAGTGCTTTTGACTGTGTGTCATTTCTGTCCTTCACAGGGTACTTTCAGAGTTGTTTGGTCAACTGTGATCCCCCGACACCATGATTCAACTTCCAGGGTGGAAGCTGTCGTTTCCCTACAGGTGATGTGCCACACACCCCTGGACTTTCTTTCTTCTACACTTGTTGACTGTGTGGCCACTGCCACGTGGGATTACCTTGCATCTGTAGTGGAAACAACATGTTGCAAATGTGTAATAAACCTGTGCTTCACTTTGGGATGTGCGTTGTCTGTGGTCACACATCTGACTGACATTTGCTTACTGCACCTGTGGGCTAGTTAACACAGACTGTGAATAGGTGTGGTGTCTGTGCATTCCACTGTATTTCCTGGCAACATCAGTGTAGGTGATGAGTCAGATGGCCCTGGTGTGTATGTGTTGTGTAGCCCTAGTGGTGTGTCTCCCTCATATGTGTCACGTCGCCATGACTCACATGACGGTGTTGAACTTGCTGTAGCAGTTAGCATGCACAGTGTCATTTAGCAGTTCATCATCTCCATGACAGAAACCACGTTGGAATCACAACAGAGGCAAGTATGGTGTATTAGTGACTTTATTTACATACATGTGTGAGTATAGTGCACAGGATGGTGGGTGCTGTACATTGGGATTGTAATCCAAAGTTCCCAGATGAGTTGGAAGTCTTGGTAGCAGAAATGTCCTGAGTAAAGTCAACAGTCATCTGATACATTGGGCCAACTTAAACTCCCCATGTCATGTGGGAGAGTTGGGTTGCATTCGACAGGGTGAACAGTTTGCACACAAAGGAGAATTTCCAGAACAGGTGTTGGGTTCCTGGGGGATGTACATGGCCATCGGCCTCTCAGTTTTCCTTCCTCGGACGACCCCTCTTCTTTGGGGGGGGACCCTCACGTGCAGGCTGCTGCGGTGCAGGGGACTCTCCGCCAGAGTCCTCCTCCCTCCCTGTGGCAGTTGCAGTTGTTGCAGCACCAGATGTTGTGGGCACACAGGGAGGTGTGGCCATGTTGGTGCTATTCTGACGGAGGCATGTCAATATGTCCCTATGTACCGCTGTCAGTTCTTGCAATGTGTCCCACTTGGACTCCATGCGAGACGTGTGTCTCCACACAGGACATGTGGGAGTCCAAGCGGGCATGATGAGCAGCCTGCTGCTGTTGAATGTCCTTGAGGATCCCCACTACCTGGCTGACCTCTCCGGTGCTATTCTGGTACGCATCAGCAATGCGTACCAGTTGTGGGTCATCATGCAGTCCAGACCCCTCTGCAAACAGCGACCTATGTCTACCACCCCTCCCACCACCCCTGGCGACACGTGCGGGACCTGCGGTGGCACGCACAGGTGACCCTAGGCCCCTTTGGGGGTTGTTACTGGGGTTGTTGTCCGTTGCTCCACGTTGGGCCGGGGTCCCTGTGCTGTTGTCATTGGTGGTCCTTGGTCTGTCCGTGTCCGGGCGGGTGGTCTGTGTGTTGGGAGTTGTTGGAGGGGTGGGTGCAGATGGTGGTCCTGCTGGTGCTGCATGATGACTCACACCGGAGGGGCCAGGTAGGTCTTCGCCATCCGAGGAGGGCAGAGGCTGTTCCACACCAGTGAGCTCAGTGTCCCCCGGAGCCTGGGACAGGGACTCCTCATCGTCTGCTGCTGTGTCCCTATCATCACCTGTTTTTGGAAGAGACACACAATGTATGTTATGTTTCTACAGGCATCAATGGTTCACACACCTGACAGTTGTGACTGTACCTCTGGATGCGGGCCTGTACATTGCATTGTCCTAAGTTGTCACAGTCAGAGGTTGATATTGGTGTAGCACATTGTCCTGCAAACTTGAAGCATTTCAATGTGAATGTTGAGGTGTGTACATGGACAGCATTGGTTGTATTTGGTGGACATCCGGCCCTCCTTCTCCCCCCAGCCCAGTTATCCCACCATGAAGCATGCCACCCTTGCAGTGGGTTCAGGTTGACTCTCAGGATGTCAGTCAGTGGTGTCCTGCTGTTGGTTGGTGCCCAGTTCCCAGCAGGGCCTGGTACTCCCCACGACAGAGGACCATTGTCAGACATCTTAGAAGTGGCTTTCCACTCCCTGTGAGGTGTGCATGCTTCAGTGTGAGCTTGCTGGGCCATGTGGGTGGGGGATGTTGAGCTGTGACTACCACTCCCATCATGCTATTGCCTACACCCCCCTTCCCAGCATGCCCATACTTCCTTCCTTTTGACTCAGCTTCCCTGTGGGGTAGTGTGCCTGTGCTGAAAGGATGGCTGACAGTGTTGTCCTGGCGTTTGTTTGGCTACAAGTCCCAAGAGTGTCCCTGTGCTTCACACAGCATAACCCAGGGTGGTGGTTCTTTGTGGGATATTTAATTAGAGTGTGAGGCATTGCATTCTCCCAGGTGAGTTGTGTGGAGTTTGTGTTAAGGGGGTGTGTGAGAAAAGCTGCTTGTAAATATGGTCAGAGCTGTCAGTACTCCTTCCCACCCAGCCAGATATCCCACCATGGAACGTGCTTCTATTGCAGGGAGTGCAAGTTGGTTTTCAGGATGTCAGTCAGTGGTGTCCTGCTGTTGGTTGTTGCACAGTTCCCAGCAGGGCCTTGTGCTCCCCACAGCAGTACCCAGTGTCAGCCATCTTGTCAGTTGTTTTCCACTCCCTGTGATGTGAGCATGGTTCAGAGTGGTGTTGATGGGCCAATTGTGAGGGTGACCAATATCTGTGACTACCACTCCCATCATGCTATTGCCTACACCCCCTTCCCAGCATGCCCATACTTCCTTCCTTTTGAGTGGACTTCACTGTGTGTGAGTGTGACAGCAATGGCAAGATGGCTGACAGTGTGGTCCTGTTGTTTGTTGGTGCACAGTTTCCAGCAGGGCCTTGTGCTCCCCACAGCAGTACCCAGTGTCAGCCATCTTGTCATTTCTTTTCCACTCCCTGTGATGTGAGCATGGTTCAGGGTGGTGTTGATGGGCCAATTGTGAGGGTGAGCAATATCTGTGACTACAACTCCCATCATGCTATTGGCTACACTGACTTCACCAGCATACACAGAATTCCTTCCTTTCAGTGAGCTTCCCTGTGAGGTGGTGTTCTAGTGGTGGCTAAATATCTGACTGTGTTTGTTGGTTAGATTTGTGCCACTGCCTAGCTCTATTTGTTGTTGGGTTTGTACATGTCATGACACAGTTACATATCACTATGAAATGGCAAGTATTGTGTTTATCTGACTAACATACACATCTTGGGATGATTATCTTTTTGTTGCTGTGGATTTGCTAAGGGTGCATGGTTTGACTATCCCCTTGACAGTGATGTGTGTGTATTGTCACACGATATTGTGTATATTTGTTGTGTACTCACCAGGCTCTGGGATGTTTGATAGTCCATATACGCTCACTGGTGGTAGGATGGCCCGCACCTTCTCCTCCCAGGGCCTGAGGTATACTGGTTTGGCAGGAGGGCCACTGCCGGTGCGATGACTCAAGGCGTAATCCTTCTTTAGTAGGTCCTTGACCCTCCTGCGCACATCATACCACCTGTTCTGGATGTCTTCCTTTGTGCGCAAACATGGTGATTGTGTGTTCACCCTGTCGACGATCCTCTCCCACATCTTGGTTTTCTGCGACATGGGGGTCTGTTGGACCAATGTACCAAACAACTGTGGCTCTACCCTGAGGATCTCATCTACCAGGACTTCCAATTCACTGTCTAGGAACTTTGGATTCTTCTTTGGGGGCATGGTGATGGTTTGTGGTGGTGATTGATGTGTGTGTGGGTGTGCAAGTGAGGGTGTGTGAGTGTAGGTTTTGCTGGGTGTATGTGAGGGTGCTATTTGTTGAGGTGCTGATGGTGTGTGGCTTGTGTGATGGATGAGCTGTGAGTGTGTCTGTTGTTGCTGTCTGATTGTGTTCTGTGCTGGCAGGTCAGTTGAATTTGCAAAGGATCATGGTAGGGATTTGTGGCCTTTATATGGGTGGAGTTGTGGGTGTGTCTTTGTTCCATGTTTCCCCCCCCCCAGTATTTATTGGCTTTGTAATTGCTTGTTTAGCCCTTTTTTTTTTTTTCCTTTGTACTTTTTGTGCATGTAGGAGACGATCTTCTGACCGAGTAGGACGCTGCAGTTGTCTCATGCGAGCTTCTCCGAGTCGTTCACGTGGTGTTTCTGCTAGGTTTCATGTGCGGCGTACGCGTCGGTCGCGGAGTATTGGGTTGCTTCGGCTGGGTTTTGTATGCGTGTCGGTCGTACGGCTTGGGCTCCGTGCGACTCGGTCTGGTTTTCCACGCATTGCATCGTACTGCGCGGGTCGGAGTTCGCGGGTACGTTTCGGTCGGGTTCATTCCTGGTGTGTGTCGGTCGGTTCGATTCGCGTTGTTTCCCGGCCGGATAGCTGGTTTCCGTGCGGTTCGGTCGTTCGGCTTGTGTTCCGTACGAGTCGGTCGTGATTCACATGCATTTCATCGTACTACGCAGGTCGGGCAGCGCCGGTACGTGTCGGTCGGACTAAATTCCCGTACCGAGTCGGTCGGTATGTTTTCCGGCCCGAATCGGAATCGACCCCTATGTCTGATAAGAATAGCCTGTTTCGTCCCTGCAAGACCTGTGGGAAAAAGTATAGATGACCCACACAGAGACTGCATCTACTGTCTCCATCCACAGCATGAGGTAAAACTGTGCAAAATCTGTTGTACTTTCTCCCCCAAGACCCTGAGGGATAGAGAGAGCAGGTCATTTTTGTGGCGGAAAGAGCCGCAGAGAACATCTTCTGATGAAGAGAGTGACAACTCTTTCAAGTCTCCCAAGAGAGCCAGGTCACCTGAAAGTAAGTCTAAGGGGGGCAAGAAACATAAAAAAACTTTGCATCAGACTAAAGACACTCTTTAAAAGAAGAAACATAAGAAAATCTCCTCAGAGCCAACCTTGTTGTCGCATTCTATGACTTCTAAGGAAGAAAAACATGCGTCTGCCTCGTCGCCAGGCTTATTAAGGCATAAATCCTCTCAGAAATCCCTCTCAGCATCGGTATCCCCATCGACACACGAACATCGACGGCAACAACTTCAACCCTCTCGTCATCGAGACCGTCGACTGCGCCAAAATCATCTATGGTAGCCATCGGTGCTCCAATTTCGTCAACGACAGCGATACCGTCTACGAAGATCTCCTCGACACTGACACCATCTACTCCACCACCGTCGACGATGATCTCGGTGCACAGACAGAATATCGAGTCTGGAATATCGAAGTGCCAGAATATCGAGTTGCAAATATCGAAGTGGCAGAATATCGACTTCAAGAATATCGTTGAACAGAAACTCGACTTGAAGGTCAGAAATATCATTTTCTGTAATATCGAAGTCAGTAATATCGTTTGTCAAAATATCGTTGTCAATAATATCGATATTTATAATAGTGTTCTGTATTTTAGTATGTATGTTAAAAGTATGTGATCTAATGTTTTTTGTATAGGTATAGCTGTTTTTTTAATGTATGTGTGAAATTTTTAGAAGTGATTAATTTTATGTCAATTAAATTTTGCGTATTTTAGTTCTGTAGCGGGTTGTGGGTTCATAGGGGAATAGGGTGGGAAGTAATTTAATTATAATAAAGTAATTCATAATTTTTATTTGTTAGTATTTATAGTAAAAAAAATATTAATTATTTATTAATTGGTGATTATTTTTTATTAATTAATTAATTGATAATTATGTAAATTGTGTTATTTTTTTTAGGAGCGGGTTGTGGGTTTATAGGGGAATAGGGTGGGAAGTAATGTAATTATAATAAAGTAATTAATACTTTTAATTTATTCGTATTTATAATTAATTTTTTATTAATTAATTATTAATTGGTTATCAAATTTAATTAATTAATTGATAATTATGTAAATTGTGTTATTTTTAGGAGCGGGTTGTGGGTTTATAGGGGAATAGGGTGGGAAGTAATTTAATTATAATAAAGTAATTAATAATTTTTATTGATTAGTATTTATAATTAATTTCTTTTTAATAAAAGATTTAATTGGTTACTACATTTTAATAATTAATTAATTATGTAAATTGTGTTATTTTTTTAGGAGTGGGTTGTGGGTTTATAGGGGAATAGGGTGGGAAGTAATACAATTTGAATAAAGTAATTAATAATTTTTATTTATTAGTATTTATTTTATATTTTGATTTTATAGTATTGTTTGTGATCATTTATTTATTATTAATTAATTATTAATTGTTTGTTAATTATAATTAATTAATTGTTAAATATGTTAATTGTGTCAATTATGTAGGATTTGTTTCTGCGTTTATAGGGGAATATGGTGTGAAGTAATTTTTTTTAAATCATTAATTAATTTTTTTATTATAATTAATTTATATTAAATATAGTTATTTGTTTGTAAAATGTTTTTTTAAACTTCTATAAATTAAGGTTTGTAGTTAATTTTTAGTACTTTTTAACATTAAAATATGTTTCTATGTTTTGTAATTTATTATATTTTTATGTTTTTTATTTTTGTGTTATTAACAATTTTTGTATTGTAGTTGGTATTTTGTTTATTTTTTATTTTAATTTTAATTTTTGGGAAATATTAATTTTAACCCTCTGCTATCCAACACTTTCCCTACTGTTGCACTCTCTGGAGTGGGAATAGTAATTTGTACCCCTCCGCTATCCAACACTTTCCCTACTGTTGCACTCTCTGTAGTGGGAATAGTAATTTTTTCCCCTCCGCCCTCCAACACTTTCTCCACTGTTGCACTCTCTGGAGTGGGAATAGTAATTTTTTCCCCTCCGCTATCCAACACTTTCCCTACTGTTGCACTGTCTGGAGTGGGAATAGTAATTTTTACCCCTACGCTATCCAACATTTTCTCTACTGTTGCACTCACTGGAGTGGGAATAGTAATTTTTACCCCTACGCTATCCAACACTTTCTTTACTGTTGCAGTAATTGCAGTGGGAATAGTACATTTTCACCCCTAGGCTATTCAACAATTTTCTTACTGTTGCACTCAATGGAGTGCAAAATGTAAGTTTAAAAATGTATAAATATTTTAGTATTTTATTTTATAATATAATGTTTTTATTATTATATTTTATGTTATAGGTGTATGTATGTATATATATATATATATATATATATATATATATATTATAGTTAATTTTTATATATTTATAATATTTTAAAATAAATTAAAGTTATTAGTTTATTCATTTTTTTAAAGTAAATATACATATTTAATTTTATATATCTATGTTTACATTTTTTTAAATTAAATTTGTTTATTATATTTATTTGTAATGTTTATTATATCCAAGTAATTATTTTTGTAGTTATTTTTATAATATAAGTGTTTTAACATTATTTTTTATATATTAAAAAAAAACGATATTTTGGACCGATATTTTTTACATCTATATTTTTTTAGATATTTTTGTCATTTACATTTTAAATATAGGATGTCGATATTTTGACTATGATATTTTGAATATCGATATTTTTGACATCTATATTTTTGTCATCGATATTATGTCAGTGATTCGATGATCTCATCGACGGCGGACCCGTCGGCGTCACACCCGTCGACAGTGCATCCGTTGACGATGCCGTTGTCAACGTCATCGACGAAGACTTTTAAAGAGAGCTTGTTGACGGGGGTATTGTTGACGCCACCACAGCATGGTTCCAAGATGGACAGGGCCTTCTCTACGACCTGAGATCACGTCACCAGGCAAAGTCTCACCTTTGCCCCCTAGTCACTTGCTGGACATGAAAGAAATGGATGACGACGGTCCGTTTGGGACAGCTCATAGTCCCTCAGAAGTACACATAAAATGTCAAGAGGAGGACGAAGTATTATGATGAGGAGCAATATTGCCAACATTATTACCCTGTTCCTCCAAAGCAATAACAACCATATAGATATTATGTGGACCCTCCTAGACAAGATTCTACACAGCTGCCACCCTCCTTGATCCAGGACTTTGAAGCTGTATTAACAGATTATAGGAAACGGTTCCTACAACCTCAAGAGGAGCATACTGAGACACCACCAACACCACCTGTGGTACTTTCCACGCCAACATTACCTCCGCCTCCCACTCCTAGACTAACGCCTTGTACCCTCATACCAGCGCCTCCTAAGGACGATCCATCCTCTTCTGAGGATGGCGCGGAAGAGGGCAAAATTCTGGACCTTCTACCAGTTACAGATGAGTGGGATGATTATATTATACCAGGGCCATCCCTTCCTCCATATCAACCTTCTGACTCTCCTCCAGAGGATAGAGGTTTAAAAAGAAATCTTTCTGTTTTTTATAAAATTCCTTTCCAGGCTAAAAAGGCAATTTTGTACAATTCCTAATACACTGTTACATAACTTACGACCACTTCATGTGTCGCTTCCAATGCACTCACTAATTAGCCTCTAAACATGAGCTATCCCCGGGGCACGATACCTATGCGCCCGAGGATACTGCAGTTACCATTCCGGCGACAACGTGTAGTCACACGCGGCCGCAGTGACGTGCTTGTGTTCTGCAACCAGATTGGACTTCATTTCCCGGCATACCTGCTAGCGTGATCGCGTAATTGTATGCGACGACTTCTCGCTCTTCCCAGGCTGGTTCCTCTGACTTTAAAACGGCCAGTTACAGAGACGGGCACCTGTGGGAGGAAGGAGACGCACAAATAGGTGCTTGCAGTAGGGCGAGACCTTTGATGAAGTAAGAAAATGAATGCACAACATTATGTAAGCGCAGCACTTTAATGATGACATGGGCAGATATTATTTGAGCATGTGTGGTGCAGCAATTTTTGTTTTTGTCTTAGTCTTGTCCTTAAGTGTTTTAAGATTTGGATAAGGGTGTATATATGTGTGTGAATTCGGGCACTTTTCCTTTTTACCTAATGCTACATGCATGTTGAGAGAGTGTGACCACATTCCACGACAAAAAAAACTCTGATGGCGGTTATGATGCCTCACATGTGGCATGGCTGTATCCAGCGAGATGGGCAACCAACGGTCCACCTCGCATTATTTTTAAAACCTGAATATGTCCCAATTGTTGATGACTGAACAACTTTACATAAACTAATGTTTATTTTTGTTTTATGTCTTTCTAGGACCGTAGCATAGACTTTGACCAGTGTTTAGGAACTGGTACAGTATGATTTATGATTGTGTGCACACTGAGTGAGTGTTGACACTGTCCATAGTGAATTCAAAAGGGGACATACACGATCCTAGTCCTGAAGAAAGCCCCGGACCCTTGTGTGGGCTCCTGTTGGGCTGAAACATGTCGACCTAAATAGGACACAGGCAACTTTAATGATGACATGGGCAGATACTAATTGAGCATGTGTGGTGCAGCAATTTTTGTTTTTGTCTTGGTCTTGTCCTTAAGTGTTTGACTACAAGGCTCCCCTCGTCCCATTCCTCCATGAAGAAAACTTGTCCTAAAATTTGGGTAAGATTTGGATATGGGTGTATATATGTGTGTGAATACGGGCACTTTTCCTTTTCACCTGATGCTACGTGCATGTTGAGAGAGTGTGACCACATTCCACGACAAAAAAACCTCTGAATGGCAGTTATGATGCCTCATATGTGGCATGGCTGTATCCAGCGAGATGGGTAACTAACGGTCCACCTTGCATGTTTTTTAAACCCAGAATATGTCCCGATTGTTGATGACTGAACAACATTACATAATCTAATGTTTATTTTTGTTTTATGTCTTTCTAGGAACGGATCATAGACTTTGACCAGTGTTTAGGAACTGGTACAGTATGATTGTGTGCACACTGAGGGGCCGATTCCGATTCGGGCCGGAAATCTCTCCGACCGAGCCGGACCCGGAGAGATTTCCGACCGAATCGGACTCGGGCAGGCCGACCGATCGAGTACGATGCGCACGCATGCCATCGGACTCGAGTCGGTCGGACTCCCATTGAAGTCAATGGGAGCCTGTCGTACAACGCGTACGCGGGCTCCCATTGACTCAATGGGTGCGAGGCGGACAAGGGCGCCCCCTACAGCGTGTACGCGGCGAAGCGATTCGCGCCGTACACGCACAGGTAGGGGGGACCCATGGGTCCCCCTGTGTGCGACTCGCGCGCCTACGCGTACAGGGGGTCCGACGCGGACCCCCAAAGTCCGGCTCCGACAGCTTTTTCGAGCCGGACGGCGCGAGTCGATCGGACTGCTCGCGGCGCCGCATCGTACTTACCCGGCCGGGAAACGTCTCCATAGCGCGGTGCGAGTCGTGTCCATGCGAGTCGGTCGGAGCGTGTTGAAGCCGCGTTCGAGTCGGTCGGAGTTTTCGCGGGTGCCTGCATCGTACTCGCTCGGCCGGACCCGCGTACGATTCGGTCGGGAAACAGGGCTCCGAATCGGATCCGGTAAATCCGAATCCGATTCGGAGCCCTACCGGCCGAGATCGGAATCGGCCCCTACGTGAGTGTTGACGCTGTCCATAGGGAATTTAAAAGGGGACATACATGATCCTAGTCCTGAAGACAACCCCGGACCCTTGCGCGGGCCCGTTTTGGGCTGAAACATGTCGACCTAAATAGGACACAGGCAACCTAATGGTGCCTCAAGTTTGCTTTTAATCACCCCTACACCGCCCATTAATAAACAACCGAATCCAAGTGGGCAGTTGTACGGGGTTTTTAATCTTTAGGATCCCCCATCCCTCAGAAACATCCCTGAATAGTCCCTCCAATCACAACGAGGGCAGCCCGCCACTAGAGGTATTGGAAAATTCCTCTCCAGCGTCCTTCCTTCAACTATTGGGGCACAAGTCATCCTGATAAGGAATGAAATGGTGGATGTCTAGTTTTCATAGTTTGAGAGCCTGCGTTGGGGTACATTTGCTTTTTTGTGATTTTACTGGATTTAGTAACCTATGGCTATACCCTGGAGTTTTTAAAATGACCACCGAACACTCCGACCAGGGGAGCGCACCCCCCTCGTCTTCACCTATTGAAACAGGAAGCCAAGACTATGCTTATCAAGGGAGCAATAGAGAAAGTTCCTGTGGCTCAGGTTCATGGTAGCTGGTACCATTATCAATTCAAGGCCCTTCCCTTCGGCCTGAAATCGGCTCCTCGGATATTCACCAAGTGTCTGGCCCCAGTCGTAGCCACACTACGAAATCAAGTATTCCCATACTTGTATGACTGGCTTTTAAAAGATCCAACATCTCTACAAGCTGGCAAAGCTACAGAAGCCTGCCTAGCACTTTTCCACAAGCTAGGCCTTACCATAAACCAGCGGAAGTCTTCAGTTACTCCCAGTCAAATAATGACATTCCTTGGAGCCGAGCTAGACACAATTCAGAGCAAGGCTTTCCTCTCTCGAGAAAGGCAGGAACGGTTGGCGAACCTGGCATGAAACTTAGCAAGAAAACAGTACGCTTCAGTAAGGATATACAAGTCGCTCCAAGGCATGCTTTCTTCTGTGATCGACTTAGTTCCGCTAACTCATCTCAAAATTAGATCATTACAGGAAGAGCTTCAACTTCAGTGGATTCAGGCAATGGGATCCTTCGAAGACTTGATCTCCATCACTCCACTCATGAGGGAAGCATTGAAATGGTGATATCTAAAGCCACTTCTTTCAGAAGGCCTCTCATTTATACCATTGGTTCCAGATTTTATCGTCACCACAGACACCTCTATGAGAAGCTTGCGGAGGCCATTTACAAAATCTCCAAATTCAAGGGAAACGGTCCTCATCTCAATGCCTGATGCACATCAACAGACTGGAGCTCAAAGCCATATTCCTCTCCCTGCAGGCTTTCCTCCCACGGATCACGGGATCCTCGGTGCTGGTCCATACGGACAACACAACCAGCATGTTTTACATCAACTAGCAGGGAGGAACCAGATCTATAACACTATCTCAGGAAGCCCAAGAGCTTTGGAGTTGGCTGACGGATCATGGACTACCCCTAAGAGCTAAGCCAGGATCAACTGGACAAGGCATTCTCACGATGGGAGAAACCAGCTCTGGACCTTTTTGCAACAAACAACAATACCAAATGCCGGTTCTATGCCAGCAGATTCCCTCTCCCAGGATCGTGGGGGAATGCCCTTTTGATGCGATGGTCCAAGATATATTTGTACGCCTTTCGCCCATCCCACTGATTCCCAAAGTACTCCCCAAGATGAAAGCAGAACACAGTCACCTCCTATTGATCGCCCCCAGATGGCCCAGGCAACATTGGTTTTCGGACTTCTCTTCTCAAAAGCCAAGCCCATTCCCCTAACACCAACGCCAACTCTTCTGACCATGAACAGGGGCCAGATATGTCACCCAGAGCCAGCATCTCTCTGATTGCATGCATGGCTCCTGAATTCTATGAATTTCGGGATTTGAACAGCACGCATGAATGTAAGGATATTCTCTCAAGGTCTGGAGCGAAAAGCACCGACAAAACTTACAGATTAAAATGGAGAAGAGTTTGTCATTGGTGCCAGCAGAACAATTTGCATCCATTCCTCGCTTCTCCCGAACAAATTCTACCATATCTACTCCCCCTGACTAAGTCAGGCCTGGTCTATGCTTTGGTAAAGGTCCACCTCACCGCCATCTCTTGATACAGACGTTCGTCTAAGACTTCGTCTCTTTGTTCTACAAGAATTGTAAAGCAATTCATGAAAGGTCTTTTCCGAACTTTTCCTCCAGTGAGAGCTCCCCCTCTGGAATGGTATCTTACTGTGGTTCTCTCACAGCTGATGAAGCGACCTTTTGAGCCCGTGCATATGGCTGACATCAAATTTATCACGTGGAAAGTTGCTCTTCTCCTCACTCTAACATTCACCAGAAGCTAGTGAAATATAGGCCTTTACTACCAAAGAACCTTTTATACGCTTCACAAATTACTTTGTGGTTCTCAGAACAAATCCTAAATTTATACCGAAGGTTCTGTTACAATTCCACCTCAATGAGTCTGTTAATCTCAGAACTTTCTTTCCCAATCCAGTTACGCAGCTGAACAGGCTCTACACACTCTGGACATTAAACAATGTCTCAAATTTTACCTCCAAAAGACTAAGAGCATCTGCAAAACTAACCAGCTTTTCGCAGCCTATGGACAAGGTGGTCAAGTTACCACAGTTACAAAGGTGACCATTGCCAGATGGATCTCAGCTACAATCCAATTCTGCCATGTCAAAGCAGGCAAACCTTTGGCAAAGAAGGCAAGAGCGCATTCCACAAGAGCAGTCTCTCCTTCAGCTGTAGAAAATATGCCGGGCTGCAACCTGGAAAAGCACCCACACTTTCATGCAGCACTACTGCCTGGAATCAACGCAGTGTAGTGATGCAGCCATGGGCCAAGCTGTGTTACGCCATCTATTCCAATAATGTGAGCCTCTTTCAAGAGAGGTGTTTATTTATGTTAAAGATTTAGGGGCCCAATAGGATGGCGGGCGGACTTTAGTCCGCCCGCCACCTAGCGGTGCTGGGACCGGCCGCCAGCGGTGCGGCAGTCCCACACCACCAATTAGGATGCGACCGCCACCCTGGAGGTCGCATTCCGCATTTTGACATTGCGGTGGGTGCTGCTGGCAGCACCCGCCGCAATGCCAAAGAGGCATGTTGTGCATTGCCATGCACAATGTGGCAGGCACCGCACGGTGCCTGCCACCTTGTGCATGGCAATGAAGGGGGGTACCATAGGTACCCCCCAAGTGCAGCCCCCCACACTCCCCGGGGGCCAGCTATGGGCCCCCAAAGCAATTCCCCGCCAGCCTTTCCATGGCGGCAAAGCCGCCATGGAAAGGCCTGTGAAACCCAGCATCATAATATGGATGGCGGTGCCTTCTAGGCACCGCCACCATATTATGCCCCTGCTCCGCCCGGCCGGCAATCGAAACGATTGCCGACCGGCGGAAAAGCGGCGGACGCACTTTGCGTCCACCGCGATACCCCCCGCCATAATAATATGGCGGGGGTAAATCTAGTTGGGATGGCGGGCGGATCGCCACTGCCGAGCCGGCGGTGGCGATCCGCACGCCATCCTAATGACCCCCAAAGCGTTTTTTGTTTTGCCAATAACTTTGGCACCACTTGACGAATCTACACAAAATTTTAAAAAACATCTCGTTTTTAGTTTAGCTGCTATGTTGAAAGTCACGGCGTGATCCGTCAAGCGGGGCCTGAGAAAAAAGGGGGGTCCCAAAACACGTTTTCCCTATGTTAAATGAATGGAGATTTTTCAGTTTTTCAACATGACTACAGCCCGAACCGCTGAACGGAATTACACCAAATTTGGCAGAAAGCTAGATGTTAATCCAGAAAGCTTGCTTTTTGAAATTTCGTGAAAATCTGTGCAGTAGTTTAAGAGATATTCAAGTTTAAACAAATATACATATCTGGTAGCCCAAAAACCTACTGAAATGCTACTGAAGTTTGATTGGCTGCCAACACTTCAACCAGGAAGGGTTGGCATCCATCTTGGGACCAATATACATGATAGCACCCCATTGAAATGCATTGTAGTGAATGGCAGGTTCTCCAGTATTGTATCTTTTATAGATTCACATGCTCGAATTTTCCCCGTCGTCATGGTGTTAGTCCCAAGGTAACAGTAAAGATAGCAGTACTAAATACATTACCATAGACCGCCATAGAAAAGTAAACCACAGTTTATCAACCTTTCAACCTCATTTTATAACATCCAAAATTCAGCCAATCACAGCAGAGACCTCAGAGTAACCTTCCCCTACAGAGCCACCATACCTCAGATTTCTTACCCCACGTCGTGCGATAGGGAGTCTCTGAGCTCTGTTCAGTGACAGTTTATCTCTTCAACTTTTGACCTTTCAGCTACATTCAAGTTACTATTGTTTTGTGTCTTTACCTCTCCTTTTCAAGATGCCAGAGCATAAAAAAAGGGGTGTTCAGGCCCTGTAAGACCTGTGGGATGTGTAGGCTGTTCTCTGAAGACCCCCAAACCTCTTTCCTGACCACAAACCCGGGAATGCAAATATTGCCGCACATTTTCGGCCAAGACCCTCAAGGAGAGAGAGGGTAGGCTGCTCCTCTGGCTTCAAAAGAAGAAGGCTACTTTAGACTCGGGATCTGAACCTGAGGAAAAAGCCCATTCCTCCTCTAGGAAAAGAAAGGAGGACAGCTCCTCTTCTCATCATAGAGAAGCAAAAAGATCCAAGTCCCAGGAGCAAGATAAATCTGAGGTGAAACACCACAAAAAATCTCATGCGGTGACCTCAAAATTGTCCTCAGCACAAGCTTCTACTTCCCTGACTCCTGCCAGGGACCAGTCATCTCGTCCGTCGCCAGCTTTATCGTCGAAGACTCTCACCACCACGAAAAAAGCTGATGTCTCTACACCATCGACGGTCTCATCGGCGATGGAGACGATGACGACAGTCAAAACTTCGACGGCGGCAGTGTCGACAGGACCGCAACTAACGTTGACGACGACGTCATCATCGACGAGACCTTCCCAGTCAACAGGGTTTTCACCATGGACCACTGCCCCGTCGACGGCTCTGACAGGTGGTCCACAGACGAAGGTCATACACGCAGCAGCGACAATGCCGCAGATGGCTGTATTGGCGACGGCACCGTCATTGAACCCGTCGATGGAGAGGAAAAACAGCTTTCTGCATCCCAAGCAATTGCAGGATTTCTCTAATATGTCTCCTTTGCCTCCAGCTCAACTATTGGACTTTCAAGAGTCTGAGGATGAAGGTATGTTTTGCCATGCCTATAACCCATCTTAGCTAAGGGTCAAATGTCAGGACTCTGATGATGAGGACATTGAGGACAATGATCAATCCTCTTACCTGGCAGGGAAATTTTCGTTTTCAGATAGAGAGCCTTCTTCTGAGCAACGGCCTGAATCCCTCCAGGAGCGTTACCCCTATGATGACCGGGAGGAGGAATGCCATCACTTTAGGGAACTGTCAGTAAATGTTCAGATGTCTTTAGTTTCGGACTTACGTCATATGATTGGCGATTATTATAGACGCTTTCCAAGTGCTAATGCTCCTCAACGGCCTCCGCCTCCTCAAGAGGCTCCTGTTGATCTAGCGGGCCAAAGCACTCCTAAGTCCACCAGGGAAAGAGTATTATCTCCACCAATTATCATCACGGAGGATACTGTCAGATCTCAGATTGATTAACAGCATACAGCCACTAACCTTCAGGAACAAATCCAGCAGGGGCGATGCATAGATCCCACTTCCACCCTGTACTACCCCTCCCGGGAAGCTGTAAATTCTTCCCTGGCGGGGCAGCACGCAGGGGAAAAGGGAAAGTGGATAAAATAACAAAATAAGTAGCAGTCCGCTACTTGGAAGGTAATTTGAATCCTCGATAATGGAGCAACCCATTGCCATAGAAGAATTCCTCAGCCTTTGGAAATATCCTGTATAAGGAAGAAAGGACAACTATTACTACCATCAGACTAACAAAGATGTCCTAGTCTCTAGTACCAACTCCCTACCATTCCAAGGATATACTTACTCTCTATACCCCTGGTAACTGCATAGGGTAGTGAGGTGGCTGCGAATGAGGAAAATAATCATGAGTCCAAGGCACAGACCATCAAAAAATAACTAGGACCCCAGAGAGAATTATAGGAGGGATTGTCGCCCCTTTCCTTTAACGTGTGCACAGCCGTGCTTAGCCAGTCTCTCTTATACCAAATACTGAAGGTACAATATAAGAAACAAAACAAGTAATCCAGATGAGTCGTGATCAGGTTCACGCAGTGAAAACAAAGTCTCAATCGCAAAAGGGCTGCTCTGCCGTACTCCTTACACATGCACAAAATGAAGGTACGTAGGAATACTAAAGTGGAGCTGGAAAAATAAAAAGGTTCAATGCTCCTTTCCTCGGAGTGGTCCAAATCCAGCCAGTAGCCATGAGACCAAAAATCAGGCTACTAGCTAGTTACTCAAAGTTATAATGTCCAAAAATAGGAAATAAAAGTAACTAAAGAAAAACAGAGACCCGTCAGCTCTCACGACCTGTGAAAGCTCCGTAGGCTTTTAGTAGGTTCCCGTCCGTGGAGCCAGGCGAAAGGAAAGAGCAAGCAGTAAGGCGGCAGGTAGAAATACCTGGGAATGCTCTCTTCAAACAAAGAAAGTCCGATGCTACGGAGCCCAAAATACCGACAGCAGCGAGGCGGCTCCTTCCGTTGTTAGACGCTCTACTCGAGCATGAAGTCTCCGATTCAAAGGAGCGCAGTCGACTTCTCTGCACGGCAGACGATAGCAGAACAATCCAGGACACAAAGGCTCAAGAAGAAAATTGACAAGCACCGGTGTGTTCCGAGGGAAGGGGTTATAACGCAGCCTTGTTTCCCTCGGAAAACCCAGTGAGCGTCCCGAGGCATGTTGGGACTTGAAGTCTTCCCGACCCCGTTTTAATACTGTCCACGGAGGATCATGACAGATACCCAGAATGTGGATCAGCAACAAATAGAGGATGGTGAAATCCTTACTGACGTGGACACTCATGATGAATGGGATAACTATAAAGCTCCCATGCCACCATCTCCTAACCCACCTCCTGCGGATTCTCCACCTGCAGACATCAGTGGCTTGCACGATCTGTTAGAGCGTGCCTCCAAGCGCTACGATCTGCCTATGCCAGCTAAACAGACTGAATGTTTTTTGTACGACTTTAAGCCAGGCACTCAGCGTTCAATAAGGGCTATCCCATAGTGGATTTTTTGTGGCAGGAGGGCCTCAAGCTAATGAATACACCGGCTTACATTCCAGCAGTGATTCCAAAGCTGGACAAAAAATACAAAGCCCCTGACAACTCGCTCACATGCCTTATTGGTCATCCTAGGCTGGACTCTGTCATTGTGCAAGCAGCACAACGAAGGGCCAAAAACCTATCGTCCCAGTGTTCTGCTCCCCCTGATAAGGAAGGTCACTGGCTCGACAACATAGGGAAAAGGTTTTCTGCTCTGGCGGCCACCTTCATTAGGGCCTCCAATGCCATGGCTATCTTACGAAGATATGACTGGCAGATGTGGTTGGACATTTCCTCATTGTTGGAGTATCTTCCGGAAGATAAGAAGAAGGAAGCAAATGACATTCTGTCTGAAGGCGAAAGAGCATCTTCAGAGTTCATCGAGATTGCCATGGAAGTGTCATATACCGCCTTTCGCCAAATGGCAGGAGCAGCGGTGTTGCATCGAGAGGGTTGGCTGAGAGCGACCACCTTTCGTCCCGAAGTACAGGCCAAAGTACTTGATATGCCCTTCGATGGGGAGTGCTTGTTCAGCAAGCACATAGATGAGGCGTTACAGTCCATAAAAGCAGACACGGACATTGCAAAATCACTAGCCACTCCAGCAATGCCGCTCCCAGTCCTTTTCAGGTAGAGTTCGGAGGCAATATACTTCTCAACCACAATTCCACCAGCGATTCCAGACTTATTCACAGAATACCTATCATCCATACAATCAATCCTTCTGATCCAACGCTGCCCAGTCCTATTCAAGACCAACAGGACAAAAGAGACAGCAATCTGCCGGAAGGTCCCAGGACTCTAACAGGAGACAATGAGTATCACCAGGCCCCTGCCATCATAGTCCCACAGCAATTCGGTCCCGCCTTCTCAAAATTCTTACGAAAATGGAAGTCCATCTCATTGGACAAATGGGTGTTAGACATCTTCCAGCACGGTCACACCCTGGAATTCGTTCAGCCCTCTCCAAATGCCCCACACCGAAAGTTCCGCTTCCTCATCTACCAGATCTCAAGAAGGAAATAAAATAAGAAATTAGAAGCTTAGCCACGGCCTATTGTCATTTCAGCCTTGCTCTGGTGGGTCCTCCTAGCCCAACAGTCTGCTCCACCTCATCTATTTTCACGACGACTCTTCTTGCTGTATTCGGCATACATGTTCTTCTGCCTACCTTGTCATGCTCTTCTGCTTACTATGATTTCTTGCATTGTTGCTATACTGATCCCTTCCACTATTATGGAGTTATGTACCTGTTTTTATTTTGTCTATTTCTGCTGTTTTGCCGCAATTGTCTCCCCTTACGTGTGTTGCAATTCTCTGTAAAGCTCTCTGATGCCCTCTAGGGTCATGTTCGCGCTATACAAAACTTTTGAAATAAATAAGCTCCTTTCCATACACGCCATAGAGGAGGTACCCCTCAAACAACGCAATCAAGTGTTTTATTCTCACTTCTTCCTCATCAAGAAGAAAACAGGAAAATGGAGGCAGGTCATGGACCTCCAGTTGCTGAACAAGTTCATCAAAAAGCAATCCTTCAGGATGTTCTCTCTACAGGAGATCCTACTTCTCATGGAAAAAGGGGATTGTCTCTCTTCACTCGATCTCCGCGATGCTTAATTCCACATTCCCTTTCACCCCAAGCATCAAACATTTCTCAGGTTTGAAGTGGTAGGGTGCCATTATCAATTCAAGGTGCTTCCTTTCGGTTTAAAATTGGCACCCAGGGTTTTCCCCAAATGCATGGCCCCAATAGCAGCTTCCCTAAATGTTCAAGTCACCAGGTGATTCCCTACCTGGAGGACTGGCTAATAAAGGGTCCTACGTTTCAGGCGGCCAAGGCTTCCACTCAAGCCTGCTGGAATCTCTTCCAGTCTCTAGGGCTTTGTCTCAATCTGGAAAAATCGTCTCTCATTCCTTCCAAATCTCTGATTTTCCTGGGGGCATGCCTCAACTCGGCAAAGCCTTTCCCACTCACGAAAGAGTATTATGTATTCAAGAGATAATACTACTTCTTTCATCAAAAAGGTCAGTTTCTGTGAGAATATTCAAGTCCATGCTGGGGATCATGTCCTCATGCATCCAGCTGATCCCCAATTGCCGTCTCTGCATGCGACTGCTGTAGTAGCAGCTGGATGCACAATGGATTCAATCCCAAGGATTGTTCAACAACATGATTCACATTTCGGCTCCTTTGAAAACTGCGATGTCTTGGTGGAGGCCCAAGGAAAATCTTACACAGGGCCTCTCCTTCATTCACACTGTGCCACAGTTAGTAATGACCTCGAATGCATCGATGGAGGGATGGGAGGCTCACCTCTAGGAATTACAAGTTCACTGCAAATGGTTCAACCAGGAGTTGGAATGCCACGTAAACCTTCTAGAGCTCAGGGTGGTATTCCTTCGCCTGAAAGCCTTCTTACCTCGAATCCAGGGCTCTTCAGTTCTTGTCCGGACGGACAATACTACCACTATGTTCTACCTTCGAAAGCAAGGCGGCACAAAATCTCAAGCGCTTCCCCTCCAAGCTCAACAGATTTGGGAGTGGCTTCTTGCCAACCACATCTCCTTGCAGGTGGAACACGTGCTGGGAGTCCACAACGAGTGGGCCGACTCTCTCAGCAGGGTGTCCAAGCAATGCCACAAATGGGAACTGAATAACCAGCAGCTGCAGGTGGTCTTCCAGTCCTGGGGTTAGCCAACATTAGATCTGTTCGCTACGTACCTCAACAAAAAGTGCACCTTTTTTGCAAGCAGGAATCCTCAGCCAGAGTCATGGGAAGACGCCTTTCTGTTTTCATGGGCAGGGGTGTTCGCGTACGCCTTCCCTCCGTTTCCTCTCATTCCTCGAGTCCTTCAGAAAATGAAGCAGGAGCCCTTTCGGATGATTCTCATTGCCCCTGGATAGGCAAGGCAATTCTGGTACACCAAGCTGCTTCGCCTATCAGAGTGTGCTCCTATTAGCTTTCTTCCAAAGGAGGATCTTCTCAGCATGAACCAGGGCCAAGTGGTTTATCTGCAAATTCCCTCTCTTCATTTGTCATGAATCTGGGAATTTGAGCCTACCCGAAGAATGCAAAGCAATACTGCAGAACTCTCAAGCTCCTTCCACGCTCAAATGCTACACTGCAAAATGGAAGAGATTTTGTGCATAGTGTATTACCCATTCATTGCATCTGCTTTCATCTTCACTCACCGGAGCAAGTGTTTCCTTATCTCTTGCACTTAGCCAAAGCAGGGCTCTCACACTCTTCCATAAAAGTTCACCTTGCTTCAATATCCAAATATAGAAGACGCTTGGATCAATCTTCCTTGTGGTCCAATAGACTATTCAAAGAATTTATGAAAGGTCTCTTTAGGGCCTTTCCACCGGTTAGACCTCCTCCAGTACTGTGACAGCTAAATACAGTTCTGTCACAGCTTATGCGACCTCCATTTGAACCAGTGCACAAATGTGAGTTCAAGTTTCTTTCTTGGAAGGTGGCTTTTCTCTTGGCCATTTCGTCAGCTAGACGCATCAGCGAAATCCAGTCATTCACCATAAAAGAACCATATCTCCAGGTCCTGCCAGATAGGATTATACTTCTTACTAATCCTTCCTTCATACCTAAAGTGCCTTCGACTTACCACCTCAATGAGCCTATAATCCTACCTACGTTCTTTCCTAATCCGTCTTTGGCTGCGGAGAGATCTCTTTATTCATTGGACATTAAATGCTGCCTGAAGTTTTATCTGCAAAGAACAAGGATCTTCCGTAAATCCTTTCAATTACTGATATCCTTCTTGGCACCTAGAAAGGGACAGGCCTTGACTAGGGCCAGTTTTGCTCATTGGGTCACCTCAGCGATTGTTTTCTGTCATGAAAAGGCTGGCCATCCGCTACCTGCAAAGACGGAAGCTCATTCAACGAGGAAGGTAGCAACTTCTTCAGCCCTGTTTGCGTGAGCATCTCTACCTGACATCTGCAGGGCAGCACTGTGGGCGAATGCTCACACATTCACGAAGCATTATTGCCTTGGCAGTTGGAAGAAGCAGATATAGCTGTTGGACAAGCTGCACTTCGTCGCTTCGTTACCTAAGGTATGCAGCTATTAGCCACCATTTTTCCTTTATGTCTTGTTTTTTACTTGCATTATATATATGTAAGTAAATGTAAGTCCGTTTTTATATAGCGCAGCTACTCACCCTTACGGGTCTCAAGGCGCTGGGGACCGGAGTGGAAATTAAGTGAGCTATTGCCCAGAGTCACATGGTGCTGAGCTGAGCTGCCGCCGGAGCCAGGGATCGAACCGTGAACCCTGTGCTCCGAAGTCAGCTGCCCTGGCCGCTGCACCACACCTCTCACTGTGTATAGGTAGTTATGGAAATGACTGCCTTATGGTATTTCTTTCTTTTACGTCATGGTGGGATAGTTCGCCTACCCATCGCCATTGTTTTGTTTTAATTGCTGGTCTACTGCTAACTAGTTGGATTCAAGCATGTGAATCTATAAAAGATACAATACTGGTATACGGAAGCTTTAAGGAAAAATAAAAGTGCGTGTAAACGCCTAGAGAGAATTTGGCGAACCAATTACACGGCCAACGATAAATCTATTTTTAAAATAGCTTTAAGAGACCATTATCGGAAAGTTCGCGAGGGCAAGAAACTTTTTTTCTCCATGAAAATCGACCAGGCTGGCAATAAAAGTAGGGAACTTTACAATATTGTCAAAAATTTCTCATCACCTGCGGCTATTAAATGCCCGTTTGCACCAACTAGTGAATGGACGAATATGATGGCCTCTTTCTTTTATGACAAAATTAAGAAAATACAGGACTCTTTTGAAATACAGCCATCGACGCATATTGCTGATCCTGATTCCCATAGCGCTGTGGTAAATTCTGAATTCTCCCTCAGGCAGTTTCCTGCTATTTCTATGGATCAATCCTTAACTCTTATGAAGTCCTTGAAGTCAGGCTCTCCGACTGACCCTTGTCCTGCCAAGGTGTTATCAGCAATTGCTGAGGTGATTAATCCCACGGTAAATCTGATTTTAAACAATGCTTTGCGGGAGGGTTATATGCCTCCCTGCTGGAAACATGCTAAAATTCTTCCTCTACTAAAAAAACCTACGGCTGACCCGGAGGTAGCCGGTAACTACCGCCCTATATCTCTGCTACCCTTCTTCTCCAAGGTTTTGGAGAAATATGTCAATTCCATTATTACTGATTATATTGAGACCAATCACCTCTTGCATCCTAGTCAGTCAGGTTTCAGGGCAAATTTTAGTACTGAATCGGCCCTTTTAGAAGTGGTGGAAACTATAAAAACCACGCTAGATAGAGGAGGCAACGCGGTCTTGGTACTTTTGGATCTCTCCGCGGCTTTTGACACCGTGCCCCACAATAGACTGGTGCAAAGATTGGTGGAGGGTGGTGTCGGTGGCCTAGCCCTGAGGTGGATCGAGTCATTTCTCAGCGACCGCCTTCAAACTATATGGTCTCCCCTTTCTCTGCTGCTATTCCTCCTATGAATGTTGGAGTCCCGCAGGGCTCTATCCTGAGCCCTACCTTGTTCAATCTTTATATGGCCCCTATCGCCCTTTTGGCTGAACAATATGGGGCTAAGATCGTATCGTATGCAGACGATACTCAGTTGTTGTTCACTTGCGAGAAGGGTGTTGAGTTTGATGGACATGTAATTAACTCATGTCTCTCAGCAGTTTTTTGTGGCTGAAGGATAATCAAATGAAATGTAATCCTGATAAGTCAGAGATTATCTTTTTGGTTCTCGACCATGTGAGACTTGGTATGACTGGTGGCCGCAGGATCTGACCCCCCCCAGGTCGTCTGTGACCATGGTTAAGAACCTTGGTGTTAGGCTGGATGCCACGCTTTCTATGAAGTCCCAGATTCAATCCGTAGCTGGGACTTGTTTTGGGATTTAAAAAATGGTGAAGAATTTTCTTCCCCTGCTTTCTGTCCCTCACAGAAAGACCATTGTCCAGGCTCTGGTTATCTCGAGATTGGACTACGTGAACTCTCTGTACTTGGGACTTCCCAGTTATCTAATCACCCGTCTGCAGGTGATTCAAAACACGGCTGCTAGGGCCATCTTTTTGGCTGGCCCTAGAACTCATTCATCCCCTCTTTTGTTATCCCTGCATTGGCTCCCTGTTCAGAAAAGAATCCACTTTAAAGCGCTGATTCTGGTTTTTAAAGCTTTTAATCAGATAGGAGCCCCTTATCTCAGACAAAGATTTCCTCATTACACTCCCCAACGTACCCTGAGGTCCTCATCTCAACTCTTGATTCCTGTTCCTAAAATTTCTCTTGCTCGGGTCGGAGGTCGATCTTTCCAAGTGATCGCCTCCCACCTATGGAACAGTCTCCCCTTGGCCCTCAGACAAGTTCAGGACCTTCTCACTTTCAGGAAAAAACTTAAGACGTGGCTTTTCCAACTTTAATCCCGTTTGGCAGGTTTTTCGTCTGGCTTTCTTCTATTGTGTTTGTTTACGTGGTTTTTGCTTAGCGCCGGGACACTCCTGGGAGTAGCTGTGCGCTTTATAAATGCCCAATTAACATAACATAACATAACATAACATAACTTACCTTTACACTGTGGTTCTCCAGTATTACTATCTTTTAGAGATTCACATGCGACCCTTCCACCTCCCTGATTAGGCTCACCTTTTTACCTCTGAGTAATCCATATATGCACTTGTGCTTGAAATCTGAGGTATAGTGGCTCTGTAGGGGAAGGTTACTTTGTGGTCTCTGCTGTGATTGGCTGAATTTTGGATGTTCTAAAATGAGGTTGAAAGGTTGCTAAACTGTGGTTTTCTTTTCTATGGAGGTCTATGGTAATGTTTTTAGTACTGCTATTTTAACCGTTACAGTGGGACTCCCACCATGACGACAGGGAAGATTCAAGTATGTGAATCTATAAAAGATATCAATACTGGAGAACCACAGTGTACAGGTAAGTAACTTGTTTTTTTTTTAGGGTAACAAAAAGCAGAACGTATAAACGGTAATACCAGATTTTAGTTACTAAATGTATCTTTTGTTGATGATACCATACTAATTTTAAGAATAGTGGTGTGTTCGAAGGTGATTTTACATTTTGGAAAAGCTTTCTGCTGGGATTTCATGAATCATGTTTGAGAGAAAACTGTTTTCTCATGATTTTCCCATAGAGGTTATGGAAGGTGCTCCAGAAGCTAAAATGCAGAGCATATTTTCTGTAAATTCACACTATCTTTCTCAGCCATATAAAAATGAAGTCTGACATTCTCAGTAAATCATGTACTTCCAATAGTAGCAGCGACTGTCAGTTGATTCCCTTCTGTTCTACTGTTGCCTCCCAGAGTGTTCTAAAGAACACACTCCTTCTGGACTAAGCCTGAAGGCTGCTCTCCACAGCTACCACTTAGAGAGCTTTCTATGGTTGTCTAAGACCCCTAAAATCACCATAAGGGTTGTCTGGATTAGTGCAAGGTGCTTCACTTAAATAAGTGTGCACCATATACTAAGCCAGCCTCCTACATTGAGTAATGATGCTCATGTAAAGCACTCCAATACTTCCGGGTCAAGTCTGCGCTATATAATACTGCAACAAAAAAAAAAAGTGTTTGCCCACTTCTGACATTGGGCTATACTTAGACTACATTAGGGTGATATTTGTGCTATATTTGGGATCTTTTTTCTGTAGTTATTATCTTGGGAGACTTATCTGTTATGTAGCTCCCTAATTTCCTCATTTACTGCAGTATCCTCAGTAGCAAATGCTTTCAGTTTTCTACTTCCATTCTAGCAAGATGGCGTTCAGATGTGCCACACTTTTGGCATAAATCCAGAATGTTAGCACTCTAGCTGCTCATTAGAACACTATAGTAAAGCTGCTGATCACCAGGGAGTTCACTGGACATCTGCTGCTGGTGTTGAAAGTGCATGTTTCAGTCTGCATGCCAGAATTTTTTTATGAAATAGAAGAGGAAGATATTTGAGAACTCACTTAAAATGTGCCCTAATTTCTACGACAAACTGAACCCCCTCATTTTGTTCCTTACTAAATTAAATGTTTTAAGTTCTACCAGTTTGATTCAATCAACATTTCTTCAAGTGTGACATTGTTTTGTCATAAGTAACACTGTTAGCACTCTAGTTCACCCACTCACACAGGCTGCATTGGCAGGCTGTAGTCACAGTTTGAGTGGTCTCTCATGGGTGGCATAATACATGCTGCAGCCCATGGGAGACCCCTGGTGTACCTATGCTCTTGTTACCTCGGTACCATATACTGGGGACTTACAGGGGTACACCAGTAGCCAATTGGGAAGGTACCAAAGTACTTACCACTGTCAAATTTAGGGAGAAAGTACAGTGACTAGGGTCCTGATTAGCAGGATCCTAGTCAAACTAGTCATAAAACAGAGCAACACCAGCCAAAAAGTGGGGGTAGCCATGCTGGAAAGATCCTACCTTTCTACACTCAAGGACACATTAATTTTGTTTTAGGCATGGGGAGATTGAGTAATTTGTCCAGAAACACAGGATTTTGAGCTGACACCGAAACTCGTACCTGGTTCCCTAGTTGCAAAGTCTGCAGCTCTGACTGTAACGCCACATCCTCTCCCTTAAGTGTAACGATAAATCAAGTGATCAACTATATATAAAAAACATAAAGATAGCAAATTATTTAAAAGTGCTTTGTCGCTATTTGAGTAGTCAGAAAATATGTCCTCATTTTAGTTGTTCAGAGCACTAACTATAATATCTCTTGGAATAAGACCCTCTCATGGAGGAAGGTGCAGAGGCATTAAGTTGACCATGCTGGGCTGGCGGGAGGGACAGTGGCAGCACAACGGACCATGGAGGGCAGAGGAAAAGGGGGGCAAGGTCAGCAAACCAACCATGAAGTACAGACTAAAGAGGCTGTGGTAACATGAAAGACCATTGAGGGCAGAAGGAAGAGGCAGTGGCAGTACAACCATACCTGCCAACAGACCCGATTCAGGTAGGAGACTCCCGATGTTTTTAAGCCCAAAAAGGCTTTTTTTTTATCTGCCTCCTGCCTAAAAGCTCCTCTTTTTCAATGTGAGTCAATAGGGAAAATCAATTCCCCAGGTTTTCTTTTTCAAAATTTCCCTCTTAAAAGGTTCAAAATGTTGGCAAATAAGGTACATTGGATCACGGAGGGCAGAAGGAATGGGGTAGGGACTTGGACTCGGATAAGAGAGGACAGGAGGAAGATGGGCATGGGCACCAAACTGACATTACAGAGCAGGCATCAGGGGTTGTAGCAGCACAATACACCACACAGGGCAAGTGGGATGGCAGTGCAGCACAATGGACCATGGAAAGCCATAGGGAGGGGACAGGGCCATGCACATTGACAACAGAGAGCAGAGGGTGAAGAGGCAAGGGCAGCAAGCTGACCATACTGCACAGATAGGAGGGACAGTTGCAGCATAACGGACCATGAAGGGCAAAAGGGAGGGGGCAGGGGCATGCCAAAGGACCAGACAAGGCAGGAGGGAGGGGATAGGGGTCTGCACATGAAAAACGGAGTCTGAGGGCAAAAGGGCGGGGCAGGATCAGCAAGCTGATCATGGAGGGCAGGAGGGATGGGCACTGGAAGCACAACACACCATGGAGGGCAGGAGTGAGACTATTATGGCATACACACAGACATTCGAGGAAAGGTGGGAGGAGGCCAGGGGCAGCAAACTGACTACACAGGGCAGGTGGGAGGTGATGTGGCAGTACAGAAGACCATGCATGGCAAGCAGAAGTGTTAGCGGCAGCACAACAGCCATGGTGGACATGAGAGAGGGGACAGGGGCATGCACAAAGGACCATGGGGGACAGAAAGGAGGGGTAGGGGCTGGACACACACAAAAGAGGGCAGGGGAAGGGGCTTCACAACAGACCACGCAGGGCCTGCAGGAGGAGCAGTTGCAGCAATACAGAGCATGGAGAGTAAAAGGGAGTGGCAGCAAAATGGACCAATGAGGACAGGAGAAAGGGTGTGGGACATGGAACTTGGACAGTCAAGGTGGAGGTGGCAGGGACAGGTGGCAGCCATCTGACCATGCTAGGCAGGTGGAAGGGGCAGTGGCAGCTTAACAGAACACTCAGAGTAGATAGGAGGTCCATGGAATATGGTGGGCAAAAAGGAGGGAGCAGGGGCATGCACACAGACATCGGAGGGCAAGTGGAAGGAGGGTAGAGGCAGCAAGCTAAGCACAGAGGCTAAGCAGGAGGGCAATGATGAGGCATAGAATGGGGTAATGGAGGGCAGGAGGAGTGGGCAGGGACATCAAGCTTAATGGAGGGCCGTGGCAGCACATCAGACCATGCAGGGCAGGAGGGAAGGGGCTCATGAGGAGGGAAGGGGCTCATGCATGGACTCGGACAACAGAGGGTAGTGTGGGGGTGGAGGGGGCAGCAAGCTAATTGTTTAGGGCAGGCAGAAAGGGCAGTGGCAGAACAATAGCCACAAATGGCAGTAACGAGGGAGCAGGGTCATGGACTTGGACAATAAATGGCAAGGAGGAGCGGGGGCATGAGAAGCAAGTTTGGGTGGGGGCATCACAATACCAGGCCAAGCCCTGTGTTTAACCCCCCACTGTGCATTGCGATGGGCATCTTACTTAACGTTAAAAAAAAACTTAGAAATTCACTGAAAAAACCAAAGGTTACAGGGTCGTTATACTTATGAAATTGAATTTAAAAAACCTTAGGAATTTACTGAAAAAAACAAAGGTTACGAGAACGTTATAGCTAGGCTCAGACTTCACTCCTATAAAACCAGTGAAATTCAGCTGTTATAGTTACCTAAGCTAACTATAATTTATGCCCCCACAATGCAATGCTTATGAGCTCACATATTAGATCACTCATGACAGACATGGTCAGTGACATTCCTCATGACATCACGATGTCATCTCAAATGACACCACTGATGACATCATCCAGTGAACTAGTGTTTTCTAAACGTTTATGAGTTTTAGACATATATACTAAGGTACTACAAAAGTACCACATATGCCCATATATACAAATTTCTTTTCCTATAATATCTTGAAAACTACTAAATGAATTTATACCAAATAAGAAGAAGCGTGATCTCCGGAACAGAATCTACCTTTCTCCCAAATTTTGTGTCATTCTTTCTAGCGGTTTGGGCTGCAGGAGTGTCTAAAGACTCTAGGTAATTAACTTGGGAAACACACTTTTTCTGACCTCCGCCTTTTTCTATACCCCCAACACTTTCCATGCACAGGTAGAATCACCAGCGCACTTTTTTGGGAACATTTTGTGAAGATTCGTCAACTGGCACAAAAGATATAGGCAAGTCAAAAAACACTCAAAATTCCCTTGCCGTCCAATAATCCATACCCACCCTAACCCCTAAAAATTCCCATGCCAATTAAAAAACCATACCCACTGTAGGAGGCTGGCTTAGTATATGGTGCACACTTATTTAAGTGAAGCACCTTGCACTAATCCAGACAACTCTTATGGTGATTTTAGGGGTCTTAGACAACCATAGAAAGCTCTCTAAGTGGTAGCTGTGGAGAGCAGCCTTCAGGCTTAGTCCAGAAGGAGTGTTAAGCAGCTTGTTTTACCAGAATCAAATTATATAGTGTAGGTTAAACGGAAAAAAACACACAGTGTAGTCATAAAAATAAGTATATTTATTATACACACTCACTAACACATTGGTATATCTCCTACCCAGAGATATCAACATAATACACACAATATTTCTACTGTAAAACAGGTAAGTAAGCACAAATACACAGTGGTCTCCAGGGGGAGACAAAACCATATACTGAAAAAGTGGAATGCGAACTGCGACCAAAGTCGGAATTTGGACTAGAAGACTCAGAAGAGCTGGGGACCTAAGGAACCACCAGAGGTAAGTACCCAGGAACCCCACAGAGCCTGTGTGCAGAGTGGAAACACAGCCGTGTACTCAATGCAAGTCAATGGGAAAGTCGCAGTTGCAGTTTTCAAGTAGAAGGACCCTTCCCAGTGGACCCTGAAGAAGCCCCATGGAAGATGGAAGGTTAGAGAGTCACCCACCCGTGGATACCCCAGGAACCAGGAAACCTACACCAGGGAAGCTGGGTCCATAGGTGTGAAGTGACGTCGGAAACCGCTGTAGACCACAATGGAGGACTTCAGAAAAGTTGCCGCTTGCGAAGAAGGTAACAGAGTCTGGTTGAATCCAAGGATGGATTCTTGAAGAAAAGTACCTGCAAACAGAGGGTACAGAGTCTATGCAACTCGGAAGTGACCAGGAGGCATGGAAGACCGATGACCACCGATGATGGAAGATGCAGGAGTGATGACGGTGACCTTGCCGTTGCAGCTGTGAGGACCAGGTGACACTGTGGAAAACCAGGAGCCATTCACGGACTGTCCCAGTTTGGAAGTCAATAACCAGGGGTTCATTGTCCAGCGGGAGCACCAACAAGCCTTGGCAGCAGCAACAGGCATGGTAAACGAAAAAGGTGCAGCGTTGGGACCAGCAAGGTCCAAGGGACTCACCAAGTTCAGGAGAGTCAGAATAGGCTCCGAGCAAGCAGGGGAGCTCACTGAAGCCAAAGAAGACCCTCAAGAGGACCCACAGGCCGAAGGCACAGGAGTCGCAAGAGAACCTCGAGCAGCTCACCAAAGATGCAGGCCCACAGTACAGAGGATGTGGTGAAGATGAATATCTTGGCAGGAAGAGATACTGGAGGCTGGAACTTCTTGTAGCCTGAAGATCTATGGAGTACAGAGCCAACAAGCCTTGGCAACGGCAAGTCGATGTGGTGCACAGGGGTTCTGTTCCAGCGGTTCCAACGAGGGATACTGGACTCAAACTTGCTGAGAGGACAGGACAGGCTTCGAGGGAGTTGCAGAACTGCCACCTGTGTTGCTGAGCCTTTCGTTGTCCGTGGGACAGCAGCAGCAGCAGACCGGTCAGCTTTGTTTCGGTGCCTGCAGATGCAGGGGAGTGACTCCTTCACTCCAAGGGAGATTCCTTCGGGTGTCTCTGATGCCCACAGGCCTGGAGAGGAACCTGGAAGAAGCACAGGCACGGATGATGAAGAAGACTTGCAGAACAGCGAGACCAGAGCGGCAGGAGTCTTCCTTAGTGCAGTCTCGGTTCCAGACGAATTCCAGGTGCCCAGACGGTTGAAGTTGAAGTGGTTTCGGGTTTGAATCTTGTCCCACGACGAATCTGAAGAGCCACCCACAGGTAAGCCCTTAAGTATCCTACGGAAAGGGTTGGAACGATTCAAGGGCACCTCCCAGAGGAGGGGCTGGACAGAGGGGAGGATACTCCCATGTCCTTTGTCCAGTTTTGCGCCAGGCTTGAACTGGCTCAAACCGGAGTATGCAAGGAAGGCATCAAATGTGCCCTTCTAAGCAGTCTGGTGGCACTGGCAAGTACTCCCACCCCAGCCCAATACACTAAGTCCTGTCTGAGAGGTGGTCTCACCTCCCTGTGACAGGAAACCTATTGTTCTACCTTCCCCTGCTGGATCTCAGCTCAGCAGCAGGGGAGCAGAATCGTATCTGGGGTCAGCAGCAGCACTAGCTTGCTGGCAGACCCTGGAAGGCTGTTACCGGGAGTACTAGGAGCTTCCCGGAGGAGCCCCCCAGTGCATGGAATCATACCTCCAACACCGGTAACGGTGTTGGGGTAAGATTCCAACATGTTTGATACCAAACATACCCAGTTTCGGCACAGCCAATATGTAGTTAGGCATCGCGTAATGACGCATGGCCACTATATGTATGAAAATGGCTGACCGCAATCACAAAGCCTGGAGAATCGATTTCGGGGTTTATAGGGGGTGCCCTGCTCGTGTAGGGCACCCTCACACTTATAACCTAGCACCCTGCCTTCAGGATTGAAAGGCCTGCCTTAGTGGTGACTTATAGGTTTTAAGTGCATTGACCCCAGATATAAGGAAACTTATATCTGTCGTAAGGGGTGCTAGCACCAACTTGCATAGGCTGCAATTGCAGGTAGCATAATACATGGGAGACCCCTGGTGTATCTATGCCCTGGGTACCTTAGTACCATATACTAGGGACTTACATGGGTACACCAGGAGCCAATTGGGAAGGTACTAAAGTACTTACCACTGTCAAATTTAGGGAGAAAGCACAGTGACTGGGGTCCTGATTAGCAGGATCCCAGTCAGACTAGTCATAAAACAGAACAACACCAGCAAAAAGTAGGGGTAACCATGAAAGCAGTTCCTACTTTCCTACAGCCATGCACAGTGTCAGTTGGCCACCTTCCGGGACATTGGGTGAAGGACCTGGCCAGAGGACAGGTCCTGCCACCAACAACATGTGCAACGCAATGAAGGGATCACAAACTTGGTAGTCTCCTGGTCCCAGCAGGCCACTATCTGTGTGATGACATAAAATCGCAGTAGGTTGCAATTTGTAACTTAATTTATGAATAGTTATGAGTCGGGTAGGAATGCGAGCAACTACAATTCAGTATTTTGCGTACTAATCTCTTAGTAAATTGGTTAGTTCACAAAATATAATTGGATTTGCAAAACGTTGGTGCAAATATTGCAACCCCTTTTTGCAAATCTAACAGTACAACTTCTGAATGCAGCTCCATAGTAACATAATTTCAAAGCAAGGGACATACATGACAAACAGCATTTTTTTTTTTTTAACCAATAGTGGTGCTTCTAAAAAGAACACTTGTTTGGATTTTTAAACAATTTTGCGCTTTTTTGTCACTTTTCCTTTTTTTTTGAAGGGGGGAATTAAACTAAAATCGCTGGAAAAAATGGTATCTGAACTTTGGAAGAAAATTGGAAGAAAAATAAAATAAAAAATAATTTGTTACAAGTGGCCTGATGAGCTAGCACCTGGTTCTTCCAAGCATCTCACAAAAGAAGACAGAGACTTATGCAAAAAACAAAAGAAATAAAACAGACTAATTACATAAAAAATATAAAAACATAAAAAAAAATAAAAATACAGTAGTTCAACACTGTTAAAAGTAAATAAAAATAGTTTTAAAAAAAGGTTTAAACTTTCTAGAACCCAAAAAGTTTTACAAAATAACAAAAACATTTAAAGCCAACATAAAACAAATTGGCAAGAGGCAAGGCCCTGTATCAACTCCTCTGGAGGTTGTGTGCAGAGGTGGTAAGGTTAGATACTTGCAGCAGGTCGGGTGCATGGCCTTCACCAGAGGCCAGCCCATGCACCCAACACCTACTGCACGTGGCAGTAGGCCATGCACAGTGGGCTTGGCCATCTTAAGAGAGTGTTACACATGCTAAATTTAGAATATGATCTTAACCCCATAAATTCACTGAAAAAACAAATTGGCAGGAGGCAAGGACCTGTATCAACTCCTCTGGAGGTTGTGTGCAGAGGTGGTAAGGTTAGATACTTGCAGCAGGTCGGGTGCATGGCCTTCACCAGAGGCCAGCCCATGCACCCAACACTTACTGCACATGGTAGTAGGCCATGCACAGTGGGCTTGGCCATCTTAAGAGAGTGTTACACATGCTAAATTTAGAATATGATCTTAACCCCATAAATTCACTGAAAAAACAAATTGGCAGGAGGCAAGGACCTGTATCAACTCCTCTGGAGGTTGTGTGCAGAGGTGGTAAGGTTAGATACTTGCAGCAGGTCGGGTGCATGGCCTTCACCAGAGGCCAGCCCATGCACCCAACACCTACTGCACGTGGCAGTAGGCCATGCACAGTGGGCTTGGCCATCTTAAGAGAGTGTTACACATGCTAAATTTAGAATATGATCTTAACCCCATAAATTCACTGAAAAAACAAATTGGCAGGAGGCAAGGACCTGTATCAACTCCTCTGGAGGTTGTGTGCAGAGGTGGTCAGGTTAGATACTTGCAGCAGGTTGGCTGCATGGCCTTCACCAGAGGCCAGCCCATGCACCCAACACCTACTGCACGTGGCAGTAGGCCATGCACAGTGGGCTTGGCCATCTTAAGAGAGTGTTACACATGCTAAATTTAGAATATGATCTTAACCCCATAAATTCACTGAAAAAACAAATTGGCAGGAGGCAAGGACCTGTATCAACTCCTCTGGAGGTTGTGTGCAGAGGTGGTCAGGTTAGATACTTGCAGCAGGTCGGGTGCATGGCCTTCACCAGAGGCCAGCCCATGCACCCAACACTTACTGCACATGGTAGTAGGCCATGCACAGTGGGCTTGGCCATCTTAAGAGAGTGTTACACATGCTAAATTTAGAATATGATCTTAACCCCATAAATTCACTGAAAAAACAAATTGGCAGGAGGCAAGGACCTGTATCAACTCCTCTGGAGGTTGTGTGCAGAGGTGGTCAGGTTAGATACTTGCAGCAGGTCGGGTGCATGGCCTTCACCAGAGGCCAGCCCATGCACCCAACACTTACTGCACATGGTAGTAGGCCATGCACAGTGGGCTTGGCCATCTTAAGAGAGTGTTACACATGCTAAATTTAGAATATGATCTTAACCCCATAAATTCACTGAAAAAACAAATTGGCAGGAGGCAAGGACCTGTATCAACTCCTCTGGAGGTTGTGTGCAGAGGTGGTCAGGTTAGATACTTGCAGCAGGTTGGCTGCATGGCCTTCACCAGAGGCCAGCCCATGCACCCAACCCCTACTGCACGTGGCAGTAGGCCATGCACAGTGGGCTTAGCCATCTGAAGAAAGTGTTCCACATGCTAAATTTAGAATATGATCATAACCCCCATAAATTCACTGAAAAAACAAGGGTTAAACTGACGTTATAGTTAAGTGTTGAAATAAATCTAGAGTTTACATTTAAAAAACAAAAAAACACTTAAATTTGCCAGTATAGGTCAGGTTTGTTGAGCTTACTATAATATGTGCCCTCGTCATGCACTGCTTATCACCTCACATGTTACATAACTTATGACATGTTAAATAACATCACTGATGACATCTCAAATGGCATAATTAAAGACACCACTGATGACATCATCCACGATACAGCTATTCACATTACTCCATGAACCCTTACATCAGGAATCGGCAGGTTATGGGGAATTTTACATCTGCTGTCCTAAGATCTTCCAGGCATTCTCCTTTATGATTGTGGCAGACTGGCATTTGGAGGCCAGGGGGCGGCAACTTACAAAGACACTATGATTGCATAGTGGGACTTTCAGGAGGAGGCAGGCAGTGGCACTACCTAAACACCAGATAGGCAAATGGATGCTGCCTGGCAACTTTCCATATTTTATTGGTTCTCCGTTTGCCACAGAGTTCATTCACTATCTTGTCCCTCACCTTTTTATTTTCCTCCTGTTTGTTCCCTCTGTATACCTGACCTTTGTCGTCTTTCTTGATTTGGCTTTTGGACTTCCCTTTGGGTTTGTTGTGTTGTGTTTCCCTTAGCCCTGTTCCCTCTGCCTTGCAGTGATTCCTTGACTTGCTCACCAGCTGTCTTATTGACTTCCTCAAGTATGGCTTAAGTACACCATGGCCCACTATCTTAAGCCAGTAAGTGACAGTGGCATTCTATTATCATAGAACTTCTTTATGTTAACTATTATTACTAAAGTCTGATTTCTCTTTCCTTGCATATTGGAGCAATCCCTTACCATAGTATATTGGCCAATAACATTGCTGTGACACAAGAAGATAGACGAGAGTGAGCAGTGTCACTGAAGACCTTCACATGCTATTTGTTTCTTGTTTCTTTCTCTCTATACATCCCATTCCCCTTTCACTCTAGTATTTAGTTCCTTTTTGGTTTGGCCAGTTCTACTTTATATATATAAGAAACAAATAACATGTGAAGGTCTTAAGTGACACCACTCTCTCTCATCTCTCTTCTTGTGTCACAGCAATGTTATTGACCAATATACTATGGCAAGGGATTGCTTCAATATGCAAGGAAAGAGCATATCAGACTTTAGTAATAATAGTTAACATAAGGAAGTTCTATGATAATAGAATGCCACTGTCACTTACTGGCTTAAGATAGGTAGGTATATATATATATATATATATATATATATATATATACTCGTAATTTATCCTCTGTTTGAAGACGCACTCTGAAACAGATTAATTAAGGCAAACCGGCATTCTTTATTTTAGAAAGTGTTCAAAGCCTTACGTGTTTCGTGGCAGCAGCCCCTTGGTCACAGGCATTTCATGAGGCTGCGCAGTATTGCTTGAAAGGCTTGCTCCCAGCATGTGATTTATTCCAATTAGTGGGCTTCACAGGTGAGTGCAACATGTGTTGCATGCTGGGGTGTGTAGTTTAAGTTTGCTTCCCTTCAGTGGGTTTTGTCATGCCTTTCTTGGTGGAGAAACAGACATGAATAATCACCGAACAATTCTTTCTTCAGAGGCCCACTGGAGGACTAGAAAAATGAAGTGAACAGCATGGGAAAGCGCAGAACCTACTAAAGGGAATAATTTTATTGAAAGGCACGACAAAACCCACTGAAGGGAAACAAACTTAGACTACATGTCCCAGCATGCAACACATGTTGCACTCACCTGTGAAGCCAGGGGTTGCTATTCCCACTACTTTCTGATTTCGAAGAAGAAGAACAAAGGGTCGCAGCACATTTTAGATCTTCAGACCGTCAATTTCTTCCTCAAAAAGGAGAAGTTCAAGCTGCTCACATTGTCTCAGGTCTTGTCTGCCCTAGACCAAGGAGACTGGCTGGTAGCATCTCCACCCAAACCAGTCAACTCTCCACCTCCATGCATGGAGATTGAGCAGGGACAGTTGATAGCTTTCGACCTTCCTCCTGAAGTATGTGAGGTGATCTTGGCGGCCAGGCGGCCCTCCACTAAGATGGTATACGCCTGCTGTTGGCAAACGTTTGTAAAATACTGTACAGAAAGGTCTAATAACCCTCTTTCTGCCTCTTTATATAATATCCTTCTTTTTATTTGTAACCTTGCCTAGCAGGAGTATGCTCAAGGGTTATCTTTCTTCTCTGTCCGCTTTCTTGCAGCTGCCAGATCAACCCTCTTTGTTCAAATCTCCTGTTGTAAATAGATTCTTTAAAGGGTCAATCAATCACACTGCCCACCTTTTTTGCTCTCCGTATCCCTCTAAAGATGAGGAGCGTCTCCATTGTCTGGACACCAAAAAGAGCATTGTCGTTCTACCCTGACCGCACAAAAGAGTTCCGGGTGGACAACCAACTCTTTGTGGGGCACGTGGGAGCTAAGAAAGGTAGAGCAGTGCAGAAACTGACCCTTTCTCACATGGTCTTTCTCTGCATTAAGATCTGCTATGCCCTGACTAAGAAGCAGCCCCATGAGGGATTACGAGCCCATTCCATCAGGGTGATGGCTGTGACCACGGCATTGGCTCAGGTGTCCCAGTCCTGGACATCTACCATGCAGCAATGTGGGCATCTTTGCACATGTTTGCCAAACACTACTGCCTGGACCGTCAGGTCCGCAGGGACGGGCATTTCGCTTGTTCGGTCCCGCAGGACTTCCTCGTACAGTCAATTTGACTGCAGCCCAACGCCAGAATGGTATGGATTGGGTATCTATTCAAAGATAAGGAATCTGTAGCTAGAAGTTCCTATCAGATGAACAAGTTACTTACCTTCGGTAATGCATTATCTGGTAGAGACAATATCTAGCTGCAGATTCCTTACAGACCCACCCATGCCTCCCCGCTCTGCTGACTTATTGGTAAGGGCTAGGTTTGTTTCCTTTTTCAGGGCCCTAGTTATGACACACAATCAAGTAAGTCACTTCATGGCTTTGTGCTTCTGGTGTGGAAAAATAAAAAAGTACTGACGTCCGCACGCCTGGGTGGCGCCTATATAGGTGACCACGATGTCATAACTGATGATAACGACGCCGATGATGTCACGCAGAGCCGAATGGAGCCACCCAATGGCATGCGCAAGGGGTACTGCTCAGGCAAAAGTTTCCGGATCAAGCTTGATGCCTGGGGAAATTCAAAGGTAAGGAATCTGCAGCTAGTTATTGTCTCTACCAGATAATGAGTTTCCGAAGGTAAGTAACTTGTTCTTCACAACCATTTTTAACAAGGAAAATAAAAGAGAATATGAGACATTCTTAGCCCATAGGCCGCATTCAAAACACAACAGAAAAAAACTGGAAACATGCCTTTAAGAACTCACAGGACCCCCCTGTATCCCATCATGCCTCACAGGTAACAGTTAGGTCAGTTCCTTTTTCCGGCTCTTACTGTTAGGATCTGGTAACACAGAGCTCTGCTATTTTTTGACATTCTTGTCAGAAAAACCTCTTCAAAAACTCCAGTTTTCATCTTTAACAGAAAAAAATATATATTTCCTGTCAGAAAGACAGTACTCTGTACTCTAGGTACAGAGATCTTTCAGTCAGTCATGCCTTCACTCTTTGTGAAGTGCACCTCTTGTGGAAAAAAGAAGGTGCAGACTGATCCTCACGCAGTCTGTATCATGCATCTTCCAGAATCCCATCGCCCAGACTCTTGTCTTCATTGCCAGAACCTGCCCAGGCGAATCTTGAAGGACAGAGAGAAAATAAGGCTGCTAGGACTCCAGAAGAGAGGAATTACAAAATCTTCAAGAGGCTTTGGGGAGTCTCAATCTTCCTCCAAAGAGCCCTCCTCTTATCGTAAAACAGCCCACAGAGGAAGATCTCATGAGAGACATCATGAACGGAGAATTCAATCAAAGTCAAGAGGAAGGACATCAAAATCAGAGAAAATACCTGTTTGTTCGCCATCGACGTCGAAAGTGACGTTGGAACATACATGCCACTCGACGTCAAGGCACACATCGCCCTCAAGGATTCCGTCAATGTCCAAGCCACATCATCACTCGACGTTGAAAACTTAATTGCCGTTGAAGCGCTCGTTGGCTGCAAGATCGCCGTTGAGGCATTCACCAGCTGCAACGCACACGTCAACACTCAAGTGACATCAGCCATCGTTGTTGAAGGATGTTACGGCGTTAACCCCTTCGAGGCTCATGACGGAGCGGTTCCATCATGAGCATCGGTTGGGCTGTGCTTATGACGGAACCGCTCCGTCATGAGCACAGCCCCTGGGGGAAGCGCTGGCGCTCCCCCCCGGGGCATCGATCTTGCCCCCACAGAGGGGGATGGCAGCGGAAGAGTTTCCGCTGCCACCCCCGGCCCCTCCCACGCTTCCCCATGACGTCAGCGCGCACAGCGGGTGCCGACGTCATCAGGAAGCGCTGGACGCGCTGGAAATCATTTCTTTCCAGCGCGTCCAGAGGGAGGGTAAGTGCTTGTTGGTGCGGTGGGGCGGGGGGCCGTAACAGGATGCCTTGAGGCATCGGGGGAGAGGAAAGAGTATTTCCTCTCCTGATGTCTCAATGCAGGGCATTCCTGCTTCACGATCGCGCACAGCGTCGCGATCGTGGAGCAGGAATGCCCCACTAGACACCAGGGATGTTTTTAAATAAAGGAAGCGACCCCTTGGGCAAGGGTCGCTTCCTAGGAGGCCAAATTTTAATCAAGACTTTTCTGCCCCCTGGGGACAGATCGACCGTTTTTCGGCCGTTTTTGGATCCAGGGGGCAGAAAAGCCCACTAGACCCAGGGATTCATTTTTAAATGAAATGGAAGCGACCCCTTGGGCAAGGGTCGCTTCCAGGGAGGCATTTATCTTTGTTTGGACATTCTGCCCCCCCCTGGGGCAGATCGCCCCTTTAACCCCCCACTAGACACCAGGGAGTTTCTTTAAATTGTGATGGGAGTGACCCCTTGGGCAAGGGTCACTTCCAGGGGGCAATTTTATTTTGTAATGGGAATTCTTCCCCCCCTGGAACTCCCACTAGACACCAGGGAAGTAGTTTAAATAAAAATGGAAGCGACCCCTTGGGCAAGGGTCGCTTCCAGGGGGCAGATTTTTTTATATGTGTATTTTTTTATATGTGTATTCTGCCCCCCCTGGGGGCAGATCAGCCTAGTTTTTTGCTGTGGTTCGTTCTTTGGCACAGAGCCTGCGGTTCCTGCCTTCCAGATAGGGCAGAGGTGAAACCTAACGTGCATCCCTCATGTTGGTGTCAGCGCTCTTAGTTGTAATTGGGACCTTTAACTCAGAAACACGTCATGAGCTCTTGGCGACTCAGTGCGAATTTAATCGGACTTTTCCAACTGCGCCATTTTTAAGCGAGACGGTCCCGATTCTGAGACCTAGAAATGTGTTCCTTTTTTTCCGAATGCTTTTTTTTGCCTCTCGTGTAAATGTGTTTCCCTCCACAAATAGAAACTAGTACCGTAGCCTCTCTGCTGCACATCATGCTCCCCTCACACTATATCCATTTACTTGCGGAGCACAGTGGGATTGTGACGCGCCCATGGGAAGGTTGTGTTGCGTCTGAAGGGCCACAAGGCTTCTAGCCGAATTATGGGCGCTAGTTTTCATGTATTTTCTACTCATTTCCCCTTTCCTATATATTAATTTATCTCCCTTTCCCACTTCCTCTGTCACCCTTTCTCTTCTTCTTTCTCTGCTCCTCTGTTTATCTCTTTCCACTCTTCCTCTCACCATTTCCCCTAGTCTCTTTGCTGCTCTTTTTTTTTTATCTCTGTATCTAGTCTTCTGCCGTCTCTCTTTCTCTGTCTAGCCATCACCCAGGCACTCATCCTCTATTTCTTTTCATCCCTCCTGTGGTCACCCTCTTTGTAACACGCACTATCTTTTCCCCTCTCTCAGTTTCACTCCTTCTCTCTCTCGCTTCCTCTATCTCTCGCTCAAGCACACACACACACACACACAATTTCTTTCCAACTATCTCTGGCTAAACACTGATAAGGTCCCAAAGGCGAGACCTATTGGCTATGCCAATGCTTGTTTAACAGGTTAAGGAATATAAGTGTCTTTCTTTTGCTCCAAACAGCAAACTCCCTATCTGTCACCCTGCTGGGTATGATGGGATAGTGCACCTACCGTTATTCTTAAACTATCATGGTCAGTCTTTCACTGTTATAGATTTCTTATTATTGGGTTTCAGTCCTACTTTTTTGTATTAATTCACTCTTTAAGTGGTTGTGGAATAGTGGATTATTGCTTGGGATGTATGGTAGTCCACCACACATAATAATGTCACTTTTATTGTTAGGTAGGGTTTCAGTAATTTACCTATGTCATAGAGCAGACAAGCTTAACTCAAAAAAATGTGTAAAGCATTTAGAACTACCAAAACAGTTACATTGTAAAAAAAAAAAAAAAGTTGAAAACACAGCACAATAAAAATCCCACTCTTCTTCATAAAAATAGAGAATCATTTAATGAACAAAATAGCGCCAAAATAACAAAATCCAATAGGAGGAACCAGTGATATGAATTTTAAACTCTTAAATAAAAATAGCGGCAAAAACGGTTAAGCACCACCGCAGTCATCTGGTTGTACTTGACCAGCACCTAGCCGTGATTTAAGGACAACCACGATGGAACTCGGATCTGATACAGAAATCAGGTTCCACCCATCGAACTTTTTACCTTCTGACTTAGTCTCTGAAATGGAAGCCAAAAATCCTCAGCGGGGCAAGGGAGGATTTCTATGTATAGTCAATTAAATTCAAAATTACTTCATTACATTATTAATTAATAAATATGGCTGCACAGATAGTTAAAAATCAATAAAAACAAAGCACAACATAAATTGTTAATCATAGACAGAGTTACAACAGCTCACTATACATTTGAGAAAAGCTCCGACAATCATACAAACCTCCTCATGAATTAGTAACTGTCATAAGTGTAGGACAGGACTATACCTTCTAAAATTCCCTTGCCTTAAAAGAGCAATTAAAAATCTTTTGGTGAAAAATCTATAAAATTTACAAACAAAGTAAAGTGCAAAAGTGTCTGTTTAGAGAGAACATCACACAGAGATACAGCTGAGCTAACACTACCAAAATGACCAAGCACGAAACATAACAGATTGCATATTGCACCGGATCTGAACCTAAATAATAACGCCCGCTCCCAGTGCCAATTCTGCGCAACAAATATGGTTCAATAGTTAAAATAGTCTACAGCATTACATATTGACATATGGAAGATTTGCTCCATTCAATGCTTTCTCTTTCAAGACGTCTGGTATCAAAAGAGGTCCTCTTTACCTAGAGTTTGTCCTGTTTGCGGATAGTTGTAGGGTTATCAAAGAGAGTGGTTCCATCCAGATTAGTCAAAGATTGTTTGACATAAAACAACCACAGGATGTCATTGTCAAGCCTCTTATCACACCATAAGCAATTCTTAACGACTGCATGGTTGAGAGTGGCATAATGGTTTGTCCAAATGGATATCCACAGCAATAGAGGTGCCAGTTTGCCAACATCCTCAATATACTGAAGACCCAGTGCTTCATGACATATGTAATGAGATCTACTAAGGAGTATGTAGAGTAAACACCAACAAAATTGCTTTTCCTCATATTGCAGAGATCAAATGTTCGCATATCCCCAGACCCCAGGCCCATAAATGGCAATCGGGAGACACCTGATCTTATATATCTTGAGGAAGGGCATTAATATCTTGCGAAAGGACACAAGAGGTTTACCGTCAATGGAAGGAATCAACTTAAAGAGGGTCCCAACAGATTAACTTATTTTTGGATGTCTTATGGTTATGTTAAAATGCCATTGCTGGGTCGCATCAAAAGTTATGTCTAAATATGGGAAGCTAACCACCCTCTGGAGCTTGTTACTATAGACAAAGATGGTACGCATGTTCAGGTTCTTTGGACCACAAATCATGATCTGAGGCTTAGAGCAATTAATATCCATATCAAGGCCAACCATGTAGGTGTCAAACGTTTCTTCCAAATGCTTTAGGCTACTAGGCATGCGTGCAAGCTACACAGTGTCATTGTAAAGCGAGGAAGGGATGTGTCTTAGTCACCTTTTTTGTGCTCATGTTCCTCCAGTGTGGCAAGGTAGCAAACTGTAGCCAAACAAGGCCCTCTCTGCGACGTCCTGCTGAAATGGATTTGCTGCTGCTTAAAAGCTCTAAGTGGCAGCAACACTGGACCTTTGTCGGATTGACTATGCAGGTTTATCCCCGTCCTCTGGAGGTCTTTGGAACCAAAATGTTTCTATGTCCCAGGTTTTTCAGGATGTTAGTAGGAGTACACTTTGACACAGCCAAGAGTCCAGGTCCTCAGGAACAGCACTTGGGGGTCAAGACTCACTGCAGAAGAAGCCACCAGAAGAGTCCAGGGTAGGGCAAGTTGGAACTGGGCAGCTGGGCTCTTTAGGAACAAGCATTGGCATAGCCAATAGGTCTCGCTTTTGGGACATTATAAGTGTTTAGCCATGCAACGGTTGATGTTGTTGCACCAAGGATATTGTGCTGCATAACTAAATACTTATAAGGTCCCAAAGCGAGACCTATTGGCTATGCCAATGCTTGTTTTGTATTGGTCGTTGCAGGTGGTGGGCACTGGCAGTCATTTTTGGAGACGTGGACATATTTTTTATCATCAGACTTTGTCCCAGAACAAGAATGAGAAAAACAAAAAAAGACACCCAGATAAAGGAAGGGAAATATTGGAAAGTTTGACACTGGGAGAAAGCAGGAATGGAAAGTAACCTTAAAGAATGAGATAAAAGAGACCGGAAGTGCAAGGTGGTAAAGAAAGAAGCATGAGGTGAAATCAAGACAAGCAGCCTTACAATCAGCAAACACGTAATTAAAAGGTGTTGGAAGAGGGCCCTAAAAAAATTGGCTCCCTACACATATTTTTTAATTTTTACAATTAAAAAAAAAATCATTTTTACAGAGTTTTATATAGTGCGAACTTGACCCAAAGGTATTGGGTATCAGAGCGCTTTACATGTGCACCAGTTGCGTTACACGAAGAAACATTCATTTTTGTTAGGCACGGGGAGATTAAGTGATTTGCCCAGAATCACAGGATGTTACCTGTCGTACAGACCTTGAGGAGATACACAGTCAGTCACACTAAGTGGGTAGAAGTGTTGAGATTCCTGCCTAGATACACATCTTCAGGAGAGGAGAAGATACAGACACACACAGGGGGTGGGAGCCTGTGCTGCCCGCCTACCTGCATAGTCTCAGGAGAAGAGAAGATACAAAGGCACACGTGGCGGGAACCTGCAATTCCTGCCTAGGAACAAATCCCCAGAAGCAGGAGAAATGAGAAGGCAAACAAAGGATGGGTGCACGGGATGTCTGCATGGATACATATCCTTAGGAGAGAACGGGATACACAGACACACACAGGGAGTGGAAACCTGGGACTCCTGCCTAAGTACATATCCTCCGCAGAGGAGATGTTACACAGACACACACAGGGAGTGGAAACCTGGGATTCCTGGGTACATGTCCTTAGGGGAAAAAGGTGATATATACAGACACACACACGGGGTGGAAACCTGGAATTCCTGCCTAAGAGCAGAGGCGACGCACAGACAGTCACGTAAGGGTGAAGCCTGCAATTTGTGCCTATGTATATATCCTCAATCCTCGGCAGAGAATGAGGTGGACCCATACACGAGGGCGGGGGAGCGTGCAGTCCCTGCCCAGGTCCACAAACTCAGAAGCAGAAGAGATTCAAGGACATATACGAGGAGAGCACCTACAAGTCCTATCTACGGAGTGATGCGCAGACACATAGCGGCGGGACTGACACGCACATGGCGGTAAACGCTCACAAGGAAAGAGGGGCACACAAACGCGAATGACATACACAAACATGGCGCGACAAGCTCACTGGAAAAATATTTAAAATAAAACACGAGCAGTGAGAAATCTGCACACGCAGGAATGGGTACAAAAAGCGAGCGCTATACATGGTGAGGGTTTTAAAACCTGTGAACTACAGGATGAGGAACAGAACAAGCACACGTGGAATGATGAGATGCGATTTTGGCGCAGGTTCAGATGGGAGGGTATATACAGGTCTGCTCTTTGGAAGATATGCACTGGAGTCTGGCGGGTATGTGATGAAACAGGCGGATTTACCCACAAGTTAACTTTTCTGAGAGAAGCACTTCATTAACAGTAAAACTAAACATCAAGATGATAATCTGAACATTGCGGCGCAGGATCACAAGAGCGGCTGTGCAGGCCGAAGCCCGCGAACACGTGGCCGGACATGGGGCGGAAGACAGGAAAGAGCAGATATACAGAGACAGATGCAAAAAAATGAACGAGGGCGAGCGAGCGCGGCAGCCTGCTCAGCTGACCAGACGCTCGTGCGTCATGGCCTTTTCCCGGCATGTGTTTCCAATTATCGCGCCCGCGTCTGGGCACGATAATGGGAAACACATGTCTGCGGCGCGCGTAACCGCCCGAAAAAGGCCACGACGCACGAGCGTCTGGTCAGCTTTCCAAACCCCTTACTTAAAGTCTCGCCAGAGCAGCGCTTGCGCGCTACTCGAGGCTCGACCTAAAAAGGGGTTATTGCAGCTTGTTGTGTCCTTGTAGCTTAATAGGAAGTCAGCCAACCGACCCTTGGAGTTGACTTCCTTGTCCTAGGTACAAGTGGGAGCAGGTTCAGCTTTTCAGGTCTCCTCACACGTCTCAACAGCAAGAGCAGTCCTTCTCTTGTCTTCCACAGGTCCAGGAGTGTTCTAATTAGGGTGCCCAGGGGAGAAATACTTATTCCTGGCACTAGCATGTGGGTGGGGTGACTCCTGGCCCCTCCCTACATATAGGGGAAAAGTTCTCTGGGTAACTTACTCCCTTTTGCAGCAGTTCCTGTGTGCACTACTGCGAACAATCCCATAGTGCCCCTCTCTGCCCAGATCCAAGATGGTGAAACCCTTCCCCCCTTGTGCAGTGCCTGTGGTCCACCGCAGAGGTGTGGCCAGGGGGAAATGAGCACCCCCTCCTTTGTAGTTACTTCAAACTAGTTTTGGGTGAAGCTCCTCTCCCATTGGGATTGGTGCCTACCAGACGAGGGGAACAAAGACGGGCCCTGCCCAGATGTCAACTAACATTTGCCTTTGACACTGTAGGCCTATTTAAAGTTAAACAATTTCCTGGGCACCTCCCACATGGTCATCCTACTAGAGGAACAAAACACCTCCCCACACCCAGTGCCTCTGGGATCAGTTTTTACACCTCATCAAGGGGGCTAGTCAGCTGCCAGGGGACAGTTGGAGCTCATATAAATGCGACTCCAGAAGCATTAGGCAGGAAAAAGGTAATTTTCTAAAAGTACAGTTTCCCTAATAGTTATCACAAATTCGATTTTACTACTAAATTGGATTTGAATTACCTATTCTTTGTATTATATTTCTAGCTGTTTCCTAACTGAAATAAGCATTATTAAATATAATAATGTAATTGAGTGCTTACCCATGGAACAACCAGCCTTGCTGCAGTGAAAATAGCGTTTGGGGCATTTTTACTGGAAGAACATGTGCAACATTACATTTTTACATGTCCTACCTTCATATATTGTACACACTGCCTTAGGGCTTTTTAAGTCTACATAGGGGGGACTTTATAATATTTGAAAGGAAGGGTTTGACCTGTCAAAGTAATTTATTTTGACAGGTTGAATTGCAGTTTTAAAACTGACGTATGCAGGCTATAATAGTAGGACTGAAGTCATGTTTGCACTGTCACTGTAGTGGGAGGCACAATGGGTGCTGCAGTTCACTGGTAACATTTATTTACACACCCTGGGTACACTTTGTTCCCTATACAAAGGACTTGTAGATATGTTAAATAAGCCAATTAGGAGTATAGACAATTTCGGCATGCGCTATGGGTCAGAGCACATGCACTACGCTCTTTCTCATAAGAAAAAGTTAGATTGTCGATATCAATGGTGCTGGTGTCATCTACAATCTGCTGCTGCAGTTGTATTGGCAAAGAGTTTGCCATTTCCGATCTAATAGTGATCCAATGTCACCCTTGGCAGCCATCACAGGATTCAGTCAAGTCAAGGTATTGCACAGATGGCCACAAGATTGGGTAGGGTAGACTCATATTTAAATGAGCCCTTATTTGACCCTTTAACAAGAGGATCACCTTCAAGCTCCTCACCCACGCTCACAAGGCACTCCACAACGCCGGACCAGCATACCTCAACGAACGACTCACCTTCTACACCCCGAACCGCCAGCTTCGCTCCGCTGACCTCGCCCTCGCCACCGTCCCACGCATCCGCTGAACGACCACCGGCGGCAGATCTTTCTCCCACCTAGCCGCCAAGACATGGAACACCCTCCCCATCCACCTGCGACAGACCCAAGACCTGCTGACCTTCAGGAGACTTCTCAAGACCTGGCTGTTCGATCAGTAGCTGCTTCATCCCCCACCCCCTCTAGCGCCTTAAGACCATCACGGATGAGTAGCGCGCTCTACAAATGTTTGATTGATTGATTGATTATATGAGGAAGGGCAATTGAGGGGAGACCTAGAGTGTCACACTGCACTGTGGCCCCCAGCTTCTAGCTGTTACCCTAGGACTAGTTGAAGATTGCCTTTAGGTAATGAGACTGCTTGACAGCTATGAAAGATTTGCTGCAGTGGCACTGGATGCTTCATCCTTCAACTGCAGCGACCCCTGATCACTGCATATTCTAATTTCACAGGGTACAGAATATACCACAGGAACTGACCGCGTAATGCAGTAAGTATGACTGGCACTAGATGCAGCATACGCAGCTTTTACCAGGGTGCTTAATGCACCACCCATGTACTGGCTGCAGAGTATGCTACCACTGTAAGGAATGGCTGTAGCAATCATAAAGTGTAGTATGTATTGCATGCATGTACCATTTATAAAAAGTACCAAGCAGCCAAGATGTAGCATGCACTGAATTCCGAATTCAATGAATGCAGCAACATCCTGATCTCCACAATCATTATTAGAGCACCAATGGCTCCAATTTGTCATGTCTTCCGTCGCATTTACCCACTGATGAGCACAACCCTTATGGTTGCTAGGCTGTTGTTCTTATTGTCTTGCATATGCGCTCATATACCCAGAAGCTTGTAAGAACATAATTTGCAGCACAAACAGTGCCCCCTTTGTGGGCCAAATATGATATCCAACCTAATGACCCCCACTCTCTAACTTTGGTTCTAAGAACTTCATAGTTCTTTTCCCAGACAATAGGCCCCCCCCCCTTCCTGAACCCAGCTCTGACATGTGAACTCTGTACTTACCAAATTGCAAATGTCTGTGTGCCAAATCTAAGAGTCAGAATGCCTAATGGGATTTGATCTGAAATGGTGAATTTTGAAGGAAAGGTAGCACACAAAAAGCACGACTGATACCAGGTCAAGTTCCCATCCCCTTCTGTTGCTTTAGCAGCCTCAGGCAACACTACTCCAGATTAAACTGATAGTGCAACTTAGTGGCTGAGTGGGTCAAAAGTTTGATTAATTGGTTCTCTCTGGTCAACAAAAGCTTAGGATTTTAATGATTCATTCTAACTTTTCCTGAGGGAGAAGCTTTCAAGCATTTTCAGGCCTCTTTACAGCCTGACAGAAGATGTCAGGTCCGACTTCAGAGTTCAGGCACTCAGGTTGGAGGGGGTTTATTGGACGAATTTATGCAATCAGAGAGCAAGGGACCCCCTCTAAAGGACGAATAAGGTCTGGGAGTAAGAGGGGGACTAGACAGACCAAATTGAACCAGAAAACACTCCCCTTAGACCTATATTTCTTTTACAAAAGATTGAATCTAGTATGGGTATAAAAATATGCCAAACATTAAATATTTATAACATTACAACAACATCATTATTTTTTGAGGTCATATTATTATCATTGACTTCTTTTTTCCTTTTTTACCAATGCATTAAATGTCATTTTTGTAAATAGGTACAAAACTTTTTTTTGTAAAAAATGTATATACATATAAACAATCGTGCAAAATAAAATACAATTTTGTTGATCCCAAAAATAACAAATCTTCTTACAACTCATACATTCCTCACAGTCGTTCACATTCATACAAGACACTTATGCACATCTGGATTAAAAGGGAAACATAAGATGTGAATCATTTCCACCAAGATGAAAAAAACAATAAGGTCTGGACACACGAGGTCGACGCGCGTTTCGGTGGGTTAACACTAGACGTGAACCACCTTCTTCAGGACCTTGTCCAAATCGGGCACAATATCACACAGGCAAATACACAGGGGGAACAGGTTTCCTATATTGAAATTCCAATATCCAGGACTGGAACGACAGAGTCTTTTATCAAGGGTGGTGGCCACTATGCCTTATTTTCGAGTACGTGTGACCTTCAACGTATCTTGTATAGGTAATAGCAAGACCATGGCAGAGATAAAATCGCGAATATTATCATAACATATATTACTGGATCTGTTATCTTCTATATATTATGTAGTTACTGACTGAAAGACGTAGTCAGCCACCATAGGAGGTAACAACCCCACAAGGTGGTCAGAATACTCAATGGATGAGGCCAGTAATAACAATTCCGGAATTGACGATGGGGTCCTTCAAAATGCTCTGCGTCCCTCCATGAATGCAGATCAATTTGGACGAATTTATGCTCCTGACCTCCAATGTAATGTGATAGTTCTGGCAAGGAAGAATTTGAAGAGCAAGTACAGCAGGCTATGTCATGCTGTTCTATGCTTTGTTGAGAGGATTTAACTGCTACTGCCCCAGCCTACATTCGTAATGCCACATCAACATCTCCTTTCGTGTTGATTGGCTTAACCTGTGATGACCACAGAAGTCCCCCTTGATCTATTTTATGGCCCTCAAGGAGAAGATCTGTTCCTGACTGAAATTGCCACATTCATGAAGTCTAAAATCAAGAAAGAGTTTTTTAATAAACTAATTCAACATGGGTGACTCCTAAAGCTTGTTTGTTTTGCCTATGAACTCACCATACTTACAGCTCCATACACTATCTCGATCAATTCACTGACCCCAATGTTGAGTTACAGGAAGGACTTATGCATGAAATATCTCCTAATCTTAAGTTCTTTTACACCGTTGTTGATGATGTAATAGTGTGAATGGAATTTGAATTAGAGAATTCTGTTAAGAAGAGAATCATGATACTGTAGGCCAGAATTTACCAAAATGTCCTTGACTCCTGTCCATGATGAAGTCCTAAAAGAAGCTATGATTGCTTTAACAAAAGCCAAGGCCTGCTCCTTGTTTCTCAATGAAAACCACATTAAATTCAGGGACCCTTCATACAATGTTAACTCAACTTTCGCTCCATGTTACAGCCAGATGGGTGGCTTTTTGAGTGTCTGTGTTCTTCATAAATGTCTGCTAATGTCCAAAGACAACATTATAGACCTTCTTTTTAATGGCAAAGATGAAACTCCTCTCCACTTTTAAAAATGGAGCTATGTCAGCAAATATCTTATGTGTCATCTCCACTGTGCCTCTTCTCTTCCAATAATAGCGGAGTTTGTATTTTATACAGGACGCACCTTAATAAGAATCAAGGAGGTGGGTATTAATCCTTGGTGGGATGTGTCTTCATGTTCATCCAGAATTGCAGCAAGGTATGAGTATTTTTGATGCCCATGGGGATGTTGTTCTAGATTTTTGGTAGTTAGATTGAGGCCTGCTCTTCTTTCCTTCATGTAGCTCATTTGTTTCTCTTGTGATGATATCCTGGCTTCTGGTGTGGCCCTATCCACTGACATGGTTAATTACTTGGCCATGTGTGTCTTTTGTGATAGCTTTATAGTTGGTGCGACTGGCCTTGAAGCCGAGATGGGCCTGGAGGGAAGACTCTTAGGTTTCCTGAGTGTTAGAGTGATGTGGTTGAACTTGTTCAAACCATTGAAGAGATGCACCATCTTGTGTTGCGTGCCCTCCACCACCAGAAAGAACAAGAAGTGACATTGGTTTGTATCTTCTCTCTGTGAACGGTGCTTTTCTTCTAATTTGGGATCACTGGTTTCTTTATGCATTCTCACCAATTCTTCAAAGGTGTTGACGAATGGATAAGAATCTGAAAATGCACAATTTGTCTTGTGGCTGTCAGATGACCTGATGATTCTGGTTGTAGAATCACTTTGACTTGAAATATGATTCTTTTCTGATGTTGCACAAGTTGCATCTTTTATCTCTAAAAGAGAACATTCCTCAACCTTGTACATTATCCCTCAGCTTTATTGTCTACCTCTTGAAGCTTAGGGCTTGACACTGTGAAACCCAGAGATTGTGCAACTGGCAAGAAAACATCCCTTTCTGTGCTGCTTCATAAGTAAATACTTTCGTTCCTTCCACAGGATGGTGAATAAGGAGATGAAACATTTCCAGAGGGCCACGGGGCAATCAGGGGTTTCTGGGTCCAACCATGGTGGCTGCGGCCTTCTACTCCAGATGTCCCGGGGCCTAACCTATTATTGATCCTGCTCAACTGGGCCAGGTACCGCTTCTGCACTTGACTCTTAGTGGTAGCGGTGGTCAAGCAGTCAAGGTTCCCTCGGGGGATGTAGATACAGGTCATTGAACACAACTTATAACTCCAACTCCTGGCATATGGGCTTGCCGCGGTACGTGGTTATGCGGGCGCTGGCTCATTCAGCACACGTGTCCTGGCCAGAGGGCTACAAGTCATGGCCCTCCTTGAAGTGGTAACTTTACCCGTGGCTCCCCTCTGGCATATGGTGTCCCCACAGCACGGCTGTACAGGCGTAGAAAGACCCGCCCTTCCATCTATTGTGCACTCTGCCCCTGTTATGGCCATAGTCCCAAGTCAACAACAAGCTGACTGGTCCACCTCTTGCTTATCTGGTTTCTGCAATAACTCCATCCCTCCCACTCTTCCTTCAATCAATATAGGGGGGCCTGCTGGTACAGCAAGGGGGCACCTGGGCAAGGACACCGCGGAGGCCCACGAAACTGCACCAGCTAAATCAATCAAAGTTCCACCGAAGCTGCAACTTCGCCCTAAGCAGGACAATCTCGACCTTTCGCCCACCTGTTGTCCATATTGACCAATGTCCTGCATTTAAGCCTATACCAAAAGGAATCCACAGGCCAGCTGAAGATTAAAGTTTGCCACTGGTTATTTTGCAATACTGATTTCAGGAACAACAAGTTTAGAAACATTTTATTCATCAGGAGGGTCAGCTGGGTGGGTGCGTTGCCAAAAAATATAAGTGGTGAGTATATCATAGCGAACTGCAGAAATCCACCTCTTGCTGAAAGATTAATCAATTGTGGTACCACTCTTCACAAGGGGGGCGCTGGAACAAGTACAGGTATAGGCATTGTTCCATTGTTTTTTTTTTACAAATACCTCATCCCGCCCCACACAAAAGCATTAGCAGGTGGACTCAATCCTAATAGGGCCGGGGAATGGGGAAAAATTATTGTCCCAGTCAGCAATAGGTTCCAGCCACTTCTCTTCACCCAGCAGGGAGACTAGCAAGCCTTGGCCCCAGTCCCAGTCACATGCAGAAGTCTTGCAGAGCTTTTTCTTTTCAAACAGTCCGCCTTGCTGCTTGGCAGATGATCAATTTCTGGGGACTCAATCTCCCCTTATAGTCCTTTTCCAGACACCAAAGGTGATTTAGGGTCTGGGTCTTTGAAGTTTTATACTTCTTTTCAAGTGGGCACTTCTCCTTTTCTTCTTTTTTCATGAAAGATGTCTGTCACAGCAGGCATGACTCCGAAGCTGATTGTCCACAACACAAATCATGGAAGTGACCAGAGTTTACATCTGGTCACTTAGCCACAATGATATGTGCATCAAATGGTTCATCCCGGACACCCATTCCTGCTCTTTATTATTCCCTTATCAGACCCATCTTCCTTCCTGAAATGTGTTCAGGCCCTTTCTTTGTGATCTATCACTGAATCAAAGAGAAGTCTTTTGAAGTGTAAAGGGAGTTTCTTTCTTTTCCCTCCAGTGTGTGTCCCACCCAGCTCACAGGAATGCAGCGGAACACAAATCTGTCTGGTAGGATTACTCTCCTCCTCATGGCTTCACCAAGCAGACCTGGGCTTCCCAAAATGAAACCAAGGGTCCTCCATGTAATGCACCACACTCACTCAGAGTGCATTCATAGCACACTCTCTGTTCAGCTCTAATACCTCTATGCATTGTACCCTCACATGTACACATGCATTCAGCACACACACTCAGTCTGTGCGCACTGTTCAGTACTGAAGCTTTTCTATATTCAACCAGGGTGTGCTATTTTAAAACGCACACACTGCCAGCCCAGCACACACACTCTCACTATGTATGCACTGCACAACACTTAACACAAGCCCACATACACCCGGCACATGCTTTCCCTGCGCACGTACTGCACAGCACTACGCCTCTCATGTAATGTATTCCTCTCAGGCACACATACACCCAGTACGTGTACTAACCACACATGCACTACACAGTACAGCTTCATCCTTGTACTGTACCCTTCCCAGCCACACATATAACCAATGCAGAATCACTACTCTGGCGCTGTGCTTCACCTCACATCTACCTGATGTAGGCAAGGGTGAGCTAAGCACACAGCTGCGGAACTTTTAAACAGGTGAGTGAGCCTGTAGGCCCCACTCCAGTGACTCAGGGTAAAAATGTCCTGTTCACTGGTACTCATTACTACACGGTATGCTTCCACCACCGCGCTCATGCTGCTTAACTCCTGCTGACCACAATGAGGGTAGCATTTGAGCGCCCGTCCCGGTCCAAGAAGACCACAATCCGTGAGACAGGCCTATGTCGTGGCACACATGCATGATCCCTGTTCACCTATGACAAAAAAGGCAGCATTAGGGATCCAGACAACAGTACAGTTGGGCACTCAGGGCATGGGTACACATCTTTACCATGCAGAGGACTTTTCAGTCCCAACAGACATAAAGCTGATGATACTAAATTTCACATTTCTGATTGCTACTAGGATTGCTAGAAGGACAGGTGAAATTCAGAAGCTCTGCTCCAGCAAATCAAAGGCAGTGTTTGATGAGATGTAGGCCTGGTCATTCAGACTCATTCTTCCTTTCTTCTGAAAGCTTTGTCATAATTCCACAAGAATCAGGAATGGTTCCTGCATGTGAGGCAAGAGCGACTTTCCACAACTGGATGACCCAAAGACCTCCACATTCTTTGAGCAGCTTTTTGATCAGAAATAACGTCCCTTCCCATGATGACAAGACACTAGTACTGCCCTTAGTCATTAGGTAAACTCCTGTATCCTGGAGTGGTACAATATTGCAAAATCCCTTTTGTGGAGGTCATACATGCATGTTAATTGTGGCAAGCTTTCCACTGTCAGTGTTAGCTAGATATAAAATGTGGGAGATCCACATGGGCTGCTCCAGAGGGCTTCTCTAGTCATTTTGCTGAGGACGACAACTCTAGAATGAATGACTGCTTGGGCAAGCCATACTTTATGTTGGATTAGGCCCCTGAGTTATTTTGCAGATTGCCTTGCCATACTAGCTATCAATACTTTATAATCATTTTATCAATCTGAAGGAAGGGGATTCTAGGGATTCTTGCACTTCTTGACCACGTTCAACATATAGCTGTCCTTTGTATTTTAACTTCTTTGACATGGATGTAGAGCCACAAGGAACAAAGGTGTTTTGTTATGTTATGGTAAATAAACTTAATATAGTGCAACAAATCACCCCCGCAGGGGCGTCTCACCGCTGGAGCTCAAAACCAGGTTGGAAGGGGGGGGAGGGGGAGACAATAAAAGTGGAGGGATTAAAATAGCCAGGTTTTAAGGAGGTTTTTAAGTGGACAAAGTCAGAGCAGTCACGGATATACTGTGGAAGTTTGTTCCAAAGGTGAGGATCACAATAGGACAAAGATCGGTCACCGTATTTGGCCGTGCGAATGCGGCGGGGGCAACGCAAATGCTAATCTTTTGATCCCAAATTCCTTGTGGGAAGATATTGATGAAGTTTGTCATGGATGTCAACATGGCCCTTGCCTGATAGGGATTTGTGTACCAAACAAAGAAGTTTAAAAGTGGCACGTTTCCTGATAAGGAGCCAGTGGAGAGATCTAAGAGTAGACTCCGAGGGATTGCGGGGGGAGGTTTGCAAACATGGCGTGCTGCGGTGTTCTGGACTACCTAAAATTTTGATAGAAGAGTTTCATTGGCTCCGACCAGTAAGGCGTTGCCGTAATCCAGCCGGCTGACCACCGCTCTGGTGGTCAGCTGGCTGGATTACGGCAACGCCTTACTGGTAAGGGTTTTCCTTGTATAGAGAGGTAGCCACTGGAATGCTTTCCTAAGCATTCACATGATTCCAAAATAGGTGCCGCAAGGGGACAGGACCTGCTCTTTCATGGTAAGGTTGTCATCTATTAGAATGCCCACATTTTTCATTGCCTTTGTAGGTTGAGGGGTGGTGCCCAGTTCGGACCGCCACCAGTCTTCTGACCAGGAGGCGTGGGCTTTGCCAAACAACAAGATCTCAGTCTTATTGCTTAAGCTGCAAATAGTTTTGGGACGCAATTTTCGTCATGCATTCTCTAAATTTAGATTTTGTGAATTCGGGGTTAGGGCCCATTTATATGATCAACTGTGTGTAGTCTGCATATGAGATGACCTCCATACCGCAGGATCTGACTACTTTAGCCAAAGGGGCAACATATATGTTAAAGAGTTAAGGCCTCAAAGATAAGCCCTGTGGTACCCCTTTGTCTACAACACACGATTTAAATGGTCCTAAGTTAACTGTCTGGGTTTGATCATTTAGGGAGTTTTGTAGATAACCCAGTGCCTTGCCAGTAACACCAATCTTGGAGAGTCCGTGGACCATGGTGTCATGTGAGATGGTGTCAAAGGCAGCAGACAGATCAAGTAGCACCAACATGACAGGGGAGCCATTATCAAGGGAGAGGCTGATGTCATCTAACACCACCGTTAGTGCGGTTTCAGTGCTATGTGAGGCTCTAAAGTTAGTTTGGGAGGTGTCTAAGATGGAGTTAATTTCCAGATAGCGAGATAGTTGTTGATGTACTAGATTTTCCTAAATTTTGCTGAGGTGAGGCAGAAGTGACATGTGTCTATAATTTGCGAGCTTTGGTGGATCTGCGTTAGGGTTTTTCAGATTCTGTTTTACCTGCCCAGTTTTCCAGACTAGGGGTACGGCCGCAGTGTTTAAAGAGATTGAACAATGCAGTGATGTCTGGGAGCAGAGTGTTGGCTAAAGTCACCATAATATGAAGGAGGAAAGGTCAGAAGGAGATCCTGATTTGATTTTGTTCAATGATTCTAAAGCAAGTTACAGCGTGATGGGTTCAAACAGCTCTAGAGTGAAGGAAGGAAACGAGGATGGAGCAGTGACAGCCAGAGGATCAGTAGGTAAGGGGTGATTGGAGAGGTTCTTTTATATATGGATGCTATTTTTTCTTCGAAATGGTCTGCCAGGGCGTTACAGAGTTCCTGTGAGGCTGGGATTGATGAACTGCAGACAGTGGGCTTCATAAACACATTTCTTTGGATGAGTAGCCAGCAGCGTCAATTCTGTTGAAGTGTATCTTTCGAGCAGCTTTGAGCTTTTTGTGGTATTTGTGTAGGGCTGATTTGTAGGAGTTTTTGTCAGGGAGAGATTTGGAGAAGTGCAACCTTCTCTCCAATTTTCTGCAGGCTACTTTCTCTCGTTTTAGTTCTTCCAAAAACCGGGGAATGCTATTTAGTAGAATTACAGCAGTTGAACTTGAGGGGTGCAATTTTATCCAAGGCCTGAGAAAAATATTCTTAGAAATTCGTAAGAGTACAATTTATATCAGAGATCTTGGCGAAATTTTGGGTAGGGAAGACTGATGAGAAGGAAGTATCAGAGATTTTCTTCCAAGGTCTAGTTTTTTTGTAGGATTCATTCTTCCTATTGGGCTGTTTCTCTATCATCGGGAGTTGAAAGGTTTTCATGGAATAATCTGACCAGGTTAGAGGGGAAGGGGAGTTCACCTGCAGGTCGGAGGCATTCGTGAATATAAGGTCTAAAGTGTTCCCGGCGATGTGAGTGGGCCCCAAAATCTCCATATCAGAGAATAGTAGCTGCGTTTCAGGATCAGCACCCAACTCTGCATGGAAGTTAAAATCCCCCACTAAGAAGAATTTTTGAGAAGTGAGCACATGGGGCAAGGTATTCCTTTTTTGGGCCAAGGGGCGATAAACTAGGGCACCTTTCCACAGATCTCCAGGAAGAGTCTCGAATTAAACATACAGAGCTCTAGCCAATCTTTGCACAGGGTATCAATTAATGTGACTTTAACTGGGTTGCGGAAAGTAATAGCAACATCACCCCCTTTTTTAGTCTCTCTGTAGCGCCTAAGTAAACTGTTGTTTTCCGCAATGGCTATGGGAATGCATGGGGTCACCAAAGAATGGAGTCAAGTTTCAGTAAAGAAACATATATCTGGCTGGTAAGGCGTAATGAGGTCCCATATCTCAATAGTGTGTTTGAGGAGGGAGCGTACATTGCAATATATGCTCTTTATCGATGGGTGAGTCTTGCCTGTTTTTGTTTGCGGGTGTATGCCAGGGGATGAGCAATGAATTCCCCTTAGGTCGTCATCAGAGGTGGTGCACTCCAGGTGGCCGGAGGCCTTCTGAGAAAGATCAGCGGTAAATGTAAAGTTGCAAAGTTTACATATGATAGGAGAATGAGGTTCCAGTGAGAGGGTTGTGTGACATAGTGACATGGCCTTCCTCTGAGAAATGGCCCTGGTATTGATCTCTTTGAGAAATCACTGGAATAAAGGATTCTAGTAGTTGTTGTTACACCTGAGGTGGGAGATGCAGGGTCCCTAGTGCCAGGCTGCAGTTTAAATAGGCTAGTGGAGGCCAAACATCAGAGACTAGACTGCTAATCGACCAAAAATGGCAGCCGCAGCTGTCTCAGTGGGCATGGTGATTCCCTCCGCACAAACGACCATGGTCTGGGCGGACCGTGGAATCCTAACAGCTAAAGTGCAGCTTGCAAGCGGGTAAGGCGTATTTCACCAAGCGGTTCCTTAGTGCAAATAATGCTAATATTAAAAGCAGTCAAGCAAGCATATCAAATACTGCTGATGGCTTTGAAAGCAAACAAGTGTGCATTCAAAAATAATACAGGATCACCATTAAAACAATTTGAAATGTTTAAAAGGGAGATGCAGGGTCCCTAGCACCAGACTGCAGTTTAAATAGGCTAGTGAAAGCCAAAAATCAGAGACTAGACTGCTGACAGACCGAAAACGGTAGCCGTGGTTGTCTCAGTGGGCGTGGTAATTCCCTCTGCACAAACGACCAAGGTTGTGGCAGTTGGGTGACCAACCGTCCGTAAATTAGCCCTAATGTCCGTTGTTTATGAAAGGTGTGTTAACGGACGGCATTTGTCTGTAATTTTAGCCTTTCCACTACAAAACAAATGTTAATTCCCCCAATTGTGATTCCTCAGCTGAAGAGAGGAATCTCCTGTGCTGCATTCCGGAGAGAGGGGCAGAGGGCTAAAAAGAAAGGAGCCTTCTTAACAGAGTGTCTGCTTCCCCAAAGAAATGCAAATGTGTGCAATTAGCAAATGTTAAGGCTGCTTTGGATTGATGGAGGCACTTGAAACTTCCTGATAACAGGCATTATCTGCTATGCGCGAGCCTTTAACTTTAAGATGGCTTTGAATTGCAGTGGGCCCTGTATCCAGTGCCTAACATTGGTGAAATATTCACAGGTAAAACAGGCTGCTTGTCTTCTCCCTATCCTCCGAAGTGCCAGCCCATTCACTCTCTGGTAGACAATAAGAGAGGCGGTTTGAAAAGTTGTGGATTATCACTGCAAGGTTTGATACATTTTGTATGAAATGCCCAGACACACACCGGCCCATTGACACATAAAAACGGAAATACATTTCTTTGAAATCATTCTCGGTAACAGACATTCACCCAGTTATTTGTGTTGGGTGTAATTATTTTTTCCTCTGAAGTAAAGATATGGCGTAAGTGCATGATACAGAAACATTAATCGTCACCTTTGCTTAACCTCCCCACACGCTGTTTTTGCTTAACCGACCATTTCTTTATTAGCTCCTAATGGCGAGGTCTGTGTGGTTACAACACCTGATAGGAAGCCTCCAAGACAGCCCTTCTATTTAATCACTGAGATGGTTCGATTGGCCGGCTATTTGAGTGCACTGAGGAACAAATGGAGTCGATTACACCATAGTGAATGTATAGTACTATGTAGAAAAAAGTAAATAAACGCATTGATAGAATAGTGGGGTATGGCCTCTCCGATGTGTCTGTAAAACTGACCTTTTGTCCTGAGTTTTTGTCCTGAATTTTGACCCTTTGTCTTGAATTTATGTCCTGAATTTTGACCCTTTGTCCTGAATTTTTTACAGTACAAAAGATAGGCGGTCCTAGTGGGACAATTTGAAAGAACACAAATATTTATGCAACAGCATCCATTAAATTACTCATACTTTAAAATTCTGCTCAATATTATTTATTCATATTGAACACCGATCTGAATGTTCAAAATCAAGAGGCTCTTGAACACCTGGACAAGACCCTGAAAGATTTTGAGATCAATACCCAAGCCAAAAGGTTGGACAAGTTAGCGAAGGATATTCGCTATTACGATAAGAAGGGAACCTACCCCTATCTCCAGGAAGACTACTTCAAGCAAGATAACCAAGGTCGTTTTTCAAATAGAGGAAGAGGAGGATACAGGGGCCGTAGGAAGTTTACAACTTTTTCGGAGTCTTCCGGTTCGAACAGCAACAGCAGTGATAACGAACAACCAGGTACTAGCTCTGAATATCAGTACCAGGACAGTTGGTATCAACCCCAAGGACCATCTTTTTTAGGGGAGGCACAATGGAGACCACCCAGAGGCAGGAGCTACAGTTGGCACCAAGGACCTCAGCGAGGCCAGGAACAGAGCGGCCAGAATTGGGAGGGAGAACGGATGAGGGGATCGAAACAATTACGTTTCCATGATTAACATATCCTCGTACAATCTCAAGGAAGAAGAAAAGAAGGTTTTGAGTAAAGGGCTATCCTTTGTACCAACTGCCCATCCCAACAACTTTACGATAAAGCGGAACTTCACAGTTTTTTCAGAAAAGTCCGATTACGTTATTTCTTCAAACACTCTCCAGTTTCCCCAATATCATCACAGACAGGCCTGAGGACACCATCGACCTTCATGCCACCTGCAAACTCTATGACCAACAAAATTCTTGCATACTAGATTGTGGTTTTACGAGATGTTCTCAAGGCACTAAATAACAAACAGTACGTCAACCATAATATTACAAGTTTGGAACGAGAAGCACTCACATCACTTAAAAACAATAAGCAGATTGTGATCAAACCCGCTGATAAGGGGGGAGTAATTGTGGTGCAAGATGTTACCAACTACAAGGCCGAAGTCCTAAACCAACTGCATGATGGGATCAGCTACACCAGATTACGGACAGACCCTACCAAGGAACTGGCCAAAACGATCCTGAGAATCACCAAAGAAGGTCTTGAACAGGGTTTCCTTTCCAATCTGGAGTTCCAGTTTTTGAATCAAAAGCAACCTCGCCTACCGACGATTTACACACTACCAAAGATACACAAGAACATGCAGAACCCTCCGGGACGACCCATCGTCTCTGGCTGCGGCTCTTTAGTCGAACCACTGTGCAAATATGTGGACTTTTTCTTGAAGCCGATAGCGGAGACCACGAGGGCATACCTGAAGGGCACTATGGAGACGATCAACCTGGTGGACTGTCAACCGTTTGACCCTACCAAGCAAATTTTGGCAACTCTAGACATTGTGTCATTGTACACGAGCATACCACAAGCACCTGCTCTTGAAGTAATGGAGGCAGCCTTCAACAAGAGACCAGCACCCCTGGCGGTGCCCACTGAATTCATTATTAAACTCCTCAAAATCGCTATGATGCACAATTTATTCTATTTTCAAGGTGATTTTTATTTACAAACCAAAGGCGTAGCAATGGGCGCCAGCTTCGCTCCAGACCTAGCCATCATTTACATGGACTACTTTGAAAACTCTCATGTGTTTGATATCAACAACCCTTACATTGCACAAGTGACTTTGTGGAAGCGATATATAGACGATATTTTGTTGATCTGGACTGGTGATGCCGTGTCATTAAGTAATTTCTACACATGGCTAAATCAAAGGAGCGATGACATTAAGTTTACCATCAATTCTCACCATCACAGAATAGATTTTCTCGACATTACCATCAAAACAGAGAGTAACCAACTATACACAACACTCTACAGGAAGCCAGCAGAACGGAACTCATTACTCTTGTACAACAGCCATCACCCGAGGGGTCTACGGGACAATCTGCCCTTCGGACAGTTCTTGAGGATACGCCGGAACTGCTCCAAGAAAGAAGATTACATGAGTGAATCAGAAGAACTGAGTGATCGCCTCGTTGCGAGGGGCTACCCAAAGAGATTGGTCAAACGGGCTCGTAACAGAGCTTGGTTTAAACCTAGATAAGCATTACTGACTGCAAAAGCATGAGAAAATGATCTACCACAGAGGATGATATGTGTCACCACATTTTGTACCCGAAGTCACGCGATTAAGAAGATCATTAATCGACATTGGGGCCTAATCTCGGAGGATTTGGAACTATATGATCCACCTATGCACTCATTCAGAAAAGGTAAAAGTGTGCGAGACCATGTGGTACGGTCTCTCCTGGATCCTGGAAGCTGAACTCGGACAAGACGGAGGTCCTCATCCTTGGTTCCAACCCTTCAGCCTGGGACGACTCCTGGTGGCCAACATCACTGGGAACAGCCCCGCCACCCACCGACCACGTACGCAACCTAGGGGTCATCCTCGACCCCACCCTCTCCATGACTAAGCAGGTCAACGCCGTTTCCTCATCCTGCTTCAACATCCTCCGAATGCTCCGCAGGATCTTCAAGTGGATCCCCACCGAAACAAGAAAAACAGTCACCCAGGCCCTCGTCACCAGCAGGCTGGACTACGGAAACGCCCTCTACGCAGGAACGACGGCTAAGCTCCTGAGACGGCTGCAACGCATCCAGAACGCCTCTGCACGTCTTATCCTCGACATCCCCCGACGCAGCCACATCACACCCCACCTGAGAGACCTGCACTGGCTCCCTGTCAACAAGAGGATAACCTTCAAGCTCCTCACCCACGCACACAAAGCACTCCACAACTCCGGACCAGCCTACCTCAACAGACGACTCAGCTTCTACACCCCCACCCGCCAGCTCCACTCGACCAGCCTCGCCCTCCCCACAGTCCCCCGCATCCGGAAAACGACCGCCGGCGGCAGATCCTTCTCCCACCTCGCGGCCAAGACCTGGAACACCCTCCCCACCAACCTCCGACAGACCCAAGACCTACTGGCCTTCAGAAGACTCCTCAAGACCTGGCTCTTCGATCAGTAGCAGCACCACCCCCCTCCTCCCCCAGCGCCTTGAGACCCTTGCGGGTATGTAGTGCGCTTTATAAGTGACATGATTGATTGAACCATCCATTCAACCGATGTGGGGTCTCCCTACGCCTCTCGGCCACCATAAGTGTGGCCATTGAAAGGCTTGTAAAATGGCCATCCAAAAGAAACAATTCACCAACAAACATCATGTAATTGATTTAAAATCTTTCACCAATTGTAATTCATCAGACGTGATCTATGCCATTATCTGCCCCTGTGAGAAAGTATACGTGGGCAAAACACAGCAAAAGGTGAAAGCACGTATACTCCAACATTGTAGCACGGTCCGCTGTAGTGTTCCAGGAGCACCTCTGGTTGACCATTTCCAGAACGCCCAACATTAAGCTGAAAGTTTGAAGTGGCTAGTCCTAGAGAGAGTCACACTTGGAGTAAGAGGAGGGAACATTCAGTCTATTTTGAATGTCCGAGAGTGTAAGTGGATGCACTTTTTGGACACAATCCAAAATGGTCTGAATGAGTCAGATGCAAACAGCGTGCAGTTATCTTGCCTAACTTCTGAGTAACCATGATTCCTTTGAGTTGCACATTCAGACCCCCTGTGTTGTATATATTTTATCCGCTGCCAAGGAGTTTTACTATGTATGTGGATCTGTGCTATTGCCAGATACGGATCGATGTATTGTGTTTTGTACCATACCAATATACTGCGTCCTTAGGCACGCGAGTGCGAGTTGGACATCTAACCTCAACCCTGACCTTGTATTATGTATTTGCGTAAGACTGATATCCATTACATGTATCTGTGATCTATGACACTAACATACTCTGTGTGACCTTCAATGCACTGCGGGATCATAAACACAGCGCGTTAATGTCCATTTATTCAGTGGGTTATTGGTACCCCACGAACCACATGTACATCTATCATCTATTAAGTGCCAACGTTTATGCATATTCATTGTAGTATATACCATTCCATTGTGCAATTTATGAATATTTTACGCATGTGATGTTATCGCTCCAAAGTATTTTCGTGCACAAATACAACAATGCAAGCCTATATTTGCATTTTTTACTTCGTAATTGCAAACACTGCCTTTTTGCTTTGTTACTTCGAAATTGCAAACACTGCCTTTCTTACAGTATGGGATGCCAACATACGTAACTCCATTGAGAGCAGTGCTCTGTGTCAATCGACAGACTTTCCCTTTTCCAAACAACCGTCATCAGTTAGTAGTCTTTCCTCCACCTTGACAAAAGCCTCGTCATCCATTTGACCTCCACCCGACAGCATCGAGCGTCTGTCATGGCGCAGGCTGCAGGTGAGTCATGATGACTCAGGGGCAGATTTACAAGCCCCTTGCGCCACTTTTGCGTCACTTTTCCCATGTTAAAAATGACGCAAAAGTGGCGCAAGAGGCTTGTAAATAAGCCCCTCAGTACTTAAGGAATCATGGCGCAGGCTGCACGCGTGAGTCATGATGACTCAGGGGCAGATTTACAAGCCCCCTGCGCCACCAGTACGTCACTTTTCGTGACGTACTGGTGGCGCAGGGGGCTCCTCGATATTTACAAGGAGAGGAAAAGCCACCATGCGTGACTTTTCCTCTCCTTGTAAATACCGTCCTTCACACGCAGCACTTTGCGTTGAAGGGGCGTTCCATGGGTGTTGCTGTGGGGTGTTTCCACGCAACACCCATGGAACAAGACACATCTCCAGATTTACGAGAAATCGTAAATCTGGAGATGCGTCTGAAAGCTACGCCACCCTAGAGGTGGCGTAGCGAGCGCACCGAGAAGAAATGTTTTCATTTCTCCTCGTTTTCCTCTTTCAATGCGTGCTGCATTCTGCAGCACGCATTGAAAGGGAAAAGCCTGTACTGATTGTTTTGTGCAGAAAGGTGCCCCTTCCTGCACAAAAACAATCTCCCCATGGCGCAGGCATCCTTGCACCATGGTGCAAGGGTGCCTGCGCCGGCGCTGGCAGCTGTTTGTGCGCCAGCGCAGGGAGAACACAGGAATGCGACATATTCTTGTAAATATGTCGCATTCCTGTGCTCTGAAAGTGCCGCAGCGTGGCGCAGCCAAAGGGCTTGCAGCGCCACGCTGCGGCACTTTCTTGTAGATCTGCCCCTATGTACTTAAGGAATCATGGCGCAGGCTGCAGGTGAGTCATGATGACTCAGTACTTAAGGAATTTTCCTTTCAGTGCTCCGTTTACGATGGAGTAAACGGATGTACTCTGCCTCGAGGTAATTGTTTACATTTTACCGGTGTCTATGCTCAAACAAGTTTCCATTCCTTAATGAGTGGAACTTTGGACAGAGGGTTAATTATTGCCTATCCATCCTTTTGTTTACAAACTTGGTACCTCAGGGGCCCTTTGGAATTTTGGAATTTTGCTAACCCTGGAATGATGACAGCTCTTTCCCACGAGGTAACGAGACCGATTTTCACAGTCATGTTGTTCCTTTAAACAATTTAAAACCTCACATCAATTCTAGGAGTGGTGTTATATCTTTGGTCCCCTGTTTGTTTGTTTGTTACTTTTCACAGTAATTGGGAACCCTTGGATTTAAACTCGGCCCCCTCGTTGGAAGCTTTTTCTCTTGAAAGGAACATAGTTGAATTTTGACATTGCCTTATAAGAAGTAAGTCCAGAATAATTCTGTGTTTTGCATACACCATATCAACTCTAAATCAAATCCCTTTGCAAATAACTGATGGCGTCCAACCTTCCCCTCTTTTTAGGTAGCCATCTGCGGCTGCCCGCGGCCCCCGCAGGGGGCCACCCTAAACGGGCGGCCCCTTTAGTCCCATTTGGGCACTTCCCCACCCCCACTACGAATGCGGGACTCTAGGAGGAGTCCCCTTACCAGGCGCATCACTTCCGGGTCGCAGAGGAGGTGGGGAGGTATTTATGCCTCCCCCGGCCATCCTGGCATCCTCTTTGCGCCGGACACGCCGTCTCTTAGCATTGTCCCTCATCGTGGTCGTTTGCGTTGGGTGTCGCGATCCGGCCTGGTAGCCGTCGGGCTGTTTCGAGGTGAGTCTCCCCCCCCCGCAATCCCTCGGCAAGGGTCCTCGCGGCTCACGTGGCTGAGGGATTCGGTGTTCTGGGACCAGTCCCAGCGGGGGCCGGGCTGGGAAATAGGGGGGCGATCGGCAGTGTCCGGCCCCGCGCTGAAATTCCGGGGTAGCCTCACCTCCTTTTCGACCGACCCCTTCTCCCCCTCCCCCCCCCCTTCGATACGTCCAAGCGTGCGTGGTGGGTTGGGCCCGGGCCTCTCACACGTGGTTAGTGTGGCCGGTGTGGGGTGAGGTCAGGGGGCTGCGTGGGGGGCAGATTAGTTAGAGTCCGTGTGGCCAGGCTTTGTAGTGCGACTGGGCTCTTTGTGGGCACAGGGAGATTGAGGTATTTTCCCTGGATGCGAGGCCGCATCTCTAGTCCCTGCTGTCCCCTGCAGGATGCGCGCTGCACCACCCGCACGCGTTTCGGGCCCTGGTGGCGCGTGTTGCCCGTTTGGCCACCAGCGTTCCCTTTGCCATGGCTGATCCTGCAGGCCGTCGCTCCGCCTGCTATGTGAGTTTCGCGTTGTGGTCTGCCGGCTCCCATCGCGTGTCTGGGCAGGCGCTGGGGCGTCAAGCGGTGAGTCTGCCTCTGCCCCCTCTCCCGAGTGGCAGTGTGATTTGCCCCAGGTTGGGGCAGTTGGCCTTTCGTTGCCTTCGGGCATGCTCCCTGGCGGGGGCCACGCCTGGCTCAGGTGTTGGAGGCGAGCCAGGCAGGCCAGTTTTGATCGGCGCCAGGCGCCGCTACTCTAACAGCACCTCAGGGCAGAGCAGATGTCATGCGGGAGTCGGGGAAAGCTCCCCTCCCCCCCCGCCTCCATCCGTACCGGGCCCACATCGTGGCTCGCACCGGGTTTGATGGTTGTGCTTGTCGCTGCCTGGTCGGGCCGGCTGGTGCGCAGGAGAGTCTGGTGGCTTGGGGTTGGCAGGCGAAGTACATAGAACATTGTAATGTTTTTTCTTTTGTCGTTGCAGGTGGAGTTACAGGGCGATCTGGAAGCAGATGGGTACAGAAGGGTACCTCTGCGTGGGCACAATAGGGGTGCCAGAGCCAAATCCCAGGAGCCTCATGGGAGGGTCCTGGAACAATTACGTCGGCGCCCCGTTAGTCCTTCGGGCGGTTGTGGGCCTGAACAACCGGGGGCTTGCCTTGCTACGCTCCGCCCTGAAAGGGGCGTGAGTAATAAGGGACCAATGTGTCACGTGATCCAGTAAGGGGATCACCCCCATAAGGGTAGCGCTGATTGGATTCTCCACAGTGCTTGGCTCATCAGGCGGGCAGGGCAGCATAGAGTGGTACAGCTGCCTGCCCTTGGATCGCCCGTAAGATAACCCACCATATTTGCATACTTTTGTATGGAATAAACCTGCAGCAATATTTTTCCCAAACAAAAGTTGTGTTGTGTATTTATTTATGCATGCATACTCTGTTGTGGTGTGGGTGGGGTGTGTTGCCAATAATGGGACTATGCGGCTGCCCGCGGCCCCCACAGGGGGCCACCCTAAACGGGCGGCACCTTTAGTCCCATTTGGGCACTTCCCCACCCCCACTACGAATGCGGGACTCTAGGAGGAGTCCCCTTACCAGGCGCGTCACTTCCGGGTCGCAGAGGAGGTGGGGAGGTATTTATGCCTCCCCCGGCCATCCTGGCATCCTCTTTGCGCCGGACACGCCGTCTCCCACCCTACCGCTTACCCGGCGTGGGGTTGGCAGGCGAAGTACGTAGAACGTTGTAATGTTTTCTTTTGTCGTTGCAGGCGGAGTTACAGGGCGATCTGGAAGCAGATGGGTACAGAAGGGTACCTCTGCGTGGGCACAATAGGGGTGCCAGAGCCAAATCCCAGGAGCCTCATGGGAGGGTCCTGAGACAATTACGTCGGCACCCCGTTAGTCCTTCGGGCGGTTGTGGGCCTGAACAACCGGGGGCTTGCCTTGCTACGCTCCGCCCTGAAAGGGGCGTGAGTAATAAGGGACCAATGTGTCACGTGATCCAGTAAGGGGATCACCCCCATAAGGGTAGCGCTGATTGGATTCTCCACAGTGCTTGGCTCATCAGGCGGGCAGGGCAGCATAGAGTGGTACAGCTGCCTGCCCTTGGATCGCCCGTAAGATAACCCACCATATTTGCATACTTTTGTATGGAATAAACCTGCAGCAATATTATTCCCAAACAAAAGTTGTGTTGTGTATTTATTTATGCATGCATACTCTGTTGTGGTGTGGGTGGGGTGTGTTGCCAATAATGGGACTATGTCCGTTCTCTGACCTAGGAGCCAAACGGGCCCACTACTATCATTTCAACCACCCAGCCAAAGGTGGTTTACGGTAATTCAGTTTCCCTTTCATATCTAGATTTTGCATTATAAATTATAACAAGTTCTAAGTATTTCCCTTTATTTTATTGAATTCTCAGGTGCCCCTTTACAGTCCTGAGGAAGACCCCATTGTAAGGATCAAGGTCACCTACGTCTGTCAGGGGTCGAAACGTCGACATATTGTTGTATATATGCCAATGCGGGCAACAATGCTTTGTTCATTGTGCCTATTCAGTGACATAATGGCTGCTAATTATTTTGTTTGTATATAAATTGTCATGTAGGACACACCACTTCTTTTGTGAATATTACTGTTGATGTGTATATTGTCACTCCCTTTCCGCCCTCATTTAACCCTCACTTTGCACACAAGTCCTTCCTTTCTCCCTTCCACACATTCGGGGCACTTTTGTATATGTATGTTCCAGATGTTTCGCTGGATTTTGAACATTCAGATCGGTGTTCAATATGAATAAATAATATTGAGCAGAATTTTAAAGTATGAGTAATTTAATGGATGCTGTTGCATAAATATTTGTGTTCTTTCAAATTGTCCCACTGGGACCGCCTAGCTTTTGTACTGTTAATCACCCAGGTCCCGGTGGCATAACTGGGTCGTACCCCTTTTTTGTAACTACTGAATTTTTTACAGTCATGTCCAGAATGTGCCTCCATGTCAGTTGGTCACCCTATGGGGCAGACCTGGGAATCCTAACAGCTAAAGTGCAGTTGCAAGCGTGTAAGGCATATTTCACCAAGCAGTCCCTTAGTGCAGATAATGCTAATATTAAAAAGCAGTCAATCAAGCATTTCTAATATTGCTTATGTCTTTAAAAGCAAACAAGCATGTGTTCAAAAATAATACAGGATCACCATTAAAACAATTTAGAATTTTTTTAATTACAGGCTGTACCCGGAGGCACAATAAACAAAAGGGAATACAAATTACCTTTATGGATTTGTGTACTCTTAGTTCTTGCTCTGACTCCTGCACAACACAGTTGGATATGCCCTGCTCTCAATCTAACCACCATGACATACAGCTTCCCATTTTTTAATGTAAAAAACACAATTTGTTGAAGAGCGGGCAGTTGTCCACAGCACTACAAGCAAAAAAAAGTACACTTTTCTTTTTAAACACAGCCCTGTTTCCGTTGTATAATGGGCTGCATTGAAAAAAAAAAAAAGTTTACTTGATTGAAAGACTATCACAGACATGGTGGTCTGCTGACCCCAGCAGCCCACTATCCCTGCACTTGCTTCCAGTCGTTGTGTGTCACAATTTGAGACCTACTCCATTAATATTCATGAGGTAGGTCGGTTATGAAAAATCCTTCTGGGCCACAAAAGTCTTTACTGATCATAAAAATCCAAGTCTCAATTTGTGACTAGCATTTTGCAACCAGATATTCATACATCTGGCCCAAAATTCTGTCACTCAGGATTTTGATATTGCCCTTGCAAATGTCTTTATTTGTGCGCTGAGCTGATTATAGGGGTGCAAATAACTTTGTGAGTCAACCATGTCAGAAATGCTAGCATCCAGCCCAACTATTGAGCCACCAAAGCTGCAACAAATGATATGTAGTGGTGAATACGACCTCATGCAGGATTTTCTGGGCATACCAAATCATTTTGGTGGCCAAGGAGTGTCTTATCAAATTCATCTACTGGGTACATCAGTACCGCAGCAAAGAACACTGAACAGACTGCCCCTTTGCCAGATGGTTTTGCCAGGGATCCGAGCCTTGCCATCCCACATCCCGGCAACAGAGCCCAGAAAGACAGTCGCACTCTCAAGCTCAATCTTATAAACCACAGATTGGAAACAACCGTACCAGCAACCAGAAAAATGCTTTAGACATGTAGGTAAGCTAAGAAGGGCTGACCTGTGGTTCCCTGGGGCATTATATGGTTATGTAAGTTCATTTCTAATATTTATGCCCCACAATATTATTAAGACTATAATACCCAGCAGACAGCAGCCATTTGAAACGTATAACTCCTATATATCCACTACGAGGGTTGTTCATCGCCAATAATGTACAGCCAAAAACAAAATAGACATCACCAACAGAGCAGACCTAGAATAAGTGAAGAGATCTGTCACATACTAGTGGACAATTTGGAGGACTTTAATCTAGTCCAGCGCTGCAGGCCCCAAATATCTATACACTGTGACTACTTCTTTACATCTCACAATGACACTCAGATCTGGAATGACGGTAGAAATGTCCATCCCAACAGACCTCTTCACTTCTCTCCCTCCAACCATGCAGGCTCAGGAGCTCAACTATACACAAAGTTTCAGACTGGACAACCCAGGGCAGTAACCAGCTAAGCCGACTATACCTTAAGAAATACCATAAAAGGACCTACAGAGCTGTTCAAAGCTACCAGCGTACTGAAAACCACCACACTGCGCTTGTCTCACACTTCATCATCGACCACACTGCTACGCGCTACGTCCCATAACATGATAACCACACCTTGGTGGTCATCACACACCACATGGAAACACTTCACACATAGGATCAAATCGAAAACAATACCCTTTCAACCACACACACTACATGGCGTAGCATGCTACATGTAGGGAAACGCTTTATTGCCCCATTTAGGGGTAGTAAGAGCTATATCAATGCTGCAGTACAGTAGAAAACAATGCGGAATCAGGCCATTGACAATGAGTTTGATGCATAGTTTATTTTACAATAAAAAACAGTTTACAGCTTTTAAAGGAACATTCTGACTACCTCCAAAACATTTTTAAAATCACATATCATATTGCCACTCTAGCAGAGTGACGAGAGGTGGTGGGGGCGACTGTACAGTTCAGCGTCGGTGGACAGAGGCGGTACCTACGTGTGCCTAAGAGAGGTTGTGCCACCGTGAGGCTCGCAAGCTTGAAGTGCCAGGGACTGCGGTGCCAGTGCCCGCCGACAGAGGCTTCCAAGAGTATAGGTCTGCTCTCCTCCCAGCGGCAGCAGCGCAAGACCAACCCCATCCATGTGTACGTCTCCTGCGAGAAGCAGCCTTCTTTGGGAAGGGGCGTCCAGCCTAATGGGCCGCCCACAGCCTTACGGGTCCTGTCTCCCTGTCTCCCTGTCTCCAGCTACGAAACAGGGACGTTTCTTCAATTGTGAACCAAGGACTTACTTTGCACTCATTGGACAATGGATCCGAGGGCGTCAGCAGAGGGCCGTGCCTTAGACAATGACTGTGTGATAGAATGATGGAAAGAAGAACGGGTGGATGGATGGGCGAAGGGTGGATGGACAATGGATGATTTCAGATGAACAATAAATGAATCAATAGGAATGAACATGGAACTGTGGGAAAAAGAAAGGAAAGTAAGTAGATAGTTAAATGAGATTGATTGACCTTTAGCAATGAAATGGTGGATGGATGGATGGAAAGGTGGATGGATTGATGGAGAGGTGGAAGGAAGGATGCATCAATGAATGGATGGGTGGGTTGGTGGGGTGGATATGGATGGATTGAGATGGATGATAAATTAACTGATTGGAGTGAACATGGAACTGTGGGAAAAGTAAGGCAAAAAATTAGGTAATTAAATTGGAGAGACTAAGCGTGGTGGCTGTATGGATGGATGGAAGGGAGGATGGATGGATGGATGAAAGGATAGATGGAAGTAAGGAAGGAAGATGGATGGATGGAAGGAAGGATGATGGATGGATGGATGATGGATGAAAGGATGGATGGGAGGAAGGCAGGAAGAATGATGGATGAAAGGAAGGATGATGGATGGAAGGATGATGGATGGATGGATGGGTTAGTGGGTGTTTGGGTTGTTAAATTGAGTGATTCTAACAGATCAATGAAAAGAGGTGAGAAAAGGCAAATGGCAAGAGAATAAGTAAACCAATAAACAGAAAGAAGCAGGAGAATGCATGGTGGCCTAGTTAAATGGACTAACGAGGAGATACTGAGATGAATGGTGGAATGTCTCCATCAACATGATAGATGAATACATGAAGAGGTGGGAAACTGCATCTCTCCCAACTGAGATCTTACTAGAAACAGATTGGATTAATCTGATGCAAATAACCTTCAAAGCAAATACTGAGAAGGCTGAACAGAAGGCTAAAGCACATTTTAGATGAGACTCCAGAACCCAGAACACTTTAACCCTTTAAAGAACATTTGATCGATCCCAAGTCTTGATTTAAGAAAGCAGGGTAGCAATATGACTTGGTCCTGAGCGGCCAGTGGCTATCTCCTGAATACAAGACCGTGTCTCTTTCAGAGGGCAGCTCCATCCACATAGACAGGTCCTTGTACTGCTGTGAAGAGTGGCAGATACCGCTCAAGAGTTGGAAAAGACTGAATAGACTTTTAGGGAAGCAGGTGTGGCAGCACATCTAGCACAGAAGGAACATTTAGCTGCCTTTGCCATGAATGCAGGAAGGATTCCCAGAACAGGGCTTCATTGTTGGCCTGTCCAGACTTGGGCAGTAGCCAGACCCAAAAGCCGCTCTCCCTGTGCCTTCTTAGACATCTGGGATGGTATCCTCAAAGTCTAGCCTGTCATCGGAGATAAAGAGATATCACTGCACATGAAGAAGGTATTTCCCATCGATATATTGTGTGCCTTGACTATCAAAGGTTGCAATTCTCCAGATCATCGGCATCTCTTGGGGCAGCATGCCTTTGACCAAGCCTTTCCTGCCAGATTAATACCCCAAGCCATGGAAAGACTCCTCATCAGGTTTTATAAATACCCTGACAACCAACAAGGTTCTCACACCTTTCTGGAGCTCATTAGCCAAGGGTTGCCACAAGCCTTTACCAGAACAGCAGAAATCTGTCACAGGAATCATAAACCATAACAATTATGTCAGTCTTTATAAAAGGGAGGATATGTTGGTCTATCCCAGGGCAATGATCCATTCCATGCTACAAATCTCTGATCGTGTTTGGATGGTAGTGCACTCCCCTGAGGAAGCTCTGAAGAACACTTTATAATAGGGAAATCCGGAAACAGAAAGCACTTACATTGCTAAGATCTACATATTCTCTGTAGAGGGACTACAACTCTTGCATTCCCGATTCCTCTTCCACAATAGTTCACCTCTCACCTGAACCCTGAAAAAACCTGCTTGCATGGACACTTGTTCTCGAAGATGAACTGGCACGTCTGCAAACTTTCCCCATAAACTGTAAGCTCTCTGTGAAACGCCCCACTAACGTTTCGATGTGCATGCACAATGGCAGTGATGTTAACCGCAGTAGCCAACCTGTATCCCACAGCTTGGGACTGGACATATGCCAATACTGTGGGTCATATGATTTCCCCTTTAAAAACGTTGTTTCCAAAGTTTGAAGGCTCCACAGCGGTAACCTACCTCACCAACACCCTGCAAGATGTTTCCTGATGAGCTACCAGCCCAGTCCAGGTCGAAGCGATTGAGTGCCAACCCCCAACAAATGCTGAGTCTGGCCCATTTACAGTGTCCTTGAATGGTGTGTCTATTTCATAGTCATAGATACATAGATATCAACGTCACACTTATCTTATCTCTTGATCTTATTCAGTCCCTAGTTTACCACTGTATACCCTGTTTTACATCTCTGGTTTTATGCTGTGGTTAATCATCTCTGTCCATCCCAGAGGTATTTAGTTTCTTATTTTGTACCCACCACTCCTGTTGGCAGATATTTTCTTTAAAGGGGAGCTTCTATACACCTGACTTCTCTCTTGTCCCTTGAGGTCGACGTCCTGGCTGGTGAGCATGCTTCGCAGTAGTGGAACAATTTTGTCATTTGTATGCAATATCTTTTAATGCTGTAAACTAGACGTAGAAAGCGTAACATCTCCTTTAGGCCATGCACAGACCGGCTGGAAGTAAAGAACAGGTTTACCAGTAGGAAGCTATAGCAAAATAACTTTATTGGCTGAAGATGAACACACTTTGCATGGATAAGTGCCTTTCACCCATACACGCTCTTTGCAACAACCCTACAATCATACTATAACCAACACCTTCCCTGCCTACCAGAGAAGCCTGTGTCAACAATGGCAGACAGGCCTTGGCTCTTCAGCTTTGGAAAATGCATCTCGTCCAGTGAATTTTTTATCCACAGGAGATCACACATTCCTTTTATCTTGTAGCAATATTTCAATGTACGCCTCACCCAAATACCTGCACATGGACCAAAGTTACTAAGATTTATTTGGCATCGAAGGATCTTCACTGAAGTTATAAACACGTGATCAGTCCCATCTATGTGTGATCGAGGGATTCTGCGCTATTCTGTGCTTATGAATTTAATGAAGGTATCCTTGACAGAGCTAGTAATTGTTTTCTTCTCTGTCAATGGTTCTTTGTTAATTATCATAATCACGAAATATTCCAGGACTACCACACTGGAGCAGGACCATTCAAGTGTTTCTGACTGAAACGAAAATTCCTATGATGCAGAACTAGGATTACACTTAAGTAGCTTCTTCTTCTTGAGCATTACACGAGCTGTCCAATGACCTTTTGTTAACATGATGTGGATTGGAGCAAGTCTTCAGAAAGCTGGGTCATCTTCAGGATACTGCTAGTGTCGTCTTAAATTCCTTTGGCCATGCAATAACTTCAAGAAGTGTTTTGGGCATCGTATATTACATTTCATTCATAGAAGAGCATCTTCAAGGTTTGCTAGGGCCATCTGAGCAATTTGTTTTGCAGAAATGCATTTTCAAGATAGTGTTTGGGACAAGTGTGTGGGTCATTTTAGCAAATTCCTCTCCCTCTGGAGTTTCCTCTAGCTAGCTCTTGAACAATCATGTCAAGATCCATTTGCAACGGACCACCTTATTGATCTTAGTGGTTTTGAGTCGCCCAGAGACATATCAAAGTTGCCCCGGCCCTGCCAGATCCTCTGCAGTGTGCCTCATCATATTCGGGTCAAAAGCATATCAGGAAGGTTGGAAAGGGGACCAAATGGTTGATGGTGTGCTAGCACAAGGTTTACAGAGGAGGCTTTCTAGCAGCAGGAGCCCATGAGGTCTGCATTCTTACTCACTCTGACCCAACACATGCCCTTTTCAGAGGGACAGTTCCTTCCTTTGTGGTGGAATTCCATGAATACTGTCCAAGAAATGGAAATTGTTTACAATGCTCAGAGTTTGCATTTCCACCTCATACTTAGTTTTGTTTTTTATATTTTACAGAAGTTTGACACCCATTTTATGGGTGTGAATACATTCTATAAATCTCTATAATACAAATAAAGGAAGGTTTGTCTTTGAGATATTCAATGCATCTTCTAAGGTGATCTACTGCCAGTCCTTCAGATTTTCGTGCACAGGATTTATTTTGACTTTCGAGAAACTCTGCACTCCACATTTGCCCTGAGGCTTGAGAACAGGAATGGGTGGAGACAAAAAACAACAGGTTTCTCCTTTTACATCTAGTGTACAACCAGAACCCAGGATTTTTAGACCAGTACCATACCTCTGGCATCCAGAATTGAAGGGTCCATCTTCAAATGCTAGATTTAAATCGAATCTCTGGGATATATATACATACATACATGGCTGTACTTATTGCATTATTTAATATATAAACATCAATTTATAGAGAATATACTACGGGTAAACACCTATTATGGTCCTAAGTAAGATGCCTATGTGCACCACCAAATGCTCCAAACTTGCTTGCCCTGTGCACCTTGGTGACACCAGTCATATGGTATACTGCAACATGCTAGAAACACTACATACATGATAGTAGTGAATGATTCTGAGGACGTCAAAACGAGCAGAACCACAGGTCAAGATGTTTGCACATGTCACCAGAATCATGAGATGGCACTGTAGGACCATAACAGAAAAAAATTAACCATTATATATTTTATATTACATTATGTATTTTTGTGTCTTTCCACATTTACCAGTATGTGTACAGGAAGGCCGAAATAGAGTCTGTGTGTCAGCCACTATGAGAACTTGTTGATATCTTACTGTCAGTGAGTTCCAACCTTCGAAAGGTTTGCATATTGGCTGGTATATCGACACCACAAAGGGCCTCCCTGTTCCTGTAGTCCACTTAAAATAAAATCTATGCTCTAGAAATGAAGAAAAGCTAGCTTAAATGAAAAAGGATAACCACAAAAAGGGGCAGCAGTCTTTCGTAGGTTCTCTGTCATTACATGAAGTGTCATACAAATATGGCACATTACAACGTGATCTAATGCATCGCGTGCCATTACAACGCGGTCGTTATAACGACCGCGTTGTTAGTACGCAATGTATTACATCGCAAGTCTTTACCACGACTTCCACTAGGGGGCGCGCTGGACTTAGGAATAGTATTATTTACTATTCCTACTCCAGTTTGCGCGACAGTAGGGAAGATGTTAGAAATTTATTTCCAATACCTCAGCGCCCCCTAGTGGAATTCGTTGTAAAGACTTGCGATGTCATTACATCGCGTACTAACAACGCGGTCGTTGTAACGACCGCGTTGTAAAGGTATCGCGGTGTAATGACCGCGTTGTAAAGGTCGTTTCCCTGTCATACATTTGTCAGAGATATCCCGCTTCCAGCCTTCTGAAATATATCTATAGATAGGAAGGTAAACGGACAGACACACTAATGTATGGATGGAAAGATGGAGAATGGATGGGCAAATAGTTTAGAAATGGGTAGAAAGGGAAAAGAAAATAAAGTAGAGAGAAAGGGGCACCCCTGGACGAGACAGAGTAAACTGGAGATAAATAGATATGCTGGAGGCAGAGAGAGGGAAGAGAGAAATACAGAGAAGTGGGAAGAGGGGAAAGAGAAAACAAGATAAAGAGATGGCCATATAGATAGGTGAAGGGGTTGATAGAAGGGTTGGACAGGTAGGCGGGGTGATAGGCGTCGATAAAGAGATAAGTAGACTGATTAAATGTTTACACCCCTAAATAAAGAAGGCCTTGAAGCCTCAAGGGACTGTTCAGTGGTTCTTAAGTGAACAGAAGGTATTATTGAAAAAACTGGGGTGAGGATTGGGTAGAGAAATGCAATATGGAGACAGGGAAAGGCGCCAAACTGGATTGAGTGGTTTCTCCCGTGCTGGAATTACGCAGGCGACACTGAAGAATTGGAGACAGAGGAGACCTCTGTTCGAGAAGAAGAAGACAGTTCGGATCCATCGTCCACCTTCTTTCCAAAGAGTTGATAAATGCAGTTACGGAACTGGAGGAGGAGAGAAAAAGAGTACTGCATAAGTTAGTACTTGAGCGAAAGCACCTAGGTAATTGCAAATTGGTGTCACGTGGGAAGGTGGTGATGAATTAAATCCTCATCCTTTCATTAATACACTCGTTTTATGTGTTTTTGAAAAAAACTTTGGGTCTTTTCACTTATCTTCTTTTTTATGTGCACAGTATTTAGTCCTGCTGAGAGCTTCAAAACATTTGCTTTAATCAGAAATTCAACATAATTTGAGACTGTTTGCCTCCTGCTGCTAGGTGTTTCTTTCAAATAGAATTGGATCATGCCACCCCATCTGTCCCATCCTCAGCCCTGCCCCTATCCCACAGAGAGATCCCATGCGGGGCCCCACTCACCTGGCGGTTCATGAACACGTAGATAATGGGGTTGTAGATGGTGGCGCTCTTAGCGAAAAAGGCAGGTAAGGAGGCGGCCAGTGGGTGGAAGGCGTAGCCGGGGTTGGCAGCAGCGAAACATGCAAAGAAAGTGTATGGCCCCCAGCAGAAAATGTAAGCTATGATCATGACCACTACCATTCGGGATACCTCTCGCTCAGCCTTCTGAGTTGATTCTGACTCTTTTTGCTGCATGGCGACCTGTGGATGAATACAATCATCACTGTATTAATCAATCTCAGCTCTTTCTTAAGCCATCATATTTCTTGTACATAAACATAGACCTCAATGTCAGCTCTATAAGACACGGTCATTCGGCTTGCCACTGTGTGGCTCAACTCAGCCTGCCCCTTGCTCTTTTTGTGTCTTTTTGGAAAGTATCACAGGCAAACTCCTCTTTCTATGCTGTTGGTAAGGTTTTTTCTATGTGATGACATAGAAGACATAGATGCACCGGTCGCCATTTATCCATTGGGCTGAAATATCTGAAGAACACTCTGAACTTTCCAGTAATGGATCTGAGATTAGTAGGGAAATACCAGGTTCCCTTCCCAATCTTGGATATTATCCATCTTCAACAAACTCTCACCCCACATTAAATTGTGTTTAATCCATACCATAACGGGACACTTTGTATTGCCCTGACAGGAAAGACAGCATTGCCCTGAAAGAAAAATATGTATTGCCCTGAGTGGGAAGACTATATTGACCTAAAAGGGAAGACAGTGTTGCCATGAAAAGGTAGACCTGGTCCACAAGATAGTCCTATGTTCCAAACCTCCCTTCCTCACTGACTGTCTCCATGGACGCAGATGTAACAGAATTTAACTGTCTTCTAACTGCACCTTGTTAACAGTCCTTGAGGTCGGGAAATCCAGTCTTGGAGGTAAACACTTTCCTACCCTGGGCTCAGAGGCTTTAAATACCACTACTAAATCTGGAACCTAATTTTCTGAATGGATGCATTTCATTAAAACAAGTCACTTCCAGCAGTAGTCAGGGCTCAGCTTTTTCATGCTTGCTCCCAATCTGTACATCTGAAAGAGACAATTAGTTATAGATTCCTTACCTTAGAATTACCCCCAGGCGTCAGTCTGGATCCGTAGAAATTTTTTCGTAGCAGTACCCCTGCACGTCTGTAGGTGGCGTCGGTCGACTCCGCGTTCGTCGTCAGCGTCGTGATCGCTGGGATGACGCCGCGGTATCTACTTAGACGCCGCCCTCGCGCGCTGAAGTCAGTTCTTTCTTTTTCCGCGCCAGCCAGCGCAGATCCGGAGAGAGCGGTACCTCTAGTCACTTTTTGACTACTATTTTTCGACTTTTGTCGACTTCTTTTTGAGTCGTTCGACTCCTGGTGCATGTAGGGATGTCCCGTCCTCGAACCGGCTTCAAGGCTTGTGACCCCTGTCGCAAATTGATGTCAGTTACGGACCCGCACCTCGTGTGTCTTTGGTGTTTGGAGCACGACCACGACCCGAAGTCGTGCTCCGACTGCCGGGCCATGAACCCGAAGTCTTTGCGGGAGCGGTCCCGAAAGCTTCTCGAGGCCCGGCAGTCCGCTCGGCGCCGCTCGAGGTCCCGGTAGAGAGGGAGGTCGCGGGACCAGTCGCGGAGCCATCACCACCACTCATCGTCGAAGTCTTCGTCTTCTGGTAAGTCGGAGCACAAAAAGAAGGCGAAGAAGCATCGTCGCTCTTCGCGTTCTCCCCGTCCGTCGGCCGGCGCGACGTGGGTTGCGGAAGCTAGTTATCCGGCTCCGCCCGTGGAGCCTGTTGGGTCGACTCCGAGCCTCCCTCCCTTCCCGGGACCCGGAGCGGCCATGCCCAACTTCGTAGTTTTTACGAAGCCCTTCACTCGATCTTTGGGCAGCCCGACTCCGCCGGAGCGCCTTCGGGCCACGCGAACTCGGCTGGGGGTTCTAGGCCTTCGAACCCGGCGGCTTCGGCCCCGGCGTCGCAGGGCCCCCAGGGATCCAGGCCTGGATCCGGATTGGCGCCGGTTGACCTTACATCACCTCCTCTGGCGTCAAATCCACTGACGACACCTCCGCCCCCTCTGACGCCGGTTGTGTCCCCAGCCCGCGTCGACCCCGGCCTCCATCCTGACCTGGACACGGAGCCAGACTGGCGTCGACCGACGCCGGATCCGGCGCTGAGCGGTACTTTTGTACCCGTGTTCTATCCTGGCGTTCCCTATAGCCCTGAGTGGCAGCCAGAAGAGGACGAGGAGGACTGGGAGGGGTCTGGTGACCCTTTAACTGACCAGTTGAGTGAACCGGACTGGAGAGAGGAGTTGGGTGATGCCAGTGGTCTGGCTACCTCGCCAGACCCTGGTATGCTTTCTCCCCCTACCGTGGCTAGGAGGAGGGAGCCTCATACGCAGTGGTGTTGCGTAGGGTGGCTGAGGCCTTGAACCTTGAGCTTCCTATGGTGGCGGTCAGGACTAACCTCCTGACCGAGGTGCTTCAACCGGCAGCGGCCTCTTTGGAGCCCCTGCTGCCTTTCAACGAAGCCCTCATGGACATCCTACTGGGCACTTGGTCCAAGCCCAGCACAGGAGCTCCTGTCGACAGGATGATTGCCCGACGCCACCGCCCGGCTCCGGGCGACCCACTTTTTCTCTCCCAACACCCTACCCCTGAGAGCTTGGTGGTCCAAGCCTCTACTTCTAAGGGCGCATTCCCTACTGCTCCCGCTGATAGGGAATCCAAAAAGCTGGATCATCTTGGGAAGAAGATGTTCTCTTCTGCCAGCTTGGGACTGCGGTCGGTGAACACCGCATGTCTTTTGGGCCATTATTCCCACTCTGTGTGGGATACGGTTGCGCAGGTGCTGCCACAGTGTCCGGAGGAGGCCCAGGCCACTCTCTCCCGTGCAGTCGCTGAGGGCAGAGATGCAGCAAAGTTTGCCATTAGGTGTGGGCTGGACACCGCCGACTCGCTCGGCAGAACGATTTCAACGTCGGTATCCCTGCGACGCTACACCTGGCTGAGGTCCACTGGCTTTTCGGGTGATGTCCAATCAACTCTTTTGGACATGCCCTTTGATGGCCGTCGCTTGTTTGGCGACAAAGCGGACAATGCGCTCGAGCGCTTTAAGGCTTCTAGGGGCTACGACCGGATCCTTGGGCCTCGTTGCCACCTCTTGCCTGCGCAGTCTGCTTTTCGCCCCTTTGGTGGCTACGGAAGGGGTGCCCCACCACGTTCCACCCAGAACCACAGACCTGTGCAAACTGTTCAGCCTCTGTGCTGTTGGGGACGTGGGACCCAGCGTCGTGGGTCAGGGGGCCAGCGGGTGGGCCAGTCCACCAGCGTCCCCTCTGCAGCAGCCTCCAAACCCTCCTAGTCTGTCCTTTCAGGGCCACCAGTTGCCAGTGGGAGGCAGTATCCGCCATCACCTCCCCCACTGGCACACCATCACATTGAACAGGTGGGTTTTGCAGATAGTACGAAGGGGCTACTCCCTCCCCTTCGATACTACCCCTCCATCCATGCCACCTCAATTCCATTGCATGTCGGAGGATCACTTGGCCCTTCTCCATCAGGAAGTTACGGCCCTTTTGGCCAAGGGGGCTATCAAGCGAGTTCCTGCCCCAGAAGTAGGTTGTGGCTGCTATTCCCACTACTTTCTGGTGCCCAAGAAGGACAAAGGCCTGCGTCCTATCGTGGATCTCAGGTACGTCAATCGCTTCCTCCGGAAGGAGAAGTTCAAAATGTTGACGTTGGCTCAGGTCCTGTCTGCCCTCGAACCTGGAGACTGGATGGTAGCGTTGGACTTGCAAGACGCCTATTTCCACATCCCCGTCCTGCCGGCCACAAGCGTTACCTACGGTTCATGGTAGGTCACGAGCACTTTCAGTTTACCGTGCTCCCCTTTGGCCTTACCAGCGCCCCTCGGGTGTTCACGAAAGTGATGGCGGTGGTCGCAGCTCATCTGCGCAGATTGGGGGTTCCAGTCTTCCCCTATCACCTTGACGACTGGCTGTTGAAGGCGGGCTCGCCCCACGCTGTCGTCGCCCACCTCCAGACTACGGCGAACCTCCTGCATTCACTAGGGTTCACTATCAACGTGCCAAAGTCGCACCTGATTCCCTCTCAGAAGCTCCTTTTCATCGGAGCGGTTCTGGACCAGCACAGTTTCGGGCCTATCCTCCCGAGCAGCGAGTCCGGGATATTCGGGCTATGATATTGATGTTTCAGCCTCTATCCCCGGTTTCGGTCAGAATGACCCTGAGGCTGCTGGGCCTCATGGCCTTCTGCATCCTGCTGTTGGATCATGCCAGGTGGCATATGCGGGCTCTGCAGTGGGACCTGAAGTTCCAGCGGGCACAGCACCAGGGGAATCTTTCCAATTGCGTCCAGATCTCGAAGGGCACTGCCCACCAGTTGCAGTGCAACCAGAGTTCACAGTGGTGACAGATGCGTCGCTTCTCGGATGGGGAGGCCACATGGGAGAGGCGGAGATCAGAGGCCTCTGGTCTCCAGCGTAGTCCGGGCTCCACATCAACCTTCTGGAGCTCCGGGCAATTCGTCTTGCACTGAAGGCATTCCTTCCCTCTGTCCGGGGAAGAGTAGTGCAGGTGTTCATGGACAACACCACCGCCATGTGGTACTGCAACAAACAGGGCGGTGAGAGGTTGTGGACCCTATGTCAGGAGGCTCTCCGCCTTTGGACATGGCTGGAACATCAGGGCATGTCTCTAGTGGTTCAACACCTGGCAGGTTCCTTGAACGCCAGGGCGGACAAACTCAGCCGCTGGTGCATGATGGATCACGAATGGCGTCTTCACTCGGAGGTGGTGCATGATCTCTTTTAGCAGTGGGGAGAGCCTTGGAAAGATTTATTCGCCACCGAAGAGAATGCGCAATGTCAGCAGTTCTGCACGTTGGAATTTCCAAGGCGACACTCGCTAGGCGATGCTTTTCGTCGTGAGTGGAGTTGCGGTCTTCTATACGCCTTTCCGCCTATACCACTTCTGCCAAGAGTGCTGAAGAAGATCTAGCGCAACCGGGCCCAAGTACTTCTTGTGGCTCCAGACTGGGCATGAAGAGTCTGGTATCCCGAGCTCTTGACCATGGCCATCGATCCTCCGATCAGACTGCCTCTTCGGGAGGATCTTCTGTCGCAGCAGCGGGGGACGGTCCTCCACCCAAACCTGTCCAGTCTCCACCTCCTTGCGTGGAGATTGAGCGATGGCAGTTGACAGTTTTCGACTTTCCTCCCGAAGTCTGTAATGTTATTCTGGCAGCCAGGCGTCCCTCCACCAAAACCGTATACGCCTGTAGATGGAACAAATTTGTGGTATGGTTCACAGCAAACGTGGATCCCCTTTCCGCACCTCTTTCCGAGGTACTTTTGTTCCTCCTTTCTTTGGCCCAACAGGGTTCTGCTCTGGGCACTCTTAAGGGCTATCTATCGGCTATTTCAGCCTTTCTTCGGCTTCCTAATCAGCCTTCTCTTTTCAAGTCCCCTCTTGTAAATCGGTTCCTTAAGGTCATTACTCATCTCTTTCCTCCTATTCCTTTCATAATGCCACAGTGGGACTTGAATCTGGTTTTGACTTACCTTATGTGTGCTCCCTTCGAGCCACTACAGAATTGTTCTCTCAGACTCTTAACTCTGAAAACTGCTTTTCGGATTGCCATCACCTCTGCTCGCAGGGTGAGAGAGCTTCAGGCTCTGTCTTCTAAGCCTCCTTTCCTTGCTGTTCATCCGGGCAAGGTTGTCCTTAGAACTCAACCTTCTTTCCTTCCCAAAGTGGTTACCTCTTTCCACATTGGACAGGCCATCACTTTGCCCACCTTCTTCCCGCCCCCACATCCTTCAAAGGAGGAGGAGAGGCTCCACCGTCTGGATCCAAAACGTGCGCTATCTTTCTATCTGGATCGCACAAAACAGTTCCGGGTGGATGACCAGCTCTTTGTAGGCTATGTGGGCGCCAAGAAAGGCCGGGCCGTGCAGAAACGGACCATCTCTCGGTGGGTCGTTCTTTGCATCAAAACTTGTTATTCCTTGGCAAAGAAGGAACCTCCAGTAGGACTGCGCGCCCATTCCACCAGGGCGACCGCAGCTACTACTGCTTTGGGACGTGGAGTTCCCCTCAGTGACATCTGCCAAGCAGCCACGTGGGCATCCCTGCACACGTTCACAAAACACTACTGCCTGGACAGCCAAGTACGGAGAGACGGCTTCTTTGGCTGTTTGGTTCTCCAGGATTTTCTGGTGTGAACCCACCTCCGGGGTTTGTATTGCTGGGGTATCTATTCTGAAGGTAAGGAATCTATAACTAATTGTCTCTTTCAGATGAACAAGTTACTTACCTTCGGTAACGATATATCTGTAAAAGACAGAGATTAGTTATAGATTCCTTACCGCCCCACCCATCCTCCCCGTTCTGCGAACTGACTTCTAGGGTAAGGGACTCCCTTTTCAGGGCCCCAGTTTTGTGCACCAGTGGTCAGTGTCTTGCATGGCTCTGCGCTTCTGGCGTGGAATGTCGTGTGAAGAACTGACGTCACCACGCGAGGGCGGCGTCTAAGTGGATACCGCGAAGTCATCCCGGCGATCACGACGCCGACGACGAACACGGAGTCGACCGACGCCACCAACCGACGCGCAGGGGTACTGCTATGTAAAAATTTCTCCGGATCCAGTCTGACGCCTGGGGGTAATCCTAAGGTAAGGAATCTATAACTAATCTATGTCTCTTACAGATATATCATTACCGAAGGTAAGTAACTTGTTCGTTCCACTGCAGAGAAAAAACAAGTTACTTACCTGTACACTGTCGTTCTCCAGTATTGGTAAAAAGAAGAGGTATGCTGTTCTTAGGAAGGGGGCGGATTGAAGGATGTGACAGGCCACGATAGGTGCTAGAAAGGACAAGATAGTGCGTCCTCGTCCAGGGATAGCTCCAATAAGGAGCAAGGGCCCTCACACACCCCGAGGGGTGTCATGCTTCATCATAGGGCAGCTCCTCTTTGGGCCGGTGCTGCAATGCCCAACGGGCCCCGCAGGGGGGCTCTTTGCCGGAGGTCTTCTCGGTTTGCCGTCATGAAGCTAAATGACGTTATATGAGGGTGCCTATGTGTAGTGAGTAGAAGTGGGATCGTGTATGTGAGGTTTAAAAATGGCTCCTGGATTCTCCAGAGACAGTTTATTCGAGGAGTACCTGGGCCACGAGTAAAAACAGACTAAAGAGTCGTGGACTGAGGAGGGAGAATTAAACCCATATCAGTTCTAAGGATTTAGTGAGTTGTGCAGGGGGTCGACATGTTTCATGCCTTATTCAGTCCGTAAGGATATAGGCATTTCTTCAGGACCTTTTTATCCTCATCTACTCTGAGGGGGCGGCAAGTAATGATTAGCCAAAGGGAGCTAAGAGTCACGTCCCCTCAAGTCAGGATTCAACAGTAGTCCTAATATGTGGTAAAAAATAGGAGGTACAATTATACCTTCTGGAACATTGTGCAGAGACAGGCCGGGATGCTCGCTGGCGTTGCGAGAGGGACCAATTTTAGTCCACAAGGTTCCTAGTATGGGACCTACCCGGGGACAGACGGCCATGGGTAGGTCCCATACTAGGAACCTTGTGGACTAAAGTTGGTCCCTCTCGCAACGCCAGCGAGCATCCCGGCCTGTCTCTGCTGGGGCGGAACCACCCCCATATTTAGGTGCACAATTTTAATGTAATCTAATTTCTTACATGTTTGCTGTAGGTGTATAGTGTTTCAGCTGTGAGTGTAATCTGTATAAAGTGTCAAACAATCTAATGTTCTGATTGCCCTTTTGGGTTCCGTTTTCATTTATTTATTTTCTTTAAGAGTTATTTTTCTTTATGATTTCACCTGTGTGATATTTATTTAGCCATGTGAATGTTGCTTTCGCCTGGAAATTGTGGCTCATACTTTGGAGCGGTTGGCTGTTGTAAAATGTGAACAAGTAGGAAGGGGAAAAATAATAATATCAGATTTCACTAGTAACCTTACTGTATGGAAGTAGAAATGTTATTGTTTTTGCCTAATGGAAGAATCAAAGTTTTAAGGATGAGAGATGCAAGAGTAATTGTTATCTTTTGTAACTCAATTTCTTGGCAGTGGCCATAAAGTTATACATAGGCTTAGCATGTTGGTGGCGTCCAAACCTACTATTGTAAACAAGGCAGACAGGTTCGGGTGGTTATGATTTCACCTGTACACGAATACAGTCTCATGGGATCAACATTTCTTTCTAATCGTTGCCTAACCAGCGAGTCACTTGTGTTGCATTTGGGAAAGCATGCATTTTCGCCTTTACATAAATCCTTCAAAAGAAGCTAGCGATCAAAATGCCTTTTGGGATGTAAGCACAGTTTTGCCTTGGAATGTAAGTATTGTCGCCCTTTTAGGTCTCGGCCTGACGTAAGCAGCGCATGCGCTGCTCTCGTCATACGAGGGCTTCTTGGAATCGATATGATTCCCGAAGCCGTGTCCCAGCTCAGCCTTCAGCTTTCATTCGTGCATGTCGTTTGGCGTCACAAATTATGCCAAAGGCAGTGCAATGATTGCACCGAACGCATGTCAATCGCTGTTTGTTGTCACCCTGTCTCCTTTTAGCCCCGCCCCCCGGGATTGGATCTTTTACTGGCGGCAGTACACAGGCTGTTTTTTTATTGCTTTTAAAAAGTGCGCATGCAGCGCTCCGGCCTTCAGCCAGTCTAATAAATCATGTACAGCATCTCATCTCCTCTCCTCAACCTCTCTCCCACTCTCTTCCTCTTCTTGCTCTGTCCCTCTTTCTGCTCTCCCTCCGAGCTCTTCTACCTGTCTCTTTCTCAGTCACCCTCTGAACTTCCTTCCCCAGGTTCTCATTTCTCTTCCCTCCCTCCACTCTACTCTGCTTTACATTTATTCTTGTTTCCACATTCCCTCCGCACTGCACCCCATCCTATCCCAGTTATTCTGTTTTAATCCCCTTCTCACTCTCTGTAGCGCCTCGTCTCAGTTTCCCTCTAGCGCCTCGGAGCTCCCCAGCCTGTCAGCGGCCTCCGCTACCAGCACGGGGGTCACATTGGACAGGGTTTACTCTGCAGGATTCCAGGGAACAGCGCGAGCCCGGCTCACATTCCGCCCCTGCGGCATATTTCCGGTACCCGCAGATGTGCTGAGTGAGTGCAGCAGTCCTTGGACCGGAGTGGGCTCCTCTTCAAGGTGAACTCTCCTCTGAGCAGGGAGGGGGGGGAGTTCTTCAGCGCGACCTTCAAGGGGGTGCTCCATCTGCTACATGAACAGACCCACTGTTGAGAGGGTGACCTCCAGCACTCGGGATGTTCGCCAACAGCACTAAGCGAGCTGGGACGGCCGAAGGCTGTAACATACCACGCATCGACAAAACCCGCACTTTATGTACAGCAGAGACCGCAATAGGACAATATCTACCCACACAGGACAGCAACCAGGAGAGCAGGCAGCAGTGGGACGGGCAGTGGGGCATAGCCTTGTGCAAGAAAGGAAGTGGACCCTCTGGCAATAATCAGGGTTCAGTTGGCCGTCGGTGCTCTGGGACCCGGTGCCACTGCACCTGCTACACCAATGACAGCTACGCTCCAGCGGACAGGCTTCCCTCGCAAACGAATAGCAGAGGTGTCACAGGTCCTGGTGCATGCTTGGCAAATGGGTTGGTCCTCACCTCCGTGCACAGCAGTAAAAACAAGCATTGAAAATGCAATAGGTCTCGCCTTTGATTAAGTTAAAGCCATTTGCTTTGCTAATGGTATTGTATAGCAAAGCAAATGGCGTTAACTCAATGAAAGGCGAGACCTATTGCATTTTTAATGCTTGTTGTTATTTGGTGCAAATACGTTCAGTAGTTTGTGAGCTAATAAAAGAAATCCAAATTTGTATATCTGTGGCGGCAACGAATTTGTGAATAATAACGAGCTTGTACAGAGATCTGCAGACCTGTGATTGGCTGCCAACACTTCAAATAGGCAGTGTTGGCAGCCTTCTAGGGACTCGGCTTCAGCCGAGTCCCAAAAACAAATGCAGAAAAAAAGAAAAGGGGCAGGGTAGGAATACCCTGACCCTCTAGCTCTAGCTCTGGTGCTGGGGTCCCAGAGGGACTCCACCAGGGCAAAAAAGCATTTTGAAAAAAAATAATTTTTGATGCGAATTCGCAAATTTGCAGATTTTTAATTTTTTTTATAAACAAGGGCAGGCTCCCAGGAGCATTTTATTAAAAAAGGTGAGGGGTGCACGGGCCCCCATCCTGAGGATCTTTGAGCCCCAGGGACCATTACCTCCCCAGGGCTTTATTTAAATATTGGAGGGTGGCCGCGAGGACCCCCTCCATGGGCTCAAATGAGCCCCGGGGACCACCACCTCCCTGGGGATTTAATTAATAAATGGAGGGTAGCTGTGTTGACCCCCCCTTCTGGGGCTGATTGAAGCCCAGGGGACCATCACCTCTCTATGACAAAAAAGGAGGGGGTGCCGCGCGGACCCCCATTTTTGCCTGCAAGAGCCCCAGGGACCACCACCTCCCCTGAGATTTCTTTATGTTTTACAAGGAGGGGGGCCATGTGGCCCCTCTCCCGGGCCGTTATTGGCCCTGGGGACCACCACTCCCTGGGGCAGGCCCTTAAAATTGATAGAAGGGGGCTGTGTGGCCCCCCTACTGGAGCCATAAATGGGCCTGGGGAACGCCACCCCCCAGAGCCGGCTCCTGCTATATCCCCCGCTGCTCACCCCCGGGACATAGTTGTTTGCTCTGACTTGATGGGAGCTTCCCCCAAGGCAGAGCAAACAGGAACTCTGCTCCCAGCAAGTGGGAGCTATGAAAGTGCTCCAGCTTGCTGGGAGCGGAGTTTTTGTCTGTTTCCCTGCCCGCTGCCAAGCAGGCGAAAAGATTGCTCTCACAAACAGGAAGCTGCATATTCAGCAGCTCCGTGTGTGTGAGAGCAATGTCGGCTCCCGCAGGAGGCAGGGAGCCGACATGGACCGCAGGTGGATTCAGGCTCCCCCCGCGGTCATCCAACGGTGCTGACTGGGTGCCCTGGGTGGGCTCCGGGGCACTTAATAATTTAAGGCCAAGCCCCAGGGGATGGGGTCCCCGGGGCCGAAATCAGCCAGGGAGGAAAGCCGCGCGGCCCCCTCCCCTATTGTTTTGTGTCTAGGTATTTGTGGGAAGCAGCTCACCTACCCCCACAGTGATCTCACTGACCATGTCATGAGTGATGTAATATGTGAGGTCATAAGCAGTGCATTGCGGGGCATAAGTTATACTTAGCTCAGGTAACTATAACTGCTGAATTTCTCTGATTTTGTAGGAGTGAAATCTGAGCCTAACTATAACGCCCCTGTAACCTTTGGTTTTTTCAGTGAATTTATATGTCTGTATATATATATATATATATGTGTGTGTGTGAACATTTATGTATATATATTTATATATATGTATACATATATATATATATATATATATATATATATATATATATATATATATATATATATATATACATAAACACCAATCATTCAATCAAAATGTACTTATAAAGCACGGCTTCTCACCCCTAAGGGTATCCAGGCACTGTGCTGCAGGTGTTAGTTAAAGAACCAGGTCTTGCGTCCCTTCCTGAATTCTGTCAGCGAAGTGCGGAGGTGGAGGGGAAGGGTGCTCCAGGACTTGGTGGTGAGGTGGGAGGAGCGTCCTCCTGTGCTGCAGTGGCGGATGCGTGGTATCTGTGCGAGGGCAAGGTGGGGAGAGCGGAGGTTCCTGGGTGGTAGATGGAAATTCAGGCAGTGGTTCATGTAGGTAGGTCCTTGTTCGTGGAGGGTTTTGTAGGTGTCGGTCAGTAGCTTGAATTGGCATCTTTTCTGGATGGTGAGCCAGTGGAGGTCTTTCAGGTGCTGGGTGATGGGAGTTCTCTTGGGTAGATTGAAGATCAGTCTGGCTGCTGCATTCTGGGCCGTCTGGAGTCTTCTCATGAGTTTGATGGTGGTGCCTGCATAGAGTTCATTACTGTAGTCCAGCCGACTGGTGATGAGGGCCTGTGTCACCATTTTCCTGGTGTTGGTTTGTAGCCACTTGAAAGTTCTGCGGAGAGTGTCAAAGCAAGCTGTGGAGACAGAGCTGACCTGGCATTTCATGGAGAGTTCGCTATCCAGGATGATGCCAAGGTTGTAGGTGTGGTCTTTTGGAGTGGGGGTGGGTCCGATTTCCGATGGCCACCAGTAGTCATTCCAGAGGGAGGTGTGTCTGCAGATGATCAGTCCTTCAGTTTTGTCTGTGTTGAGCTTTAGGCAGTTGCTATTCATCCAGTCCGAGACGTTCTTCATACAGTTGTGGAAATTGGTCTTTGTTGTGGTGAGAGCTAGATTATGAGTTGTGTGTTGTCGGCGTAGGAGATGATGTTGATGTCGTGGGTTCTGACGATGTCTGCGAGTGGTGTCATGTAGGTGTTGAAGAGGGTTGGACTGAGGGATGAGCCTTGAGGGACGCCGAAGGGGGTGTACTTGGGTTGAGAGTTGAAGGGGGGAGACGGATTCTCTGGGTGCGCCCCACGAGAAAAGATGCCATCAATCTGAGCACGTCGTCTCTGGTTCCGATTTGGCGCAGTCGATCGATGAGTGCATGGTAGGAGATGGTGTTGAAAGCTGCGGAGAGGTCGAGCAGAATCAGGGTGGCTGATTCTCCTCCATCGAGTAGGGTGCGAATGTTGTCTGTTGCGGCGATCAGGTCAGTTTCTGTGCTGTGATTGGCTCTGAATCCTACAGGTTGTTTCTCTCCAGTTGTTTGGTGAGTTGGAGGATGATGGCCTTCTCTAGGACTTTGGCAGGAAACGGGAGCAGTGAGATAGGGCGGCATTTCTGGAGCTCGCTGGGGTCTGGCGAGTGTTTCTTGAGGAGGGGTCGGTCTGACCTCTGCGTTTTTACAGGCATCGGCAAAAGTGGTAGTGGCGATGGAGGCATTGAGGATGGTGGTGAGCTGGTGGCTGATCTTGTCTCTTCTGAGGTTGAAGAGTCAATCAGGATATATATATATATATAACCAGCCTCTGTTAATGTATGTGGTGAGCATCTGAAAGGGGAGGTGGGAGGGTCACATATGAATCTATGAAAGATGAATCTATGAAAGATGTCAATACTGGAGACCGACACTGCACAGGTAAGTAACTTGTTTTCTCTCCCGTAGTGAATCTATCATAGATTCCCATGCTTGAATCAGAATAGTAAGCAGTAACAAGCTTGATCGAAGTAGTTGTCATGTGGAGGTGGGAAAAAATTGATGTATTTTATTCCTATAAATGAACTATATCAAAAATAAAAATAATAACAATGACTACAATAATGATGTGATAAACGTAAAAATGATAGTTCTAAAGTAGCTCATCTCATTGAAATAGATTGCGAAGAACTGCTTGACTGAAAGCAGCGACCTGGTTGGAAGTGGCATCCAGACAGTAGTATCTAGTGAAGGTATGCCTGTTTATCCAAGTTGCAGCCTTACATATTTCAGGTAGGGATATTCCCACAAAAAGTGCTGTGGAAGCCGCCACATTTCTTGTGGAATGAGAACGCACTTTAGCTGTAAGCGGTCTTCTTGCTTTTTCATGGTAAAAAGTGATTGCAGCTGATGCCCATCTTGCTATGCTACTTCTTGACAAGGCTTGTCCTTTTTGACGAAGGTGCAAAGGCAACTAGAAGTTGGTCAGATCTTCTAAAGCTCTTTGTTCCTTCGATATAACATTTTAAGCACCTTTTAACATCAAGAGCGTGAAGAGTTCTCTCTGCTGCATTGCATGGATTTTAGAACTATCCTTTTAAAACAATGCATTTGTTAAGATGGTACTTTAGGTATAAAGTGAGGATTTGTTCGTATGACAACTCTGTCTTTTTTAAATTGCAGGTATAGCCTTTGCATTGTAAATTCTTATATCTTACTAATTCTCCTAGCCGAAGTAAGGACTATAAGTAGAGCTGTGTCCCATAAAAGATATTTCATTTCTGCTTTGTGTATAGGCTTAAAAGGTGCTCACATTACCTAAGCCAGAGTTGTGTTAAGCTGCCATGCTATCAGTGGTTTCTTTATCAGAGGGTAAGCTCTAAACTGTCCATGTACAATTTCCTTTATTAGTCTAGCTGACCGTAGAGACTTTTGATTCCAGATCAATCTCGATCTTCTGAATCTTAATATTGCAGCAAGATGAACTTTGATTAAACTCTGCGATAAGGCAAGCCCAAGTGAGTTAAGCTGAGCAGGTATGGTAATATCTGCACAGAGGTTGAAGGGAAATGATGACAATCATTTGAAGAGCACCAATTGCAGACTTATCCATTTTGCCTTATATGAATTATTTGTAGATTTGGCTCTCACTTTGGCCAGTATGTCTCTGCATTACTGTGAGATATTCAACTAGAGGAACTCATTGTATTTCGGAGCCAGGCAGCTAAATTAGGTGGTGATGGATTTAGGTGAATCACCTGGCCACTCTTCATTGATAGCATGGGATTGGTTTGAGTAAAATGTGTTCCTGTTCCAACATGAGAATAAGTTCTGTGTGCCACAATTGTCTTGGCCACACCAGATCTATTAGAATAATTTCCTCTTCAACTTGTTGCGGATCCGTGGAATCAGACGAATTTATGGAAAGGAGTATCCGAAAATTCCTGTCCATGCAATTTAAAAAGGCTTTTCTCCAAGATCCCTTGTGGAAAAACCTGTTTGCGTACCGTGTTTAATTTGAGCTGGTGGTTTCCGGAGCTCGGCACCAGCACTTTCTATACCAACCCTGGCGCTTATGACAGCTGCCACATGGTGACGCTGTTTGTGTAATTTAAAGATAAGCAAAACAAAAGTTGTTTATTAATTCAAAATACATTTAAACAACTAATATCTGCTCCCAAGCCATTCTTAGAGCTGTGGGGCCTCGAGCAGTCTGAATCATCACACTTGTAGGAGTGTGACGGTTAGTACTTGTGATGGTACTGTAATTGGCAGCACAACCAGTGGCAATGGTGGTGCAAGCTGAAGTGGCCTCCTGATGAGGGCCCTGGCACTTATTGTTTACAAATTAAGCACTGCTTGCGTAGTATTGATATTTTTAATTGAATGGAGTAGCAAATAGATCCAAAGTTGGTCTTCCCCACTTGCTGAATGTTCTTGAAAGTTGTGTTTGTTATAGTACCCATTCATGGCATTCTTTTTGACAATCTGATTAAATCAGCCGCCCACTTGTTGTGTGTACACTGCACGTGCTCTGCTTTCAGGGAAAGATTGTGACGCAACCACCAGTTCCATGTTTCTTGTGCTTCCCTGATAGCGGCTGCAACCTTGTTCCTCCTTGTTTGTTTAAGTAGAACATTGTGGTCATGTTGTTCGTTTGAACCGTCACAGTAGAACCTTTTATTCTTGGAAGAAAAGCCTGGGCCCTAAAGCCACAGACCTGAATTCCACAAGTTTATATGCTTCTTTCTTTCCCAGCTCCTGCATTTGCCACTTAGTTCTAGGTCGGGAGATGGGCGCCACACCTTTCATAGACAAATTTGTTGTGATCAAGTAGTTTGGTGGATTGGTGAGAAACGTCAATCCCTTGGTAATGTTGCCTTTTATTATCCACCATTTTAATGCTATTATCATTGCTGGTGTTACTTTGATAATATTGTTGAAAGAACACATTAATTGCCTCCATTGTCTGTCTATTTATTCTTGCAGTGGTCTCATAAATAGACAACAGTTGGGATCAATGGAATGCAAGATGAGATCATTCCCAGGAACAATTTGTACAAACTGAATGAAGTGGATTTTTTTCTTGAGTGTGAAGGCTAGAGCTACTGTCTTTGCAACCCTCTCGTTTGTGGGAAAAGCCTTGCAGACCCTTGTGTCCAGAATTGCTTCTAGCAATGTCATTTGGTTGCTTGGGGTGAGGAAGGATTTTTCCATATTACATTTGAGACCTAAATTGTTGCACGTCTGGAGGCAATGTTCTGTCAAACATATGGCATCCTGGAAAGAAGTTGCTTTTATTAGCCAGTCATCTAAGTATGAATATTTGATGACCTTTTCTCCTGAGATTCACCGCTACTGCCACCATACATTTGATGAAAAGTCTCGGGCAAACTTTAATCCAAAAGGGAGGACTTTGAATTGGTAGTGACATCCAGCCATCTCAAATCTGAGATACCTTGCATGTTTGATATGGATAGGAACATGGAAATAAGCATCTTGCAGATCTTGAGATGTCATCTGATCCCCTGGATTCATTAGTTGTAGAATATCCTGTAACATCCCCATCCTGAATGATTGCTTTTTAAGGTATTTGTTTAGCTGTCTCTGATCTAATACTTGTCACTGCTTCCGATTCTTTTTCTTTAGCAGGAAAACTTTGAGTAAAACCATGTGCCTCTCTGTGCCCATGCAACTTCTTTGATTACTCCCTTGAGAATACAAGGCTTGATTTCCTCTTTTAATAGACAACTATGCTGATATACTGTATGCGAGGTTGATTTTGAGGAGACTTATGGGTAAATCCCAGGGTATGACCCTGTTTTATAATATCTAATACCCATCGATCTGAGGAGATGGATCTCCAAGCGTCGTAATAGTTGTGGAGAGAGTATTTTACAATCAAGGGTGTTGTTTGTAAAGATGCAACTGGAATTATATTGTTGTCACTTCCTTCTGGAGGACTCATGTCTCCGTCCTGCATCTGCCAACTTTCTTTTGGTACACTGTCTGGAGTAAGCTGCAGCTGGTGGTATTCTATATTGCTGCATACAATGCTGTTGGATTCCCTGCAGGCTTTGGCTGTAAAACTGATACCTGTTGGATTGAAAACATCCTCTAAAAGTGTTTTGACCACTGCTCCTTGTACCACGAAATGTCTGAAACCTGCGCTGTTGCAGCACTCCCAATGATCTCGCAGTCTCCGTATCAGTGCTAATTGATTGAAACGCATCCACTACGTGTTTCCCAAAGAGAGCTTCTCCATTATAAGGAATATCCAGTATTTTTGAGTGCACTTCTGTTTGCCTTTAGCCATGCTTGTCGTCTTAGGACTGCCACTCCAGCCATCTGCCTGAAGCTGATCCTAGCTATATAAATTGCTGTATCAATCATTTCGGAGGATGTTTTCTCTCCCTCTTGAAGAATAGACTTTGCCTCCTGCTTTCTGTCTTCTGGCAGGTGGTCTAAAAACAGCACTAAGTCTGACTAGATTTGGCGATCGTATCTGCCCAGTGTGGCTAAAGCATGGGATGCTCTTATGGTCATAGCAGCCATAGCTGAAAAGCATTTCTCTATATTATCTAACCTCCTACCTTCCTTATCAGGAGGGGCAGAGCATGGTGTAGTTGGACTTTTAGATCTCTGTTGAGCCTCCTGTATAACTACCGAATCAGGTTTCAGATGTCCTATCAGACAGGTTGTAGCTCTTTCAGGAGCCTTATATTTCTTGCCTAATCTAGCAATTACCACTGTAACAGTAGCTGGGTTCTTCATTACCTTAAGACCCTCTGCCCAATGATAGTTGACTATTAGAATTGATCTCACTACTTTCTATGCTGTCTCTTTAAAGTCGCAAAGGAAGCACTCTGTTTGCTGAACCGTTACTGGCTGGTCAAACCATTAAGCAGCACTTTCTAATAGGGCGTGGAAACCTCCTATGTCATCCGGAGGAGAACTACCTGCTGGATGAGTTGGAAGGGCTGATATTGGAGCAACATAATCATCCGATTCATTTCCTGTATGTGGGGATTTCTCCCTCTTCTGGTTCATCATCATCATCCCCTTGATCTATGTAGTTGATGGTAAAAGGATCCATCTTTCTTGGTTGGGGAACACTCTTTGCTGTGTGACAGGGATTTTTTCCTGGGTTAACAGTCTAGGAGCGACCCCTGACCTTGACTGGTAGGTCGCTCCCCCACCACACAGCTCCGTCTGTGTGCCCTGCTGCTGCCCCTGATTGTGCTCGTTTTTTTCCTTTCTGTGCCCCCTTGCTGCCCCTGATTGTGCTCTGTTTTTTCCTTTCTGTGCCCCCTTGCTGCCCCTGATTGTGCTCGTTTTTTCCTTTCTGTGCCCCCTTGCTGCCCCTGATTGTGATCGTTTTTTCCTTTCTGTGCCCCCTTGCTGCCCCTGATTGTGATCGTTTTTTCCTTTCTGTGCCCCCTTGCTGCCCCTGATTGTGCCCGTTTTTTCCTTTCTGTGCCCCCTTGCTGCCCCTGATTGTGATCGTTTTTTCCTTTCTGTGCCCCCTTGCTGCCCCTGATTGTGATCGTTTTTTCCTTTCTGTGCCCCCTTGCTGCCCCTGATTGTGCTCGTTTTTTCCTTTCTGTGCCCCTTTGCTGCCCCTGATTGTGATCGTTTTTCCTTTCTGTGCCCCCTTGCTGCCCCTGATTGTGATCGTTTTTTCCTTTCTGTGCCCCCTTGCTGCCCCTGATTGTGCTCGTTTTTTCCCTTCTGTGCCCCCTTGCTGCCCCTGATTGTGCTCGTTTTTTCCTTTCTGTGCCCCCTTGCTGCCCCTGATTGTGCTCGTTTTTTCCTTTCTGTGCCCCCTTGCTGCCCCTGATTGTGCCCGTTTTTTCCTTTCTGTGCCCCCTTGCTGCCCCTGATTGTGATCGTTTTTTCCTTTCTGTGCCCCCTTGCTGCCCCTGATTGTGATAGTTTTTTCCTTTCTGTGCCTGTTTCCCTCCGCTGCGCCCCTGCGGCCCCGCCCCCTCACTGCCCATTCGCTGCCCCATTCCCTGCTCCTCCCTCCCACCTCCCCATTTATGGCGGACGCGCCGCTGGCCCGCCGAAGGCGCGCCTAAGGCAAGCCCGTCTGCGCCCGTCCGCGCCATGGCCGCGCCCAGCGCCAGACCCCCTGGTCCGGGCATCCCCCGCGCCCGCCACATCAACAGACGCCGATACGACGCCAGCACCCTCCACGCACTCAACCCCGGAAAAGATCACGCCTGCTACCAGGCCACCCCGAAGCACACCCAAGGGCCCTTCACCTGCCGGAACTGCAGCTTCGCCAGCACCCGCCCCGCCAAACCACCGCCCAGGAAAGAACCCAACTACCTCAGATGCATCCTCCTCAACACCCGCTCCGCCCGCAAACACGCCATCGAACTCTGGGACCTTCTCGACTCAACCTCCCCAGACGTCGCATTCCTGACGGAGACCTGGCTGAATCCCGCTTCAGCCCCCGACATCGCCATTGCCATCCCGGACGGATACAAGATCACCCGCAGGGACCGCACCAACGGAGTCGGAGGAGGCATCGCCATCGTCCACAGGAACACCCTCAGAGTCTCAACCAACACCGACGACACCCTCAGCACCGCCGAACACA